>CM036318.1:42210351-42942851 GCA_020567845.1 Rhododendron henanense subsp. lingbaoense
AAGATAGTAGAGATCCTACAATCAAGCTAATCCTATAATTAAGTTATTTGCCTAACAGAGACCTAACAGAGAAATATCTCTAAACTAGGAAAGAATATAATAGGAAAGAATTACAATAGAGAATCTTTGACTATTAATCCAATATCGCAACACGAAACACCGATAATCAGAGTTGTTTGTCTCTTTTCTGGTCCAGGTAGTGATGGCAGAGAGTTGAAGCTGAGGGATTCTGCAATCCCATTCATTTTAAAGCTCCAACCCAAAATGTAATGTGAGCTATCGAGCAAACCAGACTAACCAGTGGAAGCAGAAAACCCAACGTACATACTTTCATGGAGTAATGTGGAGAGATCATAGTTGTAGGAAATGATTGGCAATCTGGGTTTCAAATTTGATGGCGAAATAGTGACATTGATTTGAGTAGAAACTGAATCGTAATCGATCCAAACTAGTATGGGTTTTCCACCTTTGAGATTCAGATCTTGCCTTTTCATATCTGTGGTGTAATATGCCGCAGCAGAGGATTCATTCGATTTCAAGCTGTTGATGTCGATTCCTATATGGTTATCTGCAAAAAAATCCGACCCAACGATACACAAAAGCAATTGAGAAAAACAAAATGCACCCACAAAAAGAGAGTGAACAATTCACCATATGCAATAAGAATTGAGCAGTTGCTACGGACATCGATAGTCTGGAACCATGAAATGCATAATACTACAAAAGTTTATAACGCATACTTTAAGTTAAATAAGGTAAAAATAAGCACAAAATCTTTAACAAATTTTAAAGTAAGTTTTAAATGAACATCGACAAATTTTAGAATGATTGAGCTAGTTTTGTTAATGGCTTTATTTTGAATATTTCTCCCAGACGGTTAAAAATAAAGAGAATCAAGAAAGAATAGTTCCAAATAGACAAACAGCTCCTAAAACAACAAGTACAAATGTATCGTATGATGAAATTCAGGCATAAAACCTAATTCTATACGTGTATTTTCGAGATATATGCAAATGTGTATGTTTATATGTTAGCACACTTTTATAATTATGCTAATTTATACAAAAATATAAAATATATATTTTAATTTCAAGTGGAGGTACGCGTTCGATTGGGGGCACGTGCCCCCTTTGGGTCCGTCCCTGCCAGGTGGGTATATCCGACGTGGTACCTACCCAGTACTTGAAAAATTTTCCCTTCCTTTTATAATGGTAGGATAGGTTAGAATACATGTAAAGACTAGTGGGTTGGATATCTTCCGTTTGACAAAAAAAAAAAAAAAAAAAGAAAAGAAAAGAAGACTAGTAGGTTGGCAGTGGCCGGCCATTGCTTTGATAACCATTGGAAGTTTTTGATACTTGTAGTAGTATTTCTTTTCACAGTTTATGCTAAAAATTTAGTGAGAGGCAAGAGACTTTTTCTGTGAAGCAGTGAGCCTATTTCATCCTTACAAATTATGGCAGAGGAAAACAACGAAACCGAGATTCCCCAAGGGCAAAACGGTCATGAATCAGTTATCCCCCCAAGTAAGTTGCTCCTTCTCTTCTTTAATTTGGTCCAAGTCCATTCCAAGTGGCCTGACCAGATCATGTAATTCTTAAGATCCACATGAAACCTAAGGAAAGCTAGTTGAGAAAAGAAGAAACTAAAAGGGTATTGAAATTTTGATTTCAATTTAATTCTATCTTATGCTAATCCATATCAAATGATCGATCTAGATCAAAAGGAACTGAGAAGAGAATAATCAAGTTGTTAATTAGTACGACTTTGGGATCCTCTGTCACAAAAATCGGAAAATCTATGAGTACATATGTTCATGTACATACATCACGTACATACGTCTTTTGGGCCCGTTTCGGGTCCCAAATAAATGATCGGAGCCGTTCATTTTGTTTAAAATACTTTGCTAACGGTCCTTTCAAAAAATAAGTTCAATCCAGTATCAATAAGAACGTTTACTAAACTTCCAACTTTGCTTTAGAATTCAAGCTTGAATTCTGGGACAAAGTTGGACGTTTCGTACACACCCTAATTGATACCGGACTGAGCTTATTTTTTGTAGGAGTTCATAAATAAAATATTTTAAACAAAATGAGTGGCTCCAATCATTTTTTTGAGGACCCGAAACGGGCCTAAAAGTACATTTGGATCAGGAACGAGCTATTCGAACCTTTTCGCTGTTTTTGCTTTAGAGCAATTGCGTTTAAACATTTGCTACAAATTATGGGGACGATTCAGAATCACTCAAAAGTACATTTGGATCAGGAACGAGCCCGAAAATGAGATGGCCGGAAGTTGTAGGCCTGACAATAGAAGAAGCAGAGAGAATAATAAAGAAAGAGAAGCCTGGAGTTCAAATACAAGTTATTCCACCAGACCATTTTGTTACCTGCGATTACATAGTGCAACGGGTCCGACTATACGTTGATTCCTCGGGAAAAATTGCTACGCCTCCTATAATTGGCTGACGATTTCAAGTCCATCCAATGAAAACATGTAAGACTTCGATTGCTATTTGAGGCTTGCAACACCTTGTTTCGTTACATCAACTGGATTTTAATGAATTTTAATAAAGCATGAAATGGTTTTTGTATTTCTGTACCTTTGGGAGAGTTTTCGATCTGTTTGAGGGGGAAACCAAGAGGGTTAAGGAAATTTCAACATTCTCATCATGTGTGAAGATAAAAGTGGTATACCCAAGGATTGGTCATGAAAGGCTATAAATTGTGATTAAAATCACCTTTTCACTGGCCAAGAAGGTACGAAATATGCTATGCTCTTCGGATCTTTGGATTTAAAAAAAAAGGGCAAAGGAAAAATCGAGACTCAAACGCTGAAATATTACGGGGCTGTTTGTTTGACGGGACTGATAGCGAAGGGGTTTATAATCTTGTGAGGTATGTTTTGCCATTGCCCATTGAGTTATAGAGTGATTGGATTAATAATACCACACCCCTCATGGTGTTGTATACGGCACGCTTTGTGGGATTAAAATTACTACTCCCTCCGTCCCTTTTTTTGAGTCCAGTATTCCATTTTGGGCTGTCCCTTAATAAGTGTCTATTATGTAAAGTTAGTGAGTAAAAGTTGGTGCATTGTCTATTTTGTTCCTAAAAGTAGATTCCATTTTGAAAAGTTAGTGAGTAAAAGTGTAATGATGATGGGTAAGTAGGGAAAGTGGAGGAAAAAATTGATGTGAAAGGTATAATGATGATGTCTTTTTAATAAGTTGGAGTTACGAAGCAAGACACTTAAAAATGGACGGAGGGAGTACTAGATAGTGGGGGCACACGCATGGGTGAAAATATGGGGTTTGAAAGTAAGAGCATGGGTAGTTGAACTGAAGTGATTCTGCTACGTACTTTGCCCTAGTAGTTGATTCATATAGAAAAAAGTAGTTTAAAATTTCGTTTTCGATTAGGATAATATTGGAAATTACTTTTGTTATACAGAGCTTCCAATTTTGTTCACATAAAAAATCCTTCTCTTTTCCAATATCAGAATACATAAATTGTTATTGAAAAAAACAACAAAGAAAACAGTTTTCCTGAGTAATTGCTTGAACACTTAAATTGTTCTTTTTTCTCGGAACAATTTCCCCGCAAAAGAAAAGCTCGTACAACATGTACTTTTGCTTCAATTTTCACTATCTGGCATCTCCGGTATCGAGAAGAGAAATTGGTGAAGTAGAAATAGAACCAAAATTTGCATCAACATCTCCTCTCCTGAATGAACTATACGACCCTTCTCGAAAGACGACGAAAACAAAAATGAATTCTCATAACCGTCAAACCCTTCGCCACGATCCCCACCCCGCCGCCATTCCCTTCCAACAGGGGTCTCAAGTCATCCGGTAACGGGACCGCGCCTTCCAAATACCTCACCACTTGCCTCATACTAGGCCTTACCAATGGCACATCATTTGAACACATTAACCCCAACTTCAAAACCATCACTACTTCAAAATCATCAAACTCACCTTCCAATTTCGGGTCTACTACCCCAACCACACTCCCTTCTTTCCACATGTCCCGAACCCAATCCACCAAAACCAACTCCTCTGGGGCTGCCTTGGGCTCAACGGGCCTTCGTCCGCAAACAACCTCAAGCAAAAGGGCACCAAAAGCAAACACATCAGATTTGGTGGAGGCCTTTCCTATCTTGGGCAACTCTGGTGCAAGGTACCCGAAAGTGCCAATGAGACGTGTTGTATAGTTTTAAATCTCGGCCGAGACGTACCGTTTCGGCCGATACGTACCGGGATTTGGGGTCCCCGATTCGGATACGGGCCGATATATCGGAAAGATTGGAATTCACAGCCGTATCGGCCGATACCCGATACGTATCGGTCCGTAACCGATTCGGGGCCGATACGTATCGGTTCGTACCGGTTCAGCAAAAAAAAAAAAATTTTTTTTTTTTTTTTCAGCAGGCTTTTTCAGTTTTTCCCATAGCATCAATACCATCTTCTTCTGTTTTTTCTGATAAGCTACTAGGCTTTTAAGCAAAAAAACAAAGCATTTTTCTCATATTTGTAAAATCTTACTCCCTCCGTCCCTTTTTAAATGTCCTGCTTCGTAACTCCAACTTATTAAAAAGACATCATCATTATACCTTTCACATCAACTTTTTCCTCCACTTTCCCTACTTACCCATCATCATTACACTTTTACTCACTAACTTTTCAAAATGGAATCTACTTTTAGGGACAAAATAGATAATTCACCAACTTTTACCCACTAACTTTACAAAATGGACACTTATTAAGGGACAGCCCAAAATGAAATACTGGACTGTAATAAAGGGACGGAGGGAGTATTGACTTGCGGGTTTTGATAAATTATCGGATATTTCACATGAAGAGAATGGGCTATTACATGTCTTAAATTAATTAAAATGTGATAATTTAAGCCAATGTTGGGGGCAAAAGTATATTTTTCAAGTTTTATACATGTTGCTGATGATTTTTAAAAATTCACGACCGCGACACCCGATTCTCGCGACGTATCACCGATACGTCCCGATACCGATACACCGCGACCGATACCGAGACGGCGACCGATACCGAGATTTAAAACTATCACTTGTACCCAGATTAGCCCCGTGGTCGTACAATCTTGCTTGCCCAAAATCGCCTAGTCTCCCATTTAGTTCACTGTCAAGCAACACATTACTGGCCTTTACATCTCTGTGTATGACAACTTGCTCATACCCTTCATGTAAATATAAAAGGCCTGAAGCAACCCCTTTGATGATGTGGAATCTCTGTTGCCAATTTAGTATTTTTTCTGGTTTGTCGAACAATAATTTTTCTAAGCTCCCATTTGGCATAAAATCATAGACAAGGAGTAGATCACCTCGACGTCGACACCAACCAAGTAATTGAACAAGGTTCCTATGCCTCAGCCTGCCGATGCTAGTGATTTCGGAAAGAAATTCGCGCAACCCCTACCTTGAATCATGCGAAATTTGCTTGACGGCAACGTGAGCATTTGAATTTGGGAGTGTTCCTTTGTATACTCGCCCAAACCCACCAGCCCCAAGTGGCTCACTGTCCTTGAAACCTCTGGTGGCTTGCTTAAGCTCTTGGTATGAATACCTGTAGAGCCAATTGCAAACAATGGGATCAATATTTAATACATTAGGAAGGAAAAAACCATGAAAAACATGGCTTTAGCATTATCAGAGACGTTCCTGAGCTAAAGTTTAAAGTGCGGCCACTTTAGGCTCTTGAAAATTTACAAAATTTCAGGAGCCCCTCCTACTTTAGTACCCTTTGTAATAGTTGAACAAAAAATGGCCCATATTTAATCTTCATTTTAAGCCCTCAAAAAATCAAGACCGGCCTTGAGCGTTAAGCAAAAGAATAATTTTTTTTGCACACAACCTCAGATCACTCCAATGCAGTTTTTGATACTTCACATGAATGGTTCTTACATCACGAAAACTCAAGCTCTGGTTGTTCCTCTTCTTATCCTATTTTAAGGTTTTCAATGTAGAAGACTACTCTCCTATTCATGTACCCACATCATATGGGATCCATCCTGGGTACGTTAATTTGCCCTGAACGCGCCTTTTGTTCCACTGGTTTAGATTTTTCTTTCATGTTAAATATTACTAGAATAACATCGGTACCTACCAACTCATATTCCTTGGAAAATATTTAGAGAGATATGATTTCTAGAATAAACTTAGAGATAAACGTATCTTAATCATGTCACTATCGATATTCGATTAGTGTGATTTTTCTTAGGAATCACCTACTCGACAAGAGGAACAAAACAAACGACTAGAAGGTCCGGGATGAGCCCCATGTTTTGCAGTAGCCCAAGGCACCCGGATGCAATCATCGATCATGACCTAAGTCTTTACGAATCAAAAAAAAATTATTTGGGTCCAGATTATCGTATGTAGTTTATACAACTGGTAAAACACTTTAAACGGGTTATGGGTCTCTAACCCTCAGAATTAAAACTTCTGAGCAGATGATGCTGCAAGAGACATATATAGAGGAAATAGGTTCATTTGGTGGGCTGTAACGGAAGTTCCAGTAAGCAGTTGATGCTTTTTTTTTTTATCCGCAGTAAGCAGATGATGCTGATAAACCTCTACTGAGGAAGAAAAGTTCATGGTTACCATAACCGTATCTAGGACGCTGTGACTGGATACCCAACTGCTGTTGCCTGAGAAGATTGCCACACCATGAACGAAAATGTAATGTAGCCCTTATTCTATGAGGGAGTTAAGGGGAACAAAGCTGTGTTCAAATCCGGATTAATGATGAATCGACGGTGAATGTCTCGCCAATGTTGAATTACTAGATAGAGGTTTTGAGGAAAAAAATGGACTTGACAGAGAGTATATGATCAAAATGTGGTAGGTGTCAACTGTTAAGCCAAGGCCGGGATTTTCTGTTCGATATTACCTAAATATTCTTCTCGATTAGGGACTCGAGCAGCAAAATTTTTGTGCACAGAAAAATTTAGCAAGACAAAATAAAAAGCATCCCTTTGATTAAGAATCGCCTCAATTACTACTCAAATTTCTTCCAACCAATTCTCGCTTATTGGGATAAACAACATTCTGAATACATGAGTGGTAACTCTTTCTATTTTTTGAAACATAACCGCAAACAGTTATACATAATTTTGAGCATTTTTTGAAACATAACCGCAAACAGTTATACATGAGTGGTAACTCTTTCTATTCGCATAATAATTCAGGGCAAACTCTTATTTCTCCGGACAATAAACAGATTTGCTACCATCTTAGCTTATTGGGTCAAATAACAAAAAAATAATAATAATGGGTCACTTCTTTTCGACTAGGGCCACACAATAGCAGAAAAATAATGGTTTTTCCATTGGCCTTCCATTTTTTCTCTCTCAGATTTCCATCTGGGTTATGCCTAGGATGATTGAAAACCAATGATTCAGCTCAGATCAAGCAAAATACAAGAAACAAAATTAAATTCATTTTGATAAAATTTATATATAGAGAATATTTATCCAATACCTGAAACCTGAGAAGTTGCTGAATTCTCCACCACTCTCACAGGCATTTTTCGAGTCCCAGCAAAAAGAACAGTAATCACTTCGTAGGGGTATCAAACACAGGATCCCTCATCGTGAGAGGTCGAACAAGAAAACCCGGTTCAGATAAACCGGATAGTTAGAGGTCGAACAAGGAAAACTGGCTGCATATTGCAAAATAACCACAGAGTTTGATTCCAACAACAAATTAGCCCTCCGTTTTTCGAAACTTTCAAGAAAAAGATTTGAACTTTCAATTTGATATCAGTCTCAAGACTCTCAACCTCCATAGACTTGTTCTTAACTGAACCGGTTTAATAATTTCGTCTTAGTAGACCAAAAGAGGATTATTGAACTTAAGAATATGAATTTTAATCACATTTGAGTCGTCGTTCGCTCTCTCATCTCTGGCCCAATCCCTCCTCTACTCGATAACCTCCTTATTTTCTTTTGCTCACCTTACGCGCAACCAAAGTGCCATCACGGAAACTTCAAAAGTCATCTCCTACATCACGTACGAAACACTCTCTCACAAGCTCCAAAGGCCAGTGCCAACTAAAATAAATCTCAAATTATCTATGAGTAATAAAGTGGTATTTGTATGGTAGATTCCATTAGACTCACAGAAGTTATCGATCTGTGGAAGTTATGCAAATTAATAAGAACTTTAAGAGTTGAAATTTGATTTTTTTTTTCGAAGAGAAAATAGTTGAAGCTGATAAAGAAAATTTAAGAGCCAAAGTAAGAAAGATCTAAACTTAAAATGGGCAAACCGCCAGAAATAATTTGAAAAAAACAAGTAAAGTAAAGAGAAAATATAAGGGAGGAAAACATAATTAGAACCACCACAGCATACCAAAAGTCTCTCTTTTGAGAAAAATTTTCAACGTGGTACCCATCCGGCACTTGAAAAAATTTCCTTTTCTTTTATATAATGGTAGGATAGGTTAGAATACATGTGAAGACTAGTGGGTTGGATATCTTCAATTTGACCCCAAAAAAAAAGAAAAAAAGACTAGTAGGTTTGCGGTGGCCGGCCATTGCTTTGATAAGCATTATAAGTTTTTGATACTTGTAGTAGTATTTCTTTTCGCAGATTATGCTACAAATTTACTGGGAGGGAAGAGACTTTTTCTGAGAAGCTGTGAGCCTATTTCATCCTTACAAATTATGGCAGAGGAAAACAAAGAAACCAAGATTCCCCAAGGGCAAAACGGTCATGAATCAGCAGTCATCCCCCCAAGTAAGTTGCTCCTTCTCTTCTTTAATTTGGCCAAGTCCATTCCAAGTGGCCTGACCAGATCATGTAATTCTTAAGATCCACATGATACCTAAGGAAAGCTTGTTGAGAAAAGAAGAAACTAAAAGGGTATTGAAATTTTGATTTCAATTTAATTCCATCTTATGATGATCCATATCAAATGATCGATCTAGATCAAAAGGAACTGAGAAGAGAATAATCAAGTTGTTCATTACGACTTTGGGATCCTCTGTCACAAAAATACATGTCACATGTTTTTACTTCGAAATTTGACAGATTAATTGGTTTTCACTTTTCAATTTAAAATAGGCTTGACCTTGGTTGGGGAAGGACATGACAAGGGGAAAGAAAATATATTTAGTTTTTACTTTTTTAGTTTAAAAGAGGCTTGATCTTAGAAAATATAGAGAAACAATAGTTTTGCTAATCTGGCTTGGCAAACTGTTTCTAAAATTCGCTATTCGAACCTTTTCGTTGTTTTTGCTTTAGAGCAAATGCGTTTAAACAAATGCTATAAATTATGGGGACAATTCAGGATCACTCAAAAGTACATTTGGATCAGGAACGAGCCCGAAAATGAGATGGCCGGAAGTTGTAGGCCTGACAATAGAAGAAGCGGAGAGAATAATAAAGAAAGAGAAGCTTGGAGTTCAAATACAAGTTATTCCACCAAAACATGTTGTTACCTGCGATTACAAAGTGCAACGGGTCCGACTACACGTTGAAGTAAAGAAAAACGTTCGTATAATGAACTTGCACACATTATACAAACGTTTTTCTTTACTTCCTTTTATTGTTAGGTACCGGCCCAATGCACTGACTAGTTCGGTTGGCCAATTCCATCATCTACTAGTTCGGTTGGACCAATGCACTGACTACTTACTTTTATTTTTGACTATCATTTTCAAAAACAAATCTAAATAGTAGATATAGGGGATGGTATAGAAATCGAACAGCTCGGACAAAAGACAAGATTATTGCATAAAAATCGCGGTGCAGCATTTTTTTGTGCGGGTGAAGTCTCGAATTTAACGTTCATCACACCAATCACCACTATGTACTGATTCTACTGAAGATGAATTTGAGACCTCAAACTTTTTTTAGTAATAATGTCAATTGAATGGTACTGAGCAACATATGCATTGGCATTTGTAATGGAAACTACCTTAATCTTCTAAGAAGCCTTTTAGTACTATAGTGAAGACAGAGTACTCTCCATACTATGTTTGAGACAGAGTAAAGAAAATTATCTACTAATTTGACAAGGTACGTAAATGTGCCCTAATAAGCCCTAAATCTAATTACAACTGAGATTCTTCTAATTGGCCGACATGAATTCGATCGGGACTTTTTTCGTTCACCTCCACTGCGGAGCTAATTGTCCATTGCAGATTTAAAGCACACACAACACAAACTAGGATGGGTTCTATTTTGTTTGATGAGCTTTAGAATCGATGATTTACAACAACCAAGGTTCAGATCAATTATCAAACTATGGAGAAATCTACCAAACCCAAGAAAATCAAATAGCAAATCTCCATCATATATAGGAACAGTTCTCAGAACAGAGAGAGAGAGAGAGTATACATACGAGATCCAGATCGACGAGAGAGAAGCCCTTTGAACCCAATCCAGGTGAGAGAGAGAGAGAGGAGAGAACTGCTCGATATCTTTCTTTTCTGTAGTTGTGAGAGGCGAGAGCCCGACAAAACGACAAAATGTGGAAAGAAAGCACTGGAATAACAAACGGGGCCTTCTATTTTTTAGTTTTTAAAATTGGGTAAAACTCCCTTTTCTAGTTTTCATAAATTCCTAAAAGTGAAAATAAAAAAAACAAGTAAAAATATGTTACCAAACAAATTTTTTATATTAATTTTCAAAAAAATGAAAATAAAAACCAAAAACTGAAAATAAAAAGGTTACCAAAACGCATCCTTAGCTTTCACTTTTCAATATACTATAGGCCTGAACTTGTGTTCGATTTCTTTTTGTTTTTTATACGAAGTTCATTCCAATAATGCCAAATGGCACTCACAGCGAATCCATCCGACTACAATAAAAAGCAATCTACAAACTACCCATCATAGAAAAACATACATGAAAACATAGAGACAAGCTAGTGTCTAGATCATATGCCGAGCCATGCTCAATCCACACCGCCTTAAAGGATCGGGTCACGTGGCACAGTAATCTGTCCACCAAGCTGCCTCAGGCAGGTGTAGAAACCCAAACAAACGCAGCAACCAAGCTCCGATGGAAACAGACTGAACACAAGCAGGACGGTTGCATGCCGCGCCACCTTGGGTAGCCCCAATAAGCACGCCGGCCTGCACCGACCGTTGAATGCACGCCTGACGCGACCTGATGCATGGACGGACCACAACCGAAGCGATGGAGTTATAAACTCCGGCAAGCCTTTGCTGGCATGACAAGCTCAGGGCACGACAAACGGAAAAGAAATCCTCCTGGGCTAAAATTCCGAACGACACGTGACCACGGCAGCCGATGAAACGAGGCACCGCTACTTACCTGTTCAATCCCAACAGCTGAAAAATAACAAACCCCTCCACGGGCCAAGCCCAGGAGGAATATTCTCCCACCTCCTAATATTCCAAAGCAACAGAGTCAGAAACAACTAAAATAACTACTAATTATTTGTGTTCGATTTGGTGTTCCGAAATTGATGTACGTTAAAAAATATAGAGAAACAAAAGTTTTCTAATCTAGCTTGGGATGCTGTTGCTAAAATTCATTTTCGATCCTTCCATTGTTTTTCCTTTAGAGCAAATGCATTGAAACCTTTTGCTACATATTATTGAGGACGATTCAAGATCACTCAAAAGTACATTTTGATCAGGAACGAGTCAGAAAATTAAATGGCCGGAGGTTGTAGGTTTGACGGTAGAAGAAGCAGAGAGGATAATAAAGGAAGAGAAGCCTGGAGTTCAAATACAAGTTCTTCGACCAAACAGTATTTGGACCTGTGATTACAAAGTGCAACGGGTCCGACTACACGTTGATTCCTCGGGAAAAGTTCATAGGCCTCCTATAATTGGCTGACGATTTCGAGTCCATTCGATGAAAACATGTAAGACTTCGATCGCTATTTGAGGCTTGCTTGCACCTTGTTTTGTTACATCGACTGGATATCTTAATGAATTTGAATAAAGCATGAATGGTTTTTGTGTTTCTGTACCTTCGGGATAGAATTT
This sequence comes from Rhododendron henanense subsp. lingbaoense, assembly GCA_020567845.1. Classification (NCBI taxonomy): domain Eukaryota; kingdom Viridiplantae; phylum Streptophyta; class Magnoliopsida; order Ericales; family Ericaceae; genus Rhododendron; species Rhododendron henanense. Next base: position 42,222,357 of record CM036318.1, read on the forward strand.
TTGATCTGTTTTGATTGAGGGGGAAACCAAGAGGGTTAAGGAAATTTCATCATTCTCAACGGATGCGACCTAAACTCATCACCTTTTCACCGGCCAAGAAGGTACGCAAGTATGCTATTTTCTTCCAATCTTTGGATTGAAAAAAGGGCAAAGGAAAATATTGAAACTCAAACGCTCCAATATTAAGGGGCTGTTTGTTTGACAGGACTGATAGCGAAGGGGTTTATAATCTTGTGAGATATGTTATGCCATTGCCCATCGAATTATAGAGTGATTTGATTAATAATACCACTCCCCTCATGGTGTTGTAGACGGCACGCTTTGTGGGATTAAAATTACTAGACGGTGGGGGCACATGCATAGGTGAACATATGGGGTTTGAGAGTGTGAGCGTGGGTAGTTGAACTAAAGTGATTCTGCTAGTAGTTGATTCATATAGCAAAAAGTAATTGTAAAATTTCGTTTTTGATTAGGATAATATTGGAAATTACTTTTGTGACAGAGCTTCACAATTTTGTTCACGCCAAAAACTCTTCTCTTTTTCAATACTAGAATGCATATCGGTGATATATGTCTAATCTAGACTGCGAAATTCAACCATATAGTCCACTTCAATGCTCATATCGGTTCCAACAAAGGAGACTCATGAGTCTCGTGATTGCTATTCAAAAAAAACAACAAAGAAAACAGTTTTCCTGAGTAATTGCTTGAAAACTAACTGTTCTTTTTCTCAGAAAAATTTCCGCGCAAGAAGAAAAGCTTGTACAACATGTACTTTTGCTTCAATTTTCACTATCTGGCATCTCCAGTATCGAGAAGAGAAATAGGTGAAGTAGAAATAGAACCAAAACTTGCATCAACATCTCCTCTCCTGAATGAACTTGTAGACACCCCAATTTGGCCTAACGATTATTTCAAGTCCCACCTTGGGACAATCCCGATGATGAAATGGATACAATGATTGATGATTGCTTCTTTGAGGACCTTAGGACTTTCGGTGAGAACTTTGACCACTTAGAGGACCCAATTCAGAGCCATACAGCCTTTCAGACAGAAATACAGAAGCCTAGGAGAATCCATCTGACGGCCGTAATATCGATCTAACGGCCATAACATCAATCCCTCGCCCGAGCAACCTGTTGCCAGCAAAATCTCCCTGAGAAATCAATTCCTCGGCCGCAAGATCTATCCTTCGGCCGAGACATCCATTCCACGGCCGCGACATCCATTGCTCGGCCGCCAGATCGATCTTTTTCCAGACTCTGGAACGTTCTGTCAGACATTTGGTTTGATCCAACTACACTACCTTTCCGATGCGTTCGGAGATCACGACGTAGAGTTAGAGATGCATTGCAATTGCAATTGCCATCTCGTGATTTGATTGGCCGGAGTGAGTCATCCCTATGCCTATATAAAGGGGCCTTTGGGTTCCGAATTAACACACAGAAATTGAGATACCCACACACTCAATCAAACCTCGAAACTCTACACAAATACTCCCTCAATCCCATACTTCAAAAGCCCTAACCTTCCGAAGGCAGCCGTCAATCCGGCGATCAAACCCCGAAGTTCAAACCCTAGCTCTAGGGTTCTCGATCAAGCAATCAATCAATCACACCCAATCCGAAGCAATCAAGCAACTGAGGGATCAAGGTGGTGAGGCCCAACGGCCTCTGGTTTGTCTATATTCACTGTATTTCTAACTAACCGTAGCATTTCGATTATCTGTTAATCTTTCTGTCTGGTGTGAGGAAGAACACCGACCGGGGTTTCGATCCCTCGGCCGGTACATCAAACCAGGAGGATCTCTCGGCCGTGACATCTATTCACCGGCCGCGAGATCCATCTCCCTGGGACATTATGTTTGCCTTCCTGCTTTCTGATGCATGCTTCAATTATCGCACTGGCTCACTTTGCTTACTGTTTAAAGGAATAATTAAACAGACTATGTGTTAGAATTAGACAAAGCATCTATACGTCTTATGTTGAATGATTATGAGCCAGTCTCACGACTGGGCAGAGAGGGGTGCCTAACACCTTCCCCTTACTGTACTTTTGGCTCCCGAATCCAGAATCTCTATCTATTTTCCCAGTTTTAGTAAACTGGGTGGCGACTCTATTTGATGATAACCATTATCATGTGGCGATGTTCCCAGCCATGGGAATGTCCATGATTTTGGTTTATGAAGTGAGCAACCAATCGAGCAAACACAACGTGATCAATCTGTATGGCGATGCCCCGCTTGGGAGGTGTCTACAGTTTTTGGCGACTCCGCTGGGGATTTGAGAGCCATAACCAAAAAGTTCAACATAAGACTAATACATGCCTTGTCTAATTCATTTATCATATGCATCGAGCGGGCAACCCGTTGAGTTCACCTGATATCCCGGCATGACACGGGCTATGTTGGGGGTTCCAGCAAACTCCACAGTCACTCGTACCTAGTGGTATATCAAAAAGGAAATCACTCAATCACCGCCTATGATGGGCTGGTGAGAGGATTGGTGCCCTTTGACAACGGAGCACCCTGAAACTACCAAAACCTTGCATGCTTTAGAAAGCCATAGAACTTATCAAACTAAGACAGGAACCTACAGGCTAGGAACCTACTTGCATTCTACTTGCAAAAAGTTCTTCCTCACACCTTGTATCATTTGTTGTTGTATTAACTCTTTCTGTGCAGAAGGGTTGGGATTTTCAGCCAAAATCTTAACCCTACACAGGCAAAGTACTGACTTCCAGGTATTTTACTTTTTAAGCAGGCACAATAGGTAAATCAAAGAAGCAACCACAGCCAACTTTGTACTCTTATAACACCCGAAGCTACGCCAAACAAAGGTCTCTGCAACCTTCCCGTCTATCGTCCTCATCTGACAAAACACCCTCACCACAACAGTTCCGATCGCTCTCAGGAACTTCCCAATCGTCCCCTCAACGGACCCCGTCATTCACTAAATCTCAAGCTTCGTCAAGCAACCCTTCTACCTTCATGGCAGACAATGACGCCACTATTGCCGACCTCCAAGCTCAAATCGCTGCATTACTAGCAGAAAAGGCAGCTAGAGATGCTGAAGATGAGGAAAAATCGATGGAAGACGAAAACCCCCATAAAGTGGTATTGGCAGAAAGTCCTGAGTTAACCAAGCAAGTCAAGGAAATCAAACAGGCTTTAGCTCGTTCACAAGGGGACCAAATTCTGGATTTCGAAGGACTTTGCCTCTTCACAGAATCCAAGCTGCCTGAGAATTTCAAAATGCCCAATATTGAGAAGTTCAATGGAACTGGCAACCCTACCAGCCATGTTCGCCATGTTATCAACACCCTGAAGCCGATGGGCTTGAATGACGAGCTCATCGCTCAGTTGTTCCAACGAACTCTCACCGGAAGTGCCCTCGACTGGTTCCTCATTTTGGAGTTTGTACATTATCAAACTTGGCCAGAAATTGCCAATGCTTTCGTCAAGCAGTATGCGTACAACGTCCAAATTGAGCTAACAACTCGAGATTTGGAAATGACCAAACAGGATTCCAATGAGGACTTTGCCACCTTTGTGGCAAGATGGACGGAAAAGGCTGCCAAGATGAAGAACCGTCCCTCCGAGGAAGACCAAGTGAGGATAGTTGTCAAAAATTTATAACCCAAATATCTCAGGCATATTTACACACAGGCTATCACCGATTTCAAACGCTTGCATGCCACTAGGTTGCAAATTGAAGACGGAATCAAGCTAGGACTCATCGGGAAAGAAGAGGTCACTCCTCCACCTAAGAAAACCTTCTCTAGCCGTACATCTCACGCCTCCGTAAATGCCCTTAGCTCTTTGTCTCAAGACCCTTTCCAAACTAGCTCATCCCGAAGCTCAAATCGACCTCGTCGCAACTTTGATCCTCTCTATATGACCTTATCCCAAGCCTTAACCATTCTCAGCCATCAAGGGCATCTCAAACCTCTAAACAAGCCACTTCCTCCGCCGCCTTACGGTCCAAACCATGATCCAAACAAACAATGCGCCTACCACCAACACCCTGGGCACGAAACAGACAATTGCATGCGTCTTCGTCACGACATTCAAGACCTTATTGATAGTCGAACTATAAAGCCACCAAAACCTGATGGGCAAACCAACCCACTCCCTACTCACAATGCTGAGCCACCACCCCGAAATATCAATCACATAAGTCTATCTCATAACCCCACATACAATCCCAGCCAATACATTGTTCAAGACAACCAAACCAAACCTACCTTAACCTTCCCCGAGGAGGACGAGTATTTCATGATGGGAGAGGAGGAGGATAATGATTCTGATCAGTCAGAAGTAATCGACATTGACATGTCCGACATAAGCAGCAAAGATCAGGCAGAGGAGGAAAAGCTAAGGAAGTGGAAGGAACACTCTTGGGCGAAACACAATTTGAAGGATCCAGACATTCCATTTGTAGAAGACGACGAATGGCTTCGTATCTGGTTTAAGAATAGGAAGAAGGAAAAAGAAAGGGTCATCATGATGAGAAGGCACGCTCGCTTCGAGCCCGCCCAAATAGTGGTACGCATCAACCGTCCCAAAATTCCAACACCACCCATTATTTGGGAAACAATCAATCTCATTGAGAAAGTAGAGGAGTTCCAAATGCAACCATGGGTCGACCCCTACGATGAGTGCGACTATAGTCAATGGATAGAGGAAAGAGAAGATCTAGATTTTATGTGCACAGAACCCTATAAAACAGGGGAAAGCGACTTTGATGAGATGGAAGAAGAGTGCAATGATCCGCTCGATGAAACCTCCTTAGCATCACTATTTAATCAGGAAGAAATAACTGATAACCACGCGATCAATGAGGAAAGAGAAAGGGAGTTTCCCGCTGACACATCCATCTGGGGATTACTCATGGCTCAAGGAGGTAGCCATCGTACAAAAGATGAACTCGGTTCAAAGGCTCCGTTTGGCGAGGAAGAGGGTGGGAAAGAGTACAAAGTTGCAAAAGACAAGGAAAATGACCCCGACATGCTGCAGTAGCTGAGAAGTCACAACATGGCAAATGAGAAACATTAAAACATTGTTTTTGCTTTAAACAAACTAAAATGAGTTTTGGGCCCCTGTTTGGGCATTTTATTTCTGCTAAGAGAATTCCTTTTTCATCTTCCAGATTTTATGCTTATCTAAAATTCAGATTTCTAAATTGCAATTGTCATGCACTATGCTCTCATTGCCAAAACAAGAGAAGAATTTGAAGGGATCAAAATCTTTGTATCCCCGACTTTTGGGAAGGAAATGATGAACTCTAATTACTTAGAACTAGGTTTTTTTCAAAACTCAGGAAGAAGACGCTATCTCCGTGAGAACACTTAGAGTTAGCTTGCCCATTGTGAAAGTACAAACGCAACAGGAGATTCATCTCCATCAGCTTCCTCTCCAAAACACAAACCTCCTTGAGAGAAAAATACTCGTTGGGCAACCTACACACCCAAGCAAAAGTAAGAGCAAAGCCTGCTAGGACAAGAAAAAGCGAAAAACGCGGCCTAGGCAAAAGTTAAGGCATTTGAAGGGAAGCTCGCTAGGAACTCAACCTCTATCAGGTAACCTAGGCAAAACTTAGAGCATGAAAGAAAGGAAAAACCAAGAGTGAAAACCCAAACCCCCAAAGGTGGTGATCTTGGAACTACATAAGAGGCCTGATTCCCTGATCGGGATACGTAGGCAGTCTCACATCGAGACACGGCCCAAACATTTGGAGAAAGGAAAACATCAACATGTTTGTACTCAATGATAGGTATAGCTAACCCTGCGTATTGAGCTCACAAAAGATGAGTTAGTCATTTTCCAAGGAATTGACAAAAGCAAAGGCACGTAAGAATTACAGTTCATCCTTTCTAAAACCAAAAGTCGTCAAACGCAATGGATATGATCCTTCAAGAGACTCTTAAAGTTTGGCAATCAGACTGAAAAGCATGGCAAAGGCAAGAGACAGCAAATGAAAGGCTAAGCATAGGAAAGGATGTGAAACATGATGCCACTTGGCTAAAAGCAAAACCTATCCTCCTTAGGAAGATAGACATAACGGCCGGGCAATCGATACCTCGGCCGCAACAATGATCCTTCGGCCGAGAGATTGATTCTTCGGCCAAATATTTTCACACATATTAACTGTCTATCAGCAAAAACTTGTTCAAAAAGCCATGTTCTGACTATCACATGCAAACTCAAGACATTTAGGGACAGGAAAATGCATTTCTCATTTCTCAAACAAAAACTTGTTTACAAAACCGTTGCTGTGATTGCTTTTACTATACAAAAATAGTTTCTGTCTATCATCTACTAACTATGAACAGGGAAAAGAAAAGCCCTAAAAACTAGGCGATCTCTGAGAAGAAGGCAAAGGCTGCTCACTGGTCCCCACGTTCCCCTCAGCAGCCGGTACTCTCTCAGCCTCAAGCTGCAGCCAAGAAGGATATAAACATTCAGACTCAAGGGATAATACATAGCAGATAAAGCCTATGAAGAGAGTCGTACCTCGAGGATCCTACGGCGCTGTCTCCGGACCAAAACCTCTGTACTCTGGTAGGCGCGAAGCCATTCCTGCACTATCTCAGCAGGCACCTGTGAAACAGCCAGGCGTTACAAACATCTAAAGCAAGGATACAATGCGAAGCGATGAAAGCTAATACAGGAATCTAAAAAATACCTGCGAAGCCCCGACTGGCAAAGTATAGAGCGGGGTCGTGCAAGGAGTCAGCGTCAGGCGCTCCTCCTCCCCATCGTCTGAGTGGAAGGAAACAAACGAAGGAGCCCGTGGCCAAACAGGAGCAACGGGAGGAGCCTCAACAGAGGGGGTCAAGAAAAGACGGCAGTACTCCATATAGTCACCTGCCTAGAGGAGTAAACCTGCCCAATCTCTGATCCGGGCATTCTTCAGATCTTCCTTCGACATCAAGGAAGTGGACCTCATGGATGCTGGAGGAGAAGGAGGAACAAACCGAAGAGCCTCAACGCGTGGCCGCCACTGACTGGCCACTCGATCGCCTAAGTACCAGGCTCGGCAAAATGGACCCTCGAGCAAGCTACGAGTCCGATCTAGGACTCTACAACGTGCAAGAGGGGCATCCTCTGGTACACTACCCCAAGGGTCAAACCGTACCTATAAGAGCAAGGACAAAATCAGTCTCAACATAAGAATATGGAAGCCTAAAGGACAAGAAGTACAAAAGAAAAGGTACCTGATCGACCGTCAGTCGGTCTAAAACTCGTCGCCACTCAGGAAGACTCAAAATTGGTGACCGTGGCTTCCGTTGCCCCATCAACCATCGCTCATAACGAGGTATGTAGTTCGCGTCACCATGCCTGGTCTCAGGGGGAAATTGGAGAAGGTGCTCAAAAGCCCAAAGCTGAAAAGTAGGATCGACAAAGCAAGTTCAGAACTAGGAAAAAGCCAAAGTAAAAACAGAAGTACAAAGGAATGGTACGTACCTCAAGCACTTGAAAGTGGCCGCAAAGAATGGGACTCTTGTCCCGCGAGCAAGCTCCAAGACCGCCGTACAAAGTGGCCAAAGCAGACGAGCCCCAGTCAAACTCCCTAATAGCTCCCAGGTGTTGCAGAGGAGCCAGAAACTGTGTGTGTACTGAACCATCTTTGTTGGCAAACAACGTTTGCCCAAGGAGGTAAAGAAGGAAGGCCCGTGTCAACTGCTCGACGCTCACCTGGGTCAAGATATCAGCCTGCGTGAAGGATCTGCTCAGCCAAGCAAGGTCGATGTGACCTCGCGAACGAACAGGGGGCACCTTGCCCAGAAACCACTCCAAAGCGCCTGCTCGCTCCCAAAGTCTGGGGTCAACTCTAAGAGGAACACCGCCTACTCGCAGGCCAGTCAGCAAAGAGAAGTCACCCGGAGTGATAGTCATCTCGCCAGCAACAGGGAAGTGGAAGGTATTGGTGGTGTCCCACCATCTCTCAACTAGCGAGGTCATCAATGACCAATCCATCTTCGGAAGATCGAGGCCCAGAACAAATGCCTCGAAACCCGCAGCACGTATCAATTCCCGAGCTTGTTCCGGCAGCTTCAAAAACCATCTGTGCACCTCCTTGCCTCCTCCGCGAGCCTCCAGCCTCCTATCTCTCTGCCAAAGACAAAAAGGGAGTTAATCTCATGATTGCATAAACAAAGAAAATGCTAAGGGGCGTCAAATTAACATCTAAAAGCATGCATTGCCTAGATAGGTGGCATAGTTATTTTAGTTTCCTTAAACCCGAACATGGGTTCCTCACGATCACGCTCCTAGCCAAAAGGGATTTTCGTCCCGCAAACAAAAAAATCTTATTCTAAATACAAGGATTTCCGAAACTCTGAACTAGAGTAAACTTTTTACTTTTTCAGGAAACTCACCGGTACGTTCAGAACGCTCAGGTGATGCTCAGGCTCTCTGCGAACTATCTCGGCCCCTGGGCCACCAATTGGAGGATGGTACTGCAGGAAACCGCCATAACCCAGCTTACGCGAAGGAAGAGCGTAGGTAGCAGGATCAAACAAACCGGGCTCCTCAATCGTCTCCTCGTCGGAAGACGGGTGCTCGCATCTACATGGAGGATGCGAGGACGAACCTGCGACACCCGAGGATGACGTAGCCATTACGTCCAAGCCAAGAAAACCAACGGTTTTAGGAAAAACCCAAAGCCGGCAGCGGCGGCAATGACGGCTGTGGTCGGAGAGGACGGTCGCCGGAGAAGATGGTGGCCGACGGTAGTGGAGGGCGGCGACGTACGGTGGTCGTCAGGCGAAGGGAACGGAGGAGAATGGGAAAGGAGGAGAAGAAAGGATTAAATGGGCCGTGAGATCGATTTAACTGAACTTAAATCGATTTCCTGGCTTTTGACGTTCTCACGGCCGAGACATCCATTCATCGGCCGACACATCAATTCTTCGGCCGAGAGATCGATCTCCTGGCCCCTTAATCAAATTCCCTCAGCAACATCAGATCATGCTCAGTGCACCAATTCAAGCAATCATGGATTCTGGATCCTCAACCAACCAAGTAGCCTTGGGGGCATCCCCAAGCCAATGCAACATGATCAAAATTAACCTTGGGGGCATGCCCAAGCATTGAAACTCTCTCTCCACAAACTGCTGGCCGAAACAAGTCAAAAACATCCAGCGGCTCTATGCCCATATCCACTACCAAGGAAATAAGCAGCTCCGTGCCCATATCAACCCACTCGGCGGCTCTACGCCTGTATTCACTCACCTGACGGCTCTAAAGCCCAATCACTATCAGCAGCCCTACGCTTGCCATTCCAGTGACCGTACAACCATCAACTCACTCAGCGGCTCTACGCCCCCACCTACCAATTCAGCAGCCCTGTGCCCATCGTCTCCATACAACTTAGCGGCTCCAAGCCTGCTATCTCAATTGGCTCGAAGCCGTAACAAGTCAACTCAGCGGCTCCAAGCCCACCGTTTCAACTGGCTCGAAGCCGTAACAATCAAGTCTACTTCAGCGGCTCAAAGCCCATCACTTCAACAGGCTCGAAGCCTGTATCTACCATCTGAATTGGCTCGAAGCCATAACAATCAACCAAGCGGCTCGAAGCCCATTTACCTCAACAGGCTTGAAGCCTACGTCTACTATCACCCAGCGGCTCGAAGCCCTTTATCTCAGCAGCTCTGTGCTCGCTATCACAGCAACAGGCTCTATGCCTGTATTCATTCAACTCAGCGGCTCCAAGCCCACTGTTTCAAATGGCTCGAAGCCGTAAACAACCAATCTCAGCAGCTCTGTGCTCGCTATCACAGCAACAGGCTCTATGCCTGTATTCATTCAACTCAGCGGCTCCAAGCCCACTATCTCAACTGGCTCGAAGCCGTAAACAACCAATCTCAGCGGCTCGAAGCCCGTTATCAAAAGGCTCTACGCCTGTTATCACAACTCAGCGGCTCGAAGCCCATCACCTCAACTGGCTCGAAGCCGTAAACAAGCAATAGGCTCTAAGCCACCCCAACAATCAAGACATCTATTCTCAGGCTCTACGCCTGAATGCTCAAAAATCTAACATTTTTGAATGCTCAAGCTCTACGCTTGGATGCCCAACCACTGTGTACTGGATGCTCAAGTTATACACTCGAATGCTCAAGCTCTACGCTTGGATGCCCAACCACTGCGTACTGGACGCTCAAAGCCTGTACTTTGAATGCTCGGATTCTGCCGTCCGAATGCTCGAGCTCTACGCTCTGAATGTTCAAGTCCGGAACTTGATAGAAGCTCTAAGCTTAAAAACAAACACACACGCACGGGCCCGTGCACATTTGCATCAACATTTTCACATCGAGTCTGCATCATCATATCCGTTCACATCTAACAAACAAGCATTGCACATATACACTCTGCATATCTCTCATGAAACAGGTCAATCCTGCCAATCAACCGGCTCTATGCCTCGGTTTTATTGATCGGCCCAACGCCTCGATCCTTTGGCTCCACGCCAACACTTATGATGGAAAAGCTCCGTGCGCAGACCATCAGAATGCAACCAGCTCTACGCTTCGGTTCAAATCACGTCAAGTTCTAAGCTCCGACAACTTAGGCCCTTGCCTCAAGACTGCATGCAGGCTCCACGCCTCAATCACTTCAGGCTCCACGCCTCAGTTCCTTCATCTCAGGCCCTTGCCTTATACCAGCTCCGCGCTTCGGTCTTATCAATCACCTCAGGCTCTCGCCTTATGATCAACACCAGCTCCGCGCTTCGGTCCTAGCAAATCACCACAGGCTCTCGCCTTATGATCAACACCAGTTCCGCGCTTCGGTCTTTTCGAACCAATCTCCTCAGGCCTTCGCCTCAAGATTGCAACAGGCTCCACGCCTCGATTCCATCACTCTCCAGGCTCTCGCCTCATGACTACAACCGGCTCCGTGCCTCGGTTCCCTCACCTCCAAAAGCTCCGTGCTCCAGCTACTGGCCCTGTGCCCCCCACATCTCAAAAACAACCGGCGTCCAATTCATCCCCAGTAGATGATTTGGATTCCACCCCACTACATCAATTCCTTCCAGCTCGTTCGCAAGGATAGGCTACTCTACCGAGCTCCTTTCAGTCAAAGTAAGGATGATCAAGAAAAGCAAACGCACCTGCAGTGTACTGATCTACCCTAAAATAACTAAGGAAGTTCTCCGCAAAAAAACTCCCCCGGCAGCCCTGCGCTCCTTCAACTACTCTTCGCCAAAACCCTGGCTCAGTCTAGGTACGTCACACTACGGCTTTTTAAGCCCTAAGGTACGTCTTCTGTCTCTAACCCTCCAAACTTTTACTTTTCTCTTTTGCCCGAACTACGATTGGTCTGAATTTCCCTTGTGGAATACGTAGGCAGCCTCCGGGCCCGACCATAACAGAACTTCTTTTGCCCGAACTACGATTGGTCTGAATTTCCTTTGTGGAATACGTAGGCAGCCTCCCGGCCCGACCATAACAAAACCTTTTTCAAAAACCCCTTGGAATAGTGGTTGGACCAAATTGAGTTGCTTTTTACAGCTTTGACTCTTACTCAAACATGTCTCGCGATCCGTCTGAGTTCAGTCAAAGAGGGGCATCTGTAGACACCCCAATTTGGCCTAACGATTATTTCAAGTCCCACCTTGGGACAATCCCGATGATGAAATGGATACAATGATTGATGATTGCTTCTTTGAGGACCTTAGGACTTTCGGTGAGAACTTTGACCACTTAGAGAACCCAATTCAGAGCCATACAGCCTTTCAGACAGAAATACAGAAGCCTAGGAGAATCCATCTGACGGCCGTAATATCGATCTAACAGCCATAACATCAATCCCTCGCCCGAGCAACCTGTTGCCAGCAAAATCTCCCTGAGAGATCAATTCCTCGGTCGCAAGATCTATCCTTCGGCCGAGACATCCATTCCACGGCCGCGACATCCATTGCTCGGCTGCCAAATCGACCTTTTTCCAGACTCTGGAATGTTCTGTCAGACATTTGGTTTGATCCAACTACACTACCTTTCCGATGCGTTCGGGCTACGTTCGGAGATCACGACGTAGAGTTAGAGATGCATTGCAATTGCAATTGCCATCTCGTGATTTGATTGGCCGGAGTGAGTCATCCCTATGCCTATATAAAGGGGCCTTTGGGTTCCGAATTAACACACAGAAATTGAGATACCCACACACTCAATCAAACCTCGAAGCTCTGCACAAATACTCCCTCAATCCCATACTTCAAAAGCCCTAACCTTCCGAAGGCAGCCGTCAATCCGGCGATCAAACCCCGAAATTCAAACCCTAGCTCTAGGGTTCTCGATCAAGCAATCAATCAATCACACCCAATCCGAAGCAATCAAGCAACTGAGGGATCAAGGTGGTGAGGCCCAACGGCCTCTGGTTTGTCTATATTCACTGTATTTCTAACTAACCGTAGCATTTCGATTATCTGTTAATCTTTCTGTCTGGTGTGAGGAAGAACACCGACCGGGGCTTCGATCCCTCGGCCGGTACATCAAACCAGGAGGATCTCTCGGCCGTGACATCTATTCACCGGCCGCGAGATCCATCTCCCTGGGACATTATGTTTGCCTTCCTGCTTTCTGATGCATGCTTCAATTATCGCACTGGCTCACTTTGCTTACTGTTTAAAGGAATAATTAAACAGACTATGTGTTAGAATTAGACAAAGCATCTATACGTCTTATGTTGAATGATTATGGGCCAGTCTCACGACTGGGCAGAGAGGGGTGCCTAACACCTTCCCCTTACTGTACTTTTGGCTCCCGAATCCAGAATCTCTATCTATTTTCCCAGTTTTAATAAACTGGGTGGCGACTCTATTTGATGATAACCATTATCATGTGGCGATGTTCCTAGCCATGGGAATGTCCATAATTTTGGTTTATGAAGTGAGCAACCAATCGAGCAAACACAACGTGATCAATCTGTATGGCGATGCCCCGCTTGGGAGGTGTCTACAGAACTATACGACCCCTTCTTGAAAGACGACGAAAACAAAAATGAATTCTCATAACCGTCAAACCCTTCGCCACCCCGCCACGACCCCCACCCCCGCCGCCATTCCCTTCCAACAGGGGTCTCATGTCATCCGGTAACCACTACTACAATAAACCATAAAGATCACAGTTATTGGCCGTAATTGTAAGTTTTTCATCACGCTTTTGCTACCGTGATAGATTTGGGTGTGATTGTAAGTCACTTTCTTTTATCACGGTTATAAACCGTGATTGAAAGAGAGAAACAATCACGGCCAAAAAGTGTGATCGTTTCTCTTTTATCACAGTTATAAGCTGTGATTGTTTCTCTTAGGCGTGATCGTTTCTCTTTTTGGGTGTGATTGTATGTCACTTTAGATCACGTTCTATAACCGTGATTGAAAGTTCAAAATAATCACACCATATACTGAGATGGAAAATCATTGCGCGCGATCTTTTCTTTGTATCTATTAGACCTTCTTTTCTTGTCATTGCCAAGTTTTGAACCCATGCACCCTTAGTTGATTTTTCAAGCCCTTACCACTAAGCTAGCCAAGAACTTCTGTTACAATAGGAAAAAAAAAATATTTATACTTCTTAAAGTGAGAAATTTTTTTTTCCCCTTAAAATTTGCTGAATTTTTGGAAATGCAATTAACATGATATAGACAAATTTTATGAAAATTATCACAACCTGTATATTATAACATTATGGACAAACTTTACATTGTTTTTTATAAACTAATCATTAATTTCACATGAATTTTGTGTTTATATTGAATTTCAATTTCAATGGTGGCTTCCCAATTAGATTTTAATCCTTTTCAGACAAGACTAAGCCATAATAATATAATTATTTTTTTACCTAATGTGTCAAACACTTGAAAGACTTCCGAAATAACTAAATTTTACTACTACAATAAACCATAAAGATCACAACTCGCCCACGTGAAAATTGGGTACTAGTGGAATAGCCCGCCCGTCGTTTTAAGAAACAAGTGGGCACTGATGGAATCTAATCATGAAATTTGCCGTCTCTCTCTCTCTCTCTCTCTCGATCTTTTTCGGGTGTGAAGATGAAGATGAAACGTAAAAATCTTTAGGGGTGAGTGTAATTAGGGCTTATCTTCTTACCTTTTGTAAAAAAAAAAATAGAACATTTCAAAGTCCTTTAACGACATCGTTTTCATCACATAACTTTTCAAAGCCCGCCTAAATGAGTACCAACCCGCCCACGAGAAAATTCAGACCGCGCGCCTAAAATGGGTAAGCTTTTTATCTCGCCGCAAGAGTGAGATCATTTATCTCGCTTTTTTCCGTGCTAAAGTTTTTTATCACACTACAAGGGTGAGGTCTTTTCTCTTTTATCTCGGCACAAGAGCGAGATCTTTTATCTCATTCTTTTCCGCCCTAAAATCTTTTATCACGCCACAAGAGTGAGGTCTTTTCTCTTTTTTATCACGCTATAAGGGTGGGGTCTTTTCTCTTTTATCTCGCCACAAGAGCGAGATCTTTTATCTCATTTTTTTTCGCCCTAAAATCTTTTATCACACCGCAAGGGTGAGGTTGTTTTTCTTTTATCTCGCCGCAAGAGCGTGGTCTTTTATTCCGCGCTAAAACCCACTTTTTATCTCAGTTTTGGACTTAAACTGCGATAAAAAAATTTAAGCACCACTTTTTATCACGCTTTCACTGAAAACCGTGATCTTTGTGAATCTCCTTAGTGTGACGCATATCTATTATTGTAGTAGTGAACGGGACCTCGCCTTCCAAATTCCTCACCACTTGCCTCATACTAGGCCTTACCATAGGCACAGCATTTGAACGCATTAGCCCCAACTTCAAAACCATCACTACCTCAAAATCATCAAACTCCTCTGGGGCTGCCTTGGGCTCAACGGGCCTTCGTCCGCAAACAACCTCGAGCAAAAGGGCACCAAAAGCAAACACATCGGATTTTGTGGAGGCCTTTCCTGTCTTGGGCAACTCCGGGGCAAGGTACCCGAAAGTGCCAACGAGACGTGTTGTACCCGGATTAGCCCCGTGGTCGTACAATCTTGCTAGCCCAAAATCGCCTAGTCTCCCATTTAGTTCACTGTCAAGCAACACATTACTGGCCTTTACATCTCTGTGTATGACAACTTGCTCATACCCTTCATGTAAATATAAAAGGCCTGAAGCAACACCTTTGATGATGTGGAATCTTTGTTGCCAATTTAGTATTTTTTCTGGTTTGTTGAACAATAATTTTTCTAAGCTCCCATTTGGCATAAAATCATAGACAAGGAGTAGATCACCTCGACGTCGACACCAACCAAGTAATTGAACAAGGTTCCTATGCCTCAGCCTGCCAACGCTAGCGATTTCGGAAAGAAATTCGCGCAACCCCTGCCTTGAATCATGCGAAATTCGTTTCACGGCAACTTGAGCATTTGAATTTGGGAGTGTTCCTTTGTATACTCGCCCAAACCCACCAGCCCCAAGTAGCTCACTGTCCTTGAAACCTCCGGTGGCTTGCTTAAGCTCTTGGTATGAATACCTGTAGAGCCAATTGCAAACAATGGGATCAATATTCAATACATTAGGAAGGAAAAAACCATGAGAAACATGGCTTTAGCATTATCAGAGACGTTCCAGAGCTAAAGCTTAAAGTGCGGCCGCTTTAGGCCGACGAAAATTCACAAAATTTAAGTGGCCCTTCCTACTTTAATACCCTTTGTAATAGTTGAACAAAAAATGACCCATATTTAATCTTCATTTTAGGCCCTCAAAAAATCAGGATTGACCCTACCATTAAGCAAAGAATAAATTTTTTGGTACACAACCTCAGATCACTCCATTCCAGTTTTTGATACTTCACATGAAAGGTTCTCACCTCACAGAAACTCAAGTTCTGGTTGTTCCTCAGCTTATTCTACCTTTAGGTTTTCAATGGAGAAGACAACTCTCCTATTCATGTACCCACGTAACCCACATCACATTTACGCGACTCGGGGGCCTACTGTGCCTTGCCTGCTGCAAGCACCATACGGGATCTATCCCGGTACATTAATTTGCCCTGAACAGCTCCTTTTGTTCCACTCATTGAGATTTTTCGTTAATATTACGAGAATAGATGGAACATCAGTACCTACCAACTCAAATTCCTTGGAAAATATTTAGACAGATATGATTTCTAGAATAAACGTAGAGATAAACGTATCTTAATCATGTCACTATCGATATTCGAATAGTGTGATTTTTCTTAGGAATCACCTACTCGACAAGAGGAACAAAACAAACGGCTAGAAGGTCCGGAATGAGCCCCATGTCTTGCAGTAGCCCAAGGCACAGCAAGCCCCTATGTGAAACATTACTGGAAAACAATACAAGCACCAGGATGCAATCATCAATCATGCATGGCCTAAGTCTTTACCAATCAAAGAATTTTATTTGGGTCCAGATTATCGTAAATAGATACTAAATATAGCCTATGACAGAGACCAAACAGAAACTAAAATGTTACCTGTGGGGACCGAGTTCGAGCTCCCAGTCTTCAATTACGTCCCTGTTCTTGATTTTCCAGAACAGATATACACCACCCAAGATTGCAGCAATTAGAAAAAGAGAAGACGAAACCGAAACACCGATAATCAGAGTTGTTTGTCTCTTTTCTGGTCCAGGTAGTGATGGCAGAGAGTTGAAGCTGAGGGATTCTGCAATCCCATTCATTTTAAAGCTCCAACCCAATACGTAATGCGAGCTAGCGAGCAAACCAGTGGAAGCAGAAAACCCAACGTACATACTTTCATGGAGTAATGTGGAGAGATCATATTTGTAGGAAATGATTGGCAATCTGGGTTTCAAATTTGATGGCGAAATAGTGACATTGATTTGAGTAGAAACTGAATCGTAATCGATCCAAACTAGTATGGGTTTTCCACCTTTGAGATTCAGATCTTGCCTTTTCATATCGTGGTGTAATATGCTGCAGCTGCAGATTCATTCGATTTCAAGCTGTTAAGGGCTCGGCTCGTTAAGGCTCGAGCCGAGCTCGAGCTCGCCAAAACTCGGCTCAGCTCGGCTCGTTTACACCCCTACCATACGCGCAACCAAAGTGCCATCACGGAAACTTCAAGAGTCATCGCCTACATCACGTGCGAAACACTCTCTCACAATCTCCAAGGCCAGTGCCAACTAAAATAAATCTCAAATTATTCATGAGTAGTAAAGTGGTATTTGTATGGTAGATTTCATAAGACTCACAGAAGTTATCAACCTGTGGAAGTTATGCAAATAAGAACTTTATGAGTTGAAATTTGATTTTTTTTTCAAAGAGAAAATAGTTGAAGCTGAGAACAAAAATTTAAGAGCCAAAGTAAAAAAGATCTAAACTTCTTAAAAGGGGCAAACCACCAGAAATAATTTGAAAAAAACCAAGTAAAGTAAAGAGAAAATATAAGGGAGGAAAGCGTAATTAGAACCACCATAGCTTACCAAAAGTCTCTCTTTTGAGAAATTTTTCTGTGCCGGGTAACAAAGACAGATCCAAGAATATAGTTTAGTGGGGGCACCTATTAATCATAATAGAGAAAGTTGATTTTTTTTTTGGAGAATTTTTCCCAGGTCCACTATACCACTTTCCAAACCCACTAAGTTCACTTCTAAATTCTATAACCCACTAAGTCCACTAGCATATTAGTAAAGATATAATAACTCTGGTTAGTCTAATATACCCCTGCTTTCAAAAAATCTTTTGTCCCGTTTTTTTCTCCATTTCCGTTTCTTCCTCCATTTCAAACAGACATCCCATTATAAAACCCCTCCCCCCCTCCCCACCCTTCCCCCCCCCCCCATTTTCCAGATGAACAAGACTCGACAGAAACCATAGACGATTTCCCATTACAAAACACTAGATCGTCGTCGCCTTCTTGGTAGTCAGCGTTCTTCGTCGTCGTCTGCCCTTCTCCGTCGTCGTCAGGCTTCGTCGTCGTCGGCCCTTCTTCGTCGTCGGCGGCCCTTCTTCAGTCGCGATCGTCTCCAACCACTCGATCGTCGTCGCCGTCCTCGAGCGCTCAAATACCGGCGTCGTCTCTGTCGCCGTCGTTAAGCCCACGATTGCCGTCGTCACTCCAACATCGAGATCTATTGGCGAACAGCAAAGATCAACCCACGTCCCAGACTTTCTTCGTCGTCGATCGTCGACCTAGCCCAAGGTACAGTTCGTTCCGAATATGAAGAACGAGAGAAATATCTCTCTCTCTCTCTCGTCTCTCTCTATTGATCTGCTGATGTTAATTTTGATGTTAATATCAAATCTGATTTTCAATTTGTTGTTGTTGTTGGTTTTTTTGAAGTTGTTATTGTACATATGAGAGTTCCATGTTAAAACTGGATCAGATTCGTGCTCTCACTTTATTATACTTATATAACGTTATATAACATTATATATTCTCTGTTTAGAGTTACGTTGTATATAACGTTATTGCACTCATATAATATTATATAACATTATATATTCTAATTTTTGTTGTGTGTTGTTATTTGTGCAGTTGTCATGGATTCGACAATCATGTTGTGGATGTCTTAAGCAGTATTCGCAAAGAGCCAAGCGATATATGAGACAAGAAGATCAAATATGAGAATAAAGGAGAGATTAGGATGAAGAATTAATAGAAAAAAGTTGGGGGGTTGTTTTGTTTTTCCTTATTCATGCTTAAAATATTGAAATTGTTTCTTTTGGATTATGGATAAATAAAGAGTTTTGTTGTTTTGTGGACATCAGGTGTGTACAGTTTTACATATTAACGTTATATAACCTTATATAATATTCTATATTCTCCTTTTCAGGTACACTGCTATTTTATAGACATCAGTTGTGTACAGTGTGACATATTAAAGTTATATAACGTTATATAACTTCCTATATTCTTCTTTTCAGGTACACTGTATATAACGTTATTGTACTTATATAACATTATATATTCTCCCTTTTTCATTGTATTGCAACATCATATTATAACCACTGATAATATGTATCATTTTCATGGTATTGCAACAGTATACAAATGTTAGGTGTTCCATATTAATTTTGATATAATGTTATATATGACCAGTAGACTTGTGGAAGGTTATATATCATGTTTTCACCAATCATGTTCGGATCAATTAGGCCGCTGCGCGGACCCTTTCAATAATCTAATTTAATTGGTTTTATAGAGATAGCTAAACTAATTATGTTCTCTTCTTTTCTCAAGTACCAAAAAATAGCGCAAGTATCAAATCTTTTTCCTTTCCTTTTCTTTTGTTTTGTTTTTTCCAAGTGTAGTACTAGGTCAATTTTTCTTGGTTGTGTTTGGGCTATGCCTCAAGCATTCTTTTTTGTCTTCATTCTTTTTATTTTTTTGCTCATACAGAAACAACAGTATTGTTCTGTCATGTGTATCCCTTGAAAAATGAACATATGACATTATATAAGGTTAAACCTAAACAACCAAAATCATTTTAGGTTTGCATCCTTAATATCGTTATATGTGGTCTTCTGTCATGAGTGGATGAGTATATAATGTTAAATGCGAGCTGATGAATGAGTATATAACGTAAAATGTAAGTATCTCACGTTAAATGTGAACTGATGAACGAGTATATAACGTAAAATGTAAGTATCTCACGTTAAATGTGAACTGATGAACGAGTATATAACGTTATATATGTACAATAACGTTATATACAGTGTATCAGAAAAGGAGAATCTTCTGTCGCTCTATTCCAACGTAACTGCCGGGATTTCAAACGTAGAACGGATAATGGGGGATAATGGGCTAACAGACCACCTTATATGAATTGGTCCGCGCAGCGGCTTAACAGACCTGAACATATAATGTTATCTGTGCAGCGCGTTAAATGTAAGTATCTAACGTTAAATATGAACTGATGAACGAGTATTTAACGTTAGATCTCTTTCTCCCTCTTTCTCTCTGTCGCAAAACTCCCTCCTTCTCTCTATCCCAAAATCCCAACGTAACTGCCGTGATTGTCATGAAAAAAAAGTTGGCAGGGGCAGTTTTGGCTTGTATTAATTCCTTTTTGGCTTGACAAGGGCTCAGTTTGGCAACACAAAAAAAGAAAAAGAATAAAAATACATTTTTTTGGCCTAAGCCAAACAAGGCCCTTGTCTGAGTGGACCTAGTGGGTTACAAACTTGAGAGGTGGACTTGGTGGGTTACAAACATGCTATAATGGACCCTAGACCAATTTTTTTTTCTTTTTTTTTAGTCAACCACAGTAAGATCGTACAAAATTAAGCCATACATAGTACTACAAAAGTTTATAACACATACTTTAAGTTAAATTAGGTAAAAATGAGCACAAAATCTCAGACAAATTTTAAAGTATGTTTTAAAGGAACATCGACAAATTTTAGAATGATTGAACTAGTTTTGTTAATGGCTTTATTATGAAATATTTCTCCCAAACGGTTAAAAATAAAGAGAATCAAGAAAGAATAGCTCCAAATAGACAAACAGCTCCTAAAGCAACAAGTATAAATGTATTGTATGATGAAATTCAGGCATAAAACCTAATTCTATACGTGTATTTTCAAGATATATCCAAGTGTGTATGTTTATATGTTAGCACACTTTTATAATTATGCTAATTTATACAAAAATATAAAAAATATATTTTAATTTCGAGTGGAGGTACGCATTCGAGTGGGGGCACGTGCCCCCGCGTGACCCCCTTTGGGTCCGTCCCTGCCAGGTGGGTATATCCGACGTGGTACCCACTCGGCACCACGTGGTACCCACCCGGTACTTGAAAAATTTTACCTTTTATAATGGTAGGATAGGTTAGAATACATGTGAAGACTAGTGGGTTGGATATCTTACGTTTGACAAAAACAAAAAAAGAAAAGAAAAGAAGACTAGTAGGTTGGCCGGCCATTGCTTTAATAACCATTAGAAGTTTTTGATACTTGTAGTAGTATTTCTTTTCGCAGATTATGCTACAAATTTATTGGGAGGGAAGAGACTTTTTCTGAGAAGCTGTGAGCCTATTTCATCCTTACAAATTATGGCAGAGGAAAACAAAGAAACCAAGATTCCCCATGACCGCCATTGCTTTGATAACCATTGGAAGTTTTTGATACTTGTAGTAGTATTTCTTTTCGCAATTTATGCTACAAATTTAGTGGGAGGCAAGAGACTTTTTCTAAGAAGCAGTGAGCCTATTTCATCCTTACAAATTATGGCAAAGGAAAACAACGAAACCAAGATTCCCCAAGGGCAAAACGGTCGTGAATCAGCAGTCATCCCCCCAAGTAAGTTGCTCCTTCTCTTCTTTAACTTTGTCTTAGTAGACCAAAAGAGGATTATTGAACTTAAAAATATGAATTTTAATCACATTTGAGTCGTTGTTCGCTCTCCTCATCTCTTGCCCAATCCCTCCTCTACTCGATAACCTCCTTATTTTCTTCTGCTCACCCTACGCGCAACCAAAGTGCCATCACGGAAACTTCAAAAGTCATTGCCTACATCACGTACGAAACACTCTCTCACAAGCTCCAAGGCCAGTGCCAACTAAAATAAATCTCAAATTATCCATGAGTAATAAAGTGGTATTTGTATGGTAGATTCCATAAGACTCACAGAAGTTATCATCAATTTGTGGAAGTTATGCAAATAAGAACTTTTAAGGATTGAAATTTGATTTTTTTTCAAAGAGAAAATAGTTGAAGCTGAGAAAGGAAATTTAAGAGCCAAAGTAAAAAAGATGTAAACTTAAAAGGGGGAAACCGTGAGGAATAATTTTAAAATACAAGTAGAGTAAAGAGAAAATATAAAGGAGGAAAACGTTATTAGAACCACCAAAGCATACCAAAAGTCTCTCTCTTTTATAATGGTAGGATAGGATAGGATAGAATAATACATGTGAGGACTAGTAGGTTGGCAGTGGCCGGCCATTGCTTCAATGCTTTTTTCGACTGAAACAGACCATCCCTATACTAATAGTATTTCTTTTCGCAGATTATGCTACAAATTTAGTGAGTGGCAAGAGACTTTTTCTGAGAAGCAGTGAGCCTATTTCATCCTTACAAATTATGGCAGAGGAAAACAGAGAAACCAAGATTCTCCAAGGGCAAAATGGTCATGGATCAGCAGCCATCCCCCCAAGTAAGTTGCTCCTTCTCTCTTCTGTGATTTGGTCGAAGTCCATTCCAAGTGGACCAGATTGTCTAATTCTTAAGATCCACAAGATGCCTAATTAGGAAGGCTAGTTGAGGAAAGAAGAAAATAAAATGGAATTGAAGATTTTGATTTCCATTTCCATTTAATTACTACATCTTATGATGATCCATGTCAACAGAAAATGGAGAGAAAATAATCGAGTCGTTTATTACGACTTTGGGAACCTCTGTCATAAAAATACATGTCATATACTCTTACTTCGAAATGTGACAAATTAATTAGCTTTCAGTTTTCAATATACTATAGGCCTGAACTTGTGTTCGATTTCTTTTTATTTTTTATACGAAGTTCATTCCAATAATGCCAAATGGCACTCACAGCGAATCCATCCGACTACAATAAAAAGGAATCAACATACTACCCATCATAGAAAAACATACATGAAAACACAGAGACAAGCTAGTGTCTAGATCCTATGCCGAGCCAAGCTCAAACCACACCGCCTCAAAGGATCGGGTCACGTGGCACAGTAATCTGTCCACCAAGTTGCCTCAGGCAGGTGTAGAAACCCAAACAAACGCAGCAACCAAGCTCCGATGGAAACAGACTGAACACAAGCAGGACGGTTGCTGCGCCACCTTGGGTAGCCCCAATAAGCACACCGGCCTGCTCCGACCGTTGAATGCACGCCTGACACGACCTGATGCATGGACGGACCACAACCGAAGCGATGGAGTTATAAACTCCGACAAGCCTTTGCTGGCACGACAGGCTCCGGGCACGACGAACGGAAAAGAAATCCTCCTGGGCTAAAATTCCGAACGACACGTGACCACGGCAGCCGATGAAACGACGCACCGCTACTTACCTGTTCAATCCCAACAGCTGAAAAATAACAAACCCCTCCACGGGCCAAGCCCAGGAGTAATATTCTCCCACCTCTTAAGATTCCAAAGCAACAGAGTCAGAAACAACTAAAATAACTACTAATTATTTAGCTTGGTGTTCCGAAATTGATGTACGTTAAAAAATATAGAGAAACAAAAGTTTTCTAATCTAGCTTGGGATGCTGTTGCTAAAATTCATTTTCGATCCTTCCATTGTTTTTCCTTTAGAGCAAATGCATTGAAACCTTTTGCTACATATTATTGAGGACGATTCAAGATCACTCAAAAGTACATTTTGATCAGGAACGAGTCAGAAAATGAAATGGCCGGAGGTGGTAGGTTTGACAGTAGAAGAAGCAGAGAGGATAATAAAGGAAGAGAAGCCTGGAGTTCAAATACAAGTTCTTCGACCAAACAGTGTTTGGACCTGTGATTACAAAGTGCAACGGGTCCGACTACACGTTGATTCCTCGGGAAAAGTTCATAGGCCTCCTATAATTGGCTGACAATTTCGAGTCCATTCGATGAAAACATGCAAGACTTCGATCGCTATTTGAGGCTTGCTTGCACCTTGTTTCGTTACATCGACTGGATATCTTAATGAATTTGAATAAAGCATGAATGGTTTTTGTGTTTCTGTACCTTTGGGATAGAATTTTTTATCTGTTTTGATTGAGGGGGAAACCAAGAGGGTTAAGGAAATTTCATCATTCTCAACGGATGCGACCTAAACTCATCACCTTTTCACCGGCCAAGAAGGTACGGAAGTATGCTATTTTCTTCCAATCTTTGGATTGAAAAAAGGGCAAAGGAAGAAATTGAAACTCAAACGCTCCAATATTAAGGGGCCGTTTGTTTGACGGGACTGATAGCGAAGGGGTTTATAATCTTGTGAGATATGTTATGCCATTGCCCATCGAATTATAGAGTGATTTGATTAATAATACCACTCCCCTCATGGTGTTGTAGACGGCACGCTTTGTGGGATTAAAATTACTAGACGGTGGGGGCACATGCATAGGTGAACATATGGGGTTTGAGAGTGTGAGCGTGGGTAGTTGAACTAAAGTGATTCTGCTAGTAGTTGATTCATATAGCAAAAAGTAATTGTAAAATTTCGTTTTTGATTAGGATAATATTGGAAATTACTTTTGTGACAGAGCTTCACAATTTTGTTCACGCCAAAAACTCTTCTCTTTTTCAATACTAGAATGCATATCGGTGATATATGTCTAATCTAGACTGCGAAATTCAACCATATAGTCCACTTCAATGCTCATATCAGTTCCAACAAAGGAGACTCATGAGTCTCGTGATTGCTATTCAAAAAAAAACAACAAAGAAAACAATTTTCCTAAGTAATTGCTTGAAGACTAACTGTTCTTTTTCTCAGAAAAATTTCCCCGCAAAAGAAAAGCTTGTACAACATGTACTTTTGCTTCAATTTTCACTATCTGGCATCTCCGGTATCGAGAAGAGAAATAGGTGAAGTAGAAATAGAACCAAAACTTGCATCAACATCTCCTCTCTTGAATGAACTATACGACCCCTTCTCGAAAGACGACGAAAACAAAAACAAAAACGAATATATTCTCATAACCGTCAAACCCTTCGCCACCCCTGCCACGACCCCCACCCCCGCCGCCATTCCCTTCCAACAGGGGTCTCAAGTCATCCGGTAACGGGACCTCGCCTTCTAAATACCTCACCACTTGCCTCATACTTGGCCTTACCATTGGCACATCATTTGAACACATTAACCCCAACTTCAAAACCATCACTACCTCAAAATCATCAAACTCACCTTCCAATTTCGGGTCTACTACCCCAACCACACTCCCTTCTTTCCACATGTCCCGTACCCAATCCACCAAAACCAACTCCTCTGGGACTGCCTTGGGCTCAACGGGCCTTCGTCCGCACACAACCTCGAGCAAAAGGGCACCAAAAGCAAACACATCAGATTTGGTAGAGGCCTTTCCTGTCTTGGGCAACTCTGGTGCAAGGTACCCGAAAGTGCCAATGAGACGTGTTGTACCCGGATTAGCACCATGGTCGTACAATCTTGCTAGCCCAAAATCGCCTAGTCTCCCATTTAGTTCACTGTCAAGCAACACATTACTGGCCTTTACATCTCTGTGTATGACAACTTGCTCATACCCTTCATGTAAATATAAAAGGCCTGAAGCAACACCTTTGATGATGTGGAATCTCTGTTGCCAATTTAGTATTTTTTCTGGTTTGTTGAACAATAATTTTTCTAAGCTCCCATTTGGCATAAAATCATAGACAAGGAGTAGATCACCTCGACGTAGACAACAACCAAGTAATTGAACAAGGTTCCTATGCCTCAGCCTGCCGATGCTAGCGATTTCGGAAAGAAATTCGCGCAACCCCTGCCTTGAATCATGCAAAATTCGTTTCACGGCAACTTGAGCATTTGAATTTGGGAGTGTTCCTTTGTATACTCGCCCAAACCCACCAGCCCCAAGTAGCTCACTGTCCTTGAAACCTCTGGTGGCTTGCTTAAGCTCTTGGTATGAATACCTGTAGGGCCAATTGCAAACAATGGGATCAATATTCAATACATTAGGAAGGAAAAAAACCATGAAAAACATGGCTTTAGCATTATTAGAGACATTCCAGAGCTAAAGCTTAAAGTGCAGCCGCTTTAGGCCGATGAAAATTCACAAAAATTTAGTGGCCCTTCCTACTTTAATACCCTTTGTAATAGTTGAACAAAAAATGGCCCATATTTAATCTTCATTTTAGGCCCTCAAAAAATCAGGACTGACCCTGCCATTAATCAAAGAATAAATTTTTTGGTACACAACCTCAGATCACTCCATTGCAGTTTTTGATACTTCACATGAAAGGTTCTCACCTCACAGAAACTCAAGCTCTGGTTGTTCCTCATCTTATTCTACTTTTAGGTTTTCAATGGAGAAGACAACTCTCCTGTTCATGTACCCATGTAACCCACATCACATTTACGCAACTCGGGGGCCTACTGTGCCTTGCCTGCTGCAAGCACCATATATACGGGATCCATCCGGGTACATTAATTTGCCCTGAACAGCTCCTTTTGTTCCACTTGTTAAGATTTTTCGTTAATATTACTAGAATAGATGGAACATCGGTACCTACCAACTCATATTCCTTGGAAAATATTTAGACAGATATGGTTTCTAGATAAACTTAGAGATAAACGTGTCTTAATCATGTCACTATCGATATTCGATTAGCGTGATTTTTCTTAGGAATCACCTACTCGACAAGAGGAACAAAACAAACGGCTAGAAGGTCCGGAATGAGCCCCATGTTTTGCAGTAGCCCAAGGCACAGCAATCCCCTATGTGAAACGTTACTGGAAAACAATACAAGCACCCGGATGCAATCATCAACCATGCATGGCCTAAGTCTTTACCAATGAAAGAATTTTACTTGGGTCCAGATTATCGTAAATAGATAAAATATAGCCTATGACAGAGACCAAACAGAAACTAAAATGTTACCTGTGGGGACCGAGTTCGAGCTCCCAGTCTTCAATTACGTCCCTGTTCTTGATTTTCCAGAACAGATATACACCACCCAAGATGGAAGCAATTAGAAAAAGAGAAGATGACACCGAAACACCGATAATTAGAGTTGTTTGTCTCTTTTCTGGTCCAGGTAGTGATGGCAGAGAGTTGAAGCTGAGGGATTCTGCAATCCCATTCATTTTAAAGCTCCAACCCAAAACGTAATGTGAGCTATCGAGCAAACCAGACTAACCAGTGGAAGCAGAAAACCCAACGTACATACTTTCATGGAGTAATGTGGAGAGATCATAGTTGTAGGAAATGATTGGCAATCTGGGTTTCAAATTTGATGGCGAAATAGTGACATTGATTTGAGTAGAAACTGAATCGTAATCGATCCAAACTAGTATGGGTTTTCCACCTTTGAGATTCAGATCTTGCCTTTTCATATCTGTGGTGTAATATGCCGCAGCAGAGGATTCATTCGATTTCAAGCTGTTGATGTCGATTCCTATATGGTTATCTGCAAAAAAATCCGACCCAACGATACACAAAAGCAATTGAGAAAAACAAAATGCACCCACAAAAAGAGAGTGAACAATTCACCATATGCAATAAGAATTGAGCAGTTGCTACGGACATCGATAGTCTGGAACCATGAAATGCATAATACTACAAAAGTTTATATTAAATAAGGTAAAAATAAGCACAAAATCTTTAACAAATTTTAAAGTAAGTTTTAAATGAACATCGACAAATTTTAGAAAGATTGAGCTAGTTTTGTTAATGGCTTTATTTTGAAATATTTCTCCCAGACGGTTAAAAATAAAAAGAATCAAGAAAGAATAGCTCCAAATAGACAAACAGCTCCTAAAACAACAAGTACAAATGTATCGTATGATGAAATTCAGGCAAAAAACCTAATTCTATACGTGTATTTTCGAGATATATGCAAGTGTGTATGTTTATATGTTAGCACACTTTTATAATTATACTAATTTATACAAAAATATAAAAAATATATTATAATTTCGAGTGGAGGTATGCGTTCGAGTGGGGGCACGTGCCCCCGCGTGACCCCCTTTAGGTCCGTCCCTGCCAAGTGGGTATATCCGACGTGGTACCCGCTCGGTACCACGTGGTACCCACCCGGTACTTGAAAAAATTTCCCTTCCTTTTATAATGGTAGGATAGGTTAGAATACATGTAAAGACTAGTGGGTTGGATATCTTCCGTTTGACGAAAAAAAAAAAAAAGAAAAGAAAAGAAGACTAGTAGGTTGGCAGTGGCCGGCCATTGCTTTGATAACCATTGGAAGTTTTTGATACTTGTAGTAGTATTTCTTTTCACAGTTTATGCTACAAATTTAGTGAGAGGCAAGAGACTTTTTCTGTGAAGCAGTGAGCCTATTTCATCCTTACAAATTATGGCAGAGGAAAACAACGAAACCGAGATTCCCCAAGGGCAAAACGGTCATGAATCAGCAGTTATCCCCCCAAGTAAGTTGCTCCTTCTCTTCTTTAATTTGGTCCAAGTCCATTCCAAGTGGCCTGACCAGATCATGTAATTCTTAAGATCCACATGATACCTAAGGAAAGCTAGTTGAGAAAAGAAGAAACTAAAAGGGTATTGAAATTTTGATTTCAATTTAATTCCATCTTATGCTGATCCATATCAAATGATCGATCTAGATCAAAAGGAACTGAGAAGAGAATAATCAAGTTGTTAATTAGTACGACTTTGGGATCCTCTGTCACAAAAATCGGAAAGTCTATGAGTACATATGTTCATGTACATACATCACGTACATACGTCTTTTGGGCCCGTTTCGGGTCCCAAATAAATGATCGGAGCCGTTCATTTTGTTTAAAATACTTTGCTAACGGTCCTTGCAAAAAATAAGCTCAATCCAGTATCGATAAGAACGTTTACTAAACTTCCAACTTTGCTTTAGAATTCAAGCTTGAATTCTGGGACAAAGTTGGACGTTTCGTACACACCCTTATTGATACCGGACTGAGCTTATTTTTTGTAGGAGTTCATAAATAAAATATTTTAAACAAAATGAGTGGCTCTAATCATTTTTTTGAGGACCCGAAACGGGCCTAAAAGGGGTATGTACTCGCTGGTACAGATATGAAATCTATACCAGTAGCACCTCTCCACAAAAATACATATCACATGTTTTTACTTCGAAATTTGACAGATTAATTGGTTTTCACTTTTCAATTTAAAATAGGCTTGACCTTGGTTGGGAAAGGACATGACAAGGGGAAAGAAAATATATATAGTTTTTACTTTTTAGTTTAAAAGAGGCTTGATCTTAGAAAATATAGAGAAACAAAAGTTTTTCTATTCTGGCTTGGCAAACTGTTTCTAAAATTCGCTATTCGAACCTTTTCGCTGTTTTTGCTTTAGAGCAAATGCGTTTAAACATTTGCTACAAATTATGGGGACGATTCAGGATCACTCAAAAGTACATTTGGATCAGGAACGAGCCCGAAAATGAGATGGCCGGAAGTTGTAGGCCTGACAATAGAAGAAGCAGAGAGAATAATAAAGAAAGAGAAGCCTGGAGTTCAAATACAAGTTATTCCACCAGAACATTTTGTTACCTGCGATTACATAGTGCAACGGGTCCGACTACACATTGATTCCTCGGGAAAAGTTGCTACGCCTCCTATAATCGGCTGACGATTTCGAGTCCATTCAATGAAAACATGTAAGACTTCGATTGCTATTCGAGGCTTGTAACACCTTGTTTCGTTACATCAACTGGATTTTAATGTGTTTGAATAAAGCATGAAATGGTTTTTGTATTTCTGTACCTTTGGGAGAGTTTTCGATCTGTTTGAGGGGGAAACCAAGAGGGTTAAGGAAATTTCAACATTCTCATCATGTGTGAAGATAAAGTGGTATACCCAAGGATTGGTCATGAAAGGCTATAAATTGTGATTAAAATCACCTTTTCACTGGCCAAGAAGGTACGAAATATGCTATGCTCTTCGGATCTTTGGATTTAAAAAAAAAAAGGGCAAAGGAAAAATTGAGACTCAAACGCTGAAATATTACGAGACTGTTTGTTTGATGGGTCTGATAGCGAAGGGGTATATAATCTTGTGAGATATGTTATGCCATTGCCCATCGAGTTATAGAGTGATTTGATTAATAATACCACACCCCTCATGGTGTTGTATACGGCACGCTTTGTGGGATTAAAATTACTAGATAGTGGGAGCACACGCATGGGTGAAAATATGGGGTTTGAGAGTGCGAGCATGGGTAGTTGAACTAAAGTGATTCTGCTACGTACTTTGCCCTTGTAGTTGATTCATATAGTAGCAAAAAGTAGTTTAAAATTTCGTTTTCGATTAGTATTGGAAATTACTTTTGTGACAAAGCTTCACAATTTTGTTCACACCAAAAACCGTTCTCTTTTTCAACATTAGAATACATATCGGCGATATATGTTAAATCTACACTACAAAATTTCAACATATAGTCCACAAAGGGGCTTCATGAGTCTTGTGATTGCTATTCAAAAAAAACAACAAAGAAAACAGTTTTCCTGAGTAATTGCTTGAAAACTAACTGTTCTTTTTCTCAGAACAATTTCTCCGCAAAAGGAAAAGCTTGTACAACATGTACTTTTGCTTCAATTTTCACTATCTGGCATCTCCGGTATTGAGAAGAGAAATAGGTGAAGTAGAAATAGAACCAAAACTTGCATCAACATCTCCTCTCCTGAATGAACTATACGACCCCTTCTCGAAAGACGATGAAAACAAAAACGAATTCTCTCTCTCTCCATGCTTCTGTAGTGTAGTTATATGCATTAGATTATTGTATATGGATCCATACGTAGGAAATTTAATGCATGATTGGTTTTTGGTTGATAAGTACGTACTAGTGGTCATGGATTTTGTTTTCAATTATCCGTCTAATAACAACCATAAACTTAGCACACAGGGGTGGCTCCACTGGTTTTTAGGGGTTGAAGCGAATCCCATGCGTTTAAAAAATGCACTCAGTTTTTTGTATAATTTACTTTTTTTTTAATATTGCCCGCACTATATCATTTGGAAAAGAAAATTGATTTCGGCACTCTACTTTTTGTCTTTTTCCTTTTTAAAATTAGAATAATACCTTTTAAAGTTAATAATCACTAACAAAATAAAGGATAATTTGGTAATTTCACATAGGATAAAAGACAAAAGGTGGAGTGCCAAAATCACTTTCCTTTGTGAAAGTTCAGAACAAATGAAAATTTTATTTAAATTTGTAAGATCATATAGCTCAATAAAATAAAGTAAACTAAGCCCGACCAGTTTTAACTTTTAACCAAAATAAATGTAAATATTTCATAAATTGTTTCATGTACAAATTTTTGTTATACGTACGTTTTTTTGTCACCGTTGAGTTAAAACTCAGAAATCACGTGTGTTAATACATACGTATACAAACACTTGCATCAATGTGTGCACAAGATAACTAAACCATAAGTGCATGTGGATTCAAACACATCCATGTGATGTAATCACTTCGTAGGGGTATCGAACACAGGATCCCTCATAGTGAGAGGTCGAACAAGAAAACCCGGTTCAGATAAACCGGATAGTTAGAGGTCCAACGAGGAAAACTGGCTGCATATTGCAAAATAACCACAGAGTTTGATTCCAACAACAAATTAGCCCTCAGTTTTTCGAAACTTTCAAGAAAAAGATTTGAACTTTCAATTTGATATGAGTCTCAACCTCCATAGACTTGTTCTTAATTGAACTGGTTTAATAACTTCGTCTTAGGTGCCGTTCCGCTATCTTTTTAAATCTTCATTTATTAAAAGAAGGTAATTTCAAACTCAAATATAATGAAAATGAAAAATAATTTTTCAATTTTTTTTTTTGCACCATTTAAAAGATCTCAATGAAATCTATCAAACAAGATCCATATTGGTAGAAAAATTATTTGCGTAAACACATATTTTTTGTGCTTGGAATTACTTTCTTTTTCTAAAATTTCCTTTTCCAAAGAATCCGGAACACCCACTTAGTAGACCAAAAGAGGATTATTGAACTTAAAAATATGAATTTTAATCACATTTGAGTTGTCGTTCGCTCTCTCATCTCTGGCCCAATCCCTCCTCTACTCGATAACCTCCTTATTTTCTTTTGCTCACCTTAAGCGCAATCACAGTACCATCACGGAAACTTCAAAAGTCATCGCCTACATCACGTACGAAACACTCTCTCACAAGCTCCAAGGCCAGTGCCAGCTAAAATAAATAAATCTCAAATTATCCAAGAGTAATAAAGTGGTATTTGGATGGTAGATTTCATAAAGACTCACAGAAGTTTTCATCAATTTGTGGAAGTTATGCAAATAGGAACTTTAAGAGTTGAAATTTGATTTTTTTTCAAAGAGAAAATCGTTGAAGCTGAGAAAGGAAATTTAAGAGCCAAAGTAAAAATTTAGTTGTAAACTTAAAAGGGGGAAAACCGTGAGAAATAATTTAAAAATACAAGTAAAGTAAAGAGAAATTAAATATAAAGGAGGAAAACGTAATTAGAACCACCACACTACCACAGCATACCAAAAGTCTCTCTTTTATAATGGTAGGGTAGGATAGAATAATGGAGTACCTGTGAAGACCACTAGGTTGGCAGTGGCCGGCCATTGCTCCAATGCTTCAATGCTTTTTTCGACTGAACCAGATCATCCCAATATTAGTAGTACTTCTTTTCGCAGTTTATGCTACAAATTTACTGGGAGGCAGGAGACTTTTTCTGAGAATCAGTGAGCCTATTTCATCCTTACAAATTATGGCAGAGGAAAACAAAGAAACCAAGATTCCCCAAGGGCAAAACCATCATCGATCCGCAGCCTTCCCCCGAAGTAAGTTGCTCCTTCTCTCTTCTGTGATTTGGTCGAAGTCCATTCCTAGTGGACCAGATCGATTGCCTAATTCTTGAGATCCACAAGATGCATAGGGAGTAGGCTAGTTGAGGAAAGAAGAAAAATAAAATGGAATTGAAGATTTTGATTTCAATTTGGTTACATCTTTTGATGATCTAGTTCAAAAGAAAATGGGGAGAAAATAATCGAGTAGTTTATTACGACTTTGGGATCCATTGACCTGAACTTGTGTTCGATTTGGTGTTCCGAAATTGATGTACGTTAAAAAATAGTATAGAGAAACAAGCACAGTAGCCTGTTTGCGAAGTTGTGTCCGATTTGATGTTCCGAAATTGTTGCTAAAATTCGTTTTCGATCCTTCCATACATTGTTTTTCCTTTAGGGCAAATGCATTGAAACCTTTTGCTACTTATATATTATGAGGACGATTCAAGATCACTCAAAAGTACATTTTTGATCAGTAACGAGTCAGAAAACGAAATGGCCGGAGGTGGTAGGTTTGACGGTAGAAGAAGCAGAGAGGATAATAAAGGAAGAGAAGCCTGGAGTTCAAATACAAGTTCTTCCACCAAACTGTGGTTTTTTTACCAATGATTACAGATTGCAACGGGTCCGACTGCACGTTGATTCCTCGGGAAAAGTTCATAGGCCTCCTGTAATTGGCTGACGATTTCGACTTCCTGTGACTAATTTCGAGTCCATTTGATGAAAACATGTAAGACTTTGATCTCGATCGCTATTTGTGGCTTGCTTGCACCTTGTTTCGTTACATCGACTGGATATCTTAATGAATTTGAATAAAGCATGAATGGTTTTTGTGTTTCTGTACCTTTGGGATAGAATTTTCGATCTGTGTTGAGGGGGAAACCAAGAGGGTTAAGGAAATTTCATCATCCTCAATCCGACCTAAACTCATCACCTTTTAAACCGGCCAAGAAGGTACGGAAGTAAGCTATTTTCTTCGCATATTTGTATTAAAAAAAAGGGCGAGGGAAAATTGAAACTCAAACGCTCCAATATTACGGGGCTGTTTGTTTGACAGGAGTGATAGTGAAGGGGTTTATAGTCTTGTGAGATATGTTATGCCATTGCTCATCGAGTTATAGAGTGATTTGATTAATAACACCACACCCCTCATGGTGTTGTATACAGCACGCTTTGTGGGATTAAAATTACTAGACAATGGGGGCACATATGCATGGGTGAACATATGGGGTTTGAGAGTGCGAGCGTGGGAAGTTGAACTAAAGTGATTCTGCTACGTACTTTGCTCTAGTAGTTGATTCATATAGCAAAAATTAGTTGTAAAATTTCGTTTTCGATAAGGATAATAGTGGAAATTACTTTTGTTACAGAGCTTCACAATTTTGTTCATGCCAAAAACCCTTCTCTTTTTCAATATTAGAATACATATTGGTGATATATGTCTAATCTAGACTTCGAAATTCAACCATATAGTCCACTTCAATTCTAATATCTGGTATAACAAAGGGGACTCATGAGTCTTGTGATTGCTATTCCAAAAAAAAACAACAAAGAAAACAGTTTTCCTGAGTAATTGCTTGAAAACTAACTGTTCTTTTTCTCTGAACAATTTCCCCGCAAGAAGAAAAGCTTGTACAACATGTACGTTTGCTTCAATTTTCACTATCTGGCATCTCTGGTATCGAGAAGAGAAATAGGTGAAGTAGAAATAGAACCAAAACTTGCATCAACATCTCCTCTCCTGAATGAACTATACGACCCCTTCTCGAAAGACGACGAAAACAAAAACGAATTCTCATAACCGTCAAACCCTTCGCCACGACCCCCACCCCCGCCGCCATTCCCTTCCAACAGGGGTCTCATGTCATCTGGTAACGGGACCTCGCCTTCCAAATACCTCACCACTTGCCTCATACTAGGCCTTACCATAGGCACATCATTTGAACACATTAACCCCAACTTCAAAACCATCACTACCTCAAAATCATCAAACTCACCTTCCAATTTCGGGTCTACTACCCCACCCACACTCCCTTCTTTCCACATGTCCCGTACCCAATCCACCAAAACCAACTCCTCTGGGGCTGCCTTGGGCTCAACGGGCCTTCGTCCGCAAACAACCTCGAGCAAAAGGGCACCAAAAGCAAACACGTCGGATTTGGTGGAGGCCTTTCCTGTCTTGGTCAACTCTGGTGCAAGGTACCCGAAAGTGCCAACGAGACGTGTTGTACCCGGATTAGCCCCGTGGTCGTACAATCTTGCTAGCCCAAAATCGCCTAGTCTCCCATTTAGTTCACTGTCAAGCAACACATTACTGGCCTTTACATCTCTGTGTATGACAACTTGCTCATACCCTTCATGTAAATATAAAAGGCCTGAAGCAACACCTTTGATGATGTGGAATCTCTGTTGCCAATTTAGTATTTTTTCTGGTTTGTTGAACAATAATTTTTCTAAGCTCCCATTTGGCATAAAATCATAGACAAGGAGTAGATCACCTCGACGTCGACACCAACCAAGTAACTGAACAAGGTTCCTATGCCTCAGCCTGCCAACGCTAGCAATTTCGGAAAGAAATTCGCGCAACCCCTGCCTTGAATCATGCGAAATTCGTTTCACGGCAACTTGAGCATTTGAATTTGGGAGTGTTCCTTTGTATACTCGCCCAAACCCACCAGCCCCAAGTAGCTCACTATCCTTGAAACCTCCGGTGGCTTGCTTAAGCTCTTGGTATGAATACCTGTAGAGCCAATTGCAAACAATGGGATCAATATTCAATACATTAGGAAGGAAAAAACCATGAAAAACATGGCTTTAGCAATTATTAGAGACGTTCCAGAGCTAAAGCTTAAAGTGCGGCCGCTTTAGGATGATGAAAATTCACAAAAATTTAGTGGCCCTTCCTACTTTAATACCCTTTGTAATAGTTGAACAAAAAATGACCCATATTTAATCTTCATTTTAAGCCCTCAAAAAATCAGGACCGACCCTGCCATTAAGCAAAGAATAAATTTTTTGCTACACAACCTCAGATCACTCCATTGCAGTTTTTGATACTTCACATGAATGGTTCTCACCTCACAGAAACTCAAGCTCTGGTTGTTCCTCGTCTTATTCTACTTTTAGGTTTTCAATGGAGAAGACAACTCTCCTATTCATGTACCCACGTAACCCACATCACATTTACGTGACTCGGGGGCCTACTGTGCCTTGCCTGCTGCAAGCGCCATACGGGATCCATCAGGGTACATTAATTTGCCCCGAACAGCTCCTTTTGTTCCATTCGTTGAGATTTTTCGTTAATATTACTAGAATAGATGGAACATCGGTACCTACCAACTCATATTCCTTGGAAAATATTTAGACAGATATGATTTCTAGAATAAACTTAGAGATAAACGTATCTTAATCATGTCACTATCGATATTCGATTAGTGTGATTTTTCTTAGGAATCACCTACTCGACAAGAGGAACAAAACAAACGGCTAGAAGGTCCGGAATGAGCCCCATGTCTTGCAGTAGCCCAAGGCACAGCAAGCCCCTATGTGAAACATTACTGGAAAACAATACAAGCACCAGGATGCAATCATCAATCATGCATGGCCTAAGTCTTTACCAATCAAAGAATTTTATTTGGGTCCAGATTATCGTAAATAGATAAAATATAGCCTATGACAAAGACCAAACAGAAACTAAAATGTTACCTGTGCGGACCGAGTTCGAGCTCCCAGTCTTCAATTACGTTCCTGTTCTTGATTTTCCAGAATAGATATACACCACCCAAGATTGCAGCAATTAGAAAAAGAGAAGATGATACCGAAACACCGATAATCAGAGTTGTTTGTCTCTTTTCTGGTAAAGGTAGTGATGGCAGAGAGTTGAAGCTGAGGGATTCTGCAATCCCATTCATTTTAAAGCTCCAACCCAATATGTAATGCGAGCTAGTGGGCAAACCAGTGGAAGCAGAAAACCCAACGTACATACTTTCATGGAGTAACGTGGAGAGATCGTATTTGTAGGAAATGATTGGCAATCTGGGTTTCAAATTCAATGGCGAAATAGTGACATTGATTTGAGTAGAAACTGAATCGTAATCGATCCAAACTAGTATGGGTTTTCCACCTTTGAGATTCAGGTCTTGCCATTTCATATCTGTGGTGTAATATGCCGCAGTTGAGGATTTATTCGATTTCAAGCTGTTGATGTCGATTCCTATATGGTTATCTGCAAAAAAATCCGACCCAACGATCCACAAAAGCAATTGAGAAAAACAAAATGCACCCACAAAAAGAGAGAGAACAA
Organism: Rhododendron henanense subsp. lingbaoense; assembly: GCA_020567845.1. Classification (NCBI taxonomy): domain Eukaryota; kingdom Viridiplantae; phylum Streptophyta; class Magnoliopsida; order Ericales; family Ericaceae; genus Rhododendron; species Rhododendron henanense. The sequence continues at coordinate 42,259,111 of CM036318.1, forward strand.
TTCACCATATGCAATAAGAATTGAGCAGTTGCTACGGACATCGATAGTCTGGAACCATGAAATGCACGCAGCCGACACAATGCACATAGAACCCCACCCATCGGACAACTGTGGATACATTTGTGATTTGATCTATGTCCGGAAATCTATGACCAAAATATTTTTTGCGAAAATTAGAACACTCACGTCTCATAAGTTAGATTCGTGAATAATGATTTGGTCTTGGATTGCTACTTCAGGAGGGAAATGCCCACAGCAGGGTTGCGGGAGAGCCCCGAAACCTAGAGAGGTACTCCCTCCCTCTCATATTGTTTGTCCATCTTTTGACTTTTAAGTGTCCCAAATTGTCCTAATTGTTTGTCCATTTTGCAAATCCCAAGAATAAAGTCCAATGAAAATACCTTTTTACCCTTATCTCTTGGTTTGAATTGACAAATGAAATTTGAATTGAAGAGCATTTTCAAAGGATAATGATTATGCCTTCTCAATAAGTTGGAGTTTTCAAATTGGACAAACAAATTGAGACGAAAAAAGTATTACCGTATTACAATCGTTAATGATGCAAGTCGAGGACATAAATTCACATTGTAAGCACCAGCAGCAACCAATGTACTTTGTACTATTTCTTCATTCGATATATAATGAGGGGAATGACTTCGGTGTCTCCGCCCATTTTGGAGACACCGTAATTTTTGGTATAACAAAACAATTATGAGCATAACCAAAACCATTACAAGCATAACCAAAACCATTACAATGCATAACTTGGTTGGTTATACCTTGGTTGGTTTTTGATTATGCCTTGTTATGCTTGTAATGGTTCCATTATGCCAAAAATTAAAGTGTCTCCAAAAGGGGGAGACACCGAAGTCGTTCCCACAAGGAATAATTCATTCTGAATTAAGACATAAAAACTGAGGAATTCTGGACTAAATCAATGGAAAAACTGGTTAAGAGATCATTATCAATACGATTTATCTAAGGGTGAGGGGTCTAGATAGGAATTATGAGTTGCGGATGCACCTACTTATACAATTTTGAAATTGCGAAAAGCAACTGCGACGTCTCTTTGTGGAGCAATGCTCGAGACATATAAAAGTTCACATCCATTCTTACAGATTCTCTCACTAATGAAGATGAGACCCGCAACACTACATAGAGGGACCCACCAACATTTGTGGGAGACCATATAAGAATCGATGTAAACTTGGATTTATGCCCGACGAGAGATTATTCCATGCCCCTGAGACACCGCCAAGGGCATTGAATAAGTTTTCCTCCTCTACTGCTATCTCTTTCAACAATAATTACGCAGTAAAATAAGACAACTCAAAACGTTACCATTGATATCTCCGATATCGTCATTCTTAACCGTATCGAACTCCACAGCAAACAAATGGTTAGAGGAATTCCCCACATCCGAATCGTTAAACAGTCCCAGATAGTGACTGGGGAGAGCCGAGCTGAGATCTCTAGACGGCGAGAGAGCGAAAGCGAGCCCGTGCCCGCCGAGCGTCTGGTACTTAGGGACTATAACGAAGGCGAAACAAGTGGAGAAGGAGAAAACAGAGCCGTTCGGGGAGCTCTTGAACCGAAGTGGAGAGGTGTAAAAGGCATGACCCATTAGTTTGCTTGAGTCGTTGGTTAATTTGAGTACGCCGTTTTTCAGAATTTGGGATGATCCGGAAAGGGTGACGTTGGGTCCGATTTGCCGGAATCCGGCGTAGGCGAACTCGGTTGGCTGGGAAGAAGATGGGATTGAGAGGAGAGAAGAAAAACAGAGGAGAATGAGGAGGTTTGTCATTTGTACAGATTTTGGGTGAGGTTTTGGGGTCTGTGAGTATTATCTTTCAGCTCGGTTTCAACCTTTGCAATGAAATTCGCGTTTCTTAAAATGATTTTGGGACGAGAGATGTTGCAAGAATGGAGTAGATTTGGGTTTGGTGAGGTGGGATTGACTATTGAGTAATGGGGAAATTGTTGTAACAGAATTTTCTTGATTGAGTCAGTACATAAAGACAAACCGGGGCCCTGCTGTGAACAACATAGGTGTTGTGCACAATCTCGGTCATCAAATTATGCATCCAACGACTCGAATATTATTTTGATAATGAACGAGTGACGAGTTGAACTGCGTGTCGTGCACTTTGTTGTTATGTTAAAGAAAAAAAAATAATACGACCGACTCCTCGTAGTATATTTTAGGGATAATAAAAGACCTGGGTCAAAAAGGAAAAGAAATAGAGTAAATTAAAGACCAAAGGATCTAGAAAGTGTTTGCCTTGTTCGTTTAGTAATTTTGGGCATTTTAGTTTTTGTAGTGGGTGGAGAGAGAAATAGGGTAATGATTGGAAAGAGGGGTAATGAGTGGAGAGAGATAGAGAGAGAAATGAAATTAATAGTTGGAGAAATAGAGTAATGACTAGAGAAAGATGTAGGGTAATGATTGGAAAACAAAGTTAAAACAAAGTAAATATGTGAAACGAACATGGCCGTTGATTTTTTGGTTGTGAGCTTCCACCCGTCCCAACTAGGGATCGAGCTGTTGGTGAAATATTTGACACTCGACTCGATAAAAACTTATTCGAGTTATATTTGATTATTAAATAAATAGAATTTGTGCGTTAATTTTAGAATCGTTTAATAAATGAGTCAAATCTAAACTTAACAATATTCAACTCGATTATACTCGCCAACCTAAAGTGTTTATATCTCATAAGAATTTTACATATAACATTGAACAGTCCGGTTCAAGTCAGGGATCTCTAATTTTGTTACGGTCTGCACCTCATTGTTTCCTATCAAATTTTGATGATTTGAATCGTTCAATATGTTTAAAATGTATTTTCAAGAGTACCTGCAAGAAATCGGCAAAAAATATGACCTAGAAGGGCTTGATCTGAGCAATTTTTAATAAAAATGCGTTTTTATGAAAAACTGCTCAGATCAAGTCCTTTCCGGTCATATTTTTTGCCAATTTCTCGCGGGTACCCTTAAAAACTCGTTTTAAACACATTGAACGGTTCAGATCATTAAAATTTGATCGAAAAAGTGATCTTCTACACGAGGTCCGGACCGTAAACAAAATCAAAGATCCCTGACTTGAACCGGACTGTAACATTGAATATGTATAAACTTTTACAGGTACTACAAATTTAAATATCTAATATTTTTGACTCGTGAACAAATTCGAGTTCCACTCAAATCTCAACTCGAGCTTGGGTCATCAAATTTTCATTGAGCTCGAGCTCAGCTCGAGTTCTCTTAAACCAAAATTTAACGAACAAACTTTAACATTCTAAAGCCCAACTCGATTCTGCTCGTTTATTGTCCTAATTCCAACCCCATCCTCTTGAATGGCAACCCATCACCTATAAATGGCCCTTTGATGTTTTTGAGACAAGTAATTGAATGTGGGGATGCTCTTAGAGCAATGAGACTAAAATGAAAACAAACTTTGTTGTTGGTAGTTGTAGACTTGCAGTTGCCCACCTTCCTTTTGCCAACAGTACGAGAAATTTTTCAGTGTCGGGTGGGTAACACGTGGTGTCATCCAGGCCGTCCATTTTCAGATTTGGACGGTTCGGATTTAGAGAAATAAAGAGGAGAGAGAAAGTTTCAATTTAAGCCGTCCAATACACTTTTGGACAATCCGAATGGGCTGTTCGGGCACCACGTGGGCACGATCATATGGTACCCACCCAGTTAACTGTGTTTTGTGAAATTTACCAGCATAGACTATGCTATTTGATTACAAGAATTTCCAACCCATCCATTATCAAGTAGGCCAAGCTCATGGATAAGGACTCCTGAACTTTGTTATTAGGAATGGTGCTTGAATCTTGCTTTTTGAAAAGAGCAAATTAATGGACAATGGGAGCAGGTGAAATAAATTATAAACTACTTTGGTTAATGGTCCCATGTTTTGTAATCACCATAGTCGTGGCAATAACTCAAAGAAATGCCAAAATACTGGTAAAGAGGAATTAGGAGATGACTTGCACGCCATTCCTACAAAATAATCTTTAATTGGGTGGTCATGTCCTGGCTGTTACTTTGGTTGTATATGAGACTTGCAGAGTTGCACCCTATTTCATGTGAGACATGTTAGATTTTTTGTTAATTTGTTGTTGCTTTGCCTTCAGATTTCGGCATTGCTTAATTATTTAGGGTTTGAGCTGTGAATCTCTTTAGATCCTCTGTTATCTAGACCGATATTGGTTCTTATGTACCGGTGTTATCGTTGGGTCTGCTTCGGCAGTATGTGCCTGAGATCGACGTTTAGATTGCTTTGGTTCTTTCTTGTATCTATTTTGGAATCTGTTTGCCCGATGGGCTTGTGATGAATGAATGACTCTATTCAAAAAATCAATTACCATAAGTGTTTCAGATATAAACTTGCACCAAATAACCACTTAGCTAATGTAAAACTTGCACCAAATTCATTCCAAAATTGTGGATAATTGGTTCATCTTGACGAGAGAAATATAAAAAGTTAAAAAAAAGTTATGACCAAAATGTTCACTAAGGATTAATCCAAAATAATTGTTTGTCTTTTCTGGAATTTTTTTCAATCGTTTTTTTTTTGAACTTTTCTGATTTTTTCATCAACACCAACCAATAATCTACAAAAACTAACACAAAATTAACGATTGCAAAAAATCATTCAAATAAAAAAAAATTTTGATCTTCGGTATTTAGACAAAAAAAAGAAAGAGGTGATCTTATGTTATTAAGTTTTGAGACTTGCTCCTTAAGGACCTTACATATAATTTACTTGCTCCTCAAATATTTCACCTGCTCCTCGTATTGGAGGTGAAATGACGCCTTTCCATTGAGGGCATAATGGTCCAGCCAATGTCTTACCAGTACCATGTTTTGGGGATTTAACAACACAAGACCATGACGGTGGTAGTTATTTTCTGTCCCTACCACATGTTGAGAAAAACTTCTTTGCTGAGCAACCCTTTGTTTACGGCATTCAATCACGCGCGTTTAAAAATGTTTTGAATGGTCCGGATTTTAAAAAACTATTCACGTGAATAGTTAAACTATTCTAGCGAATAATTTTTTTAAAATCCGGACCATTGATTGCTGAAACAGACAACTGAGATTGCTCAACTCTGTAAAAAGCCGCTTTGTAGCGGCTCTGTAAATAAGTCTCTCTCCCACAGATTATTAGTCTAATCCAAGTTTAACGAACTTTCGAAAGGAAGTTGATTTTAGTGTTATTCAAGTTTGAAAATTGTGTCCATACTTCGGTATTTGAAGTCCTGTTATTGAGTGATTGTCACAATGGAAAGGGTGCAGCTCACATTTCCCATCATATACAGTAAAGGGTTTTGAAGTTAAGCCCTAAATTTCAATTCTTGTTGACAAATTACACCAGAAAAAAAAAAAAAAAAAAAAAAGAAGGAAGAAAGCATAAAAAAACAAGTTAAGCCCTAAATTTCAATTCTTGTGGCAAGCTCGTTTAAAGTAGTGGCAGAAGCGCGAACCTGCGGAGTGGTAAGAGCGCGGAGCGAAGAGTGACACGAGCGTGTAGTTGCGGAGGCAAGAGCGCGGAGCGAAGAGTGACACGAGCGTGGAGTTGCGGAGGCAAGAGCGCGGAACTGCAGAGTGGCAAGAGGGCGGAGCTCGAGAGCGCAGAGCTACGAGGTTGTAGTGATTGGGTTATATCAAGGGGTTGTATACGTCACACTTGGTGGGATTAGAATTGTATCACCGAGACATGTTTAATCTGGATTGAGAATTTTGAACAGCTAGAAGAAAGAAAGAAAAAAAAACAGCTTTCATGAGTAAAATTTCTAGAAAATAATCTCCGTTCTTTTTCTCATAGAAAAATTTCCCAGCAAAAAGAAAAAGCTTGTACAACATGTTCTCTTACAATTTTCACTATCTGGCATCTCTGGTATGGAGAAGAGAAAGTGGTGAAGCAGAAATAGAACCAAAATTTGCATCAACATCTCCTCTCCTGAATGAACTATATGACCCCTTCTCGGAAGACAACGACAAAAACGAATTCTCATAACCATCAAACCCTTCACCACCGCCGCCACCCCCACTGCCACTGCCACCCCCACCACCATTCCCTTCCCAGGGAGGTCTCAAGTCATCCGGTAACGGGACCTCGCCTTCCAAATACCTTACCACTTGCCTCATACTAGGCCTTACCGTAGGCACATCATTTGAACACATTAACCCCAATTTCAAAACCATCACTACCTCAAACTCATCAAACTCACCTTGCAATTTTGGGTCTACTACCCCAACCACACTCCCTTCTTTCCAAATGTCCCAAACCCAATCCACCAAAACCAACTGCTCTGGGGCTGCCTTGGGCTCAATGGGCATTCGCCCACAAACAACCTCAAGCAAAAGAGCACCAAAAGCAAACACATCAGATTTGGTGGAGGCCTTTCCAGTCCTAGAGAACTCTGGGGCAAGGTACCCTAGAGTGCCCACGATACGTGTTGTACCAGGATTGGCCCCGTGGTCGTACAATCTTGCTAGCCCAAAATCGCCTAGTCTTCCATTTAGTTCACTGTCCAGCAACACATTACTGGCCTTTACATCTCTGTGTACGACAATTTGTTCATACCCTTCATGTAAATACAATAGGGCTGATGCAACACCTTTAATGATGTTGAATCTCTGTTGCCAATTCAGTACCATTTCTGGTTTGTTGAACAAGAATCTGTCTAAGCTTCCATTTGGCATGAAATCATAGACAAGGAGTAGATCACCTCGACGTCGACACCAACCAAGTAACTGAACAAGGTTCCTGTGCCTTAGCCTGCCAATGCTAGCGATTTCGGAAACAAATTCGCGCAACCCTTGTCTTGAATTGTGCGAAATTCGCTTCACAGCAACTGGAGCCTTTGAATTTGGTAGTGTTCCTTTGTATACTCGCCCAAACCCACCAGCCCCAAGTAGCTCATTGTCTTTGAAACCTTTGGTGGCTTGCTTGAGCTCGTGGTATGAGTACCTGTGGAGCCAATTCCAAAATTTAGCATCAATACACTAGGAAGTTAAAAAGTGAACAAACATGACTTGAAAATTATATACGCAAATCAATATGTTATAACACTTTCGGATCATCCATTACGGTATTTGATACTTTAGCACTTCACAATAATAGTTTTCACATCATGGAAAACTCAACCTTTGTTGTTCCTCTCCTTGTCCTATTTTCCAGATTTTCCTTCCAACAGAGAAGACAACTCTCCGATGCATATACTCGCTGACTCAAGTTTGGAAACTGAAATTTGGAGCATCTACAGGGGTTTGACCATCATCCTGGGAAAAGGAAAAAACAATGTCCAATTGGAATCCGATTCCTCAGTCGCTATTAACTTGATAAATGAGGGACCTCCTGGGAACCACCCTCAAAGTACCAGCATCAACGATGCAAAAATCCTGCTGGACCGAATGGGAACCACTCTATCCCACATCTATCGTGATGCCAATCAGTGAGCTGACCACCTTGCACGATTGGGAGCCGAACAAGACGAGAACCTAGTTGTATCTATTGACATTCCCATATCCATTAGGGAATTTATGATTAGGGACAGCCTTAACATTTAGCAATTCCTGGACTAAGTTTATTTTATGTTTGGTTATAATATGTACTTGAACTTGCTCACACTTCTGATGCAGTATCTCTTTGCGCTTTAGTTATATATGAACTTGCTCACACTTACCAAAAAAAAAAACTCTCTGATGCATATACTACATTTAAATATTTACGCCTGTATAAGAATATACAAGCACGAGGATGATCATGGCCCAAGTCTTCTTTTTTAATAAATCAGTATCTGGCCCAATGACCAATTACTCTGGGAACCAATCCTACTGTCCCCGTTAAAGTCGGGATAAGTTCCGTAAAAATTGGCTCTACACAGGAATCGTTAGCACAAGAATCCCAGACCAATAGCTTTCTTTCTAATTGCCATGTGACTATCATTGTGCCAACCTCAGCAATCATGGACCATGTCTATATGAAATCATAGATGTTATTTCAGCGCGTACTTGCCAATCTATCTGGATGTTTTCACATCGATTTCCATGAAAAGGTAAGTATAGAACCAAAGACAGCAGAAAATGTTACCTGTGGGGACCAATTTCGAGCTCCCAGTCTTCAATAACATCCCTGTTCTTAATTTTCCACACCAGGTATATACCACTCAAGATTGAAGCAACTAGAAAAACAAATGACGATACCGAAATGCCAATAATCAGAGCAGTTTGTTTCTTTTTGGGTCCAGGGAGTGATGGCAGAGAGTTGAAGCTAAGAGACTTCGCAACTCCATTCATTTTGAAGCTCCATCCCAGTAGATAATGCGAGCTAGCAAGCAAACCAGTGGAAGCAGAAAACCCAACGTACATCCTTTCCTGGAGTAATGGGGAGAGATCATATTGGTAAGAAATGATTGGCAATCTGGGTTTTGTACTAGAAGGCGAAATCGTGATGTTTATTTGAGTAGAAGCGGAGTCGTAATCAATCCAAACTAGTATGGGTTTTCCACTTTTGAGATTGAGATCTTGTTTTTTCATGTCTGTGGTGTAATAAGCTGCTGCAGCAGATTCATTCGATACCAAGCTGTTGATGTCGATTCCTACATGGTTATCTGCAAAAAAAATTCAGGCGTTCCACAAAAGCAAGTGAGAAAACAATTCACCATATGCAATTAAGAATTGAATAATGACACACATGTCTGGACATAGATGGGTCTCAGACCGTTCAATCGATGCTCGTGGATCCTGCACTTCTGCACTCATCGAGAGACACATCTATGTTCGGATATGTGTATAAAAAACGCTTTTTCTTAATGAAGATTACAGTTTACAAAACTCAGCTCCCACATGTTAGTTTGCGTGAATGAATTTGGTTTGCCACTTCCCCACAACAGCGCTCGCTGGTCCACGAAATCCAGGTATTACGGTAATAGGTGATGTAAATCTAGGACATAAATGCGTTATTTTGTAACCAAAATCTATGTGATTTGTATTCTTTATTCATTTGATGAATAGTGAAAACCAATGAGTCGTGGGTTGCCTAATTAAACAATTAAAGTACCACGTAAAAATCTGTGTCATTTCTGTCTTGTTCCCCGAGTTCTTATATTTCAAATAAGTACATACCTTTTGAATTTTTGAATTAAAGGTGATGTATTGTGACAGTATGACGTGCTTCGTAAAACAAGAAATAAGTACTTAAAAAATAAAATAAGAATCTTAGCGAAACAGGCCTTATTCTAGGTGCGGTTTTGTGTTATTCTAAGTGCGGTTTTGTGTTAGGTCGAATCCACAACATCACATTCTAAGTGCGGTTTTGTGTTAGGTTGAATCCACAACATCACATACCTTCTTCTACTGCTGTCTCTTTCAACCAACAATCACTGTTAAATTTCTTGAGAATATATTAACCAAGCTTGGGTGGCTTAAATGAGTGATATGAGATTAATTCTAACACTCCCTCTCACGTGCAGCTGGGCTGCACGTGGCGGTACAAATTGAGGAAACCAGAAATTTTTTGACTCGGGCAACCCCTCACGTGCAGCCCCAGATGCACGTGGAGGTATGAATTGATGAGATGAGTTGATTGAGTCGGGCGATGGAGACTTGACCACACGAGATGAGACCACCCAAGACCTTGCTCTGATATCATATTAGATTTCTTGGAGGGTTCTAATCTAAAATCAATTGGCAATAGATGGAGTAGCCTCTAGAATATATTAACCAAGCTTGGGTGGCTTAAATGAGCGATGTGAGATTAATTCTAACAATCACATCGTAAATTAAGAAAACTCACAATATTTACCGGAAAAAACAAAAACAAAAAGACAACTCACAATATTACCATTGATATCTCTGAACTCGAAATCCTGAACCGTATCAAATTCCACAGCAAACAAATGGTTGGAGAAATTCCCCACATCCGAATTGTTGAGCAGTCCCAGATACTGACTGGGGAGAGCCGATCGGAAGTCTCTGGTCGACGAGAGAGCGAAAGCGAGTCCGTGCCCGCCGAGTTTCTTGTACTCCGGGACTATCGCGACCGCGAAGCAAGTGGAGAAAGAGAAAACAGGGCCGTCGGGGGAGTTCTTGAACTTAAGGGGAGAGGTGTAAAAGGCATGACCCTTTAGTCTACTGGTGTCGTTGGTTAGTTTAAGAATGCCGTTTTTCAGAATTTGGGACGATCCAGAGAGAGTGATGTTGGTTCCAATTTGGTTGAATGCGGTGTAGATGAACTCGGTTGGCTGGGAGGAAGATGGGTTTGAGAGGAGAGAGAGAAAACAGAGGAGAGAGAGGAGGTTTGTCATTTGTGATTGAGATTCTGGGATGAGAGATGTTTCAAGAATTCATTTGGGTTTTGGTAAGGTGGGATTGGAGATTGGTTGGGAAGTGGGGTTGCAGGATTTTCTTGATTGTCTTTCGAAATCTTGAGGAAAGAGATGGGAAATGCGAAAAGTAGCAGCCGAGGAATATTTATGGGGATATTTATGTGGGAGTACCAAAGTGGTCAACTGGGGGAATTAGGTCACATTAGAATCGAACCTTTTTTTTTTTTTTTTGGTTGACAGTCGAGAGTGTGTGGATCAGTTTACGCGAATCTCAATAAATTCCCTCTCCGGTTCATGCAAAAGCAGGTCATTCAGGCTCCGTTCCAGAACGGGAATAAGCTCTTCTTTTTTGTCCAATAAGAAGGGGAGTTCCTGAAAAATAAGAAGGCTTGGAAGAATTTATATAGGTTCCATGAGGGCCGGCAAAGGGAAATCGGTCCGGCGGCCGTGCCGGGCCGTCTCCGGCCACCGGACGGCCGATCCGAGCCGTCCAAAAATTCTAAAAAAAAAAACCAAGGGGGCCCTGCGCGGGAATCAATGGCATCCGAGGTGTGTAGGGTGCTTGATCCGAGCACCCCTTTTCCGTATGTACACGGAAAAGGGGTGCTCGGATCAAGCACCCTACACACCTCGGATGCCGTTGATTCCCACGTTGGCCCCCTTGGTTTTTTTTTATAGAATTTTTGGACGGCTCGGATCGGCCGTCCGGTGGCCGGAGACGGCCCGGCACGGCCGCCGGACCGATTTCCCTCCACCGGCCCCCATATTGGTAAAAACAGTCTTCTTTTTGTAAAGGCAACTTCAAGCTCAAAAATCATGTGTTTACTCAAATAATTTTCCTATCACAATGGATCTTGTTTGATAGATCTCATTGAGATCTTTAATACGGTGAAAAAAAAATTAATTTTTTTTTTTCATTTACATTATTTTTGAGTTTGAAAATGTGAAAGAAACTTTTTGTTTGGGAAAAATAAGAAGGGTGGATTATTTTTGAATGAGAAGTGAATGAAATAAGTACTTATTTTTTAAGAAGGTTTCCGGAACAGAGCCTCATACCAGCACTAAAGAATTCACGAGAAAATACGTTTTTACGGTCAGACCCCAAAAACTATACCCTGATCAATTACGTGGAGAGCAAATTACCAACTAACCGAACTAACTTTTGGGACTATATGGACGGGATAGGTTAAATAGGAATTATACATTGGTATAATTAGGAGTAGTTCAAATTTTGGACTGGACGAGACTTTTTAAATTTGTACCATGCTTTAGTACGTACAAATCCAAACCAATAATTGTGATAATGGACGATACATATTTGAACTGTCTTGTCTAGTCCAAATCTGACGATGATCCAATTCCTAGAATTAAAATTTTAAATGAGTCAGTACAAAAAAGACTGCTGTCGTCTTGTTAAAAAAAATTAAAAAGAAAGAGTAGACCGTTGTGGACTCCCGGTATATTTTATTTTCAGGTAATTGAAAACCAATAATGTAGAAAGTGTAGCTTCTGGTTGCGAGCAGCCATCTCCCCAACTCCCAATCCCAGATGGTTTGACGGTTTTGTAAAAAGGGTTCCTCAACTGTCAGCCCATAGTGTCATACATTTTTTCATCCGGATTTAATAGGTTTTTTTTGAAATTTATATTATTTTTTAATCGATTATATCTTTTAATTTATAATGTGAAAAATGATATTGGCACTCCAAAAATTGATGCAGGCACTCTAAAATCAGTGTAATTCCAAAACACTTTCCTTTGTCTTTTGGAGTGCCTCCATCAATTTTTAGAGTGCCAATATCATTTCTCTATAATGTTTTACGCGATTTCGAAAACATTGTATTATAGAATTAATTAATCGATATCTATCAAACAAGATTCATATTCGATATGAAATTCATTACGGATTTAAAAATATAACCTGTTTTTTAACCGGTTAGAATAGAACTAAGGACAATTAAATTCGGACGACATACTTGCAACTTTTTGTACTCTGCCATGGAAGTTAAATCCTATGTCTGAATATGCATTGAATGGCTTGGGAAAATGACTGGACAGAGGCATGGACTGGGCTTATTCACCAAAACATGGTATCCACTCTTAAAATTACCACTCCCATGGCAAAAGATAAAATATTCACCAAGACATGATGTGTCAACTTGAAATGTCAATTATACTCTCCCTTATAAACCACTACCAAACCCTAGCCCCAAATTTCTTCCCACAATCAGTGCTCTCTCTCTCTCTCTCTCTCTCTCTCTCTCTCTCTCTCTCTCTCTCTCTCTCTCTCTCTCTCTCTCTCTCTCTCTCTCTCTCTCTCTCTCTCTCTCTCTCCCAAGCCTTGATTTGGTGGATTGTTGTTGGGAACCAAGAAGCTTTACCGGAGGGCCCGACCTCGGAGTCATGAGATGAGCATCTAAAAGCTTCTCAGGACCCAGAATCTTCCCAGGCCACCACGACCCATTCCGCTTCCTCATAAATCACCGCATTTGGAGGGTGAAATCGAGGGTACAACTAAGAAGGTTTCCATTAAAGTTTGGAGAATTTCTATCTCTAAGGCCTTGGCCAAAAAAAATCATGGATTTGACAAGCTCTATGGGTTAAATTAGAACATGAATTGATTATCCCTGCCAACGAACAGAATATATAGATTGTAATTTCAATCATAACATGTCTGAATTAGTCCATATTAACATAATGATTGGTCATCACTAATACTTGACGTAGTCGTTTATAGTTAACGACTTGCTCTTTTACAGACAATGTTGGTTGAGGTTGAGATTCTCTCAAAAAAAATATGACTTGGTCTGTGTTAACAGAATGATTGGTCCTCACTAATACTTGACGTAGTCGTTTATAGTTAATGACTTACTCTTTTATAGACAATATTGTTTGAGGTTGAGATTCTCTTTAAAAATATGACTTGGTCTGTATTAACAGAATGATCGGTATTCACTAAGACTTGACGTAATCGTTTATAATTAATGACTTGCTCTTTTATAGACAATGTTGGTTGAGGTTGAGATTCTCTCAAAAAAAATATGACTTGGTCTAGGTTGACAGAATGATTGGTCCTCACTAATACCCGACGTACTTATTATAATTAATGACTTGCTTTTTTATAGCTCAAACAATGTTGGTTGAGGTTCTTTCAGGAACTATGATTTTGTCTTTGTTAACATAATGATTGGTCCTTAAGAATACCCGACAATTAATGATCTTCTCCTCTTACCAAAATACCTCTATGGTCCCACCCTTGACTGCCATTACTGTGTTCAATGAAGAAAAAAGAAAAAAAAAACGAAGAACACGGAACAATTTAATAACACTGTGGATTGAAATGGCTGAATGATTTCCCAATCTCAATCGCGAGATTGATTTCCTTTATGAGTGACGAAAAGAAAAATCCAAGAACACCGTGGATTGAAATGGGTCCACGAAGAAATAAATCCGAATTCGAAACCAACACATTGTTGATTTCAATACCCAGTTTGGAGGAGATTTGGAGGAGGGTGGCTATGGCGGTGAAACCGTGTATGCGGAGAGCAAAGTAGCGATTGTGGGGGAGGGAGGGTTTGGGGTGATGGAATCTGCCATTGGACTATTGGATAGAGAGACTTGGTGAGAGATTTCTGTGTGGGAGGAAGGAGGGGCAAATGAGTCTTCTCAAGTCATGGTTATCCTGTTATGGGTATTATTTTACCAGTTACCATGTACAGGTAAATTGGAAACTGGAGCCTATTAAAGTGGTAATAAAAGCTTCCGTACACCGCCTGCCAGTGATTCTCCCTGGATGGCTCCAGCTAGTATAACACAAAATGACAAGCTTGACCCTATTGTGATCCAAACTCAAGTTTTTTAATGCCTATTTTAGCCAAATATTTTTTGTTATCATATCATTGATATATATATATTTTTTGCATTTGTTAATTTTGCGTCAATTTGTGTGTGTGAATTATTGCTTCGAAACCCAAGTTTTTTAAAATAATAACAAAAAAATCCAATAAGCACCTTATTTTCGTCTTTATTCAAAAAAATTGAATTTGGATTTTATTTCTTACTTTTTAGATTTCTTTCGTCATGACGAAATAATAATCCACAAAAAATTGACGCAAAACTAACAAATGGGAAAAAAATTTAAATAAAGACCAAAACAAATCCATCTTGGATTATTTGGCCAAAATAGGCCTAAAGATTTCGAAATAGACCTACAAAATAATCTCCTTTTATTTTCCTACTTTATTACTTTTCAGATTTCTCTTGTCGAAACGAATCAATAATCTACAAGTATGTGTTCTATAGGATCCCCAATAAAGAGTAGATATTTAATTATAAACAGTATTAAAAAAATAAACATTATTATAAAAGTAAAAAGTAGGTAAAATAGAGATTATTGGTATGGGGTGGAAGTAGGTAAAGTTCAATAAGTTTACTGTTCAATAGTAATTTTGGCTCAAAATATTGCTAGTTATACATGCTCTCAAGGGAGAGAAGTATTTGAGTTCTGTGAACCTGTACAAGATTTTGACACGTGGCATAGGGAGCAAAGATGGGTCTTTCGTCCTTCGAAACTAGGGTCTAGTTCAAGAAAAGGAAAATAGGGTCAAGCTTGTCATTTTGCTTTATACGTTGTAGTCATCTATACACAATCAAGGAAGGAGAATGATACAATACCCCCACCGCGGTTCCTCCATCGAACCGCTCACCGCACGCACGTCGAGCCCACAAGGAAACATGGGATCTGACATCTCGTGTCAGAGGACAAAAAGTTGGGCACGTGTATCATAATATAATTAGCCCAAAGGGCTGACTTTTGAATTTGCCTCGTAAAAAAGGCCGTTTGATGGTTTTGTAAAAGAAAAATGCTAATCTCCACCCATTTAGACATAGAATAATGGGTAATAAGTGTATCGATATCTAAAAAATATATATTAATATCCGTAAAATGTGTATTGATACCCGAATTTATTTGTAAATATATTACTATCCTCCGCCTAGTAGACGGAGGTTAGCAAGACCGTTGTAAAAAACTATAAGAGTGTAATCTCTAACAGAAGATGTCAAATTGGTTTTGAAGGCTTATGTGGCATTTTGACATTTTCAATTTGACATCAAGCTCTCCCTATCCAACCCTCTTGTGTCAAAAAATAGAGCTCAAACTTAAAAGGAAAAAAAAAATCCTCAAACAGGCACAAAAAAAAAATGAACTTCCAAAGGTAGTTTTTGAAATTTGGCATGTGGAGAGGTACATGTCAAAATTGGCATGGAGTGAGAGATGTCAAAGCCACGTCAGCTTTGGCATGAGTGAAGATAGATGGGTTGGATTGAAAGTTGATGCAAAAAATGATCGTTAACTTGTCCACCTCAACTTTGACATCTCCCATTGGAGATGCTCAAGTGAGTAACAAGCAATTCAGTGTGGGCTTGAGTTAAATATTGAAAAATTTGCGAAAACGATAATTCAGATCGTGGACGCAGTCTCGCGGTGCCAAAGCACGTCGCCTGTCTGTAGTAAGCAGATATGCCAAGAGTTAAGAACGGAAGCGCATGACATTTTAAGGAACTATGTGAATAAGGTCAAGGTTGCCCACCTTCCTTTTGTCCACAATAGGCAACTTGTTGGTTGTCTGCGCTCGGCAGACCTATTTCTCCTAATTGCATTTTGTGAAGAACACTGGTGTTACAGGAATTTACAACGCACCCACTATCAAGTGGGCTAAGCTCATGATAAGGAATCGCGGACTTTGTCATTCGTAGAAGTGCTTTTAACAGGAATCTTGCTTTTGAAAAAATCAAAGAAAGCAATAGAGTAAGATATATATATTTTTTCAAAGGAAATGATTTTGCCACATCCTTTTTTGTTAATGTCACACCCTGTAAGTGTATTTTTTGGTGCAAAAATACACTTGCAGGGTGTGGCATTAACAAATAAGGGTGTGGCAAAATCACTAGCCTTTTTCAATCGATAAAAGAGATCATTTTAGATCAGATATGAAGTACAAAGTATAAATTCGGAACACTATATCAATTATGAGAGTCCACGAGACAACCAAACCTACCAATTCAAGAAATAAGCCCATTATAGGGTAGAAACAAAGAAAGAAATAAAAAACCTTCTTAGAGAGGAACACCCACAGACAGATGGAGAGACTCAAACTCCTAACCTCCTAGTGAGATGTAAGAGTTCCGGCCAACTGAACTAGCTAAAGATTACGATATACGGCATACTTTATTCCTTTTTCTGGTCTACCTTTTCAACAAGAAAAAGAATTTAGGCCCTGTTTGGATGGTGGATCTGGAGCCCGGATTTGGACTCCTGGCCCCAAGTAAATCAAGTCTTTGGGAAGGGAAAAACAGTGGGTGGATTGATTTGGGATTTGGGGTGGATTTTGGTGTCCTCTGGATTAGAGGATTTGTAATCCAGGTGTGGCCGGATTTACCCCCCACAGGGGTACTTCCGTCGGTGCTCAAGCGGTGTGGACATTTTGACGATCGTGTCCCTCAAAACTCCACCTCGTCCACCTCATCTTCCCATTTTGGAAACGATCTGTTGAGAGAGAGAGAGAACCGTTCATTTTTTAAAGTTTGTTAAGAACATTGACCATGTCAAAAATCACATTGATCAAATATCGTTTGATATGATATCAAAATGCATTGATCTTTAGATAATTATGTCAAATGGGTTGCAATCCAATGTTAGCACACTTTTTTTCTTTCAAACGATATCCGGTCAATGTGATTTTTGGTTCAATAGACGAGAGTGTAGGTATGATACCCGGCCTGTCACCTCTGCAAGGGAGTATTGTCCCGCCATATCGCACCACTATCTGTAGGGGACCTCACCGCACTTATGTCGGGGCCGAAGCTAAGGTCCCATTACACGTGGGTGGTATTAGGATTATTTTTAGCCCCAATGAGGGTCTATGGGGATTTGTACCTAGGTCTTGTCCAACCAAGTCCAAGTTCCTAACCACTGAACCAACTCCCTCATTGGTACTAAATTTTGTTAGCTCCTTGTCAACAATATATTGTGTCGTATTTCATTTTTTGGTGCTCTCTTTTAAAAAAAATTTGATTGGCTTGGACATGGATTAGTTTGTGCGAGTAGCAGCAGTAGAAGAGTTTTTGTAATTTTTTTTTTATCCGAGTTTTTGTACTATTAGAAGCACTCTTAATGCATTTCTTGTACAGAAGTATGGACACTATGTTCCAACTTTAATTTACACTAAAATCAACTTTTCTTTTGAAAAGTTTGTTGAGCTTAGATTAATAAACTAATAGCCTGTGGGTAATCATTTCCAACCACGATAGATGGTGCCAATTGAGGGCTTGCTTAGCATATTGTCACTCTTACATCATCATTAGGCCTGTCAACGGATCGGATCCGATCCGAATCCGACAGATCCGGATCCGATAAGACTGGATCCGATCCGAATCCGATAAGACTAAGATCCGATAGTGGAAATCCGGATCCGATCCGAAAAATTTGGATCCGATCCGGAAATCCGAATCCGATCCAAAAACTTTTTTACTTCAAAAATTTTAGGGAAAAAATATATATTTTTTTTTAAAAAAATACAATTTTTTTTAAAAAAAATTTATTTTCCAAAAAAAAATAAAATAAAAAATTGAAAATAAAAATACAACTTCTTAAACATTTTTTTTTCAAAATAAAAAATTTACTGTTTTTTTTTAAAAAATTTTAAAAATTTTAAAAAAAGTTTAAAAAAATAAAGTTCGGATTCGGATTGATAACGGATTTAATCCGATCCGATCCGAATCCGATCCGGATCCGTTATCGGATTCGGATTATCGGATTATCGGATCGACGTTATCGGATTCGGATTCGGATTCGGATTCGGATCGGATTTTTCGGATCGGATCCGGATCGGATCCGATCCATTGACAGGCCTAATCATCATGATTCCTTGTCTGAAGTATTTTATACTCAACAAGTTCACATTACCTCAATAGGACTAAAGCATAGTTTCATTTTTCTATATTTTGTTTCTTTTAAGCTAGTCCCATTACTGCTAACATAGTGCAGCAGTAGTTGGATTTCTCTAAAAAAATTTACCTACAGCTTAAGAATTTTAGACAAGTTGTTTATACTAAATTGACTTTTATTTGATGTATGTGAGGAGAATGACTTGTCTCGAAATGCGTGTTTTTTTTTGTTTGTTTTGGATTTAGCCTGTTTAGTCCGTTTATTTTCTCTAGAGGTTCAATTTTCTCATAACTTTGGGGAGAACATTATTGGTAGTCACTGAACAAAATAGGGCCTTCAAAATTGACAATGCAAAAGAAACTGGAAAACCAATACACTGCATAAACACACCAATCTATGACACAAAGTCGACGTCGTTGATTCGTGTAAATTTTGAGGGTTAATCCCTTTTCTCAACTTCACACATCCCTGATATACACCTAGTTAAATGAATACAAGCAGCTTCCATCATCACTCCTAGCCGTTGGATCGAAGTTTTCTGCAGAAGGATCGGTACAGCCTTCGGGGACAGGAAGGCCGACCTGTTGAGCTGCTTTGCCTGCATTCAAACAACAATGGAAAAGAAAGCTTAAGAAAAATCTTTTCTCAGGCTACGTATCAGCCAAAAGGCAGAAGCAAACCTCCTGCTAAGGCCTCTAGGATGAAGGTGTCTGACCATAGAAAGTTCCTCTTTTAATGGCATCATCGTTAGCATCTCCAAGGGCTGCTTCGCTCAGGTACTTGTCAGCCAATTGGACTCTCTTCACATTCTCCTGCTCTTGAACCAGCATGTTTCCGTACTCGAGGAGCTTTTCCAGAGTCATCTTCGGCTGTTCAAAAGTCGGGGGTGCCTCCTTTGAGTTCACAAGCTTTTTTCCAACATTTTCTACCCCAACACTTGAAATCCACTTCCTCACTTCATCATCGTATACTCTTGCCCTCAGGGCGCCGAAGAAGTCTGCACAACAACACAACGTCGTTGATTCATTTTGTACATTCTTGTTTCACGTTTGATTTACTAGTAACAGTAGGAAATGCTATTCTTCCACCAGAATGATGGGCAGTGGAAATTTTGTATTTGAAAGGTATCTTCATGGGGGTTTTTTTAGTTTAGATTGACCAATAAAAGTCTACCATTCCTATTTATCCACCAAAGCAGTCAGATCTTAGCATTTTTCATCATCCAAAGTGGCTCTAAATGTCATTGACAGAATTTTAGCACTAAAGGGACTTCATGGAATCACTACCATAGAAGATGTCTCAAAGCTGGAGCATACCAATTGATTGCCCGGGAAAGGTATCAACAAGCTTGACAATATCCGCCTCAGGAACATGGTCGGTCCTGAAAATACCCGTGCAAACACCAATCCGATCTTCCCTAGTAGGAGCCCAGTAGAACTTCTCCATACGACCATCACGGATAAGAGGCGCATACAACGTGGAGAAGTCGTTACCAGTGACCACAATAGGAACGCGTGGATTCTCCTCCTTGTTGTACATACCGGGTAGCTGGACACTGGTTGGGTTATCAGCAATGTTCATAAGGGTGGCATTCACCATTTGATTGTTGACCGTGTATTGGGTGGTCCCACCGAGCCTACCGGCTCCTGCGTCAAGATCGTTGATGAAGAGGACGCACATCTTTCCTTTCCTGATTATGTCCGCTGCCTCCCTGTACCGCTGCCTAATCAGTTTTGCTGGCTCTCCAGCGTTTCCACTTTCTAGTTCTCCGGCACTCATCATAATGGGGCTGGAAATTAATCAAGGAAAAGACCTTAGCCTTAGCATCAAAGACATAAGTGAGTCTTAAATTGGAGAAGTTTTCAGCTAGTTTGTTCAGTGAATTCTACAGTTGTGGCCCCTTTTTTCTGGATAGAATCAACCCATCTGTAGCCCAACACAATTGGACCAAAAAATGAAGTTGGAATAGAAAAACTCTTAAGTTTCGGTATATCCATTTAAACTTGCTCCGCACATAAAACTTCTTAAATTCGAGATATCCAATAGAGTGACGATAAAAGACAACATAATTTGCACGCCTACCAGGATCAGGACAAACCCCCGCAATAAGGACCGCACATTGTGGGATCGATCCACCCTTGGTAGAGGGGTTTGTTCCGATGAGTCTGGTAGGTGTGAGAGTAGAAGTGCTACTACAACAAGAGGAGGACGAGAAAGGATGGACTCACTTGATTCCCATTTTGGCAAACACAAGCTCACACTGGAATGATTTCCCCTGACCTTTGCCTCCCCAAATGCCCAGGATAAGAGGAACCTGTCAACAAAATTTCAGGAAAGCGTGAATTCTATCGAGTTTCATTCGAGACATAAAGTCAGAGAAGTTTCATGTGAGAAAAACCATAGAAAGAAAACCTTGATATTGGGCAGGGTAAGGAAGTTCTTGGTGATGTGTACAACCAACTTGTCCATGAAAGCAGGAGCAATGTAGAAGCCATCCATGTTGTTGTCCAAGTTATATCTGCAAAAGCGTTACCACCAAACATCCAAAGATCAAAATCAATTCCCAAATACCCAATTCTGCCTAAATATTCCACACAATTGTGTTCAGAAAAAAATTTGGCGATCGAAACAAACGTAGTCTTGTTCGATGACATACTGGCGAAGACCGGCGCTGATGTAGTCGTAGGAGCTCATGACCGCGTAGTGGGTTCCCGAACCCATGGGAGCTTGGAAGAGAGAGTCCACCATTCCCTTTCCCCTGGTGATGTCTTGCTGATCGTCGGACTCGTCGAACACTAGGCCTTTCCATCTGTCCTTGTCTGTTTGCTTCTTCTCATCCACTTCTGCAAAGACTTTGAATCTGCCAAAAGAAGTCCTCTGGCTTGTGGATTTACTAGTGTATACTTTCTTCAACCCTTTGCCAAAGAAGGATGTGGTTGGAACAGAAATTCCAGCGCTGGAGCCATTCAAATTTAACTGCAGCAAAAATGGTCCCTTGTTTATACCCATTCATGAGCAAATCAGATATATAGAGTTCCCATGCCTAGAATTTTGATTTCTAAATGCCTCAGAAATTGGGTATGAAAATAATTGTTTTCTTGGTTATGACTAAATCACAAGTAGATCATCACATGAAGCCCTTTAAATAGTTTCTATCAGTCTTTGCCAACTTGATCTCTACCAAGAACACAACATAAATCAACTCAAAAGTATGGCATGCAGTAGTATAACAACAAATCCAATTAAGGTTTTTTTTTTTTTTTTTGTTCTTTTGAGTCCGGACCAGTTTTGGCTTATCCTAAGACCAATCCTAATGTCCACTAGCGGGTTGCAATTAAAGCCATGCAAGGCCCCACACGGGCAGACCCAAATCAAACTTAATAGAACTGTACCCCAAGAGACAATATCCACTTCAATTGGGTAATAGAGTTGATTTAGCTACTGATCAGATGAAGTAAAATGAAAAAACCATTAAGATCATGGGATGATAACAAAGCAATACTGCATCAGTAGTTATGTAAAGGCCTAGCGACGGCAATACCACCCAACCTGATAGTTAACCGAACCGAATCAATCGGGACGGTTTTAAACCGAGGTTTTGGTTTTTAATTTGAAAAAATCGGCCGGTTTGGTTCGGTTTTGGTTTTACCAATATCTGAACCCAAACCGAACCTAGTAAAGGTGAAAAAGGGGAGGGAAAAATCAAAGTACCAGTCCTCTGTTGGCAGCTCCGAAGGTGGAAACCGCAGTTGCCATTTGGGTATTGAAGAAATCAAGGGTCTGTTTGGGATCTTATATCTGAAAGAAAGAAAGCTGACGAAGTGGAAAATTGAAACTGAATCAAGAGTTTAGTTGGGGAAATGGTATGGGGAATGGGGTCTATATATAGGTGAAGATCAGTGTCATTGGGTGTGGGTTGTTGGAGTGTGGAAAATTGAATAGGGGGGGAAACCTGTGGATTGGGTTACGCAATCCCAACGGCCACACAAATGGGGGATTTTGGATTTATTATGTGGCCACGTAATTTAATTGCGTGCGCGAACGGAGGCGCGAATGCATGCGGGAATGAGAATGCGAAAGCGTCTTTGAAACACATCATAGACTACTAAACATTCGGTAGAGTAGATTGAGAGCGTGAACGCAAAGCAATGATTAAGAGCGGGTGCGTCTGAAATTTTGAAAGATTGTGTGACTGCCTGAGATCACCACTAACATAACACAATGCATGGGTGCCAACAGTGTGGGAGGGGGATTGATTGTACAAAATGAGAACAAAATGGAGGCTTCTGGGAACTGGGTGGGTTTGAGGTTAGGGTTTAAGCTGCTCTTTCCTCCATACAAAATTAGGTAATTAATTTGATTTTCACAAAATTTTGAAAGGGAAAATCTACAGTCTTCTCTTAGTTTTTTTTTTTTTAAATTTTATTTTCGAAAAGAGAAACTTTCAAGGCATACTGATCATACAATAAACTCATTAATTATTTGTTAATTATGAAATTAGGAACCCTCAACTCTGAGTGAAAGAATAAAAGCAAAAAGGGGTTTATTAGTACTCCTCCAAACTCGTAGGTTCAAAAACAAAAACTCTGAGAACCACTGGTGGCTCTACGGGGAGTAAAGGGTATTCAAATGAACACCCTAGACTATTTTTCTTACACGTGATATTTCATGTATCTCAAAAGGTTTGTTTATCATTGTACACCCTATTCAATGAAACTATGAACACCAAACTCATTTTAATTTGAACACCTGATAGTTTAGTACCCAATCTGAAGCCATTTTCTTTAAAAGAAATGGAGAATTCTCTGTATAGAGAAGCAATTAAAGGATGAAAGATTAAGTGATAGTATATGTCAAAAAGGAAAAAATAAATATTGTTTCGTTGAAAAGTAATATATATATATATATATATACCAATTTATTAAGTTAAACACCTGATCACTTAAGTGGAACCTGAAGCCGTTGAGCCAAAAGTCTCTTGACTTAGAATAAAACATTAATGTCCCAACAATTAGACAAGTAATTTGTCATAAACCTCATGAGATCTCATGAGAACCAGTGAAACAACAAATCGGGAAAATGACGGTCAATGACATATTTTGATAATTAATACCCGTCAAGAACATGCTGAAAACATTTGTTAATGCTGAAAATGTCATTGATGGATATTAATTATCAAAATACGTCCTGGACCGTCATTTCCCCAAACAAATTTCCTCTGACCCACTCTTAAGGCCACATGTCACAACCTCGTGAGATCTCATCTTCATTATCTTGTTTGTGCATAGTTGGTGTATGCTTGTGGTCACTGTCCCGCAAGATCGAGAAGTGGTCCTCCCAGTCCCCTCCTAGGTACTACTAGAAGTTTTCCATTCTTGTTGGCTTCCTATTTCCAGATTGTTCTTCTCGAAACTCCATTCAACCCTGTATCTCTGATCGGATTGGGAGATGCTGCCAAGCGGGGGTGTTTGGTAGTAGCTGTGCTGAGCGGCCAATCCGGTTGTTCATCTCGGCACGGATGACTTGGGTCTAATGTGAGCGCATAAAAATCTGAACCGTTGGTATGAACGGCCAGATCGGCTGCTCGGCATCGCTACCAACCACCCCCGCTATCCCCAAGTCCCAAGGTACCATGTGGGTCCAAACTTAAACCTTCAATTGTTTTTGTTAATATTCGTATCTACACATTGTTATATATGCTCTTTTAAAAGTAGAAGAAAAAAAGGTTTCTAATTTACACAAAAATCAACCGTAGTTTTAAAAATAGAAAATAATGGGTAATAGTGAAAAAATAAAATCAAACTTTCACGGGAGGCATGCACAAGTAGTCGGTCCCCTTAAAGGTTGAATTCAATTTACACAACAATTAATATGAGACAGTTAATATGAGACAGAGGGAGTAACAAATATAAAACGCATGCTCCAATGCTACGAAAGCACTTTTGCTTGAATCCAAGTATATTGAAAAATCCTAAAGGGTTAAGCAAGAGAATAATAGCGCGCCAACACATGTAGCAGCTCTCAATGCCTCTCTTTCCAGTTCTCAAAATTACAGTCATGGTGCAATGTTTCTACTCACCTTGCAGTGATCCCTAGGTAGTTAAGGTATTTCAGTTTCCTTTTGGGAGCAGGTCAACGGTCTACTTGACGATTGAGAAGGTTGATGATACATAGGGTACCACGGTTTCATCGATCTATGGCGGTGTCACAGATTCCCAGCGATGACAGTATCTAATCCTCACTTGTACGACGTCGTCGTTTGCAGCATCAGTACTACTAGCACCATTGACGATCTCACAACATTGTCTTTGTGGCGCCTGCTCATTGAATCATTCTCGAGACATGTTAGTCACCACATGATAAGGCTTCAAGATAAAGGCGGAAACTTAAAAAGAATTCGTTTTGTGCATAAACATATTGATGCAGGGAAGCGTATTGAAAAAGAAACAAATTTCTTACCTTCTTCCACGTGTCATGCTTCAGTTCAGCCGCCGTGACATTGACGTACCTACCAGGCAAGCCAGAACCACATTCATCCCTTGTTCCAGCCCAAAACCGCTTGTAGGTAGTCACAGTCTGGCCCGACCCGATACCATGAACCCGGTCCAAGAAATAAATAGCAGGCCTCTTACACGGGTCGTCGCTCATCAACCGGGTATTGAACGCAAATGGCCCTTCACTCCAACTTCTCCACGTAAAAAACGTCTGAAACGCGGTTGCCAAGTCCTTTGCGGTGATCAGCGAGGGGTACAGCTGCGCGGTGTAACCCCAAGAGACCGAAAGTGACCTCTTACTGGATGGGTCATAGCAGAAGGTGTGTTGGAGGGTCCGCCCCGGATCCATTTTGTATGCTTGGACCAGTTTCTTGAGAGAGTCGATTCGGGTCAGACCGGGAAATACGGATTGTACGTAGTCTAGGTGGTGGAGTGAGACGAGTGGGGCTACTGGGTGTGCTGCAAGTAGGCCATACGGGTCTCCTTGTATATCAACCTGTAAAAGTGCACATAATGTGATTGATTAATTTCTTATGGTTATGATTAGTATTAATTTCTTATGGTATGACATGTGGCTTGGTGCTTGGCAAGACTTATGCCAGCAGGCAGGCTTGCGTGGTAAGAAAACCCATGAAATGGTTGGGTCATCCCACAAACTATGCCACAACTTTCACTACTCCATGATCCATGCCCACCCCTCCACTATCCATGCCCACTACTCCATGATCCCACAATCGGTGCACATCTTGCGCTAGGTCTATATAAACCACTCACACTTACAATGAGAAGGTAGACACTCTGTTTTCCTCTTTTACAATACGTTCTCTCTGTCATTTCCCGACTAACTTGATCGTTGGAGGGTCCATGACCGGAAACACCACTGGTAGGTCTTTGGACTTGCATGTTTTGCAGGAAACCCATCCTAAAGGCTCTCGACGTGATCATCCGAACTTGGCAGGAGTCCCGATAAAAAACTCAAATCAACCGTCCAGACTTTGGCATCAACATGCTATAATTTATAAATGTAGAAAATCCTTATGGTTCTAAATATAGATAATCGATCAAGTGTAATAAATCCCAACAACTACTATAGAGAAACTTACAACTATGCATATCTATACATTCAACCGAACTTGAAGAAGCCTTGTTAATCCTAAATGGTTTACATTAGTGGAGAGTGAGAAACTTACAAATATGCATATCTACACATTCAACCGAACTTGGAGAAGCCTTGTTAATCCTAAATGGTTTACATTAGTGGAGAGTTGGACTGGTCTTCAACATTAGTTAGTCAAAGTACACGTGAGCTAGTCTGGATCTCGTGAGTTATAAAAAGAAACTAGTACGACAATCCTCCTAGGAAAAAGGATTCAAAGAAAATAATTCGGGCATCCAAAGCAGAATTTATCGAGAAAATCAATCATCATCTAAACGAAATATATGAGCGAGGGGAGACAGGGAGAAATACTACCTGATGGAAACCAAGCTCTTTGGTGACGGGCACTCCAATCTCACTCATGCAACCCCCAATCTTCTGATCAGACCCATAAAACGAGGCATACCTATCAATACAGCCATCCAAAACCTTAACAAGCTCCGCCGCCAACGGATAACTGATCGCAAACCCACCGCCGCCATACGCCATCGTATACGAGTGTATCACATCTTGCTCCACGCTCTCGGAGTTTCCCCCGATGTAATACATCTCGTTGTGATCGTATTTCCCCAACACCGTGACCAAATTCTCCACAAAAAAGACCGTATCGTCGTCACCCATAACGAACCACCGCACGTTTTCTAACCCGAGTTGAAAACTCTCCTTCACTATCCGGGCAATGCGTACGGCCGACCGTGAGCCGTATGCGCTTGTGTACTTGAATCTCGACGTGTCCTCCGACACCTGTTGAAAATACCATAACTTGATTAATTATGGTATCGGGATATGCAAATGACATTACTTCATCTGTCATCCGACCCATAATACTGGTCCACTATTTCATTTGAGATATTTCAAAATATGAGTCTTACTGAATTTTCAAAATTTAATCTTCATCAAAAATTTAATATATTTTACAAGTGGGATTCAGGGGATGTTGTGGTAACCAGTGTTTTTAAATCGGAATACGTATCTTGTATCGTATTTTCAATTGTATAGATTGTATCGGGATACGTATCGCGTATCTTAAGATACATTTGTTGGAAGAGTAGGAGTTTCTATTGTTTAGTTGGACAAGATTGTTGGAAGAGCGACAATACTAAAGACAAGAGTGGGGAATGAGGGTATTCTTACACTTGAACTCAAACTTTTTTTTGGCTTAGTACAAAATAACTAGAATCCATCCCTATTTATACTACTCCATGAAAGGCTCTGGTACAAAAATATTTTCATACAAGATAAACTTTGAGATAATTCTAGAATCACACATGTGACTAATTCTCAAAAAAAAAAAAAAAAAAAAAACTCTAGATATTTTACAAAGATATTCTAGAGTTTCCATAGGTAAATATTTTAGAGTTTCTAAAATCTACTGAAGATATTTATATCTTCTTTAATAATTTCTCCCATATTTGGGTTTTGTCAATTGGACTTATTTGGACTTAACTTTCTTGTGCCAAATATTAAATTTAGTTTATGTTTGAACAACGTTAATCATAATTAATATACAATTAAAAAGTAGATTCATCTAATAACACCAACAAACTATCCTTACATTCAATTTTCTCAACTGAGGCTTATTACATTAAGGCTTTTTGTTCCCTTTGTTAGGGAAAGAAAAGTCAGGCAATACACAATCAAAGTATGGTTCTTTCTTCTATACAAGCCCTACATTGAAGTTGAATTTCTATCAAATGCTTTGCAAAATACCATCAAACAGCTTAAATTAATGCATTTGGATTTCCGCTTCTTTTAATAAGGTTTTTCTTTTTCCCAATAAGAAATCGTACAATACGAACCGAATTAGGATACGCGTATAAATCGTAGGATACGCGGTCGTATCGTAAGATTTCTATACAAAAATGATATAGGGTAAGATACATATCTTTTCTTATGTATCGTAGTTTTTTAACAACTATGGTGATAACAATGCCCATTTACAAAGGAGACAAGCATTTAATGCATATCCCTTAAAAAGTTTGAATCCCCCAAAAGGATCAACATTGTGAGACAATGAGAGTAATACGTAGCGAAAATCGAGCTTAGCCGTGGTGGATACAATTAAACTGTTGCAGCTGTCATGCATATGTTTTTTTTGATCGGGAAAAGATGAATTTTATTAAAAACGGGAAAAGGGGAAGAGAATCCAATAAAAAGTTGGACACAACACCATAAGGGTAAAACCCAGAACACCTAAAGGTCTACCAATGTCTACATCAGATAATACAATAAAGTTCAGCCCAATATCCAAATAAAACAAAGAAAGCCCCAAACCCAAATTCGGCCCAAGCCTGGACCGGCCCACCCAAACCAAATCATAAAACCCTAACTACACCGACAGCCACTGCATATGTTGTAGTCTGTAGAGATGGTAAATCAGTTTGTGAATCAAGTACCACCCGATACGTTACAAGAATCGGCCAATACTCATGCAATTTTTGTCTCAGGAGGCTATAGCTAGTGTATTCGATGGCGGAAAAACCGTACTGGGTCGTAGTATAATAGTTTTGGGAGTACCAAACCATACATAGCGGGAATCAGTCATACAGTAAAGTAGTGAATTTTACAAAATCATTTTTGACCCCAAAAAAAACTTTTAGAGTGCCTTTAATGAGCTGTAACGATCGATTATCAGCATTAGCACTGTCTGTGAATTGGAAACGAACCATTACGTAGCGAAAATCAGCCGATATGCAGGCGAGTTTGCAATTGCACTAGTATATCGAGTTGCAACGCATCAGAAGAAGACACGAAAAACTATACGTATCGGCTAATACATCACGTAACGGCTAATATTAAACCCGTAGAGTGAAGGTTCCCAGCAACAATACCTTGTACGGCGGCGACATGTCCGGCCACGTCACGTTCGCGGCGGGCTTTTCATCCAGCCATACGAACCCGCGGGTGATACCATTTTTCCACCATAACTCGGAGTAATGCCGGCGCTTACTCCACGTCTTCGCCGAGCCACCGATTCCAAACAATACGTGCGATACGTTGGTTTCTTCGTGGATTAATTCTGTGGCAATATGATTGAGATTGACAATGCCTAGGTCGGGGGATTCTGGGAATCCGGAGTGGTGGCTCCAGAAGGTGGAGTAAGAGAGGAGAGAGACTGAGGCCACGATGCAAATGGCGATGAAGCCTTTCATGGTATATGAGAACAAATCTGTGGTCAGGAGTAAGATTTTGAAGGGTTTAGTGGGTTGTGAGAGATGGGTTTCTGGTGTTTGAGCCATGATGGGTTCTGATATAAGGGAAATCAAACAGAGTCCCTGAGAAAATGGGAAGCTGAGGAAATTGCGTTGTTCAATGGGAAACAAATGGATAAAAGGATAATCATGGAGTAGGAAGTTTTGAAGTTTCTAATTTGATGGCCTCGTTTCCATAATCCTCTCTGTCATTCGATTCATAGACCTGTTTTTTTTTTCTTTTGGTTCAACGGTCAGGGGTTGTCCGGGCTTGCTTACGCGCACCTCGACTTATCCCTCCTCCCTAGTCTAGACCGTCCGATCAGAGTCAGGTCATCCACGCTAGGACTAGGGAATTCACGAAAAAATTAGTTTCTTGCGGCCTGCCTCAAGAATCGAACCCTGGTCAATTGTGTGGGGAGCAAATCCACCAACCAACTGGACCAACTCTTGGGGCTTGAGACCCTTGTTGTAGTTGTGGATCCGAAGGGAGAAATCTCCTCATAAAAGATTAAGATCCGTTGTTGTATCCCAATTGGCGCAACGTCGTTGGTTGAGTTGTCACTTGTGGGTTGAACTCTAATTCACATAATTCGCGTGCAAGTGCGTGAGCGGGAACGTGAAATCGTTTTTGAAACACATCGTAAACTACTAAAATTTGCGAAATCGATGATTGAGAGTGCGAGTGCATGACATTTACGAAAGGATTGTGTGACTAAGGTTGAACCTCTTTCTAAGCTCAAGTTTTGATTTGTTATTAAGGCTGAGGGCTAAACACTAACAAAAGACAGGTAGGCTGGCCAGTACTTGGGCCCTTTAGAGTTGAGTCCAAGTCCACGTCCAATTCCAAACCCAAGTTGAGGACAACCAAAAGTCTCCAGTTGGAAGGGCCGGCCCATTGTAGATGTTCTTGCAAATCTCAGTGAATCAAAAGTTTAATTTGCCACATTTTTTTTTGAAACCAAAGAAATCGATTTATTAATCTCAAAGGGAGAATACTATCATGCTTGAAGGGAAACGCTTTATAATACCCAAAATATGAAAAGCAAAATTGCCTAGTGGCCCGCTGCTTCGAGCATGTTTTCGGAGTCTTAGAGATCATCACGAGTTTGACCTTCAGCACCATCAGTTTGAACAATATTTTTGCACAACTTCAAAAAGTCTTACTGTGACGCTATAAATTGGACTTAATCAAACTACATTCTCTCGTTTGGAAAACATTTGACATACATAACATATATAACATATTTCGGTATTTTGGGTCTCAATAATTGGGCCCAAAACTGAAGGTTCTAGGCAGTCGCATAGTGAGCCTATGCCTAAGGTTGGGCCTGGCCCCACCACTTCATCATATATAGTTGACCACACTCCCCATGCATATCTGCACAACAAAAGCCAAAATTTCTATGATGCCCATGATATGAGGGCGCAACAAAAGCACATGATCTGAGAGCATCCGTAATGGGTTTGTTAACTAGTGTGTTAATTGTGTGTGTTAAGACTTAACAAACAAAAGTGTATTTTTTGTGCCACAATGCATGTATGTTAGAGTATGTTAGAGTGTGCTAAATCTAATAGTGTGTTAGCATGGTTATTAAGTTTGACAACCAAGCTAACAAACAATAAGTGGGCCATATCTCCATAAATTCAAACTTCAACCATAAAACATAACAATACAATCAAACCGTGTCATTCTCTGATCTAACCAATTTTTCAAATCAAATGGAGCAACATCTCGTCACCGAACTCCAAATATATCAGTAAAAATCAACATAAAAATTAGAATATGAGGGATGAAAATTAGACAACAATACATCTCGTCTCTTTCTATAGATTTAGAGAAAGAGAAACCCATGGGAACCAAGAATAATCCGGAGGAAAAAAATATGGAATTAAACCCATGAGATGATCGAGGTGGTGGTGGTGGTCTCCAGCGGTGGTGGGAGTCGCCGGTGGTGGTGCTCCTCCTCCCTCTCTCTTTCTCTCCCTCACTCTCCGTTCGTTTTTCAGATCTGGTGTTCCTTTGTTTTCCTTTTATTTTAATTTTTTTTTATGTTGGGTGAAATTGTGGATCTCAGTGATGACGTGGCAAATGTTGTAAAGATGTTGTAAATTTTTGTTGTCATCGTAGCATTACTTAAAAATCAAAGGGCTAAAAACTTACGTTTCCTTTTTCAAACTTTAAATTTATTGTTGCCTTTTTCATTGTTTTTCTATATATATTTTAAAAAGTTAACACACTCCTAACTAACCCATTGAGGTACTCACATATATACTAACACACTCCTAAATTAACACACTTGTGGGACCCATTTTTTATCCTAACACATACCTTAACAAACATTTTGATACACAAATATAACACACCCATTGCGGATGCTCTGAGGACTCTAACTCGGCCCCACAAAACTTAAACAACCCATCACTCTCTTGATAACTCCCAATCTTACCAAAAATAAAAATTTTGCAGCAGATTTATTAATCCTTCCATGCCATGCTAACCAGCCAAAAAAATGAGCTCCTGGGTGAGAAATTGTCCCACACAAACAATAAGGGGGAAAAGGTAATGAACTTCGGAAACTAGACTCAAGCTCAGTATATGAATGGAATTCACGGCGGGGCCGGCCGAGTGAGTGAGCGTGAGAGAGCTTCCCGGCGGCTGTCACGACGGTTCTTCCCCCATACCACAGAGAGAAGGGTAGTATAAGGAAGGCTGGTCAGCCTTCCAATACCGCTACACCCCGGTATACCCCCACTACTAGTATTTTTTACTAGGGCAAGATCCAAATAATCATTGACCAACGAAGTCTACAACATGAACGGTTCAGATCATTTTTCAGGCCCACAAGAGTGCAACTTGGACAGTGACTGGAGATAGCAAAACACAAGAGGAGCCGGTTCCATACGTCCACATTGTTCTATTGCTTTTTGCGAAGTACGATAAAAAGGTTCAGTCCTAGGACTAGACTGTTGAAATTTATCTCACATCGATTAATTATCTTCTTCAAAACTAGTATATGAACCTGAGCAACCTCTCCTCTCATTGCTAATTGGTTTTGAGTTGAATGCCTTAACAAAAACCAAACATCCTTAGCCAATTCTACGGGAAGAATTTCGTATGTAGTGGAATCATTTGCTAATTTGGAAACAAATTAACCTTTTTTCTTGGAGCCTAATAAAACATATATATGTATATATATTACCACCTCATTCTTCCAAATTTTATCTTGCTGCGGCAAACATTATTGACTTTCTATCTTATTTAAGTTGCGTACGGCACCACCATAAATCACCATCAAAACAAATTACCCATACATGTTGATTATTCTTATCCTCATCATCAACATAAATGGCAAAGACAGCCACGAAAAAAAAAAAAAAAACAAGGAGAAGAGATCTCGAAGGCATTAATAATGGTGCGAAAAATAGTAATATTGGTCGTAAGCAAGTCCGGCATAGCTTCGTTAGCGACGTAATTTTGGGGGTCAGGGAGTGTGTTTGATGTATATGTTTTCAGGAGAGAGAGAGAGAGAGAGAGAGAGAGAGAGAGAGAGAGAGAGAGAGAGATTATGACTCTGACGTACCTTCGAACAACAACTACAAAGAAACAGAAAGTTAACACACATATATGAAGAAAATCCCAGAGAAAACATTGCGTGCTCTGACCAATTGAACTACAATCCCAGAGAAAACAACCCCGGAAAGAGCAGTAAAAAAAAAATATTTAGCTTCTTTCTCCATCAGCAACCCGCGCCCTAAGGCAAAGCCCTTTGAGACATTTTTTTATTTTTATTTTATTTGTCTTTCGTGCTTGCTTTTCTAGGTCTCCGAGATCCTTTCGTATATCATTTCTAACTACATTTTCTCTACTAGAACTCCCTCACTTCCAAAGCACCATGATCCACCGTCCTTGATTATTTTAATTGAGATAAACTTCCTTGCTTATGTGATCTTTTACTGTACTTTTTTTGGAAAGGCAAAAAAGATTTCATTAATCTTGAAATTGTTACAAGATTAATAGGAGCAAGAAAACAAACATCTTGTTCAAAGAACAATCATCTGCTCAATCCAAGACCCAATCCTTCGATTGGCAAGAAACCAATTGAGAACACCCAATAGGGCCGAAGCCCACCTAAAAATGCCAAAGCCCAACACCCTATGTGATCTTTTACTTAATACTTACAATATTAACACCCTATGTAATCTTCAAGTGAGCTTTCACAACGTGTTGGACATTTTTTTTTTTTTTTGATAGGCAACATGTTAACAAATCATCATTTGTATTGATCTTCATGTGCTAGAATTTGTATGATTTTTGGAAAATATATACATCCACATTGGTATTTCTTATGATCATAGGCTACACTACAAACTTTATTGCTCGTGTTCTTTTCTTTTTAAATGGATTCATACCATCACCAAGTTGAGATCGAGGTGAAAGAGAATACAGAAAACGGGACACTAATAGGTAGGATCTCAAACTAGGAACGCAGGGCCGACAAGTCTACTTGACAGAACGAAAGCACCATCACAGTCGAATCATCAAAAGTTGACTTTGTTCTATTACTTCGTGAAGTACGATAAATGATTAATTTTTGTTTATCGGCAAAAAAAAATTCATTTTATCACAGCGATAAAAAAACAAATCAATCCTATAAGAAAAGAAAAGAAATGAAAGAGCCTCGAAGAGTGCACAATACCCTCCTACTACTGCTACACGCAAATTCTCTCAACTTTCCTCATAGATAACGGGAACAATGGACAAACAATGGCATCACAATCCAAGGCAAACATCCCGACTAGATCGGCACCTAAGCCTCGGACACTCATCTGCAAGCCAAATCCCAAAGGCAAAAGAGGTTGACTAGGTCGGCTCCTAATCCTTGCGAGAGTACTTGTGTGTTTGTGATGGAGTGAGTGTGAGTTTGCAATTTTGTACTAAGTAATTTTAGTTGAATAAAATCATGTGGTATTGTGTACTCTCGAGTGTGCTCATTGAAATCAAAGGTTAACACCACCAAGAAAAAGTAAACCAAAAAATTGCAATACTAAGGCTCCGTTTGTTTCGATGCAAAATGTTTTGCAATGTAAAATATTTTCCGCGTAAAATATTTTTTCAAAAAACAAATTTAAAACTTTTATTTTTTGGTGTTTAGTTGGCACTTGAAAAATACTTTCAGAAAAAGGGATCACAAAATAGTGTAGAGAGACATGGGGGCTTCAAACGATGGAGAGATTTAAGAATATTGGAATTGAACATGGGTCAAGAACGACGATCGAGGAAATTAAGCAGTAAGAATTACAGTAGAAGACAACAGGTTTATTTCGGAAAATAACTTACGGAAGATTTGAGGGTAAGTCATTTTCATCCAAGTAATGAAAAATGTTTTACATGTAAAATATTTTCCGCATTTCTTACACAACCAAACACCAGAAAATAGGTAAAATATTTTACGCCCAAACAAACGGAGCCTAAAAGCAGGATAGAACAACAAAGGAAAACTATTTTTCAATTTAGTTGGTTTTTGGCTCGGCAAAGAAAATATCGTAGTAATACATCAAGAAAAATATGGTAGTAACTCGATAAATAGTACATCAAGAGAGAGGACGAGACGAAGCAGCATGGCCAATGAACTAGGCAACATGAGCCGAGAACTCGCCGAGAAAAAAAAAAAAAATCCAACAAAAAATTGAATGTTACAAAACAAAAAAGGAAAGGGGGTTACAGGTTCATAGCTTTATCCTTCTAATCCATTGGTTACCTTTACAAAGAGCTTTCGACGATAACGTACCTTCTCAAAGCGAAGAAGAAGAAGAAGTTAACGAAGAAAGATATGAAGAAATTCAAACCCCTTTGAAAGAAATAAACCGCAGGAACCTGTGATTGATTTCTCATGGCTGGTCCAACCCCAACCGGAGCTCGAGGTCCAGTTCTTGATCACGCGATGAGCCTTGACTCGACTCTCTGCCTCTTTTCTCCACATCATTCTCTCTTGATGATTGATGTTTATGATCAACAAACAGATAGAGCTGCTTCACTTCTCCGGCGCCATCTTTTCCTCTCGAAACCTCGTCGTCCTCTTTCGACAAAACCCACGGCCCTCTAGGGCTTCCGCTCTTCTCTTCGCTCGATTCGACATGGGCCGACGACGGGTCGTCAGAAACAAGGGTTTGATTGCCTTCGGAAAACTCCTTGAGCTTCGCCCTGTCTTTCCTGTGGATGTTCATGTGGCCACCCAGTGCCTGTGCGTTTGAGAAACCTCTCTTGCAGAAAGTGCAAGTGTATGATCTAATAACATGGCCTGAATAATTAGCTTGGTTGTGAGCATCTTCTGAACTCTGTACTGTTTGGTGGGACTTCTCTGTACTTGACCGATTAAACTCCATTTTCAGGTACTTGGTAGAGACGGCAAGAGAGATTCGTACTTGAATTGGAGGAGAAATGGTCAAATGGTCGTTGTAAAGGGATGTTTTTATCGAGGGAAACATGTATAAGGCACTCGGTTTTATTCCTCATAATTTAGGGTGTTCAGATCAGCTTATGCGCGCCTTAACTAATTTTTAAAAGACCAATCTCATTGTGCTCCGGTGGATGGCTTGATAAAGCTGGGGACAAATTTTTCAATGGACTGACCTCAAAAAAGTTGATAGACTAGAAGGTTTCGAACGTAAGATCCAGAATCGACTTTGGGCATACGCCGAGGATGCAATCGCACCGGACTCCTAATTTTTTCCTAGGGAAAATGACGGTCCAGGACGTGTTTTGATTCAAATAAGGCCTAATTATCAAAACACGTCATTGACCGTTATTTTCCCTTTTTCCTATCTTTGGGAGCCCCTAAAACTTTATTCCCTTATATTATGTAATAAAATTTAGAGCCCAATTTAAAATGAAAAACCCAAAACGAAAGGCCCAAAAAATAATGGTAAATAACTAAATATCTAAATTTAAGTGACATGCATATCTATTGTTTTCACTGAATATCCTAGTATTGTTCAATGAACCCCTAGAGGCAAGTGAGACAGGGTTGGTGGATAATGCTTGCTCAACTACTTAGGGACCGATCCCAAAATAATAATATGAAAAAGAAACTACTACTCATGGGCCGGCCTCAATTTTGTTGATTAATATACATGAATTTGCTCATACTTTTCCTCCAAGTTAAATTTTTTAAATTTTAATACCATATATATTTATACATATTTCGAGAAGTTGTTTATACATATATATTTATACATATTGGAGATCAGGGATAGATGGAAGTCGTATTTTGAGAAGTTGTTAAATGAGAAATATGAAGGAGGCTTTGGTGGGGAGGAAGTATATGTACCTGGTGAGAACATAGAATATGAATTTTAATCTGAGAATACAAAAGTTCGAAGTGATTAAAGCCTTGAAAAGGATGAAACCAGGTAAGGCCTTAGGACCAAATGGTATCCCTATTAAAGTGTGAAAAAGTCTAGGTGACCTGGGGACGACTTGGTTGACGAAGTTGTTTAACAAGATTATTATGACTAGAAAGATGCCCGACGAATGGAGAAGGAGCACATTAATACCTATTTATAAGAATAAATGGGATATTCAAAACTGCAACAACTATAGAGGTATTAAATTGATGAGTCATACGATGAAGTTGTGGGAAAGAGTTATTGAGTATCGCTTGAGGATGGTGACTACGGTGTCAGAGAAACAATTCGGGTTTATGCCTGGAAGATCAACCATGGAAGCTATTTACCTATTAAGGAGAATGGTAGAAAAACACAGAGTAAGGAAGAAGGATCTCCATATGGTTTTCATAGAGTTAGAAAAGGCGTATGATAGGGTGCCTAGAGATATCATATGGTGGGTTCTGGAGAGAAAGAGTGTGACCAAAGGGTATATCGAGGTGATTAGAGACATGTTTGAAGGTGCCGTCACTACCATTCGATCACCAGTAGGGGAAACGAGTGAATTTCTAATCACTGTAGGATTGCACCAAGGGTCAGCCTTGAGCCCGTACCTCTTTACTTTAGTTATGGATGAATTGACTAGAAACTTTTAGGCGGATATCCCATGGTCTATGATATTTGCAAATGACATTGTCCTCGTAGATGAAACTGCTAGAGGTGTTAATACAAAATTAGAGATTTGGAGGGAAGCATTAGAGTCAAATGGTTTTTGAATAAGTAGGAGTAAAACTGAGTATATGGTGTACAAATTTAGTGGTACCAGTAGTGCGCATGAAGAAAGAGTGATGATCCAAGACCAGGAGATACCTAAGAGTGATTATTTTAAGTACTTAGGCTCAATTATTAGTAGTGATGGGGAGATTGCCGATGATGTGACCCATAAGATCCAAGTGGAGTGGCTGAAGTGGAGGAGCTCTATAGGTGTACTGTGTGACAAGAGGGTACCCACAAAATTAAAGGGAAATTTTTTATGGAACTGCCATTAGACCAGCGATGCTTTATAGGACGGAATGTTGGCCTATCAAGAAACAACAGGTGAACAAGATGAGTGTAGCGGAAATGAGAATGTTGAGGTGGATATGTGGTAAGACTAGACGAGACATGATTAGAAATAAAATGGTTCGTGAGATGGTAGTTGTAGCACCTATAGAAGAGAAGTTGAGGAAAAATAGGCTAAGGTGGTTTGGGCATGTCTATCGTAGACCAGAAGATGCGGTAGTTAAGAGAGCGGATATGATAGCTTTGGATAGTAATGCTACGGGGAGAGGTAGACCTAAATTGACATTAGATGCTGTGGTGCGCAAAGATATGAGTATATTAGGTTTGTGTGAACAAGTGGCCCTTGACAGAGCTCAATGGAGAAAAATGATTCATGTAGCCGACCCCAAGTAATTGGGACATAAGGCTTGGTTTGGTTTAGTATATATTTATACATATACAAGAATTATATGTAACAAAAAAAAAAGGGAAAATTTCAAAATACCCCCCAACCTTTACACCAAAATTCAATTAGACTCCCAATCTTTTAAAAACTTCAATTTTACTCCCAACGTTATCTTCCGTTAATCAAAACGCCCCCTTCCGTCCGAATGACTAACCGATTTCGTTAAAGGCTCCGTTAAATAGCGTCCCGATCGAATTTCGATGATCCGAGCCGCTCAATGTGTTCAAAACGTGATTATAAGGGTACCAGTGAGAAATCGGCAAAAAAAAAGACCGGGAAGGGCTTCATCTGAACATTTTTTTTATTGAATAGTTCAATAAAAACTGTTCAGATGAAGCCCTTTCCGGTTATTTTTTTTGTTGATTTCTCGCAAGTAACCTTAAAATCACGTTTTGAACACATTGAGCGGCTCGGATCATCAAAATTCGATTGGGAAAGGGGAGGTGCGGATCGATCCAGATTTTGTTTAAGTCCGGACGTCCGGATTTTACTTTGGTCTGCACCTCCCCTTTTTCGATCGAATTTCAATGATCCGAGCCGCTCAATGTGATTAGAACGTAATTTTAAGGGTACCCGTGAGAAATCAACAAAAAAAAATGATCGGGAAGGGCTTCATCTAAACAGTTTAGATGAAGCCCTACCCGGTCATTTTTTTTGCTGATTTCTTGCGGGTACCCTTAAAATCACGTTTTGAACACATTGAACGGCTCGGATCATCAAAATTCGATCGGGACGATATTTAACGGAGCTTTTAACGAAATCCGTTAGTCATTCGGACGAAATGGGGTATTTTGATTAACGGAAGATAACGTTGGGAGTAAAATTGAAGTTTTTAAAAGGTTGGGAGTCTAATTGAATTTTAGTGTAAAGGTTGGGGGGTATTTTGAATTTTTCCCAAAAAAAAAACCCCATATAGAAATAACCCACTAATTAATTAAAGAAGAACACTCATAATGTGGAAGAAACAAATGTCTAGCTCTTTTGATACTTTTTATAGGTCGGAATATAGAGATTAGAATGGAAAAGATTGAGACGTACGTAGTGAGGAGAAACTAATGGCGATTGATGTGATAATGCACCATTTTTTTCTCTTCTAGCTCACTCCTCATGGGTATCCTAATCCATTCATTTCGCGGAATTGACGGGGCAAACAAACAGTTTTACTATTCAAATATGCAACCAAAAGGATGCTACGGGGCGCCCCGCGCTGATAGCAGTAGTGGCCCAAAGGATCGAAAAGACTAAGACGTGACATCTTAAAAGCGTACATGAGTGATCAATTGAGCTAATCTCTTTCGGTTTATTATCCATTCATTCAATTGCTCAAAGTCATTTAAAAATATAAGCAACATCTCTTTATTCAAATCAGTTCGTTTAGGCAGGTTTTAAAATTAAACTTCGGTTCGCGTGGACAATTTATGTAATGTCAACAGTTTCTTTCACGTCTATGATTTCGTCAGCACCATGTTTATACTTTTTTCTATATAGTAGAGTACTACTCTCTCTCTCTCTCTCTCTCTCTCTCTCTCTCTCTCTCCATATATATATAAAATTCCTGGTTGGGAATGAGCATCTAGTTAATTTGGGAGAGAAAAGGACTGTGAAAAGCCACAAGAAAACATACCATATTAAGGCCAAGTATGAACATACTTCTCCAAAGGCTTTTTAGACTTTTTGAGGAAGCAAAAAGTTTTACTCCATCTCTGTTTAGGCTAAATGCAAAGTAACGGCATTTTAATTTAATTTTTTGAGGAAGCAAAATGGTATATTTTCAAGTGGCTTTTAATCACAGCAAGCAAGAGACTCGTGCCTCAGAATTCATAGGTTTGACTCTCGTTGCAAACAAAGTTGAACTGTTGGGGCCTTTGTAAATTTGCCTGGTTGTTAACTTCGCAATACTGAGATTGATTAGTCGACGGCACACGCAGGTGTAAAAAGGACACACAGGTGTAGAAAAAAAATTGTGACGTAAATTAATTTGTTGTTTACTACACTTAAACATATCAATCTGGCTCTATCACACACTTTGTATCCGTATGAATTGAATCTACAACCTCACAACACCTAAGAAACAAATTTTTTTTTTTTGCCACATGTTATTCATTACCGGGGTTAAAGAAGAGTTAATAAGTTAGTTCACAGGAAGTCCAAAAGTTGTCCCTATCCATAACCCTAAACCCACAAATGCCCACGACAGAGCTCGAACCCTAGCCTCCTTCGTGGGAGAACCAGGAAATACCATTAGGCTACAAGCCCTTTGGCAGATGGGATTTTAGTTTACAAATTAAACCATGAACTTTTATTAATTTTGTCACGTATCTAATGATATCTGATCAGATTCATTATTTTGGTTGAAACTTTCTTCGTGACACTTTACGAGATGAACGATTTGAATAAATTTTTTGGATCCATAATGGGACACTAAATTAGAATTTTGTGTATTGTGAAGAAAATTAGAGTAGGGAGAGGAGCTTACTTTTCCCATTGATTTAGAAACTAACCACCACAAACTATACTTCATTCGTCTCGGCAATAGTATTATTTTTTCTGCAAATTGTGTTATTTCTAGACTAAAAAAATATAGCACGCGTGTTCATGCATAATTAATTTCTTATATTTTGTCACATGTACCACTTCAAAAAAAACAAATTGAGATATTTAAATTGGCGTACAGAAATCAAAAAGTAATGTACGAAAGCGTTTTTTTAAATTCTACGAAGGGAATAAATTAAAAGAAGAAAGGGATTTACTAAATTAGCTAGATAAATGTGCTCTCAATGAATGTGAGCATTTTTTTGATCTACTACACGGGCCATCAGGGCCGACAAATCTAGTACTGTTATCAAACACGGCCCTAAGGTACTGTCACAGACTCACATAGTATTCCGATTCCTCTCACGATAACACATTCACATGAATTCACGACCTAAGTATATGAGCTCCATCTAAATATGTGGTTGTATAGGTTGTTAGGTATATAAGCACTGAATAGTTAGGGGTGGTTTCCACTAAGCTAAATTTATTAAATGGACTAAAATAAAAAAATTTACGAATTTTTAGGCAAGTCACTCTCCTCACATACATCAACAAAAGAAAGCGGGGGGACTGCTGTGATTGCTCATAGCCGTGTACAGCTGTGCCCATCTAACCGTCCATCGGCAATCACTCTTCCCTGAAAGAGTTTATTTTAAAATTCAGACCGTCCAAAACACTTTTCGACGGTGAAAACGAGGTGCTACTGCACGCTTGAAAACGAGGTGCTACTGCACGCTGCTGTAATTTCCCCGCCCCCCCGGGTTCCCAACAAAAATACTTGACTAATTTCACTACAGTGGAAACTACCCCTTACTCCATCACGATCATTGGCCTGTTCGTGGTGGGGCAGCGTGTAATCTTGAGTTAGCATGTCACACATGATGCCATGGCGGCACGTCTGATTATGACACTTCTTAACAGTACTATTACACTTAATTAAATTGACTAAATAGAAACAAACTAGTCGCATGCCAATCCCCAAGCGGTTGGCCAAGTAGCTTTCGATTAGGACCTAGGATTTGTACTCTTCTAAGATTTTATGTTCGATTTTTTTTATCAGCAATTCTTGATCAATTCGCCGCCATAAGTAAGCTTGTGAAACGGCTGTGAAATGAACTATATATGAAGATTAGTCCGAAGTGCGCGCACAAGGCAGAGGCATGTAGGTAGATCCCATATATGCACTTACTTTGATTTCTCAGAAGAAACATTTGATAGCAGTACGTTTGCAGTAAAAATTTTCTATTCTGCCCCACAATAAATCTATAATTTGCCTCAACTTAATTCAAAAGCATAAATACTGTATGCATTCTCTTACTTTCAAGCGTGGATAGTATTATGAATGAGGCTATGATGCGTTATTTTCAAATACTACATAACAGTTCTTTGGAACAATTATCAAGCAAACTTAGATTTCCCATGCATTCTATATCGAATTTACAATACCCCTTAATATAGTTATTTTTAGATTAGTAAATACGAAAAATATTTTGCATGTGGATCTGATTTTGATCCACTGACCAAAATTTCTGGCTCCGACCCTGTGCACGCAAACTAGCCCGGAACACCCTATAACCCTACCTTAAATAAATAAATAAAAAATAAAAGAAGATAGTCGCATGCCTTTTGCTTATGCAAGTCTATGCATCCGTCACCGTCCAAATGATGATTGGTTGGCACTGTGTTGATCTGATCTAATCCCATTGTTTGATTTTACCCCCGACAGTGACTAAGTTTGGGGCAAATTAAATGTCACACACACACACATATATATATACTTATCCCAATGGATAAATATCTATATATAGGGACCGATTATTCCATCATCACTTGGATTAGGTTTGGAAGAGAAGGCTTCTCGTGTGGACTGGACCATTTTGTTTAGGTATATATATGTAGTTCATTATGATTCATATATTGAATTGTAAGTCAGATATTGTCGGTGTGCCCGTAATCCTTTTAATCTTTGTAATCCTTTATAAAGATTAAAAAATTCTTTTTGCTTAGAAAAAAAAAAAACTTAGAGAGTGATTGGAAAAGATTTCTTTAGTGAGTTATAGATTTTGAATTGTGAAATATTGATACTCCGAAACTTTGAAAGTATCGAGAGTATGATCAGATTGTTGGCTTTATAGGGGTCAGCATCCACCATATACTCAAGACGCCCTCTGCTGGCGCGGGGCAAGCAAATGGAGGACTTACCGCCTCCATCCGTCAGTGCTGTATGGGCAGCATTGTGAAGAGTCTCTTGTCCGCCTGCCACTTAGTGCAGGGCTTTGCGCTGCCCTTTAAAGATTAAGTTGCGCCTTTCCCTAACTAGAAGCAATTGCTTTTAGGTGAGTTAATTAGGACCTGATCCAACATAGATAAATAGATTGTGAATATTTGTTGACCATAATGCCCTTACGGATGTTTTATGAAACTATGCCCATATGTGGTGCTTTCTTTGTGGAATATTTTGAAACTAATACTGTTCAATGTTTCGACTGATTTGCTTGTATGAAGTATGGAGCACCTTGTGTGTCTCTCTTCTTTTTACTAATATAACTCACTAGCACAAGAAACTCTTTCACTGAATCACTGCCAAGAACTCTCTAGAGCCAAGCTCAACAAAGCTTTATGAGACTTGGAAAATTTCACCACCTAGAGCCAATTGACTCCACCGAACCATCTATACTTTCTATGCAAATAATGCCATTAAATACACAACTAACCAGCATTTTATTTCTTTTATTTTTCCAACAGCTTTTCCCACATAGCCAAAAACCCAACAAATTGGAATAGTGAGGAGAACAATAATTCACCGAAGGCAGATTCAATTAACTCTCTGATGTGTGGGTGTGTGAAGGTGAGTTCTGTTATAGTCAATGGGACATTGTATCAAACACATAGTAGGCAAATCAAATGGAAGCACTGTGGTTCAAGTTTGCATGAGGAATATGTCACCCTCATCAGAAAATAGTCGCAGAACATTAAAAATAAAGTACTAATGCTGAAGTCG
The DNA here is from genome assembly GCA_020567845.1 of Rhododendron henanense subsp. lingbaoense. Lineage (NCBI taxonomy): Eukaryota > Viridiplantae > Streptophyta > Magnoliopsida > Ericales > Ericaceae > Rhododendron > Rhododendron henanense. The sequence goes on from CM036318.1 coordinate 42,302,673, forward strand.
AAGGAAAACTCACCGTCTACCTTTGCCGAGAGAGAGAGAGAACCACGCAGAGTTTGGTTGTAGTTTGATTTGGAATGGCCAGGTTGTTCGTTGTTCCGTTTTGTTATTATGGAGGTGTCGTTTCCGTGACGGTGGTGTCCTTCCCGTGAAGGAGCGTAGACCTGGGTTGCCTTAGAAGGGGAAGAATATGGCAAAGGCAGTTTGGGAATGGGAAAAGTCCACAAACAGATTAGAAACGGTGGCCAACAGAAACGGTGACGAAGGATTTCACGGCAAGAGTTGTATTATCGTGTCCATTGGGAGTAGGATGGGACCGGAATTAGTTGCAAGTGTTAGGGGTATTTGTGTAAAGCAAAAAGGAGGAAACATTTCATACATTTAATACATTTTATTAAAAGAAGTAGTATAGATTAGCAGGACTTGATGCTCTTGCTTCCAATTAACTTCGAAAAAATCCAATCGTAACGGTCGATCGAACTTGATCTTTCAATTGATTTATTATCGAATGCGCGATAGCTAGCGTACGTACGTAGTTGCCTATCTAGCTACTTGCACTACAAATGGATTATTCTTGCTCCAGTTTACTAATTCTACATTTATATATTAGTATACATTTCTCCAGTAACAACTATGGATATCGATGCTGATGAGAGCTTAGTTCCAACTGCTCAAAAGAGGCCTCTTATGTTACAATTAAAGATGCATGCAGATAGGCATGCCAAATATCTTCCATTAATAGTTTTAAAATTGGCCAAACCATATTTGTTACAATATATACACTAGCTGGCTGGCTAGTACGTTTAATGTCAAAGTACGTAATAATCAAATACTTCCACACAAAAATATTCTATCTCAATTGTCAGTACGGCGGATAAAACACATGCTTAACATTAATTAATATCAATAAAGTTGTGTGTAAAACATATATAAATTATGTAGTTATATATATACTGAAATATGGATTAGTATAACAAAAAGTCTACAAACACAATGCCGGACTGAACTGCGTCCAAAGACGTTCGATGAATGTAGACTCATGTGTACCGATGATCAACTCTGGACACGCGCAGTTGTGTTCGGGATTTTGTTTTAAAGTTGTTGGTAGTATTACTCTTAGTATAATAATAAGTATATATTCATAAACGTAATACGTGTACATGTATGGGGAGGGTTCCATGCATGGACAAAAGATTTAACAAAAGTTTTTACACACAATCCCAGCCATAAAAATGGAGGGCTGACATTAGAATGGAGGGCTGACATTAGAACACATAAAAGCTCTCTCTCTCTCTCTCTCTCTCTCTCTCTCTCTCTCTCTCTCTCTCTCTCTCTCTCTCTCTCTCTCTCTCTCTCTCTCTCTCTCTCTCTCTCTCTCTAGCCGACTATCCCCTCCCCACTCCAGCGACCCCATCTCCGGCTGCCCTCATCCCTAATGACCCCATTTGATCTAGCGAAAAAATATTGTGCTTCGTTGCCATTTTATATCTCCCCTGAGATTGAAAAATGATTAAATTAACATTAGTGCAAAACAAATTATCCTATAGGCGAAAGATACAGATAAACATTTCTTGAAGAACATTTTTTTAATCTTTATATTGAAATTTTCTTTGTCGTTGAAAAAAAAATTGCTTGAAGAATCACACAAACATATCCTATAGGCTATTTGTGTATGTGTATATATGTATATGTATGTATGTATGAATATATGATATATTCTTCTTTTTTTCGGTCAAACGGAAATTTAAGATAGATTACGAGAACGAGTACCATATAAGGGTTACACACAAAGTCATTAGGACTAGAGTTTAAACAAAGAACCTACAATTAATCTAGCACTTGCCTCGGATCAAAAAATAAATAAATAATCTAGCACTTGCCTGATATTCAGGCTATCTCTAAGCACAAACTCTCCCATAGCTATGGGCATGTCCATAACAAAAACGAGCCCTTCCATCTGTTCTACTCCCATTCTTGCGAGGTGATCAGCACATTGGTTATATTCAAACAGCTGATCCAACTGTTTCATTATATATACATGCAAATGCTTGGGTATGAATGTATTAAAGTGACAATATGGTATAATTTATATATCTATTTGATATAGTTTTTATTCAAATTGATCTAACTCTCTTCATACATGAAGATGCTTTGGTATGAATGTAATTTATTGTGTGAAAAGAGGGTGACGGGTGAAATGGTCACCAAATATTATGAGTCAAATTGTGGCCGGCTCCTTAATTAGGTTATTTGAAATATATATATATATGTATACACACACATACACACACACATCCCTTCAAATTAAAACACTTTCATAATCCAAAATCGCAATCCAAAATTCAAAATTGACCTCCAAAATCCCTCCCAAACACCGACTTAATTATAAGTTTTGTTACGCAGATTTTTATCTGCCAATCCTAGCCACATGATTTTATCACATTTTCAGGATCGGAAGAAATATATGACAACTGTGACTTATATGAAAATTAATGAAATTGTGAAAGGGTATGATCAAGTTAATCTTCAGGTATGGTTTGTATATATCCGGTTCAAAAAATGTACATTAATTAATTAGATCATTAAACTAGAATCTTTTGCGGGGGATTAATTCATGAGGTCCAACCGGACAGTGCAGTCTGAAACGCGAACCGGGCAGGGGAGCCTAGCTAGTGCTTAAAAAAATTCTTAAAACTAATAATATTGCTACGCTATACACACCTGAAAGAAAAGGAGTTGCTGACCGTCTAAGGATACATTAGTGTTATTGATGTTGTTAGTTGGAACTTTGTTTTTGATATGGGAATTTAAATTGAACCTGTTATATTAGTATGAGATAAACTTATCCACGGAGGTTGTTCACGGAGCGGCGCAATCAATGGCTGAGATTCATTTTCAAGACATAATTGATTCTCAATCCGGACCGTCCAAAAACACTTTGGACTTGCGCGATTGGCCTCCGTAAAGCCTTCTTTACGGAATGGTCCGCAAATAAGATTTTTTGTATTAATATATGGGAGTCTAAGCTAACAAGCAAGTACTTTAGGCACGTACAAGTGTCATGACCTCAGAAGCAGGAGTTCTCAGGGCTTGGCTGGTCAATGAAGCCATTCTAATTACTCTATTCATTTGACTTTTATTAGGTCAACTATAAAATTTGATTAAAAATTCCTTCAACTTAAATATTTTTTTTTTTTTGTGTGTCCTTTATATTCTGCTTAAGCTTACATCTAATTGGTGATGCATAATGAGATGTAACACTATGTTCTTTCGACAAGAGATTCGGAAATTCTTCCTAAAAAATAGAGTCCATCGTTTGACATAAAGTAGTAGAAAGGTAAGGGCCAACCCCAACGTGGTATGAGGAATAAAATGTTTAACCGTCAATAAACTATTTGAGGTTCTGATCATAATTTTCAACGTTAGAGGGTACCATCAAGGGTGGCTGGAGGCGGTCAAGGTAGCAAAGGAGGCTAACAATGGGGGGTCCAGTTGGCGGAGGAGGTCCGAGAGGATGGTAGTGCTCAACGGGTTACAAGGACTACTGTATGACATGGAGTGAAGGCATGGTCGTAGGGTGAGGTGGTGGGGCGTAAAAATGAAAACTTCAAGGGCTAGAGTTGTTATGTTTATGTATGTGTAATTAATTAAGGTAATTAACGAAGACTTTCACTTGAACTTCCAGAAAATAACAAAAACCTTCCTCAAGTTTTCGAAATAACAATCACGTCCCACTGGTTTCATACGTACATCACATATCGTAGGGGAGGGCAGTGGCAAATCAAAAACCTCGAGACAGGTTCCTGGAATTGTTAAGATAAAATGAAAAAGAAAAACTTCAAGGAACAATACAGTACTAGATCAAGTTTTCCATTTCAGAAAAGATAGATTACATGAAACTGTCCATGAAACAACAATGGATCGGACGGTTTAGTGTTGTTTCATGGATAGAGCAAGGACAGACCATGACCGTCGTCTCTCGGCCGAGGGCCGAGGCAAACTCATGAGAGAAAAACACACAAAAAAAATATAGTTCTATTAATCGTCTATATATCCAGAAGCAAGACAAAATTAATTGAATTTAGAACCAGAATGTTCTATTGAAGATTTTGGATGTCAATAGAAATATCCTAGTAGTACGTGTCTAAAACAAGCGTGTAAATTCAACTTTTTTTTTCACCCGAAGAAAGATTTTATTAATCTTTAAAATACGGTTAGAGAGATTAAATGGATTCTGGGCATGGCTACATCACAAACAAGGATCAAGATCATCTGCAACCCATATGCTAATGCCCGCCCATAAGTTCAATTTCTGGGCCCATGAGGCTCTACCGTCAGTTTTTAGGAGCCCATTAAGGTGCTATTTGCCCATAACACGGTAGGCCGGCTAGATTGCTGAAGCTGCTTTCTAACTTGATGGTTATCAAATTCCTGGACTTCGGGTCACCTTCGAGCCGTCGGATCGTGCATCCAATGGCTCGGATCTGATCATCTCGGCAACCAACGATCGAGAGCCGCTCATTGCCGAGATAAGATTCGAACCTCGGATGAACGATCCGACGGCTCAAAGGTGCGCAGTACGGTGCTGCGCACACCACTGCACAGCACCATCCCTTAATTCCAAATTCCTAACTTAAATGGTTGCCTTTGGAAACCTATTAATAGCTAACCCAATGTTGAAAGAGTAGATAGTCCTCCTTCTGCGTCCCATCCATCCACCAGGATACAACTCCATCGAGAGTCGCCTTGGATTTAGATTAATTTCTCTGCACAAACCTACTAGTGGTGTGCAAGGACGCAGCTCATGAGTGGATGTCGATAGATCTTCAACCATCGATCGTCAAGGAACGTTAAGATCTAGTTTAATTTTTTCACAACACATATATATAAAAGGTATTCCCTTTGTCCCTTTATAAATATGTCTACTACGGTTCTGCGTGTCATTATCAATTGCCGATATTTCTCAAATATTATAATGTAATATGCACGATCCTTTTCCCATGCAAATAACCCTTTAGTTGGCAAAAACAATAACTTAATTCACAGCATATTTACACTAGACTAGATAGAACAATAATATTTCTTGGGAAACCTGCATTGCAGTGAATCCAATGGAATTTCACATTATTCTAACCTGAAAAATACTACTCCGTACTACCTTAGAATAAACTCCCCATTCCTTCACTAAATTTCATATTAACTCCCCCATGTGAGACTTCTGCCACTCCCCTCTAAAAACCATCACTCAAAGCTTCTCTGCTATTAATCAATTAAACCAATCAAACTCAACTACCCTAAAAGAGACAAGAGCTAGCCCCAACCAATTACCTTTATGTCCTCTAGCTTTACACAGATTTAGACCTTCCTCAAAACCAAAGCAAACTACTTTTTTCTCTTTCTAATTCTTTCACTTTCACTTTGCATTGAAAAACTACAAATACAAATTACCATCAAATCATTAAAGAAACTTCAATTTTACTGCCTCTTTTGGGATTTCTTTGTTTGTGTGTAACTTAATTCCCTTCAATTTCCAGGCTCTTTCCTCTGGTTATCTGCAAGCCCATTTAACTCAAAGGAAATTTTCTACTATCGAAAAGAAACAAGTTTAAAAAGATTTCAGATGTTATTTCAAGCAATGAAAATTGGAGTAATTGTTGAGTGCTCCAAGAGCATGACCACGTGACGCTCCGGATCACTCAAGTTGTTGGACCCCGCATGATTTTGTGATAGTTAGTGGTCGTGCATGGACCGCCACTTGGCCATGCAGGAACACCCAATGATTTTTACGAAAAGTTGCCACAGTAGCTACCATAATACTGTACTAATACCGCAGCTAGGGTTAGTTAGGTTTTCAAAGGACACTATTCAGTCTGCTCTTACTCTATATTCTTTGTTCTATACTCTATCATTCTTTATTCTTTCAAGTTGATGTATAAGGTATAATTAACCGAATTGTTTAGCGATGCAGAAGAAGAAACAAAACACCCTTAGTTAGTGCTAACGCGATAACATTCTCTGTGTGATTGAAAAGGTGGATTACGTTTAATACTAAAAGGGATTGATTCCAAGGAGTTGTTGGCAATTTTGGAGGGATTGAGAACTAGAGCAACAAGTGAAGAAAGAGAAACAAGTGTGTGGATTTATGTGAATATATAAGGAATATATATATATATATATATATATATATAGAGAGAGAGAGAGAGAGAATGTAACAGATCTTGGATGAGATGGAGAGGATAATAATACAAGTGAAAAGGGAATCGATGTTGTGATGTATCTGACTTATGTGGCCTTGAAAATCACAAGAGTTTGGCTGGTATGTGGGATAGTTTAGTTGTTTTCTGATGGAATGTCAGTGTACTGAATAAAGAAAAGCTCAATGCATCCTATCATCCTATATATGGAATTAGTCAGTTTCTTCTTCTTCTTCTTTTTAATAGGAAAGAAAATTTATTAATCTTTAGAAACAGATTATAAAGATTAAAAAAATCCAAAGCACGAGACATCAAGCAAAGCAAAAAAGAATTCTGACAATCATATGCCACCGGGAACCAAAAGAAAAAAATAACCACCCTTGGATGGCAAAAAGCCAACCAAGGCCTAAAAATCCCAAAGAAGAGACAAACACGTACACTCAAGACCCAGCCAAAGCCAAAAGCCATCTAAAACAGAACCTGCTCCTGGGATGAATTAGCCAGTTTCTTCACCCTTAAAACTTAAACCTATTCAATATTTTCGGAGCACCTTCACGTGGTAAAATAAATTCAACAGCTAAGACGTAATGGCACACTTTTGTCAAGTGAATGTGATATAGAAAATGACCCACATTATTCAAGAATTTTTGATTTGGCATAGGTAATAATCATTTCTGTTTGAGTTGGTTCAAAAAATCTTCTTCATGAAGGGTAGTAGATTGAACTTAAATCCGAAGATGCATGGCTTCAAGCTTGACCTCATTTCGGAGTGCTCTCTCTTTGCTCACATGTATCTTTCAATAGCAGTATGGAGATACAAACAAATTAGCAGAAAGGATCAAGTCTCTCGATGACCTGGAGGAGGAGGATGACTTGGAGGATCTTGATGGTATCGAGGAAGGAGCTTCTCTTTCCTTGGAGTTTTAATTCCGAGGTTTGGCCTTCGGTTTGTCCCCTTGCTTAGGCTGCTTTTCCAAATTTGTTTGGGTTGGTGTTGATGGTTCGGTGCTTAGATTTTCGTTTCTGCTTGTTTAGGTCTTGGTGTTTTCAGGTCGGTCTTCTCTGGTTTTTGTTTTCCGGTTGGCGTCTTGCCTTCCTTTAGATCTTAAGTGGCTTTATGCCAGTGTGCCCTTGATCCTTTTAATCTTTGTAATCCTTTATAAAGATTGCTGAGCAAAAAAAAAAAACTTTTATAAAGATTAATAAATCCTTTTTGCTTAGCAAAAAAAATTTATGAAACATGCTACATCAAATTCATGGACTATTATGAAACATACTATACCAAATTCCTGGACTAGTGTGCGCATAAGCTGGACATCCTGATTAATAAAATATATATATGAAAGATCTTAACAACAGGATATTTTGAAAAATAAATACTAGACATGCACTGGATTGTTGTTTTTAAACACTGCTAAGAATCAGCTATTTCTCAATTCTCACAACCCTAAGAGCCTAATCTCCCAACCTTAAATTACTATGGATCTTTGTCCCATAAACCATTTGGAAAGTTTACAACATGATTATTACAAATTAAAATTAACCCAAGTACTCTCTTCTATATATGATCCTTATATCAAAGCTAATTAAGTAAGGTTTGGATTGATCAACTTCTTGATAACAGACTTCTATCTTATTCAGTACTAAGAACATATTTCTTGCCCAAACCAAAAATACTCAACCTTTTTTTCCTAGGTTTTAACTTCTTTTTCTCCAAATGCATTTTACCAAAACACCTAGTTTACATCGATCGATGAACTCGGTTGAAACTCAAATTAAACTACGATTAATAACCCTTAATCTAACCTTTGGAAAGTAAATATTGCAAGCTTTTCTGTGAATTAATTCCACACAATCTTTGTTACACCCTGGTGATTCACAAGTACTCAAGAGAGAAAGAGGCAAGTCGCCATCTTCAAAGCAAAGAGGCCTTGGTTTTCCACCAAAGGGTGAAAAAAGGAAATAGCAAATAGTGAAAACAAGAACAAAAACGAACGTAATTTTGCATAAAAAACAACTAGTTGTGATTGGTAGCTTTTTTCTACTTCTCCCCTTGCAAGTCACCCAAGTCTTAGCTCAAGATCCAATTCTGAACTACTGGAGCTTCCTTGAATTACTTCTGATTGAAAATGCTCATGACTAGCACCTGAATTTGATTTTGGAAAGAACGGGAAAGTGGCCGGATCGATTATCCTCCTCTTTGAACTAGTGTCTTCCCCCTCTTTACCCGCAGATGGTATCGGACAGGCTCGATGAACAACCAAATTCAAGCTTATTGACAAATCTCCAGTGGCATTGGCATACTCCTCCTTAGATCTATTCGAGCCAGGAAAACCCGAGCTCTTCTCATGATCATTCGTATCCGAAACACGAATATACTTTTCGCCAATCAAGTTTGACCATGATGGAGGAGCATATATGGAGGGCTTCTTATTATCATGTTTTTTGATAATAGGAGAAGGGAAAAGGGGCACGATGGTCTTTCCATCACGGATTTCGTGTTTCAGAGGAGGTGAAACCCTAGAAATAGATGAAGCTGGAGGTGGGAAGAAAACATGATCAGAATCCGAAGTAGAGTAAGGGTTATAAACCTTGGTGCAAATCCCAGAAGGGTATTGAGCATCCCATGGTGGAATAGGGTTTTGATGATCTTGGTGGATTAGATCATGGGTAGTGTTTGGAGACAGCTTTAGCCTAGCCCTATCCCTCCTGTGGACATTCATGTGACCACCAAGGGCTTGAGCTGACCTGAACTCCCTTCTACAAAAGGAACAAGAATAAGATCTTGGCGGCCAAACACACCCTCCAAGAACCCCAGCTGCATCTTCTGCAAAAGCCTTTTCTTCCCATGAACCTCCATGCAAATTAGGGTTTGCTTTGGGTTGAAGATGAGAACTCAAACTTTGTTTTTGCTTTGGCCACATCAAGTATTGCTCCATTGATGAGCTATGAGAGAGAGAGAGAGAGAGAGAGAGAGAGAGAGAGAGAGAGATGTGAAGTACTTTTGGGATGAAGTGAAGAATGAAATGCATATAGGTGGTGTATGTGAAAGGTACAGGAGAATCTAATAGGAAGGGAAGGTGAAGATCACGAGAAATAATCCTTCGCCGAGGGAATTAGTTGAGGTGCGCATAAACTGATCCGAATACCCATGACCGACATATAAAAAAAATTGCTTGAATTCTTGCAGAGTTAAGGGGTTGTGGTGGGTACTCTTGTTTTGGCCTTTCTATCAAATATAGTATAGCTGCTTCTTTTGGTTTTTAGTTGGCCCTTTAACATAGTATAGTGTAAGTGTAAATCATACCGAGTTAATAAATATAGACCGATATGTATCGTGTCAGTAGATATTTATGCATCGGAGTTTCGGACTTGCTTGAGGCTCAGTACCGATTCGATCGAACCTGTTGGAGTTGGAATAATTAAGTTCGGCATCGAATCACGAAATCTTGGTGATCTTTAATTTCTTGGAGTGTCTGCTCAAAACTGCATGTCAATCTTGCACCTAGCTACCGTCCGAGTATTTACTTCAACAAACATCGCACATTAATTGCACATACGTAGATTAGAACCTCTAAAATGAAGTACATTACGTAGTACTTCATTTTAGAGATTGACGACTTATATGCATATTTAGGGACTTCGGCACTTAATGTACCCCGGCCGAATGGATACCCTCGAGGGGCAGAGGAGAATTCAATAGTAGACGCCTGCGAGCATTTAGCCTTCCTTCTCCTTTCATTTTGCTAGCTCTGCGGGGTCTGTAAAGGGGTGCAGTGGCTGCGTTTGAAGTGGATTATTGAAGCTTATTGTAACTTTGCGGGGTGGGCCGGCCAGTTGCAAATGGGCTTGGCCCAATTAGGTTGCAACTGGCTTTGCGTGTTTGGGTTTGAGATGTTTTGGGGTTTGTTCAAACGTTAGGGTGTTTCTGGGCTTGTCCCGTTGGGTGTCTGTTGGTTTCTTGCTAACAGTGTCTTATTACAAAAATTCGAGAGGCAGAAAAGTAGGTTAAGATCTCGCGAGAAAAAGTTGCTCAATGCATTTCTTTTCCTTCTGTCTTGTACTGATTTCATCTTAAATCCTTGTGATGAATGAAATTACTTTTGCCGATAAAAAAAAAACTTTGCGGGTCAGAAGGCGAACAAAAGTAAATCGGAGATTTTTGTGAGTCCCAATATGTTGGGGTGGCAGCGAGAGCTTATTGCTAGGATCTTGGGGATCAAGATTGTTGATGAACATATGGGAAAGGGTGGGTTGGGGCTGAGGGACTTGGGTTGTTTTAATCAGGCCTTGTTAGCAAAACAAGTTTGGAGACTGATTAGTGATCCAAATTCGTTATTAGCTAGAGTTCTATTTGGGAAAGCATTGTCGAGGAAAAAATTTGCTAGAGAGTAAAGCGATGTCTGGTTGTTCTTGGGGTTGGAGGGAGTATTACGCGCTCGGGGTATGAATTGTTGCGCGGGAGTATTACGCTTGCTTGGCGGCTGGGAAACAAGGAGACTATCACAACGTTTGGGCATCAAAGGGATTCCTGACTGTGATAATCCCTTCAGTAGATCGAGTGGGTTGTCCTGTGGGTATCAATCATTTTAAGTTAAGGGATTTGGTTGATAGGGACCAAATGGAATGGAGGAAGTCGTCGTCGGTGGTGTCTAAAATTTTGTCTATTCATAGGGTAAGAGGGCCGGATGAGGTCTATTGGTCGTGTTCTAAGGATGGAAAATTCTCCGTTAGGACTGCCTAATTTGTAGCAGTACCGTCTTGCAAATGGTGTAATCTTGGAGGGGAGGTTGAGGATGGTGTTTGGAAGACGATATGGGGACTAAATCTGCCTCCTAAATTTGCTCTGTTGAATTCTTTTGGAAAGTAGTTCATAGGATAATTGACCAGTTCGTGAGGCGATAGCTCGAAGGCGTTTGGTTGCTTATGTTACGTGTCTAGTGTGTGGGTTGGATAGGGAATCGCTTGACCGTTTATTTTTTAAGTATGAGGCGGCTAGGCGGGTCTGGAGGGCGTCCAAACTGGGTCTTCATCTCTCTCTCTCTCTAGATTGTGTTATTTTCATCCCTTGTCAGATCCAAGTTTGTACACTCTCTTTTCCCGAAAATCTTATGTGCCTCGCCGAAAATTAAGTTACCCACATTTGCATCAAAATTGCCTGAGGTTATTGAAAAGTACAATCTCTAATATTTAACATAAAGCAGGCCAGTATTAGCCTTCCTAATACAAACACGATGCACTGAGCAACTGATATCATCAGTATCGGGTGAACAGTCAGACTCCTAAATCAAATAGTAGTACTATTGTTACAGTCATAGTATGATAGATTACAGACATTTTAACAACCACAACATACACACGGTGGAGTCCACACGAAACACACTTGTTGTGACCAACTCACCGGAGAGTGAGTTCAGTTTCCAGGGGCGTAAAATGCATCAACTCTTGTTAGAAATCGGAGACTGGGTTCGTTGCAGTAGTTGCATCAGCGGCCAGAAGATGTCCAATCTGTGGAAGCCCATTGAAGCCTGTTTCCACAGAAGAAATGTTAAAACCAGATATTATCAACCATTACGACCAGGCCCGGACCGAGGCATAGGTCCACCAATCCGCCACGTAAGACTCCAAATTATTGGCCCAAAATAGGATCCCAATTAGCTAAACCTTATTTATTCAACTTTCACAGAATCTGAAAGAGGCCAACAATGGGCTAAGTGGACAAGTATTCTGCCTCTACACGAAAGGTATCGAGTTCAAACTTGCATGCTGCTTCTTACTCTTTATTTTTTGAAGGTAAAAAATTCAAAAAAAAAAATTCTTCGTTGAACGATTTTAGAGCTCCTGGATTTCAAACCCGAAACACAGAAAAAAATGCTAGACCAATGCATGTTCTCCATCCTACATAAATAATTAAACACTTACAATAACACTTCTAGTGGGAAAAAAAAATTCTAATTTTTTTGCTTGTGTTTCCTTTGAATTGTTTTCTTCAATAAGCTAGGAGGTGAATGTCTTTTCAAGAGCTGGTTTTGGAATTAGGTCATACCTCAACAACGAAGTGGCCCCATGTGTTGCTCCCACGGCTCTCCATCGCACCCTTCAAGATGGTCAAGTCAAAACGACGGATTACCTCAGCAATTTCTAGAAAGAGCCCATGATCATCACATAGCATCTGCCAAGATATCCACCAATTAGAAAGAGCAAAGCTATGTTTATACAATTAGTAAGGTAATGAAATATAACACTAAAACATGAGGTGACAGATCAGACCTCTATTAGCATTTGTCCTGGGTTTTCAAGATCTTCCACAACTATCGGGCAAACTTGGACATCGCTTCCCAGTTCAAAAGCCCAGCTTGTCCCACTCTGACTATTACACTTGGTGTCAGATGATTTCACATTCTTACGACCCATTACCTGCATAGCATTCCAAGTGCAAATATTTCAAAATCTCAGAAATGTCCAACTCCATTATATTGCAGAATCATGCTTTGTAACAGCTAGCTATAATATTAGCTTCAGTAATAGTTAACAGCTGGTTATGTAAAACAAAAGATTGATTTTTCAACTCTTTTTGAGTTTTTGGCTTTTAAGAAAGAGAGAGAAATTGCTATGTCTGAGTTTGTCCCCGTGATCTCAGTGGCGAGATGTCATTTGCTACAAGCCTACAATAGGGACATCCGTCAGGTAAATAGCAATGGGTATACAACAAACAATTTGTGGTCAATGTGTCTAGCAGGTTTTATCCATAGAACACTTTTAAAAAGCAATCAGTAGTGTTTGCCAAAATGTCTTATTAGCAGATTTTCAGATTCTGGGAAATTCAGGTTTGGGGTGGTTTTAGGTCTAGATTTTAGATTCCAAGTAATTAAAAGGTGATTTTAAGCTTTTTGGACCAAACACAGTTACTAGCTTTTGATGTATTAATAACGATCTCACAGCTATCACAAACACATTTCTTCACTTCTACCATAATTTGAAGCTGAATCAAGCTATCACAAACACCCCCATAGAGCCAAGATATAGTAAGTGTCAAAATGGCGCTTTGTACGCTTACCAACCCCGAAGTCCAACTTCACATGATACACTAACATAAACAAACTTCAGAGAGTTGTTATCAATTTAGCCTACCTAATGTAATTTTCAAGTGATGTAAGTAGTTTAAACTTTAAAGCATCCATACAACAAAGATAAACAAGGGATTGACTACATTCCTTTGTCCATCCAGCTTCATTAAGCCTTCAACACCCTTGAATTGTATCAAATAACCTTGTCTCCGAATGATTTATGTAATTCTTTCCTCTATTCATGCCACCTCTTCAGGCCCACATTAATACATTATAGTCCTAATCTTTGAACGATGGGTCATGAATCCAACAGTATTTCTCCTCCACTCGTTGACGAATGCAGTACACCCAAAGGTAAATGTTCAAGGAGTGTTATCAAATATGTCCTCAACATGATTTATTGGTCTTAGAAGCACACTGATTTTTGTATAACAGTTATTCAACCAAACCAAACGAGCCTATCAACCAACTGATTGTATCAGAACAGGATTTCCTTCTCATATTCTACAGCACACCAAACTCATTCCTTGATTGAATTTTTCGTCGATCTTTGGTTTGTTACAAGCATATGGCCACAAATTTTGGAAGCTGTATCACCCTTTTAACTTCAATCAAACCTCTGCTGTCTACAGTACAATACAAGGTAAATCAACCAGTATGTGTACTGCCATTGCCTGAATTTAAAACCTATAAGCATGCCAAGCAAATCTCATGTTGACTGTATTTTTCAAAGAAAACAACATATCCTAAACATGCTGCTACTCTACGATTACAGACTCTTAATCAAGTGCCTGACAAAAACAAACGGCTCACATAAAGCTACACAATTCGTAAGACCTGGAAAGAGTAACTCAAAATAATAAGGACAATATTCACTCACCGATTGATGGACCGAATGCTTTAGTTTATCAGCCTGATCAGAAACACTTCTTAAGAACAGCATGTGCTTTATTGTTTTATCAAGGAGGCCATCAATGCTACACTGTGTTCATAATAGAAAAGAAAGCAAAGTATTATACAAACAAGAGAGTAAGAGACAAAAAGTGGCTACCAATTTCAACTATAAGTCTACAACTATGCAAAAAATTGTTAACCCTAAAAAACTCTAACCTTTGAGCCATTTGGAACAAGCTCCCGCAGCTCTTTCACCCGATCCTGGATCAATTGCCTATCTCTTGGCCTTGGCTTCTTGTTTTCACCAGGTTTGGCCCGTTTTTTTCCTGCATGAGATAGCTTTGACCCCTTCCTAGTTTGCATGCAGCCATACCCATTCTTCTGCTGCTCTTCCTCAGTCAATGTGCTTACCATGCTCTCAAATGAAGTGGGAGGGGATTCAATAACAGCATTTCGGGCCCTAGCACCACATGCAGTTGTCTTAGAGCTCCATGGAACCCTATTGTCCTCCACAAATGCACCTTCTTTAGATGGAATTTCTGCTTTCTTGGATGCAGCAAATTGCCCCAATGATGAAACAGAAAAATTGGAATCATTTGAATTGTTAGATAACTCGTCATTCAACGAGCCATGCATATCAGGAACAACAGCTTCCGACCCATGTTCTGCAACTTCTTTTTTGGCAAACCATCCAGTTGATGGCTCAACACCATGGCTGAGATCATTATTCAAGATCTTACTTGAACTATAACATGCATTCTCATTCACCAGAGATGGATCCCACAAATATTCCTTGGCCTCCTGCTCCAGTAAACCAGGTCCAAGTGCTGTGTGGAGCTCGCAGTCCGTGGGAAAACTGAAGAAAGTTTTCACAATTTCATGACCCCTATTATCAGCATCCTTGTCTTCAAATGTTTGTTCCACCAAATCTCCATCAAACAAGGAGTTCATAGCCGTATTGTAGATGTCAGAATATAAGAAAGCTTGCAAATCATCTTCAAGAGTCGGAAATCCAACCATGCTACCCTCCATCATCTCCAACTCAATATCATGTAGTGATTGATGGAGTGATTTTGATACTTCCATTAAATCCACTGATTGGAAGCAAATTTGATTTTCCTCCGTAAATTTGACAATATCTAGTGATTCTTCTCCAGATATGTGAAATGGATCTTGAACCAGACACACTGGCATCGTTTGATTATTAGTTGGTAATTTGTTATTCGTTGATTTGACGCCATAACCAGGCTTAGGATCTTCATATATCATGTGGTTGACTGTAACAGTTAATAACTCATCCAAGTTCTCCAGGGGAGCAGGCGTAAGTGGCCAAGATGTCTGAGCTCTAACTTCCATGAAATCCGTTCCAATCATGTAGGCATTGAACTTATCCTTTATACAAGCAACCAGAGCTTGATCCTCAGCAACCTTAAGTATCAACAAGATTAACAAGGCACAAATAAGACCAAGTTGAAGAGCCAAACATCAAATGCACGCACTCACACAAGCACAAAATTATATGCACAAATGAGAAAGAGAGAGAGAGAGAGAGAGGGTAAAAGTAAAAAGGTACTTCTGGAGCATATGAAGTCCTTGACAAGGGGAAACAAACCATCATGGGATGCACGCAACATGGCTAAACTAAGCACAATGCCGTCAAATCCACGACGGAAAATGGATGGCTTTGGCATCCTTAGGTTTCCATTAGAGAATGGAAGAGGAAACAAAGGAGAATAAACACATGCCATGAAAGTGGAAAACACACCTTTTCCAATGCACCAAGTTGCAAAACTCCATGTGGACCAACAGGTATGAGTACAATTGTCTGCATGAGCATTACAGGGAAAAAGAAGGCATTATTCACAAAGAAAAGCCAATTTATTGTTCATCTGGTCAACGATCTCACAATCAAAATACAAGGAGGTCAATCCATGGCACTAATAATTACCTTAATACCAGCAGCAAACTGAACTAGCCATTCATATGGAAACTGCCATGGAAAATTACATCGGTAAGATAATCAGCTCGCTACTAACAGGATTGTGGACTATAGTCATTTCACTATTGACAGAATCTTAGCTAGTTATGTACTAGTGTCATCAGTATGCTCACCTGAGGAACCACCTTGGATTCGAATTCACAGGAAAATATATCTTCACATAAAACCCAGCCATGGTTCCCCGTATATGCCACTTCACCAACAACCCTGCTCCATTTTAAAGCATAACTATCAATTACCCTCACTTGTGGATAGTGAAATCTGTAAATGTAATTGAGAATACTCGAAATTAAATGCACTTTATAATCAAATGATCATGCACAAGGTTCCTTGCTCAGTGGTTCGCCTTAGACTTGAATTCTTGAACACCATAACATTATAGGTTAATTGCTCAGGCCGTCAATGCATAGAATTTCTTCCTTTTGAACTATTTAATTGAAGAGCAAATAAAACAAGCATGAGGTTGTAATAACACAAGTTCAAGCTCAAGAATTTACCCTTCTCCCAATCGATAATGAACACCTGCCAAATCAGCCACAACTTGCCCAATTGAATATTCACCTGCAATGCCATCATTTCCACATGATCCACAACCAGAAGATAAGATCTTGTTGGATCCATTGAAGCACGTATGATCCAGTATGCTATCTGTGGATCCTCTCAGTTTCGGATCATCATAGCATCCATCTTCCCATGTCAAAAGCCTGAAAAAAAGAGTTATATCAACACCTGTAGCTAGTATAGATCCTCCAAAGTTAATGCTTGTTGCAGAAAGAATAATTATATAGGCAAATTGAATTTTATACGCAGAGCAATCCAAAATAAGCAGGATAACACTAAATAGATCACAGTTGAACGTTGCTTTTAAGGAAAGTGTTATGCTGAACACATTACTTATTACAAAAATAGTTGGCTTACTATGGGCAGTTGACATGGAACTCTAATAGATGCTTCGCGTAAGCACAAATACATTGAGCCAGAGATGCATTCCAGAACAGGAAATAGGAGGATAGATACGGTTAACCAACTGATTAATACTTACCACAGAACAGGTGTCCAACACTACTTCCTCAGTTTAAAAAAACACAAGTTTGCTTACTATGAACCGCAGCAATCCTTTCAGCTCTCACATAACCAAAACCACTGTCTAAATGGAAAGGCAGAACTTAATAAGCATAAGATTCGAATTAAATCACAACTAAAACTGTAGCATGGAGCTGGAGACACTTGGAACAACAAGTTCCCATGAAACAAAAAGAGTCTAGACTGAGATGATTATGATTGATGCCAGCCAACTAATTTGAGAGTGTGACTACCTAACAGAGCCAACTTCATTGGTCAGTAGTCAGTACACGTACGAAGTGGATTTCCTTCTATCCTTACCATACAAAGTGGCACAAAAGAAAGGAAAACTTAGTAGTCTTTCCATAAATAACCGCTAAATGTAAGGAAGTCTAGAACCTAATTCTCAACACAAGGTTTTAGAATAAGTAAATCAGTCTTCGTCTAAATCTTTGAACCAAAGAAAAGGCTAAACCTCAGATAGAAGCAGTTTAGTTTCTACATATTTTCACATAAAAGGGCCTTAGAAAGAAGTCAAGTAACTTACATCTCATTCTCGTGCTGAACCTTCCAAAATACTGCATAATTCCAATGAGAACTCTGGCAAAGACTCAGCAGGAACTGGCTCAGAGGGGAAGCCCCCATATCTAAAATTCTTCAGAAACAATAAAGTCCCGTAGATCAAATACTTAAATAAGCCAAGCTATCACTACAATCCTAACTAACTTGCTCGATATGAACCTCGCCCAGCCTGTTTTATCCGCAAACCCGCTCTTCGTTTTATAGGTGGGCCCGTGGAAGTCATTGCTAGAAACCCTCCTCAAGAACCAAGTCTAGGAAATATGTAACAGGAAACGTCTAAAGATAGCAAGAAGCAAAGGAGAAAGCTTTGTTTCCTACTGTTTCATATGAGTTCTCCATGAGTTTAAGCTAAAAGTCCACAAATAGGTAAAAATTGAATAGCTTTCTCTTGATCCTGGGAGAGAAAATAGAAGGTTGCAGCCAGTAGTGAATATTCTTCAGATCCAACTCTTCCTTCTGACTGCGGCGCAACAAATATTTACTTCAAATTATTAATTTGCAGAAGCAATACAAATACTTCAAAGAAGCCAAACTCTCAAGATCTCTATTTGCCAAGTCAAATTGAACGTAACACCTGAAGCCATAAAACCAATTAATATCAGGTAGGTGCAACAAAAATTAGTAATAACATCCCATTCGGTACAAACGAAATAATCTCTAAAAATATAAGTTGTTGACTTAACTAGGAATTCCGGCAAACAAAACAAACTGATCAACAAAAACAAATTCTTTTCGCCTTTGTTCTCCAAATTTCCTTGTTAGAGCATCCGCACTAGGCTGGTTAAACCAGCTCTTGTCGGTATTGTAGCGAGAAAGTCGTCCAAAACCAGTGAGCATCAGCCTCGCTGACAACTCGGGGAAAACTAATGTAGCTACAGTTCCTCGTTTATGTTAACGAGCCCCTGTTCATTCGGTAAGCATTACTTTATTATTATTCCGTAGCATCTCAACTTGCAGCTTGTTTGGTTGTACGTGTACTACATGAAACAGGAATAAAGAAGAATAAAGAATCAATATTTTAATGGGATAACTTTAATATGAAGAAATATGAAGAGCTTGATGCAGTAGATTTTTTAAAAGTGAGTAGCTAAAGTAATAAAGTGACTTTTTAAGGTGTAATTCGATCAAAAATTTAAAGAGGCTAGTGCGGATGCTCTTAACCAAATACCGGGTGTCTACTTCTATAGAATTCAAGAGAAACACAAGCAAATAACATGCAAAGCCTATGGAGGGCTGCTAAACGAATCAAGCTACTCGAATTCTAGCTTGTGTTCGCATGAGATCAATTTGTTTCATAAACAAGCAAAACTTGAACATTTTTTAAAGCTTGTTAAGCTTTCAAACCAAACTCGAATAAGCTACTACCCAGCTCGTTTGGCTTATGGTGAATAAATCTGAGCAACTCGAGATCGGCTTGTGTTCAGCCCAATTAAAGCTCGTTTGAGACAGCTCACCTCATAAACAACAAACTAGGCTTGAACATATTCTAAAACAAGTTAAGTTTTCAAATCAAGCTTGAACAACCACCAGCTCGGCTGGTTTACCGCCCCTACCTTTGCAAAACTTAAATTTTGGCGCTCAGATGTCTACTAACTGCCGTTAAGTCTTGTCCCAATATGTGAAGCAAAATAACTGAACTTTAATACAGTATAAATGAACCAGCTTCCCTACCTCGACAGGGAAAAAAAAAAAAACCGGTTTCGTGCCGAGAAACAGAACATTAACAAAACTGCAAAATCTGACCAAATGCAACTACTCCGCTTAGAACAACTAAAAAATTTCGTATTTATCAGAAACCAAAATGACATGATAAAAATCCTGTCTTTTTACCTTTACTATTCCACCAAGGTCTGACTAACACAGTTCAAGTCCACAACGGAAAAATTGACCTAATACAGCTACGTTTACTGAGAGAAACAAAACATTTCCACACTTATCGGAAACCAAAAGGACATGATAATAAAAGGACCGCTTCTCCGCGGTTGAGGCCTCTGCCGTTACATCCCAATTGTTCATCTTTGCATTCGAACAGTCCAGATTTTAATAACCCACTTTCCAGGAACTCTTACCGATGAGAGTTTTTTTTTTTTTTTTTTTTAAATCTGAACCATTAAAAACGCTATTGGAAGGCTAAGATCACACGAACGGCTCCCCGCGAGAAGCCAGATTCATGTAGTAATAAAAATCCTGTTTTTGCCCCAACAATTCCGCCAATTATTTCGGAAAACAAGCACGCAAGTCAAGAGAGAAGTCAAGAGAGAAGCGGGAAAAAAAAAAAAAAGGGAAAGAAATTAGGAACAATGGGCGGTTTCGTACCTGAGATTGAAGTGATTTCAAACGGAGGGGCTATTATTAATTTCAGATTCGTGAGCCTCCATGCCTCGCTCGCTCAAAGGTCATACCAAAGAATCAACAGAGAGAGAGCTGAGACTGAGAGAGGATTGTAGATTGGAAATGGACAAGGAAATGAAGGGGGATGAGAGAGAGAGAGTGCGACACTGCTTTTTCCACTCCAACAGTTTCACACACGGAAAACTTTACCGCAAAGCAGAGAGTTTTATATACTGGCCCCGCGACCCACTGGGGGCAGCTTTATCCCCTCTCTCTCTCTCTCTCTTTTTTTTTTTTTTAGTGACAGCTAGAGGCGTGTTGGATCAGTTTACGCGCACATCGATTAATCTCATCTCTTCAAAGGCGGGCTACTCGAGAAATCAAGTTTGTCAAGTTGGTTGTCTCATTTATCTCGTGACCTAAGTTCGAGTCCCACAGGGAGCAAAATTGGGGTTCAGGGTTATAGATGGCCTCTGAATCCCCGTTGACTAACATACTAACGAACTAACACTCCACTAACCCCGCTGATGTATACCATATGACAAGAAGAAAAAAAAAAAAAAAAAGAGGGCTATTCACATCGGAACTAAGAGAAACAAAAGGAATTACTTTTTTGCGGTCTAATCTCAACAATTGAGCACTGGCTAATTATATGGTGAGCAAATCTATCAATCGAATGGAACAACCTGGGGGTTTTCTACCGGGTCCTTTTTGGCTAATTGGATTTTTTTTTTTATCCTTATTCAATTTTTTTTACATTTGTTAATTTTTCATCAATTTCTTGTGGATTATTGTTTCGTCATGACGAGAGAAATCTAAAAAATAAAAAGATTACGATCAAAATACAATTTTTTTGAATTAAGACGAAAAAAGCCAAAAAGCCAATTTTTTTTATCTTTATTCAAAAAAATTTAAGTTTGGACCATAATTTTTTACTTTTCCGACTCTTCTCGTTAGGTCGAACCAATAATGAATAAAAAAAAATTTGAATGAAAGGCCCACTCTCATTCTCACTCTACCCTTTTTGGATTTCCAAATATGAGCCCTGCTATTCGCAGGGAATGGTTACAGGGAATCACGCAAGGAAAAGTATGTTTGGGCGCATTCCGGGTCTTAAAAAAATCTAGAAAAAAATCTATAAATTTTTGAATATTATTTTATGGGGCCCTGTAAAAAATCAACTCCAGTGGATATCGGTAAGTATTACTTTTGGATTCATAGGGGCAACTTGAGCAGTTCTCCCCTACGAATTCAAAAGTAATACTTGCCGATATCCGCTGGAGCTGATTTTTTACAGGGCCCCATAAAATAATATTCAAAAATTTATGGATATTTTTCTAGATTTTTTCGGGACCCAGAATGCGCCCAAACGCAGCTTTCCTTGCGTGATTCCCTGCAAATCCGTCCTTGCGATTAGCATTTGTGTCCAAATATTCAAAATTGGATTTAATTAATAAGTTTCAGTATTGGCACATTGGGGCTCCGATGAGCGTTATCTTCTGGGAACGGTCCTATTTGCGAAATTTGTTTTTGTTCAAGGACTTCAAGATAGACTTGGAACCTTTTCAGGCCCCTTTTCAGGGATTAGATGATTTTGTCTGGTTTATCTTTATTTTTGGGATCTTTTCAAGTTGATTTTGATAATCGAAATCACTTATTTTTGTAGATCTTGTTGACAACATCAATTGCGTCAAAAATCATATTGATCGTATGTTGTAAGACGTATTTCAGACCGGATCTCTATTGATGAAAATGAATTTGATCTGGTTTAGCAATATTTGTACGTCTTCAACGTAAATTTGAAAACCATACCAAACTAGTTTTTATTTGATACGGAGTACTACTAAACTATATTCGGCTTGTAGAGTTTTTTAAGTGTTTAAAGTATTCAATGACATCGAATACATGAATGGTTCTGATTATCAAAGTGAGTTTAAGAAGGGCTCACAAAATGAACCGACTAAGCCATCCAATTCACCGGAAGGACCGGAGAGGACTCCAAGTCCTTAAGATTTTATCCTCCCTAGACTGCAAAAGAAGATCATTCCCACCTACCAAATTTTCATTGCATCTATAAAGTAAAAATTCATTAATTGCGTCAAAAGAATTATCGAAATGGAACATGGAGATATTTCTTCGGATCAGTATCGCTTGTAGATTTGAAGAAAGGAGCTTTGGAAGCTAACCTTATTATTTTTATTATTCTAAAAATACGTGTTATATATATAAATATATATCAGCTAAAAGTGTTTATCTAAGAGAAGGGCGTTTTCAAAATGAAGCTCATTCAAAGACTTGGTCGTCGTTTAAAAGAAGAAGCCCGTTTCGTACACCACCACGTCGAGACTCTCTTTCGAAAGTGGGATCACCACCGGCTTGTTGAAGAGGGAAAGATCCTCCTAAATGCAGGCGTGATCTTATATAGGATAGCACCAGACGTACCTTGGTACATCCGATCCGCCAATCAAGGCTAGTGGAGATTTTAATTACTTGGCGCAATATAAATTCCACGAAAAAAAAAATATTGGATTGGACTTTTTCTTTGGACGAGACTTTCGTTTAATTCGATCAGGTTATTCTGACACGGCCTGATATGTGATATCATGTGTTCGATTATTGTCGTTATTTCAACGCGCATTACTGCACCTATTCCGAAAAATTAAATGCACAATTTCAAAATCAAATTGCATGATTTGGGGAGATGAGCCAGTACCAGTTACAACTTTCCTCAATATTCACCAGCTTCTTACAATTTTTTTTTCTCCTTTGTATCTACCATGTGCATGCATAATAATTCTTTCTTAGCCTCTAATTGGGGTGGTTAATTGTTGGCCGCAAGATAATCCTACACTACTGGTGCAACTAATCCGTTGACTCATATCACTAATTTCTGATGATAACATAAACAATACTACTAATGATATCTATGCCTTGATTGCGTTATGGATTTTCAAATTGATTGTTGACCAATTAGAGTTGTAACTAGTAACTTAATTACCAGATACTCCTCTAAGTAGTAAGTTGACAATTTGTATATAGGTATTATGTGACCTTTTCAAATTAAATCACCTAATCGAGTTGGGTGGTGGGTCATTTAAAATTCTCTTTTGAAAAGTTTAACGTGCTTGATTGAATGAATATGTTATAGACGGATATGTGTTGAACTCGGATATATAGTTCATTTTATGTAGTTTTTCAAATGCTAATTGTATTAATACGGCGAAACAGATATATATTGACTCGAAATTATTGTAAATGAACACATAAAGATATGTACAAGTATGGCGTGTATTTTGTTGCAGTCAACATGATATGAATGAACTTTTAACAATCAGATAAATAATGACGCGACTTTTTTGAAGAGAAGATTTAAATAGCATGAATAATTGTAACACACTTATCTTATTTTTTAAGGCCCCGTTCTGGAAAGGAAAATAAGTACTTGTTTTTTAAGAAGGCAATTTCAAGCTTAAAAGTCATGTGCTTACGCAAATAATTTTTTTATCAATATGGATCTTGTTTGATAGATCTCATTGAGATCTTTAACACGGTGCAAAAAAAATTGAAAAATTATTTTTCATTTACATTATTTTTGAATTTCAAAATGTGAAATAAGTACTTATTTTTTAAAAAGGTGTTCTGAAGTGGGTTTTAATAAGTATTTATTTTCCGTTTTACGAGAAAGATAATTTAATTCAAATAAATACTTATTTTCTTTATCAGAACGGGGCCTAGCCTTATTGTAAGACACTTATATACATGAAGGGTACAAACCAGCTAACCAACTAATATCTCAACGTACGGATGCTATGACAAAATATTATAGTATAAGCTATAGTTGAGATAAGCTATAGAAATTTAGTTTTTTCATCGGGTTGTATTCCGCCTGAGCTTCAAAGTCTTCTTAATTTTGATGTAACCCGTTGAACCTTCTTATATATATCAGTGACCTTTTCAAAAAAAAGAAGAAGCTATAGTTGAGATATTCCTAAAACAAAGAAAGATAACCTGACTGGTTGGCCTAGTGGTCATTACGTGGGTTTAGGATTTTGCTC
Organism: Rhododendron henanense subsp. lingbaoense; assembly: GCA_020567845.1. NCBI lineage: Eukaryota > Viridiplantae > Streptophyta > Magnoliopsida > Ericales > Ericaceae > Rhododendron > Rhododendron henanense. The sequence continues at coordinate 42,326,854 of CM036318.1, forward strand.
CCTCTTGTAATTTCAGATTCGAAATCTTTCAGATTTTATCAAGTTAGGCCCCCGCTAGTACACGTTGGATTGGTCTCCCAGTATTGGCAGAGATACGCGTAAGTAGACCCGGAGACCTGAGTTATAAAAAAAAAAAAAAACTTGACAACAAAAAAATACTGACAATTTGCTTTGTGTGTTGCCGTCCTGTGATAAGTTGATCACAGAGTTGGAAATAGATGAGATATTACGTATTGATATGTTGACTAAAAATAGGACAGCAACAATAATGCAATAAATAATGGCACATCAATAATGGCTAATTAAATAAGCCATACAGTAGGAGTATTTAACCAGGGAAGTACGTATCTTCGTACAAGGTAAGTAGTTGACAACTTCGCATACACATTGCCAAAAAGGATTTGTCGTGTACCCCACGCCAATGTGTGGTCGAGATTCGTGTTCAACCTCATCTCGGAGACATTGAATAATTTCATCATATTAGTTCTTTCCGGGGTAGAAAATATACAAGGTTTGTAATATAGGAGTAAATCCCAAGGGTTGGTCTCGACCACGAGACCCTTAGCAAGGAGGCTTCAAACATTTTCAGGTGCTATCGAATCTTATGGAACCAGGTAATAGGTTTTGCTTCGGCTTCAATGAGATTAGTTCTCCTGAATTAGTCAATCGAGGTGCATATAAGTTGTCTGGCGCACGTGAGTTATCAAAAAAAATCAACGTTTCTATTGGTACAAACCTCACTACCAGAAACACTTAACAACTTCTCAACCATAAATAAAATCTACAAATTTTTCACTACCGGAAACACCCGTAAGGGGCAATTGCGTCCGACAGTAGGTTATGGGTAGCCACGGAATATTAAAATAGTCAACAGTGTTAGATTATGATTATGACATAAACACGTCACATGGGAGAATTGTGAATTTTAATTGCGCGACAAAAACATGGGCGGTTTTAGGATTTTCTACTTAATTCTAAAATGCTACTTAAATGTCAACTTATTTATTTGTCGTCTTTTACACTCTAGGTTATATCAATACCCAAATTAAAGAAGTTATATAGGTTCTTGTAAATATAAATATATATAGATAGCATAAAATAAGTTCATAATTACTATTGTATTAAACGTGAGCTTGGATTGAGAATTTGTTTTAACTTCTGTTCAAAATATCTTCTTTTCTTTTTCTTTTTTCTGATTCGTCTAGAGTACAAGAGAAAGCAGAAAGATGAAAAAATAAATAAATAAATAAACTTGAAAAAAATACTATAAGCTAAAAGATTGCTTTGCCTGGATTCGGATTTCTTTTGCAATTTTTTTATTTTTAATCATAGCTATTTAGGCATTTATATATGCGATGTCTTTCGTCAGGACAAACTAGAAATGTAAAAAGATAGGCTCAAAATCAATAAAATTGGAAAAAACAAGTCAATTGGCTTAAGTTATAAGTGTAAGCCAACCATCTGTATGTATGATCAAGAAACATATATAATAGCTAGACAAACAAATCTCGCTCTTTTGTATTCAAAAACACCAATTTCCGTAACTTGAATACGAAGGTCAAGTACGCAACGCTTATGATAAAAATAAAAATAAAAGTAGGTAAGATTATCATCAAGTATGTAACACTTGTCCTCAACATAAAGTCAACTATTCGGCGCGCCCGATAATAGGCACAAAAAGCCACGCACCTTTTCAAAAAATTCAACAGTCATTTTGTTTGGTTGCTGATTTTGCCACTCCTTTTTTTGTTAACACCACTCCCCTGCAAGTGTATTTTTGGTGCAAAAATACACTTGCACCAAAAATAGCTATGTGTATTTTTGGGCTTTGGATGGATATATAAAGCAAGTACTTTGCGCCATTGTTGGAAAACACATAGCTATTTATTTTCATATTTGCACTTAATTAGAAAAAAAAATTATTGTAAGTCAATTGAACCAAAAAGTGGCTCACTAAATTTATCATGAAATTTTTTTCCTGACAAAAGTGAGAGGTACTGCATTAATAAAACCCAACGACACTTACAAAACAAAATTCATTACAGATAACTTGGACAAAGCCAAACTAATCATCTAACTGATACATAACGAGAAAGAACGAGGCGATGGATGTCTTTCATCCCCAGCCCAGGTATCGCGTGACGCACCTTCTGCTGAGCGGAAAATTCATATATCTTATAGCAGACTAAAAAAGAAATACATTGTTAGCCAAGAAAAAAAGATAACAAGAACCCAGACGATCAGATGAATTTCGACCAGAAATGAACATACTAATGAATTTCTAACAAACCACTAATAGATGCATACTAATCTTCTCGAACCCAAACAGTAAACAAATCGCCCAAATGCGAACTTTATTACTCTCATAAGGAGAGACAAAACTCTCACAATGAGAGACAAAACTCTCTCAGATCTTGATCTAAATCCAGCCTCCCAAAAATCGCTGAACGGATCTCAACCCTCATTGCCTCCACCGCTGCTGCCACAAGGGCACCAACGATGGATTACATGTGGACAAACGATTCCGGTGACGGCGGAGCCCGACGAACAGAGAGGGTCAGATCTGAGAAATGAGAAAACGAAAAGAAAAAACCCATAGGAAATAGGGGGAAGAAAGAGGAGAGCGGATGGAGGAGGAGGAGCCTGGGGGAGGAGGGAGAGGGACGCCTCCCACCAGGTAGAAAAGTAAGGCGACTGTGGCTTCTCAAAACGCTTTGGAGCTCTCAATAGAAAAATGCGTGTGACCAATAAAAAAGGAAATGAAAAAGAATTACAATTTTCAATGGGTTGGTGGGCTAATCTCAAAGCGGAAAGCCAGTTCTCACAGTATCTTTCTTCTTTTTTTTGATCATTTCTCACAGTATCTTTCTGGACTTAAAAATTTGGTTGGATGCTTACCCACGTAACGGAAGGACAAGATGTACAAAAATTATAAACAATATGAGAGAGAGAGAGAGAGAGAGAGAGAGAGAGAGAGAGAGAGTATGTGATAAGCCCTTAGATTGCTAAAAAAAACAAAAGCAATGACTCTAAGTCTAGGATTACAGGCCCTTTCTACTAGTTTACTTAACAAAAAGGGTTTTGAAAATAATACAACACTAATCTTAAATTAATCAATTAGCAGTACTTGTTTGTGCAAAATTTGGATTTTCAGCGGAGACAAAATCTCCATTACATTAAATATGAAAGTGACTTTGTTTAGATGGGTTCAATGCATTTATGGCCATTTCCTAATTACATTTTATTATTAAAACTTCATTTTCAAAGGAAAGAGGCCTCAATAATTCACGAAGCTTCCTAAAAGTAAAACACCCCAAGTAGTTTAAGATGTGAAATTGACATTTAATGATTGATAACGGGTCCCCTAGTGTATCTAGTATTGATTTATTATAGTAGGTCTAAATTACAAAAGTCAGGCCCTCAGGGTTTCTGACACATACGGATCAGACCCCAGGTACTGGAAATTCGCAGTACATATTCAACCCCCACATGTGAAACGGCCATCACGTGAGTTGAAAGGATTTGGATGATATCATTGAAATACTCCCTCTGTCCCATTTTGCTTGGTCTTTTTTCGATATTTGTGCCATTTTTAAAACTATATCCCCCAAATTTATACTCCCTCCGTCCCCTTTTTGTAGTTCAGTATTCTATTTTGGGCTGTTCTTTAATAAGTGTCCATTTTGTAAAGTTAGTGGGTAAAAGTTGGTGCATTTTCCATTTTGTCCCTAAAAGTAGATTCTATTTTAAAAAGTTAGTGAATAAAAATGTAATGATGATGTCTCCATAGAGGGTAAGTAGGGAAAGTAGAGATAAAAGTTGATGTGAAAGATGTAATGATGATATTTTCTTAATAAATTGGAATTACGAAGAGGGACACTTAAAAAGGGACGGAGGGAGTAATACTTTTCATAATTTCAAAAAATTTGTATTATAGATCTAATCAAAAACTATGAAACAAGATTCATATTACATATTTTTGAAGATTCATACTGGAAGATAAAAGAGTTTTAAGAATGACACGAATATCAAAAATAGTCCAAAGAAAATGGGACCGAGGGAGTAAGACATAAATGGACAAAATCGCCCTCTGTAATAGTTAGAAAAGAGCAAGAACTTTTTTTTGCCTTTTTATGATCGAAAATGGTTATAGCCACTGCACTTGTGCCTATAAATATATTAGAAAGGAAAAGTGTTGCAACCGAACTCCATTTCTCCTTCCATTCACTACACCAAATTTGCTTATCTCCTTTTCTCCTTCCATTCATTACAAGCAGTAGAGAGTAACAAAAAAAAGTCTCTAATTTATAATTAGAGAGTTTCAGTACATGGGGATTCGTGGTTGTCAGAAAGCTCGAGGGTATCTTTTGTAATTTACCCTAATTTATAGTGTTACTTTTAATTTTCCAAAATTGAAAAACTTTAATTTTTATATTTGAGAATGGTCTTTCAAAAATGTTTGCGACTTGCAAGTGGGGTTCATCCATAGCCAATTAAACAAGTAGACAAATCCTATAGCTAGATTTTTAGTTGACATTTTTTAAAGTTGGTACTAGAATAATGCCGACAGTTGCATTAAATTTGACAAAGAAATAAGCCAATCTTTCAAGATTTATTTCATGTGTCATCAAACAATTGCATTTTCGAATAGCCATGGTTATCCATCAGGAAGGATGTCATTATGGCACAACATGAAGATTGTTGATGCAAATCTTGAGGAACTTTTCTAGCTTTTTACCTTTGGGTGGTTGGCTTTGTCTTTTTTAATCCACTAATAGAAGAGAAAATGTATTTATATTACGAGAAAAACTTGTTTTCGGCTGTGCTGTAAACACTTTACAACACTCAATCGTGACTGTCCAAAAGTGTTCTGGACGGTCCGGATGTTAATGAAACTTTTCCGGGGAAGAGTTAAATTTTTTCCCGGAAAAGTTTCATTAACATCCGGACCGTCCAGAATACTTTTGAACGGCTGTGATTGGTTAGTGCTGTAAACAGATTGTTTACAACACAACCGGAAACAAGACAATCTCTTATATTACTTACCCTTGTTCAAACGTCATACATGGCTTTAGCTTTGCGCAAGCTTAAAATAGATTAAGGACTGATTATTTATTTGCTATAACTACAAGCAGTCACTATGTACGTAACTATATATAAGATTCATCAGGCACTACAAGAAATTTAGATACCCCTTTATTGGCGGCATTTTGAAAAAAACACCTTTGTATAAGAGTGAGCATGATCCAGATTGGTTCGGTTTCATACTAAACTGTGAACCAAACCAATACTTACGGATTTTGAATTTGGAGAACCAAACCAACCCATAAAAGGCATAAAACCAAACCAATCCAAACCATTAAAATATACTCCCTCCGTCCCTTTTTTAGAGTCCGGTATTCTATTTTGGACTGTCCCTTAATAAGTGTCTATTTTATAAAGTTAGTAGGTAAAAGTTGGTGAATTTTCCATTTTGCCCCTAAAAGTAGATTTCATTTTGAAAAGTTAGTGAGTAAAAGTGTAATGATGATGGGTAAGTAGGGAAAGTGGAGGAAAAAGTTGATGTGAAAGGTATAATGATGATGTCTTTTTAATAAGTTGGAATTACGAAGCAGGACACTTAAAAAGGGACGGAGGGAGTAGTTCGGTTTCGATTTTAAACCACGGTTTGCTTTGAACTAAGCTATTGTCTTCAAAAAATATTTAAAGTACTTAACATTATGAAGATAAATTAAAAAAATACATATATTTAAATCAATTCCATTCAAATTATTAAAACACACTAATATCAACCAACTAATTAAGAGTAGGAATACCAAAATTGCCTCAAATCTTAAACTAAGAAAATAAAATGCTGGTAAGTCACTAAAATAACCACCTAAGAATACCAACTACTAAACATCTTAAGATAGTTTAAACAAATAAAAGGCCAAAAATAATTCCTAAAACTATTGAATTGAAATGAGGAAGCAAAAGGGCAATAGTAGCAGCATGGTAGAAACCAAGTTGTGATATCACTCCAAGTCAAGGTTCATATCATTATCTTGACAGTGAAGTAAATTAAATATTGTGGTAGATTTAATAGGATCAATAAATTAAGAAAGTAGTTGACTAAAGCTCCCATATTTATTGGGTGAATCATAATTAATTAATTTATATATATATGTAATATGCATGTATTATACGGTTCGGATCGGTTTGGAACTATAACCGTAAACGTGAATCCACAAACCAAACCATATAACGCGGTTTCTAATTTTTTTAAACCATGACCAAACCATACTACTAAAAACCCAAACCAAACCTTCCGGTTTGGATTGGTTTAGACTAGATTCATGGTTTGACGGATTTTTTGCTCACCCCTACCTCTGTAATGTAGTTTTTGTGGCGCTTGACTCGTCGCACTTGTAGAAAACGATGTTGCCTATGAGCTAATTTAGTAAGGTTGTTTTGTGCTAAATGATTTACTTGCGTCGTTGACAACGGCACTAAAGGCGTGAGACACGCTTTATAAACATCGAAAAACACAAAAGCCGGCACTAAAGGCGTGTGACACGCTTTATAAACATCGAAAAACACAAAAGCCGACACCGACGCCCGTGACGTTTGTTAACGCTAAAACTTTTTACGATGTTTATTGGGCCTTTTAGCGGCGTTCTTGAAACGCTGCAATGCTTAATTTCTTTCGGTTAGGGTTAAAACTAGAGGCTAGAACAATGACGAATCAAGAGGCGAATGAGAGTGGCCGATCTATCCTCGTTTCAAATATTTGTTAGAATAATACAGTAAAGATTTTATTCTCATATATCGTTCACATGTTTGTTCAATTACATAAGTACGCCTCCAGCCTATGTACCCCAGGCCTATGTTGTCGGCCCATCCGCCAGGCCCATGTACCTTTTTTTTTGATAATCAAAAAAGGGTGAGAGGGGGCAACCAGCGTAGCAACTCTCCTTAGGCGTGACCATAGGGGTTCCCTACCCACCAATGGAGCCATAGCTACCGTCCGGGAGGACGGGCCATCACCACGGCACCACCTATTGTACATTTGGTGAAAGATCCCTCCCTTTGATCCACAAACGAGGTTCGAACACCTATCGGGACTCGAACTCTCGCCTGTGTTAAGAGGGGTGATGATCCCCACGAACTGAGTTATCACCTCAATGGTAGGCCTATGTACCTCAATAGTAAGATTCTCACGCCTAAGTGAATTCCACACAAACTATGGGTACGTCACCAAATGTACATCGGTTTGTGTGGAATTCACTTCAGTGTTCCATATAAATGATCAGAGTCATATTGTTACCAATCTCCGATTGAATTGGTTTTTTTTACAAGGATTCTTAAAAAAATGTTTTAAGCAAATTGAGTGGTTTTGATCATTTGTGTGAAACTTCAAGAAGGATCCCACACAACCTGGCGTACATTGCCGTTCAAAAAAAAAAAAACAACCTGGCGTATATTTGGTGTACACCAAATGGTGTATCCATATATAGTCGGACTAGTGTGTAAGAAAACGAAAAGGTTATCCACACAGATTTCAAATCTGTGCAAACACGCACAGACCTCTTTTAGGCCAATTTTGGGTCCCAAAAAAATAATCGGAGCCGCTCATTTTGTTTAAAATACTTTGTTCATGGTCCCTACCAAAAATCAATTGAATAGAACATCGGTAAGGGTGTATACGAAACATCCAATTTTGTCCAAGAATTTAGGCTTGAATTCTGGGACAAAGTTGCATGTTTCTTAGACACTTTTACCGATATCCTAGTCAGCTGATTTTTGGTAGGGATCATTAACAAAGTATTTTAAACAAAATGAACGACTCCGATCATTTTTTTAGAACCTGAAACGGGTTTAAAAGAGGTCTGTGCATACTGGCACAGATTTCACAATCTGTGCAGATAGCACCGTTCGTAAGAAATGGAGCAAGTATTCAGATGGTCTTGCCTTTATCTGTACCTCTTTGTAGTGGTCAAGTACTAAAACTATATTCGGAAAGCTTCTCATAATAGAAAGAATATTGCTCATTAGGTTAATTTCATATAGTAAAAAAGAAATGCGTATTAGTTTTATTGTTTTTTAAATATCAAGATGTTTGTGTTAGCTTAAGCCCATCTTGACTAATTCTTGCTACCGAATTACCAATGTCACCGTTCACTGGCCGGGGTGGTTCATTTAAAGCTGGAGCAAAATCTCATTTGGATTAACCCCACAAGAATTGCTGGCGCAAGATTCCGAACCTATAATTATTACAGTGTATGCATGATCTTGTAACGTAACAAATAAAGAAGAACTTATCTACCCATTCATGAATAACTAATTTTCATGAACAAGTGCTATATATCAGTAAATATCTTACAAGTCGATTTGAGCAATCAAATACGAGCACATATATTGCCTTCGATGATTGGGTAGAGTATCTATGGGACAGGAAAATTGAGTACGAAATCAAATCGAGTATTAAGTCTCCATCAACCGGGGACGTTTCGCGTAGCCTAATAAATTATCCAGAACGAACCCTAATAACAAGCCATATAAAAACTTGTAAAGGCAGATTAGGTTTACAGAGATGAGCAAAGCCAAGGAGATAAAGCCAAGGCCACCGGCCCACCAAAGAGTTTGGGCCCTACAATCTTAAAAAGGGACCGTGCATTCGATGCGTATGGTACGGATGGGGGACCATTTTCAATAGTTTCTCTTTTTTCTGCACTTTTGTTGTGGAGTGAAACTGAAGCAAAACACCAAAGGAGAAAGATAAAGATATAGTAGTAAGTCCCGAGCTTTAGTCCGGTTGGTTAGCGGGTTTTCTCCACGCATAAGTCATTATTAGGGTTCAACTCTTGGGTGAGGCCGCAAAAAAGTGATTTTCTCTGAATCTTGTAGTTCCGACATGGATGATCTGCCTTTAGCTGGTCCGGACTCCCTGACTATCGAACCAGAAAAATAAAGGATAACAAACAAAAGACAAGCTTCACATCGAGCCATACGTCAGCGTTTAGAGGACCGGTTTGCAGTTTTTGCTTCTTTTTACTTTTGTCTCCAGGCCGGCCTGCGAAATGGGCCCATGTTTTTGGTCGGCTTAAAAAAGGTGCATAACTTATCAATGCAAGTAGGTATGGAACTCGGGGACAACATGCGTGCTGTCCCCATCCGAGCAACGCAATTTTGGTAATGGACGACTCAAATTTTATCTCGCAATAAACGATTGGACGACAACTCTATTTAGAAATCAGCCAACTTTCGAACTAATAACAAGAGAAAAACTTCTTTCCGGTCGTTTTCGTGAAAAACGATTTACGGAGCTCAGATCGCGCGCGTCTAAAGCGAATTGAACAGTCCGTATTTTAATAAAACTTTATGGGGAGAAGTTTAAATCCTCAGAAAAGTTTTATTAAAATTCAAACTGCTGATTGTTGAAACAGACGGCTGTGCTTTGTCGCCTCTGCAAATGATGACTCTTTTTTACCTCTTTTACTTAAAAGACCGCATGCATGCATGCATTTGGTACTCTCTCAATGAGAAGCATGTGGAAAAAGAAATTGGACACTGTGAAAGCCTCACATGTCGGATGTGTACAACCTTAATTACCAAGATAAAAAGAAAGATGAACTTATTCAATGGTTTTGCCATAATAGGGTGAGACAAATGCATGTTGTTTCCAATCAAAGAAGCCATTTATGAATCTATCGTTTGCAAAAACCCTCGCGTAGGAAGAAGGAAAACAATACACGCTCAGAAAGGGGAGAGAGTCCTTGCAGTCCTGATAGCTCGTTTGTGACCCACTGGTCCTCAGTGGAGCGGTAGATCGATCAGTCGATGGATGATTGGTCCCTCGCAGGTTTTGAGTCTAGGGAAACGTTGAGAGGGACGTTGGCTATGACTGAGAAATGATCATATCGTGACAAACCCTCGTATGATGCAAAATGAGACATGCCACGGTCTTATTTGATGATCCGAGCTGTTTAATTTTATAAGCCTCCCTGTTATTTTTCTTTATAATGGATGCAAAAATATCAGATCGATAAGGCATCAGCAAAGACTTTAATTTTTGAACCATATATCTGTCATATGACAAAAAATGGTTGTCGAATTTTGACCATTCATTCCTACGCAAAAAAAAAAAAAGTAATTCGACCAAGTCTTGATCATCCAATTGACTGATTTTTTGCATAGAAGATAAACACATCGAGAACCACAAAATAAATACGCCCTCCGTCCATTTTTTAGAGTCCAATATTCCATTTTGGGTTGTCCCTTAATAAGTGTCCATTTTGTAAAGTTAATGGGTAAAAGTTGGTGCATTTTCTATTTTACCCCTAAAAGTGGATTCCATTTTGAAAAGTTAGTGAGTAAAAATATAATGATGATGTCTCCATAGAGGGTAAATAGGGAAAGTGGAGGTAAAAATTGATGTGAAATGTGTAATGATGATACTCCCTCCGTCCCTTTTTAAATGTCCCGCTTCGTAACTCCAACTTATTAAGAAAACATCATCATTACACCTTTCACATCAACTTTTACCTCTACTTTCCCTATTTACCCTCTATAGAGACATCATCATTACACTTTTACTTACTAACTTTTCAAAATGGAATCTACTTTTAGGGGCAAAATGGAAAATGTACTAACTTTTACCCACTAACTTTACAAAATGAACACTTATTAAGGGACAGCCCAAAATGGAATACTGGACTTTAAAAAGGGGACGGAGGGAGTATCTTTTTAATAAGTTGGAGTTACGAAGCAGGACACTTAAAAATGGACGGAATGAGTAGCTCGGATCATCAATTGGGATAGTGGCAGGTCTTGTTTTACTTGACATAAGGACCGCGTGAAAGATCATGAGAAGATCTTGATTCGTTATACCTAGCTAGTCGCCTCGTCCATCCTTTCGCCTGGGAAAAAAAGAAAAAAAGGGAAAATGACGGCCCAGGACATATTTTGATAATTAATACCTGCTAAGGGCATGCTGAGAACATTTGTTAATGCTGAAAATATCATTGGCGAGTATTAATTATCAAAACACGTCATTAGCCGTTATTTTCCCAAAGAAAAAAGAGCAATTACTAGGGAAAGCCCAGTTGGTTGTGGTATGGATGTGTGCCTTTGGTCCTTCTTTGTAGCCCACAGACCACTGCCCAAAATGTTGTTTCTTTGGTAAGTTGCCCATCAATATTTGGGCTAGCCCACCTTAATACGTACTCTATGTTCGTTTCAAGAACGAATGACTTGGGCTAGTCACTTGGTCAGTCTCCTTCGATCACTTTTTTTTTATAAGTTCTGCCATATCCGATCCTACGGGGCGGATCAAGTCAGGAAGTCCGGATTTTGTGTTAGGTCCGGACTTTTGCTCTAAGCCGTTGGATTGTGCTTTGAACGGACCAGATTCGCGAAAAATCTATTCGCGTGAATAGATATCTAATCACGCGAATAGATTGTCTATGCATCCGGACCATTGAAAACACAATCCAACGGCTGAGATCGTGGTCCGGACGTCCCTGACTGGATCCGGAATGTCCGATCCTAATGGGTAAAAATATGGTCTGGTACAAATAGGTTTTCAAAGAATTCTAACAAGTAAACTGTTCATCAAAATGAGCTCGGAAAAGGACTCACAATCTTATCCCTTTGCTTAACGGCCTAACCTTTCAACCTCGCGAAAGCAATTATCCAGCGCGACCATTTTGAAACCTTCCAATTTTGCCCTAAGCAATTACCCAAGGAGTTTACAAACATGTCTGTGAAATTTTGATTATGGTGATATAAAGAAATAAATTTGGAAAAAAAATAAAGTACATCATAATATTCTCTTCATTTTCCTAATAAGAATGGAAAAGAGTTTTGCAAAACTTGACACCCACGTCTATTCACAACCTCACATTCAGGAACGTTGCCGTATAGAGAGGGGATACTTCCTTTGAAAATATGGCATTGGTGCGTGCACTCATTTACGGGAACTACAACCCTGAGGGGAAACGAGGAAATAAAAGCAAAGAAGATGCAATGGAGGAGCTTCTTCAAGTGGTAAGAAGTTTATGCGTACCTACTTGACATGTTCGTTTGTATATGTACGCATGGATGGATATCCGAACAGCTTGATTTCTTTGCAGAGATGAAAAAATAGCGATTTTATTGAAATGAACCATCTTTGCCACACAGGCTAGCTATGTGTTAAATTGATCAAACTACCGATGGGGATATATATAATAATTTCCTGAGATGAATTATCTCATCGCTTAAAATTTCGATGGAGAATCAATACCACATCGATCTCCAATCTATTGTAAGTAGATATGCGACCACATCGTCCGATTTTGGCTTTCATAAAAAGCGTTGTGTAAGGAAATTTGTCGTCTTAACTGTATCTAAACGTTCGGTCGTTATAAAAACGGTCCTACAAAATAATCGATCTCGATAATTGTTTTTTGGGTGTGTCATATACAGCCAGCAGCCAACAATAAAAAACTTGAAAACAACGTTTTCATTAACCTGGCCAGTGGAGTACTTACTGATCAGATGGGGTAGTAGGTAAATGGCATGACCTGAGCCCTAATGGTGCCACTAACCATTTTTGTATTGTATTACAGAGTTGATGGTTACTTTTCTTTTGCTCGATCTTATCCTTTCGTGGCCTGCACATAGATTTTCAATGGAGAAACTTAATTCTAACGTTGACGTCTATGACGCCACCATATTTCTCTCTCATTACCTAACCCCCCAACCACAGTGCTGCCCCCTGCTTTAGGACTTGGCTTGGAGGATTCATTGATCTCTGCTTTGAAGCCAAAAAAAAACCCCAAAAAAACTTGCGTAATGGAATCCGAAAAGGACAAGAGGATGAGTGCCGGAGGGATAAATTTACGGATCCGGATCCTCTATGAGGATTTCTCTGTGAGGATTTTCATCCAAACCGTCTATCTCGTCAATTAACGGTTCAGATGTGTTTGTATTTTTGACAAATAGTAGTTAATTTTTTTACCGATCAAATTTACGTACTGACTAAAATTTTAGAAAGAAATAATAAAAGAGTGAACGGATCAGCTTTTGCTCATCGACTTTTCAAGAGGGATAGTTCTTCTTATATTGACTAGCCCGTATTTACACTCGAGAAGCTTTCATTTTGCAATTTTTCGTTTAAAAAACAAAAGGGTAAAAGGGTAAATTCACCAACCCACGTCCATTGACTTCTGGAAGAGGGGAATTTTTTGGGGACTGCAAAAAAAAATGTGACAAAAAAGACCCCCAGTTGTGACGGAGTTAGTAATTTTTAACCCTTTAATATTGATATTCTGATGCAGGTGATGACTTCATTGGAGCAGAGTTGGTACCCCGATGAAGCAAGCAAAGCATGCATAATTGTTTTTTTTTTTCATGTCAACGGTCTTTAAATATTATTCCCTCCGTAATGTTTGTCCGGTCCGCCAAAGTAAGAATGTAAAAATAATATAATTTTTATAAGAAAAACTCCAATTTTTTTCAACAATTCACTAGATATTGATAAGTTCTTCAAATTTATAAAAAAATTTAAATTTATTTTTGAGTTCTCGTTTTGCGGACCAGACAAATATTTTGGGACGGAGTGAGTATCTATATCACTTCCAAAGTATAATTTTTTTGCAACTATTAAAGGTCCAAGAATTCAATAGTTGGCTATATTCGGGTTGTGACTGGCCTAATGCATGTTATGTGGAGAGGATTGAGATGAACCGGAGATTGGGTGCTTTATGAGGATCGGGAGATCCTGCCAAGCAAGGGTGCTTGGCAGGGGTGCCGAACGCATCTCGGCCGTCCAAAAGTGTTTTGGACGGTTCGGATGCAAAAGTACCGAATGGATTTAAAAAAAAAAAAAAAGGAAAAGGAAAAAGATGTTTCGATCCGGACCGTTGATTCCGAGATGGACGGCCGGATTGGCCGCTCGGCAGGGGTGCCGAGCGGGTGCCGCTCGGCAGGGGTGCCGAGCGGGTGCCGCTCGGCAGGCACCCCGGGTCCGCTTTATGAGACGTTGAGGTTTGGCTCTATGGTCGTGTAGCATTCCTTTGGAGCATATGCTTACGATTCGACAATTTAACAAATACTAAGATACGGATATCATATTGTCTGGCGAAAAAAATCTAATTGCAGCTGAGTGAGTCATGAGTTTGAGCAAATCGCAGCCTTTGAAAATAGAAGTACCAGAAAGGGATAAACAAGGCTAGTTTTGGCCTAACCTTATTTTTGAATTACTTTCAAAAAATTTCCGTCTACACGGGAATTTCTCTGTGTGTTAACAGAGATATTGAAATAGTAAAAATTTATGATCAAGAAATGTAGAAATTTTCCTATAAACCAAAAAAAAAAAAAAACCACTATATTTGGTTTATCTTTGTCCTCCGTGAAATTCTTAAAGCTTTTTTGCCATAATCTGAAAACACCAACTAAATTATCCTAATTAAGGCGCATGTTTTAAAAAATTTCCGCCTTTTGTAAAACTTTTTTTTTTTTTTTTTTTTGCTTTTTGTCATAATTGTTTACTTTTAGAATTTAGCATATCAAGGCGAATGATTAATTCAAAAATTATTAAACACAAATATTTATAATTTAGATAGGATGGTAGTAAACACAGTGGCCTAAATTTAGGCTAAACTCAGCCAAAATGTCAAACTCATTAGGAAGGAGCAAGAAAAAGTTGTACCCCTACGAATTCCAAGTTCATATTCTTGAGGAAATGAGAGGAATATTCTATTGAGGGGAGGAGAGAATCGTCTTTCTCTTTAGATTTAAGAGAGAGAAAATAGAACTACAACGTGCGTACCTACCTATACAGGTATTAGCTTAATCACTGTACTTAGGGAGTAATTAAGAAGTCCTAGTATATTATATTATTTAGGCCGGGTTCCTGTTCGGCGTGACTACTGCTTTGTTAATCTATACCAAATCTAAATCGAAACCGGCCGGGTATTCAATTTTTAATCAAAATCATCTCACGGGTGGGGAAAGTTTTAAGAAAAATCGCACTCCGTTAGGACGGATCAATCAATTCGGGTATCCTTTGGTTTTAGGTAAAGTTGTCAATCCTTCGTTAACCCCGAGGGGTTGGCCTAGTGGTCAAGACCTATAACTTAGGAATCTGCTTCCTCTTAAGGTTGGCCTGTGACGGCGTGGTGGTGATTGGAGGCGGTTTGTTTTGGCGTTTGGGATGTGGTTGTCTGATTGGTGTGATGTACGGTGGCGATTGAGAGAAGGTTTTCAATTGTGTAGGGTTTGTTTTGGGTTTCTTGGGCTAGGTTTAGCCCACTATGGTGGGTTAGGTTTCTCTTGTACTTAATTGTAAGATCTGGGCATTTTAGGCCATCTGGTTTTTTTGAGCTTTATCTGTAATATTTGGACTTTTAGGCCTTTAGGTGTTCAGGGCTTGACCCATTTGGATGTAATTTTCAACTTTTGGTTGGAATTTCCCTTTCCCCTATCCTTAATGGAGTAAAATGTTACTTTTGCAGATCAAAAAAAAAAAGAAAAGGTTTTAGGTTCGAAACCCCTCGGGTACTATCAACTCCATTGGGAGCAGTCTATAAAGAGATTTGTTTCGATTTTAATTGGGCTCCCTTCAAATGGACGGTTTAAGAAAAATAATCTCACGGAAATTAAGTTGAAGAAAAATCACACTCCGTTAGGACAGATCAATTCGGGTATCCTTTGGTTTTAGGTAAAGTTGTCACCCCTCGTTAACTCCAAGGGTTTGGCCTAGTGGTCAAGGCTTAAAACTTAGGGATTTGCTCTCTCATAAGTTTTCAAGTTCGAACCCTCTCGGGTGCTATCCACTAATTTGGGGCCAGTCCATACCAAAATTTGCTCCGGCTTTAATTAATTGGGCTCCCCACATAAGTAAGCGGTGAGATTGAGACTTCATGATTTATTGAGATGCGTGTAAGCTGACCCGAAATTCACTAGTGTAGAGGGTTGACCGTGAATTAGCTAGTCTCCAGAGAAAACCCCAAACTAGTGCTGATCCACCTATGCTCATCCACCTATGCTCTAAGGCAATAATAAAACGAATGACAGCTTCAATGTTAAGTTGACTGCAGATTTATATTTTGTATATGAAGATTCATCACTAAAAGTTCTCTCCTTGGATAATGAATGGGTTGAATCATGAAGGCATTTGGTGGGGGTTCATTGTCCTGGAGAAATTTCCACACAAGGCTCTCTGCAAAATAAAATAACACCTATTTGAGTGCTGTAGCTCAGCTGTCTAATTAAAATTATACAGATTGTGTTTTGCAAGGCTCAAGATCTTGAGAAAGATGTGGAATAATGGGATGATTTGGCGCCTCAATTATGTTCCATCTAGATCTGCAAATGCATGCCAGCTGCTTGTGAAAAGTTACAGATGAACAACCACAATCTTATCCTTCAGTGTTGTGTCCGTTACACCAAATTAACATGCATGGATCTTGCACCAAATGTGTGTTTCTTACCACATTCATCCTATCTTTCGGGCGGGGCAGCGTTGATATTTTTTTTTTTTTTTTAATCAGCAAAGAAAGGATTTTCATATCATTAAAAATGATACAAAAAAAAAAAAGAAACCCTGATTAAGTTCATCTTATTCACGAAAGTATTTTCTAAAATCGATTTCGTTGCTTCAACAAGCTAAACTAAATTACATTTTGTAGCTAGGTTAACCTTAGTACTTATATGCACTCTCGAAAGAATTACTTCCAGCAGGCTAGTAGGGTTGACGGCTAGGCATATATATATACGAGTCGTTGTCTCAACGTTCGATTCGCAACATCTATCTATGTATTCTCTAAGATGACCCTCCTGGTCAATTTCTTTTTCATTCAACTAAAGAATTGAGGTTACAATGACCTAATGAACTAGCACGTATGCTGGCCCAGTTGGTGAAGTACGTACTTAGCTGCGTTCATCTAGGGTCGTTTTGCCAACTACTACTACTAACTTACTTACGTATTAACTCTCTAACATATAATATAACACATGAATTTCTTGTCTTCCGTAAATAAAAATAATAATAATAATAATTGCTACCAAAAAAAAAAAAAATTTAATCTACTCAACCTCTATGTGAAATCACAATTAATAATACCACCACGCGGAAAAATAAAAAATAACTCGAACAGCAACCATTACTTTAGGAATTAATTATAAACACACAACCGACGAGTCCTACTAAATAAAGCCTAAAAAAAATGGTCATCAAACCAATCGTTCAGTACAAGATTAATTAAAAGTGATAAAGACAAATGTAAGTGCATATAATATTACATACACAACCCTGAGGAGTTGGCCAAGTGGTCTTGGCCTGGAACTTAGGTGCATGTTTGTTCCATTTTAAGGTCTCAGGTTCGACTCTCATTGACAACAACTCTTGGAGTCACCTCACCCACACGCGTAAGCGTATAAAACAGCTGTGGGAAGGGCTGTAGAGATTAGTCTGAGATGCACGCAAACTGACATGGGACACCCTGCATTACTCACACATTAGCATGTGAAAACAGCTATGGGAGGGGCTATAGGGATTAGTCCTAGGCATGCACAAACTGGCCCGAGACACCCTGCATTACCCACGTGTTAGCATGTGAAATGGCTGTGGAAGGGGCTGTAGGGATTGATCCGGAGTGCGCGCAAACTGACTTGAGACACCCTGAATTACAAAAAAAAAGAAAAAAGAAGAAGAAGATTATATTACATACACTACACCTAAAGTAGTATTATAGTGAGATTTGGTGAGATGTAACGAAACAGGATGGAGTTTGAACAGAGCTTTCAACGAATAGTCATAGCTTTCAATACTGCGTGCTTGCGTTTAACCCTCCCTCACCTCCTCCGGTTTTGCTCCTCTGCATCCTTTTTAAAATCGTAATTTCATAAGCTCATCTCGAGCCCAAAACCATGATCCAAACGGTTCATCTCGTAACAGTTTAAAAAGAAAGAAACTCTTCATCCCGTAAAACCTACCAAAAAATCATGCTTTAACAAACGTCAGTTTGATCGAATATCAACGGGTTTAGGAGCAAATTATGTTATATTGAACGATTTAAGTTTAAATTATATTTGGTGCCAATTTTACAAAACAAAATACAAGATTTTTGCATACCTATAGCTATCAGGTCAAACTTTATTATTTCCCGACATGTTATTTTTTGAGAATTCAGCGAAATTAACCATTCGGACTATGCAGGTCGGTAGGAGTGTAAACGGTTCGGTTTGGAGATTTTTTCAAACCAAACTAGATATTTCGGGTTTGGACATTTTGAAAACCAAACCAAAACATATAGCGGTTCGGCTTAGATTTCTGTTTGACCGGTTTATTGCCGTGTTTCGGTTTGGAGCAAAAACACAGGCGACTTTGAGCAATATATAGACTAATTAAACAACAATTTTGAAGTACAAACAACAACTAGCACCAATCAAAAGCAACCAAAAACATTATTGGAAAAAAAAAAAAAAAAACAGCAACAAAACAACTATGAAGTCCAAACAATAACATTTTTATATAGGCTTAAACAATATTCACCCACTAAATATTAAGCAAATATCGAAAAACTCCAATATATATGTGTGCGCGTGCGCCTGCGGTCAAGTTTGGTTTACTCCAGATTAGATGCTAGCGAATCAGGCCGAACTCATTTTCTTCAGTTTTGTTACTAAAAATCAAACTGGACCAAACCTTTTGCCTCTAAACTCCGTTGGTTTGGACGTAAAATATTTTTCGGTAAAATGTTTTATCTATTTTCAAGTGTTTGGTTGTATAAAAAATGAGAAAAATATTTTACATGTAAAAATATTTTCTATTAATTGGATGAAAATGACTTACCCTTAAATCTTCCGTGAGTTATTTTCTGAAATGAACCCACTGCCTTCTACTGCAATTCTCACTACTAAGTTTCCTCGATCGTTAGTCCTAACTCACATTCAATTCCCTTATTCTCATATCTCTCTCTCTCTCTCTCCGAAATTGAATTCCATGCCATCTTATCCTCTCTCTCTCTTTTTTAAAATATTTTTTATATGCCAACCAAACATCAGAAAATAAAATTTTATTTTTCAAAAAATATTTTACATTCAAACAAGCGTAGCCTAAAATCCAAACCAGATCACCTCCCCACCCCTACACGTGGGACTGGGATAAATCCACACAAAATGAAAAAATATACGTATTTGGAAAGGATATGGACGGATGGAGTGCAGGAAGAGGCATAGTCGACCATCTCGCGTATAAAACAAAGTCTCCAACCTCATTACGCCACGTCACCACCCTCCTCTCCCTCTCCTTTTAACCAATCCCACCCCCTCCTCTCCCTTCATTTGAACTTCAACTCTCTCTCTCTCATCCCCCCATCTCTCTCATCAGACTAATGGAGGGTCTCATTCCGTTCGTGTACAGAGCCATAGTCCAGTACAAAAGTGGTGGACAAGGGCTTATAGATACATGGCTCAACGAATCTCCTTCGGCTGCATACATGAGACTCCCGGGCGACTCCGACCGCTTCCAAACGACGTCCGACGTCGTAAACGCCTTCCGGTCGTCCGACTGCGGCTTCTCTCCCTCTACCACCCCACAGCCACCGCCCTCCACCACCGCTCAAAGGAACGTCGTTCCCGCGGTTGTTGATCAGTCTCCGGTCCGTCGTCGAGTTGTTGCATGAAATTCATCGATTTGCCAACGACATATAAAAAGCAAATTACGTGCCCGAGGAAAGCCGAAGGCGCGTAATTTGCTTCTCTTCTTTTCTTTTAAGCATGCATGTGTGTGATTTTCTTTTCATTAATTTGTGTTTTTGTTTCCTTTATTGGTAATGGGAATATTGGTTGTGTCTGTAAAAGGTGTGGATAACCAAAGGGACCCCACACCTTTGTGTTGTTAGTGTCAAATGTGAAGGTTCCATTAATCCATTATTAAGAAATATTTGTGTAAATAGTATTTGAGAACAAATTAATGTGTATTACTATCTATCATGTGTTGTTTCTTCACCAAATGTTATCTTTTTTCAGGCCCCGGGGTTGGTGCTGCCAACACCATGCTGTTCCCCGCGAGCGCGGTCTGCTCCGGTCTCGTTTCAATGATCGGAAACGTTTTACTCCACAGAGCTTGTCAAGTAAAACAAGTGTACCAAAAATCAGCTCGATCGGATATCATTAAATGAATGTTTTGCGAAGTGAACAAGTAAACGAGCTTTACGAAGTGAATGTTTCCGTTCAACAGAGCGAGACCGGAGCGGACCGTGCTGTCAGGGGACAACAAAAGGGCAGCACCAACCCCAGATATCCCTTCTTTCACCTTGTTGGTCCTTCTCTTTTATTACTTTTTTTTCTCAATTTCTTTTCGGGGTTTAATTAGGAGCTGTTTGAAAAAACAGTCGTTGTTCTTTACCGGCTATGAAAATGATTGGGCGAATGAAACATTTTAACTTACAGTTGTTAGGGTTTTAGGTCAAAGGGAATTCAAGAGAACATTTCTGGTAAAATGTAAACTTATAAGTTTGAAACTTAATTTGACAATTTTTTTACTTTTCGTAAACTTTTTATTTAGCTTTTCGTCGTAATTTTTGAGGTTAATCGTTCGTCTCGACAACACAAATCAGAAAAGTATAAAAATATGGACTGGTGTTGAAAATATACGGCACTTTAGACAAATAGACTGTTTGAATTTTTTTTTTTTGTCTTTGGTGAACTTTTTTTTTGCTTTCCGTAATAATTTTGTACTTTTTAGACTTCTCTTGTCGGGATGGGTGATTAATTTAAAAAATGTAACGCGAATCTAACAAAAAATTTAAAAAAAAAAAAAAACGATCAAAACACACAAAACGAAAAAGAAAAATAAGTTCACAAGAATGGAGAGAAAGCCTTAGGATAAGTGCCGTAATTGGTGTATCAAAATAGGTTTGTCAATAGACAAGATTGGATCCGACAAGACCCACCGGTTCACCCTGATACA
Organism: Rhododendron henanense subsp. lingbaoense; assembly: GCA_020567845.1. Taxonomy (NCBI): domain Eukaryota; kingdom Viridiplantae; phylum Streptophyta; class Magnoliopsida; order Ericales; family Ericaceae; genus Rhododendron; species Rhododendron henanense. The sequence goes on from CM036318.1 coordinate 42,347,795, forward strand.
AGTTATGTGTACGAATTTCGATGCTACTTAATCTTTATTTTTTCGAAATTCTATCCTACTTTTTTGATCATAATGGTTTGACTTTGGGTTATTAAATGCATGCACTGTGCATGGGTGGAATATGGTACTTCATCAACCCCTAAAAGTAACGGCTAAAATAATCCAAGAAGTGCAATTTTTGGATAATCAATAAAATAAAATAATATTTTTTTAAATTTTTTTTTAACACCAAATTAAGGAACCAATGGAGATCTGTAATTTGGTGTCAAGAAAATTAAAAAATAATTTCTGTTTTGTGCTTTATTTTTTGATCTAAAAATTGACACCGTCTGAAAATGGACTACTTTTACGAGACGGAGGGAATATTAGTTTGTTTAATCGAATTTCGAATTCCGATTTTAGCGGAGTACAATAAAGAAATCGTGAAGACCCTAGGGAAAAACAAGGAAAAGCTGAAAACATGTAAGCTTCTCTGGAGCTATAATCCTCCTTAAAAATGCGCCATGCTTCCACTCTCAATATTCATACTGTGCTCACACTCTCAATTCTCGCTCTCGATTCTTGCCCTCGTGAATTATCGTAGTTTGTGAAGTATTTAAAAGACGCTTCCACGCTTACGTATGCGTTCTCGCTCTCACACGCGAATTGTGCGACTTAATTAGCTCCTGAGTCAACCAGACAACTAGACGTTTAGCCTCATTTTCGGGAGATTCCATTGAAACTTGTGGAAGATTTGCCTGCATCCACTAAAATATGGTCTGGATGGAAAGTGATTTTGACACTTTATATATTTAGTCATTGGCACTCCACTTTTTGTCTTTACCTATGTAAAATTACCAAATTACACCATTTATTTTCTTAGTGTTCTTCCACTTTAATTAAAGGGTATTGTTGTAATTTCAAATCAAAAAAAAGATAAAAAGTGCAGTGTCAAAATCAATTTCCTAGATAGAGTCGGTCAACATAGTTTAATTAATTGTTTCCACTTGATTAAGAAAGCTTCCTAAACAGCTCTAATTAAGTTGTCCTAATATGGTCCACTTGTGATCCTTAAAGTCTACGACTCGAACCTAAGACAATAAACAAATAATGGATAAAACAAGAATTAGGTTGGTTCAGTAATCCTTCAATTGCTATCTTATTTAGTTCAGTAAGATTAAATGCTACTCCCTCCGTCCCTTTTTAAGTGTCCTGCTTCGTAATTCCAACTTATTAAAAAGACATCATCATTATACTTTTCACATCAATTTTTTCCTCCACTTTCCCTATTTACCCATCATCATTACACTTTTACTCACTAACTTTTCAAAATGGAATCTACTTTTAGGGACAAAATAGACAATTCACCAACTTTTACCCACTAACTTTATAAAATGGACACTTATTAAGGGATAACCCAAAATGGAATACTGGACTATAATAAAGGGACGGAGGGAGTACAGTATATTATGGTAGGCAGTAGCTATTGAATTGAACTTGGATCTACACGTGCGTTATGGAGTACACTCAAGCAAATATTGGCCCAGCTTGCCCAATTAACAAAGCCAAGCCTCGAGCTGCTCGCGAAGAGCTCGATCAATTTATTTGCAACCCTAATCACATACTAGGAAGGCCATTCAAATTCCTTCCCTCATTTAAGATCTCGTCTTACTAGATTCAACCTTCATCATTTCCCGAAAATACGAAAGCCTCTCCATAAACAATGTTCTAAAAGTCGCTAGGCGTTAGTCGGGCGGTCGGTCATCTTCAAGCGATTAATCGGATTTATCGGTGCATATTACTTAGGAGTAATTAGTAATCGGTGATTAATCGTTAGTCGGACCGAATCGGATAGACCCCACCTGCGATTAATCGACGATTAATTTCTTGTTTTAGAATACTGCCTCTAAACGAAATATATGATGGAGCACCAAATCGAAAAGAACCATTTCTGAAAGTGGCTAGAAACAGAATACCATAACCAGTACCATATCAGCTTCATCTCTAACAAAACTCTTCATTTGTACGCAGCTAGTTTGTTCTTGGTGCAGACCACTCAACTCTAAGGATGAGATTGTCATACCCATAGCCATCGAGTTTGTTAATAGCTCTCTCCGCGTCTTCCCGGCGCAGAAAGTTGACGTAACCGTAACCTCTGCCCGAGCCGGTTGCGTAGTCCTTCGGAACATGAGCGCGAAGCACTTGCCCGAAAGGGCGGCAGAGGTCCACCAAGTCAGAGTCCTGAGTGTCCTCTGAGAGGTTGTCGATCCTGATAGCGTAATCGTCGTTCCTCCGCCTCATATCCGATCCAACTACGCTTCTCTCGGCACCTTCCCTCCTGCTTGGTGGCACGTAAGAGGTACCTTGGGTGGAGGGCGAAGCGGCGGCTGCTGCGTCTGTCGAAGGAGGTGTATTATTCGTTAAGAGTTGGGTTTGGTGAGCAAGACCTGGGTAAGGGCACCTCGCCGTCCAATGGTCGCCCTTCATACCGCAACTCCTGCACACCATCAGAGCAGCTCCTTTGCCAAGCTGTGCCAGTGAATCTCCGCTACTCTTGGCTTCTTCGGCTTTCTCACCTGTTTGTGTTTCCATCATTGGACAAATTCCAAGGTTTTAAAAAGGCATCAACCTAATACATCGGGCACAACGATGAAGATCGTTCTGTATGACATGGGTTAACATGGCAAGCATACATTACGAAGACCTTTGCGAAAAACCACAAAATTTGAAAACGAGAAACAAAAAGCATGAAAAATCATAGCAACAAATGCAGCTGCATGATAGGATTGCGTCACTGGACTTGTAACCATTCTATAAAGCAGCAGAAATTTTAGCTCCACAGTACAGCCACGTCGTACCCGCCCGGTACCAGTGTCGGCCCCGACATTTGGGTTGCCCAAGTCCGACCTTCCGCTTGGTTGCCCACTAGTGTTAAGTATTAAAAAAAAAAAAACTACATACAAAAAAAAAAAAAAAGGAACAAAAACAAGATTATATATAAGTGCTTTATGATTAACACGATCATATTCAAAGAAAATAACTTCTTGCATTTTTTGAAGCAAATTCTTCAATTATTAGATCATCATACTTTAACTTATCCAAGTACTTATTTTCAATTGATATCATAGCCAATCCACTTAATCTCTCATGTGACATGATAGTCTGAAGATAAGTTTTTATCAACTTTAACTTCGAAAAACTCCTCTCAGCTGAAGCAACTATGATCGGAATAGTCAACAAAATTCGATAAGCAACCCAAACCATTTGGAAACCGCCATCTTTCCAATAAGACATTATAAAATCAAGGATGTCGATTGATTTTGTTACTTCTCTTGGCAATATTGTTTTCAAATGTCTAAGTTCTTGGAATAACTCCTTCTCGTGAATATCAACATGTTGATTGTATTCCAAGAAACTTTATAGTTTAGTGCAATGCTCCATCAATTGCTCTTCAGCAACACTCTTGAATTTCACGTTAAACAAAAATCCAACAATTGCTTCATAAAGTTCAAATTGCTCAAACCGGTCCTTAAGTGATGCAAGAGCTTGACCTATGATGTGGAGGAAATAGGAAAATTTTAAACAATCTTCTGGTGATAGACTTTTATTGGCATCATCTCCCACATTCTCATCAAATTGCTTCTTTCTTTGAATAACTCTTTTTTTTGCAAATACCGGTTTAGAACAAAGAACACAGAATCAGAGTAAGGATTTACACCAGGTAAATTTGGGGGCAAATCAGAGTAAGGGTTTCGCACAATCCCGTCCCTTCCCATTTTGGTTATAGTGTCCCTTTTCTTTTTTTCTTCTTATCTGATAGCCCTCCTAATTTTCTCTCTTAATAATTTGCCCTCCTAATTTTTTTTATCTGTTATTTACCCCAGGTATAGAAAACCTCTCTTTGCCCTCCTAATTTTCTTAAGTATCATAATTTTTTCAAGTGGGTGGAAACCATACATATTTTACTTTTTTTTTTTAAATGGATGATGCCCCTAAATATATTTTTTGCTGGATTTCTTTATTATTATTATTATTTTTTGTATACGTACAATTTTTTTTTTTGTTGCCCCTTGCCGGGGGTTGCCCGAGCCGGCCGGCTTGCGGGGCTTACCCCCTGGCCGGCCCTGCCCGGTACCCAAAAATTTCTCCTAGAAAAGGGTTCATACTTTTCGATCACATAATATATTATATATTTGGAGTCTGATATCAATACAAAGTAACAAGCTTTTTCAATATGCTATATCAGCAGGCGATCGAAGAAATCCAATACAAATCCGTTGGCATCAGAACAAAGGGCGGTGCTAGGTTACGAATGAATTCACACAGATTATGGATGAGATTTCAGAAGCAACGATCAAGATGAACGGAATAAAATCATTAACCGTTTAATTTCCCTTTCGAGGTCAATCCAATCTCATTTCGTATACTATTAAGAGCCAACCCTACTGAACAAACAGAAATATAGAGATCTTCGGTTTAGTATTTCAAAACAGGGGAACTGAATTAAATTGGGGATAGGAATACTGTATAACTAAATTCTGGGTTTTAAAAGGTTGGTTGGATGCAATTCAACTTTCTGGATAGTCCACAACATTTGGGGCAGAGCATAACTAATAGGGTCTACATAACTAATAAGTCACAGAATGTGTTAGCTGGAACGGGATTGCGAAAGCATCTTTCGAAAGACATATTCGACTACAAATTGTGAGAGCTAGGATTAAAAGTAAGAACGAGAATTAAGAGCGAAGGCAGCGGGAGGTTCATCATGATGTGAGCGAGAGGAATCCTAGTTATCCCAATTAAACTATGTCGCAATACCACTCGGGGGTACTTCATCATGTGACCCAGAGGAAATCCTAGTTAGCCTAACTAACCTAAATCACAATACTACTGACATTCTGCACATACAGCATTGTACTCCTTTCGTTCCAAATTGCTAGTCTTTTACGAAACGTCGTGCAACTTTAGGATCAAAAAATAAAGTACTCCCATATAGAATTTTTACAATTGTTTTCTACGAAATTAAAATTTTTCCTGAGGTGTTAAAACTATTTGGTGTAATATTTTTTTTATGATGTACGGAAGTACTTAAATTTTCGGTTCGCAAAACGAGAAACTTATAAAAATTGCAATTTTTATCAAGGAAAATTCGAACTTTTATCGATAAATTAAAAAAAAACTCTTTGATATTTAGTAGCTAGCAGAAAAAAGTTGGAATTGTTCTCGGAGAAAATTTCACGTAGATACCTGACCTTTCACTCAAATCACACATAAACACCTGGCATTTCTTAAATTTCATATAAACATCTGACCTTCCTAACAACTCATCAATTCAACACTTGCCGTCACCCCTTTGTCTAAAACCAAATGAATGGTTCAAAGGCTTTCAGGATTTCGCAATTGGATCTCATGCAGTGTTCTGGATCTCACGTTTGGACCTCATCAAGTTCTGGTCCTTAGTTTTGGATCTCATGGATTTCATCAGAATTGCACCTCAGTTTTGGACCTCATCAAGTTTTGATCCTTACTTTTGGATCTCATGGGCCTCTTTAGTATTTCTGGATGTCATTTTCGGATCTCTGTTGTCGTCCGTTTATGAAGACTAGACTTACCTGACCTCTCTGTTATTACTTGATAAGCACCCAATATTATAGACATTGTTTGGGTATGCCAAGAACCTCCTACCTAGATTTGAATCGGTCCAAGAGGTTTGAAGGACACGTTTGGAGTTGCACTGGATGCACAGTTTGTCCTCCAAACTGCTGGACCTTGAGATGTTGTTGGATGTAGAGGATGATGCCATGGACGAGCTTCAATGTAGAGAAAGATGCTGCGATTTTTTAGAGAATGTAACGAGAGATGGTAATGGAGGAAAAAGGGGGTATCCTCAGGTGTCTTATAAGAGCATTTTGGCGCCTACTTTCACCACTAGAGATTGGATTTCCCTCCAAAACCACGTTAGATTTCCCTCCCAAACCATTTAGGTTTCCCTCCAAATCTAACTTAGCCATTCCGTTTGGTTTTAGACGAAATGGTGACGACAGGTGTTGAATTGATAAGTTTTTAGGAAGATCAGATGTTTATATGAAATTTAAGAAAAATCAGGTGTTTATATGTGATTTGAGTGAAAAATCAGGTGTCTATGTGAAATTTTCTTTTGTTCTCAACATCTTATTTTGTGGACAAAACAATCTTTTTCATACCCAATAAGGGAATGAGAATTTTTTTAAACTCTCTTCTTCTTTTCTTTTCTTTTTTCTTTTTCCCATTACCCATGTTCTACAGACTACACGAACATTAATAATTTGGAATGTCTTTTAAAAATAATTTCACGTTCGCTTTCCCACTTTTGCTGTGCATCACGCATGCAAATTATGTGACCTAACCGCATATAATTACGGAAAAGAGCAATAAAGATAAACAAGGGCGAATTACCAGACTCTCTCCGTCGCTCGAGCACAATCTCCTCCCTGGAAACCATAGTAAGCCGGCTCCCAATGTCCTCATCAACAGCATCGCCAAACTTAGCCCACTCTCTCCTCTCCACAGCGCGCTTGCTAACCCGAGCGCTGGCCAGCTTCCGGACGCGAGTAGTAGTAGTGACCCTGACTCTGTGCCCCTGTTCATTGAGCTTGTACTCCAACACCTTCTTGATCCCGTTCTCGTCCAGACCGGTTACTTGCGGTGGAGGGAGGAGGAAGCCGAGGTCTGCGGCGGCGAAGGCAGCGGAGTCGTCTTCCTCTTCGAGTTCCGACCACCGGAGCTTGTTCGAGGATGAGTTCTTGTTGGAAGCCGAACTGGGTTCTGGTTTGTCGATCGCCATGGTTACTTGTGTGTTTTGATTGGCGATGGTGTGAGGGATTAGGGTTTTCGGATGGAAAAATTGTGGTGATATATGTGCAGTTGGAAAAAAAAAAGGTTTCAATGCAACTTTATTTGTAACTCCACCTTATTTGTGCTTAGAGCCTTATCTTTCCAACCGGTCCCAAGCCTGGATAAAGGAGGAAGGTTGTGCGTTAGGTAGCTGACAGCCAGCACGTAAAAAGCCCGTCAGATCTTTATAACATGAATCCAAATATGATAACGAGACATGCTAGGATGTTTACAAGTGGTCTTTGACAGAGCTCAATGGAGGAAAATGATTCATGTAGCCGACCCCAAGTTATTGGGACTAGGCCTGTCAATGGATCGGATCCGATCCGGATCCGATCCGAAAAATCCGATCCGAATCCGAATCCGAAAACGTCGATCCGATAATCCGAATCCGATAACAGATTCGGATCCGGATCGGATTCGGATTCGGATCGGATTAAATCCGTTATCGATCCGAATCCGAACTTTATTTTTTTTTAACTTTTTTTAAATTTTTAAAATTTTTTTTAAAAAAACAGTAAATTTTTTATTTTGAAAAAAAAAATGTTTAAGAAGTTGTATTTTTATTTTCAATTTTTTCTTGTATTTTTTTTTTGGAAAATATTTTTTTTTTCCCTAAAATTTTTGAAGTAAAAAAGTTATCGGATCGGATTCGGATTTTCGGATCGGATCCAAATTTTTCGGATCGGATCCGGATTGCCACTATCGGATCTGAGTCTTATCGGATTCGGATCCAGTCTTATCGGATCCGGATCTGTCGGATCCGGATCGGATCCGATCCGTTGACAGGCCTAATTGGGACATAAGGCTCGATTTGGTTTACTTTGGTTTCAATGCAACTTTATTCGTAACCCACACAAGCCGTTGCGTTTTAGCAAAACTAATGCTTGCAGCGCACGTTTCAACCGCCCTATTCTGTTTCTGTATCTAATGGGTGAGTTACAAAAGAATCTGGTTTGTCTGCATTCCAATTTCGGATTGGAGTGTAGAGGTGCGATTCAAGTGAGCGCAACCGTCGGATGGTATTTTATCGGTAAAAGATTGAACAAATTTGAACCATTGATTATCAAGATGAACGGTTCAAATTGAATAGCACAACCTTCTCTGCAATTGACCGTAGAGAAGTCGGATCCTTGTAAAAAGTGTCTAGCAAGGGTCTGTTTGGACGAAAACGTTCGATACTATCGTAACTATTGCTGTCTTTTTTATTACTAATTTTGTCAGATTTTGTGTTAAAATTGGGTGTTAATTATTTGTGTTGGCAAACGGAATCTATAAAGTAAATTGATAAAATAAAGACTTAGATTTTTTCAGAAAAGATTCAGGTTTTCCGTCGTATTTAGCATTTTTAGGGTCACATTTACTAATGTACCTTTCGCACGACACGATAATACCTTATTAATAGAGGTGGCGGCAAATTGACCCAAAACCCACTAATAAACTCAGACCCACCCACTAATAAATAGCCTCAACCCAACCCATTTATTAGTTAAGTTAGAATGAGTCCAAATCCATCTAACCCACAAGATATAAATTGCTCATTAATTTTTTTTGGCTTCTGATTTTGCCACTCTCTTTTTTGTTAACGCTACTCCCCTGCAAGTGTGTTTTTTGTGCAAAAATACACTTGCACCAAAAATACACTTGTAGGGGAGTGGGGTTAACAAAAAAGGGAGTAGCAAAATTTCCCTCCTTTTTTATTTATTTATTACTATGCTTTTGTTTTACCCATTCCAGGGGTGAGGGGTTAGAAGAGTTGAATTCACTAAGTTCAAGATCCAGCTAAAAGCATCAAACCATTCATCAATCAGACCAAGTGCAGTGAAATCTGAAAAATTAACACCTCACTTGCATAAAATTACAGAATATATTATTCAGCTCAATCGGGTCAGCGAGAAACAAGAAACAGAGCCGTGTCATGAGCACAGAGCGAACTATTCTTTCGCCTTTTACAACTCACAACCGCATATAAAAACTGGATTTTCAGCCATGCCCGCAATAGGAAGCTATAAAAGCACACCAAAAACCTATTGCAGTTGAAAAGGGGGGAAAAAAATGAAACTGCGATATTGGAACAAGACCAATAACGTTTACATGTAAAACAGAGGGCAGTGAAGAATTTGAGAGAGAGAGCATGAGTTATTCAGACAGAGGCTAAGATCCAAAACATAACATGAGAAGATATGGCAATAAGGAACCAAGTGACAAAAGCCAAGGCTACAGAGAGCTGGAATCGGTTGCAAGGGAGATGCATTTGAGCCTTGCAGAAATTCAAGTCCCTTGCATATAAAACTGCGATTCCGGCTGATGAACATGCTGCTGCAAGAGATAAAGTAGCAGTCACCTGCATTTAAAACAATCGTCATTGCTCCAATTTGATGCAGAAAGAAACATAGCAAGAAAGATGAGGCCGTATCAAAGGGAGAGAACTCTGATTTCCAGCTAAAGGCCTGATTTGATCAAAAAAAGACTAAAGGCCTGATTAGAGTACTTCTATAGCTAGTATTCAGTAAAAAAGAGATTTCAGGAAGCAGCAGTGACCTGGATTTAAAACAATCATTCAAAATGAACATGATGTGGCCCTTATCAAAGAGAAAAAATTGATTTCCAACTAAAGGTTTGAGTACTACTTCTATATCTAGATGTTCAATATATCCAAAACTCCGAGAACTCGTGAGATGTAAATTACAAAGAGCTCAGTTGCAGAATCTGCAGATTAGATGTACTTCAGTAAGACTGACCAAACTAATATACGACGTTAATTACAAAAACACAAGAAGGAGGAAACAGCCCAGTGGCGGACAAGGGAGGGTGAGGTGGTGCCCTAGCCCCTTCACATCTCCAAATATTCTCACTAGTTATACACTAGTAGTTTGTTAGGTTAATTTGGATAAATTCTACGACAGTGGCCTCCGTACAAATCCTGTGATAGGAAGCTCATTGACGACTGCATTTACATGAAGATGTATCTGCACTTCTATGCATTGCACCATTTGAAGGAAATCAAGTGGCATTTTTAGTTTTGTTGAAATTAAAACTAATGTATGTGGAGCTCCTCAATCCTCAGTTCCGTGCCCGTTGCCACATCATGACCACGAAAACGGGAAATAAGAGATACAGTAAAACTCGGAAACAAGTATGATGAATTATGAATATGATGACCACTGCAACTCAGGAAAAAAATACTTCAAGACTCAAGAGTAATGCGAGGATCTTTTTGAAATAGTTTGTGCATGTTTGATGAGAGCTCAAGGAGAGTGTTAAATACCCAATCGCCTACAACAAACAGGCTCACTAAGACCGGATTATGAAGGTCTCTCTTTATCCTCAAAGCGTAGACATCAAGACATGCAAGCCCAAAGCTCCACAATACCTGAAGCCCCATTGATGCGATCAAATAGCTGCAACAAATATGTACTTTGATGAACTTTGACCATAGTATTCAGCAGGAACATGTCCATAAATTTAGAAGTGAAAACAAGAGAGAAGCAACAAATAGCTTGTATGAAAAGTCACTAATAATTGAACTGGTAATCTATTCAAGCAAGAAAATCATGCAAAATGGCAAGTGGAACCTTTACTATATCTTTACCCGAAATTCACGTGACAAAACTGAATGAATGACTCAACTGAAACCCATACAATCTGTATATACAGAAAGCCCTACGTATACGAACTTTATGGGTGGACTGGTTGAGGTCATTGGCGGACACATGAATCATGGGTAGTGGGCCCCAAACTCATTGGATGTATGGGGATGGAGACGTAGGGCTTATTCCGTTTGATGCAACCACAATAAAACTGTACTTTCCAAGGCGCTGGGGCTGGAGCTGGTTCTTTCTGGCTATCAATGTATTATAGCAGCCCAGAATCATAAAAAACAGTTCGGTTGCAAAATGGAAGTCCTAAAATACCAATCCAAAAAAACAGGCCACAAAATCATGTAGACAAGTCCAAGGTGTCGATTATAGTTGTAGACTTGTTTGAATTTCTGATATTTACAGACCAAGATGCTCTATTTTCATATTTTAGGGTACACTATACAGGATTTGCGAAAGATGCTCTAGTAATTGTGTCAAGGGTGGCAGTGGACATTTGGCTTTCCAGGGGCAGGCTATTGATATTTATTTTTCGATTAGTTGTTGCTGCTACAGAAGTTTTGCCAACTTTGACGGCTCAAATTGCATATTACTTTGTAGTAGATGTCGTTCCAACTTGATTCAGTATAAGTTCAATGACGACATGAGATGTATTCCGGTGTAGTCGTGTTTGATTTTCTCCCCAAAAGAGATTTTTAGCCAACAGTTCTAGATAGTCGTACACAAACATTTGGCACCCGACTACCATGAATAATTCTACACCATTAGAGCAAGAGAATCTCTAGACTCTAAATACTTACAAAACGTCAATCACTATCTAGGTTTTGGAGGATTTAGAAAGGAAAATGATATTCACGCTCTATTTTTAGCCTCTCAAACTCCCAATGAGGCATCCAAACGACAAAAGATGGAGTGTGACCCTAATGCAAATCATTACATGTGAATCATGTGATAGACATATAAACAATCGCAGGATATGAAGATCTGGACAGGTACTGGGAGTAAGTCTTTCGGAGTGACTGACTACATGTCAATTTCTGCTACAACTTACTTCTTCATCCCCACCTTCTTTTCGAGATGCAGTTTAGCTCGGGTTTTACACCTATAACTATAAAGAAAGAAAGCCCTTCTTTTCAGTTCAAGAAGATGTTCTTCTCTACCAGGTTTCGTAATCTATTTTCATTTTCTGTCTCATCTTTTCCTCTTTGTATTCAATTTCAGAACTCGTTTTTTATTTGTACACGTGCAATAAAGAAGGGTTCTTTTCATTCCAAATGTCCAAATTTAGTGCAGAATGACACTAGCTAAGACAGTGGTATTTGCATTTGGTAACTCATGATTGATGATTCCGTAAAGTAGATTGTTGCTGTGAGACTGTGACAATTACGTACGAGGAAACAAACTTCTTGATAGTGACTCCTTCACCAGTTAGGCAGTTACCATTTCTACAAACCAACTGTAAAATAATAGGTTGCATTTTATCTTCATTCATGCGTGATGCAACTATAAATTGTGAAAACACATTCCACTCAGAGCCATGTAAAGCACCAATCTTTCCTATAACTTCACCAACTATATTCACTATGCCCATCTGGTTGTACCTCATGACTTCAAAGCGGGAGGTTTGGGGTTCGAATTCATGAAGAGACATCAAACCCCCTTTGGTTGTTAACCCACTAATTCCCCTCTAACCCCCCACTAATGTATACAATACTGGCCAAAAAAAAAAAAGTTACTATGCCCTATTGCCTAAATGTTTTCGACAACCATCGCGATTTCCAATTTATCCTAAAAAATGAAAGAAATTTTACACAGCAAACCGACCGAACAAAAAAGCACTAATCCTAAACCAATCTATGTGCATTATGAAAAGGAATCATACCTAACATTTCAGCCTACTAGCAATACCCAAAATTTCAACACAAGCAGTGACTCCATACCTGATGAACTTGCAATACTATTCCGAAAATTGCAAAATTACAAATACGTAGGGATTCAAAAGAAGTGCAAGGAACAGAAATCGTACCAGAAAGCAGTGTAGCTAGAGAAACCCAAAGCAGAGACCATAACTCCGATGGAAGCACTAGCAAATAAACACTGCCCGATCCTCAAAGTCAGCCCACTCACCGTCCCTGGGCTCCCCAACAGCTCCTTCATATCGCCTCCCCTTCTCTCTCTCTCTCTCTCTCTCTCTCTCTCTCCTCCTCAAAACAGAAACCCTAGCTTCTACAATCTCACCATACAATCAGTCCCACCAAAATCACCCCCATTTTCCCAATCCACTTTAATCAAATCTGACAATGCATGTATTATGTATCTCTCTCTCTCTTCTCTCTCTCTCTCTCGATTTGTATAGATTCAATATCGGCAGAAAGGAGAGAGCTTTTAGGGGTGGGATTGGAAATGGGAAGAGGGAGAAAGGTGAGGAGACCGATCTTCCGGTTTGTTCGCGTTGGAGTTCATAGTTGTTATCGATGATGGCGGCCTGGCCTGAATCTGTGGAATAAAGAAACCATTGAAATCAGTACGAGTTTAACAGACTAATTATTTGTTTAACAATAATCCGTTTGCTTTTGCATTGCTGTGGATTCGTTTTATTCGGTTTTTTTTTCTGGTTATTTTGGTTTAGTTTATCTTTCTTTGTCGGGTGTCACGACACTCTGGACCGTTGCATTTTGGTTGTGCACCATTTTTGGTAATGTAAACCACATCTTGGGAGATTCATTTTGGAATTCCACATCGAAACCTTTTTTAACTCATTATTTCAAATAGATGTGTCAAACGGGCCGAGCAGGCACCTGTGTCAAACGGGTCGTGCTGGCTGTTTAGCTCCGTACCAATCGTGCTTTGTGTCGTGTCGTGCCATGCCGGCCCGTTTAGTTTAGTTTATCGTGTCGTGCCGTATCGTGTTGGCCCATTTACTTAATCGTATCATGTCATGCCCATGTCGGGACATCTCCAACTGAGTATCATCAGTAAGAAAAAAAAAACTCCAAAAAGTGTAAAATTTGGGAAATGATTTTATCACTTTCTTTTTTGTTAATGGTACTCTCCTGCAAGTGTATTAATACAAAAGTGTAAATGGGTGCAAAAATACACTTGCAGGGGGAGTGCCGTTAACAAAAAAATAGGTGGCAAAATCAGCGGCAAAATCAGCGGCCTAAAATTTTTATCAACACAAAAGTGTAAAATGTTATGTTCCAATATAAAATAAAAAACTACAGTAATATTTTTTTTTTGGTATCAAAATTAGTATTTTGGTGTGCCATGCCCGTGTTATGCCGTGCCATACCCGTCTAAAACTGTGCCCGTGTCATGCCGTGCCACATTTAAATGTGTCGTGTCGTGCCAGTCCGACCCGTTTGACACATTTAATTCCAAGAGTTTATTCAGATATCTGTAATAGTTGGATCAATTCATTAAACTTTTGTTAGCAAATCAAAAATGACTTTAGCAAAATTATTTCAAAGAAAAACTAAAGCACGTGTTCTTAAGAATCACAACCAAGACACAAATTGTAAGAATGCATTCATGTGACGATTTCATATGATATTTTTCCGATCAATAATGGTTTTGTTCTGGATCAAAGTTTTTTTTTTTTTTTTTCAAACGGAAATTGTTATTTGTCAGTCTTGATGCATACATTATACCAAAAGTTATATTGCTTTGTTTATTTATATTTGAAAGGTATATTGCTTTGTTCAAACAAGGGTTTACAACCAAGGGAGGAAAAACTTTAGTTCAATAATTTTTTTTTTGTTTTTTTCATTCAAATTTGATATGTTTTCTTTATAATAGACCTTAGTTTTGAATTAATTTAGACACATAATAGTCTCTAATGTTTTTGACCTAATTATAATAGACTTGTTTTTTAATGCATATTATCAATCCGTATAAAATCTTGGAATTTTTATCTGGATAAATTTCAAGGTCCAAAACCCAGTGTACGTACGGGTGCAAACGAGTTTAGCCGAGCCGAGCTTCTTAGCGTTCGACCTCGCCTCGTTTACTACATGAGCCAAAAACTCAAACTCGAGTTCAGCTCACCCTCAACAAACCGAGCACCTTCATTTACTAAATACTAAGACACTTGTTCAAATTGAGTCGAACTTTTTAACTGTAGATTGTTAAGCTCGACTCGTTTACCACAGTCCATCCTTAATGTAAGCAGACCTCATCCACATAAATAGAGCCGACAAAAACTAGTGAACCTTGCTACTGGCACAACAAATTTGTGCACAGATTACGTTATGAGGCTCACTAAGGGTCCCATACAAAAAATCCGATCCGTTAATTATGTTTAAAACATTTTTTCAAGGGCCTTCGCGAAAAATTAGCTCAATCCGATACCTATAAGTGCTTTGATCTAATCATCTAACTTTTCATTCGGGTTTTTAGAGAGTGAAAAGTTAGACGATTAAATCAAGTACTTATAGGTGTCGGATTGAGCTGATTTTTTGCAAGGTCCCTTGAAAAAATGTTTTAAACATAATGAACGACTCAAATCACTTGTATGGGACCCATAGTAAACCCCACATAGAAATCTGTACACGATCTGCTCACAGATTTGCTGTGTCCATGAACTTTCCGAAAAGTAGTGCCGCCATCACTTTTGAGAAACTTCCACAGACGTGAACAACAGCGTTTCTCTCTCTCTCTCTCTCTCTCTCACAGACGTGAACAACAGCGTCTCTCTCTCTCTCTCTGTGTGTGCGTGTCAAACTTTGAAATATGTGTGGTTCCGTAGAGCTCTTTATCACTTTCCGAGTGCGTCATTGCATTGCTCACTCATACATACTCATGCTCATATATATAGGCACTCCCACTCGGTTGTGTATATGAATGTTGCAGATAGATCAATTTTGAGGTCGTGAGTTGGATCGATATATCGGTAGAATGGCGAAAGCAATTCGATTCTTCGAACTCAACACCGGAGCTAAGATTCCTTCCGTTGGTTTGGGCACCTGGCAATCTGATCCTGGACTCGTCGGTGACGCCGTTGCCACCGCCGTTAAGGCATCTCTCTCTCTCTCTCTCTCTAAAAGAAAGTTGAATTAATTGACCTAACCACGCCTGGTTCTTAGTTGCTTACTGTATTCTCTACCTGTGCAGGTGGGATATCGACATATTGATTGCGCTCAAGCTTACGGCAACGAGAAAGAGGTACTTTTCTTCTTCTTTTTTTGGGTTATTGGTGGGATGTTTTTCGTAGTGAACGAAAAAAATTCAGTAGATAGTAAATAATTATGGAGGACCACGAAAACGGGAAATAAGAGATACAGTAAAACTCAGAAACAAGTACGATGAATTATGAATATGATGACCACTGCAACTCAGGGAAAAAATACTTCAAGACTCAAGAGTAATGCGAGGGTCTTTTTGAAATAGTTTGTGCATGTTTGATGAGAGCTCAAGGAGAGTGTTAAATACCCAATCGCCTACAACAAACAGGCTCACTAAGACCGGATTATGAAGGTCTCTCTTTATCCTCAAAGCATAGACATCAAGACATGCAAGCCCAATGCTCCACAATACCTGAAGCCCCATTGATGCGATCAAATAGCTGCAACAAATATGTACTTTGATGAACTTTGACCATAGTATTCAGCAAGAACATGTCCATAAATTTAGAAGTGAAAACAAGAGAGAAGCAACAAATAACTTGTATGAAAAGTCACTAATAATTGAACTGGTAATCTATTCAATCATGCAAAATGGCAAGTGGAACCCTTACTATATCTTTACCTGAAATTCACGTGACAAAACTGAATGAATGACTCAACTGGAACCCCATACAATCTGTATATACAGAAAGCCACACGTATACGAACTTTTTGGGTGGACTGGTTGAGGTCATTGGCGGACACATGAATCATGGGTAGTGGGCCCCAAACTCATTGGATGTATGGGGATGGAGACGTAGGGTTTATTCCGTTTGACGCAACCATAATAAACCCGTACTTTCCAAGGCGCTGTGGCTGGAGCTGGTTCTTTCTGGCTATCAATGTATTAATTATAGCGGCCCAGAATCATAAAAAACAGTTTGGTTGCAAAATGGAAGTCCTAAAATACCAATCCAAAAAAATTAAAAAACAGGCCACAAAATCATGAAGACAAGTCCAAGGTGTCGATTATAGTTGTAGACTTGTTTGAATTCCTGATATTTACAGACCAAGATGCTCTATTTTCATATTTTAGTGTACACTATACAGGATTCACGGAAGATGCTCTAGTAATTGTGTCAAGGGTGGCAGTGGACTTTTGGCTTTCCAGGGGCAGGCTATTGATATTTATTTTTCGATTAGTTGTTGCTGCTACAGAAGTTTTGCCAACTTTGACGGCTCAAATTGCATATTACTTTGTAGTACATGTCGTTCCAACTTGATTCAGTATAAGTTCAATGACGACATGAGATGTATTGCGGGGCAGTCGTGTTTTATTTTCTCTCCAAAAGAGATTTTTAGCTAGCCAACAGTTCTAGATAGTCGTACGCAAACATCTGGCACCCGACTACCATGAATAATTCTACACCATTAGAGCAAGAGAATCTCTAGACTCTAAATACTTACAAAACGTCGATCACTATCTAGGTTTTGGAGGATTTAGAAAGGAAAATGATATTCACGCTCTATTTTTAGCCTCTCAAACTCCCAATGAGGCATCCAAACGACAAAAGATGGAGTGTGACCCTAATGCAAATCATTACATGTGATAGACATATAAACAATCGCAGGATAGGAAGATCTGGAAAGGTACTGGGAGTAAGTCTTTCTTTCGGAGTGACTACATGTCAATTGCTGCTACAACTTACTTCTTCATCGATCCCCACCTTCTTTTCGAGATGCAGTTTAGCTCGGGTTTTACATCTATAACTATAAAGAAAGAAAGCCCTTCTTTTCAGTTCAAGAAGATGTTCTTCTCCAGGTTTCGTAATCTATTTTCATTTTCTGTCTCATCTTTTCCTCTTTGTATTCAATTTCAGAACTCGTTTTTTATTTGTACACGTGCAATAAAGAAGGGTTCTTTTCATTCCAAATGTCCAAATTTAGCGCAGAATGACACTAGCTAAGACAGTTGCTTGACGATTTCCTAGTCCTAAAATAATGGGTTGCCTCAAGCGTAGGGCGGAGACCGATATAGCACAATATCCGGTAAGACCGGAGTCGAATCCACTAAGGACGGTGAAGTGTGTGCTGTGGAACCTCGGGTTGTAAGATTTGAAACGGCTCTTAGGTAGCCACCCCTTGTCGGTTTGATTGAGAGATAAACTAAAACAACGAAATTGATTGTACTATTCAGATAATTAAAAGGAGGTATGGTCGTAGGGTTCATAACACTCGTAACCAGTCCGGACTAGCCTGCTCCATTCAGCGTTCTTAAAAACATTTAACTTTAGTTTAGAAAAGATACCCCGAAAGATGCGAACCTTTATGGTCGCCGTATACCCATGCGCAGCGAAGAATGAGTTTTGGACCCCCATTCCCCCGTTCACATGGGCTCCGACGATGCCCCGGGTTCGTCTAACGAATGTTCTTATTAACCTAAAATTACTTTTTCCATTATTTAAAAGCAGGAGCAGTACCCGAACTGATCACGGTGTGCTAATCACCCCGCGACCCTACCTATGCGACTACTCACTCATTATTGAAAGAGAAATAAGAGAAATCCTAACTTGCATCATGCTTCTATTACTTGGAATGAGAAATAATAAGAAAAAACCCAATTACCTGAATATCAATGAACAACTTTAATGAAGAACAAAAATTAATACAAGTTACCGGAATACGAAGATCTGAACAAAATTTGAAAGCTTGAAAAGAAATTAACTCTGGAACGGAAAGAACAAAAATTCAAGCTGCTACGTAAAAGTACGAACCCTAAAAACGGAGTTTAAAGGGGTATTTATACCAAACCCCAATTAAAATCTTAAATTGGAAATTCGTAAATTTAATTCCCAATGAAATTGGGAAAATACTAATTTAATAGGAACTATAGTTGGCAACAATTGTTGCCTTGCTTGCCGATTGAACAAAGTTTCGTACGAGGTGGCTTGTGGCCTTCGGTATTGATACTAAAAAGGAAAGTATCGATACAATTTTGTCTGTTCATGCTTGGGACCAATTGTGCAACACATTGTATCGATACATGAAATATTAGTATCGATACCGAATGTGTTTAACGGTGCCTGCCGAGCCTTGCATGGGATTTGGCCACCCAACGTCACCCGACGCCTCATGCTTCCGCCTTGACTTCCCATGACGACGTCCAAACTGGCCTCAAGGCCTCGCAATCCAATCTTGGCACAAAATCCGCCTTATTCCTGCAAAACTAACAAAAACACAAAAACAAGACAAAGCACGGTATCAAGTGGAAAATGAGATAATACGCGCCTCTAACGCGCTATTTCGCCCTACTTAGGCGCTCATATCTATGATATCACGCGCCTATCACACCCCCCAACTTGAAGGTTGTTAGTCCCTAGCAACGAAAAGAATAAAAATAAAATAAAGAAAATGATAGATCTTTTAAACCCCAGGCGGTTCCGGTAGGACGAGTGAAGTCTCGTGAGGGTTTTCAGCAGTGATCACCCACAAAACACAAAAGATTCGAACACTTCGAATGCAACTCAACCCAATCTATAACCTTTAAAAGCACTACAATGACTATCAGACAAGTCAAAGGCAAGATATTTCATCCATGGATAGAACTAAACAAGTGAACTTCGTACCAAACTTAGCACAAAAAATAATCCTTTCACCTACGATCGGATAGAGAATTTTCAAATGGCATGCGTGTATGGAAAACCACATAGAGAAATTTACCAACCTCGAGAACAGTTCACACACCGTTGATAGCCCAATATTTCTTAAGCGCACTCCTTCCCTTTTTGTATTTTTCCTCTTTCTATTTTTTTTTCTTTTGTGTTTTTCTCATGGTCGTGCAATGCCCGGATCTCTCGGGCTTTCTAGTTGACTCTTTAGCGAGCTTTGGGTCGGTTATCCCCAAGCCAAACGACTTTAGAGTACCAGGTTTTAAGAGACCCCTACGGACTTAATTGCTCAAGTCAAAAAGGCTTTATATTGAGATCCAAGCTAACCACATTTAACGATACTCTCACAAAGTCTATCCATCTTTTGACGCGCGAACAACACGGTGGGAGCATACCCCGATTGTCCGGTTACTACTCAATGGACGCCCGGATAAGCATTAACAATAAAGCACTCATAACTTATTCTCTTACTTTTTTTATATTGGGAAAGGAGTTCCAAAAATTCCATCAAACAAGCTTATACTGAAATACCAAAAACATGTGAACCAAAATCTAGACCGATAAATACTCATGTGGGGCAGTGTGTGTGTGAGAGCATGTTTTCAAGTGACCAAACGCTATCCAACTATAGATGATACCGGCTAACCAAGTGCTTCTAACATCATGTTCACGAGCTTAAGTCTATCCATAAAATTGTATCGAGACTTCGACTCGCACAACAACCACTATAGTGCTAATTAGAAGCCATTAACCAAGAATAGTTGCACCCAAGTATCCAAAATCCTTAATTCAATTTTTTTGTTTTTAATTTTTTTAACTATGCAAAATGAATAAAAACAAGTACGAAGTACACCCTCCCCCCAACTTAGAGCATGCTATGCCCTCAGAGCATGAAGGCAATAAGAAAAAGAAAGCACAAGGGAGAAGAAATGGACTTACGGGTGGCAGCCAACCACCATGACCTTGGCCGATGTTCGAGGAATTTGCCGTTTCCGGCCTCCACGCAAGCCACCAAATCCTGCAAAAGACATTAGTACTGCCCGGTTGTGGTATCCGGGCTCCCAAAACAAAAAATAAAAAGAAGAAAACTCCACCAAATCTTCACGCGATTAACGTGTCATACTTTTCTCCCCATTCCTCGCCGGTGGGTAAGGAACGGGTGGCTATACAATACCATGATACTAAATTTTTTTTTACTTTTCAATTTTCTACTTTTTTCCTCTTTTTTTTTTTTTTTTGATATGAGAGACGAAAAACAACTAAGCAAAATACAAGAAATAAGGAACTAAGAAATAAAAAACAAATATACATAGATAGTGCCAAAAACAATAGAACTGACTAAAATCCAAAGTCACCGACACAAAATTGCCCTTACTAACCCGAGCTGGGTTACACGATCCTTATTTTAATAGCGGCGTACGAAGCTATAAAACCCAAGTCAATGATGGGTACCCCTATTGCTAGGGGCCGGGTCCACTTCTCAATAAAGAGAGTGGTACGCAAAAGCTACCCGTCGGAACTTAAGAAGATAGGGCCCCTAGCGGCTCAAGAACTGGGTCCCAAGCGGCACCACACACATCCTCGACTGCAAGTATCTCCATTCTATATATACCTTTTATCAAGAATTGAACTCGGCCATGCCACAAGTTAAGATACTTCGAGTAGCGCATTTGCCAAATTCGTTTTAGACACTTAAATTCAACCAAGTGCTTAGCCCAAACTAGATCAATTTTCAAAGAGTTGACAAAATCCAAAAGATATGGATGATAAACTAAATTAAATTCATCAACACCAAGAAAATCAATCTGTTCTACATTTAAAACCTCTTGCGAAAGTGGAGACTCAGTAGGAGGGTTGGCACCATCTAGAGCAGAGAGTATTTGATTATTCAGTGCAACTATTGGTAATGACTCCTCAAAAGGCATACAACATTCACTAATGACAAGCGGCTCTATTTCCTCTTTTTCTCTCGCATCAAGAACAAGTGGACTTTGCACAGTTATTGACAACAACTCCTCATGAGTCGCATTATGAAAATCCATCTCAAGTGTACTAGAATGCTCTTGAGAAGACTGTTGCACTTTAGGTGAACCAACTATTTCGTTAGTTACAAGTGGTCCTGTTGTTTCATCTTCTAATACACAAGAAGTACTCACTTGAAAATTTTCAACTTGATTGCAAGAAAAAGAATCAACTAATTGATCAAAATAAGACGGCTCTATTTCCTCTTTTTCCCTCCCATCAGAATTGGTATCATCAGAACTTTCAGTCAACTCACAAAATTGGAGCTTTTGGGTTAATTCATCTAAGTAATCCCAAGCATCTTCAGGGTTTTTATCAAGGAATTCATCAGTAGACCTAAAATCCACCTGGTATGGCTTAGGATTTAAACTACGACAAAAGATAACCAGAAGACTGCCAAGCTCACAATTAAAACTCGATCAAGAGAATACGCAATTTTTGAATCGCTCCCAACACTGTGACAAAGACTCATCATCTTGTTGAGAGAAATGTGATAGTTCTTCTAAAAGCATATGAGTCTCATATGAGGGATTGAAAGTTTTGAAAAACTGTATCATAATCTCAATCCATGTCAATTTTGGACTAAAAAAATTAAACCAATCTTGAGCACTACCACGCAAAGATGCTGGGAATACATGTAAAAGAGCCACTTCATCGCTAGCAAAAACCTCCTCAAGTTTATGAACATGCGTAAAAGGATTTTCTGAGGCCAAACCATAAAATATAGGAAGATCAAATTGGTTTGCATAACCTCCATAGCACCTAACAAAATGAGCCATTATTATTATTTTTTTAACAATTAAAAAAAAATAAAGAATTAAAAATAAAAAAATAACTACCCGAATTCTTAACACACATTACCGTCCCCGGCAACGACGTCAAAAATGCTTGACGATTTCCTAGTCCTAAAATAATGGGTTGCCCCAAGCGTAGGGCGGAGACCGATATAGCACAATATCCGGTAAGACCGGAGTCGAATCCACTAAAGACGGTGAAATGTGTGTTGTGGAACCTTGGGTTGTAAGATTTGAAACGGCTCTTAGGTAGCCACCCCTTGTCGGTTTGATTGAGAGATAAACTAAAACAATGAAATTGATTATACCATTCAGATAATTAAAAGGAGGTATGGTCGTAGGGTTCATAGCACTCATAACCAGTCCGGACTAGCCTGCTCCATTCAGCGTTCTTAAAAACATTTAACTTTAGTTTAGAAAAGATACCCCGAAAGATGCGAACCTTTATGGTCGCCGTATACCCATGCGCAGCGAAGAATGAGTTTTGGACCCCCATTCCCCCGTTCACATGGGCTCCGACGATGCCCCGGGTTCGTCTAACGAATGTTCTTATTAACCTAAAATTACTTTTTTCATTATTTAAAAGCAGGAGCAGTATCCGAACTGATCACGGTGTGCTAATCACCCCGCGACCCTACCTATGCGACTACTCACTCATTATTGAAAGAGAAACAAGAGAAATCCTAACTTGCATCATGCTTCTATTACTTGGAATGAGAAATAAATAAGAAAAAACCCAATTACATGAATATCAATGAACAACTTAATGAAGAACAAAAATTAATACGAGTTACCAAAATACGAAGATCTGAACAAAACTTGAAAGCTTGAAAAGAAATTAACTCTGGAACGGAAAGAAAAAAATTCAAACTGCTACGTAAAAGTGCGAACCCTAAAAACGGAGTTTAAAGGGGTATTTATACCAAACCCCAATTAAAATCTTAAATTGGAAATTCCTAAATTTAATTCCCAATGAAATTGGGAAAATACTAATTTAATAGGAACTATAGTTGGCAACAATTGTTGCCTTGCTTGCCGATTGAACAAAGTTTCGTACGAGGTGGCTTGTGGCCTTCGGTATCAATACTAAAAAGGAAAGTATCGATACAATTTTGTCTGTTCATGCTTGGGACCAATTGTGCCACAAATTGTATCGATACATGAAATATTAGTATCGATACCGAATGTGTTTAACGGTGCCCGTCGAGCCTTGCATGGGATTTGGCCACCCAACGTCACCCGACGCCTCATGCTTCCGCCTTGACTTCCCATGACGACGTCCAAACTGGCCTCAAGGCCTCGCAATCCAATCTTGGCACAAAATCCGCCTTATTCCTGCAAAACTAACAAAAACACAAAAACAAGACAAAGCACGGTATCAAGTGGAAAATGAGATAATACGCGCCTCTAACGCACTATTTCGCCCTACTTAGGCGCTCATATCTATGATATCACGCGCCTATCAACAGTGGTATTTGCATTTGGTAACTCATGATTGATGATTCCGTAACGTAGATTGTTTTTTTTTTTTTTTGATCATTCCGTAACGTAGATTGTTGCTGTGAGACTGTGACAATTACGTACGAGGAAACAAACTTCTTGATAGTGACTCCATCACCAGTTAGGCAGTTACCATTTCTACAAACCAACTGTAAAATAATAGGTTGCATTTTATCTTCATTCATGCGTGATGCAACTATAAATTGTGAAAACGCATTCCACTCAGAGCCATGTAAAGCACCAATCTTTCCTATAACTTCACCAACTATATTTACTATGCCCATCTGGTTGTACCTCATGACTTCAAAGCGGGAGGTTTGGGGTTTGAATTCATGAAGAGACATCAAACCCCCTTTGGTTGTTAATCCACTAATTCCCCTCTAACCCCCCACTAATGTATACAATACTGGCCCAAAAAAATAGTTACTATGCCCTATTGCCTAACGGGGCAGTTTCGGGGACAACTAATTAGACACTTAAAAAAACACCTTATAGTATAGATTCAATATCGGCAGAAAGGAGAGAGCTTTTACGGCCCGTTTGGATGGAGGATTTGTTTTAGATGAATTTGTAATGAGGGGGGATTTGAAGGTGGATATGTAATGAGGGGGAATTTGTTAAGAAGGGTGGCCCCACCTCTTAAGAAGGGGGGATTTGTAATGAAGTGTTTGGTAGGTTTTTTGAGAAGGGGGATTTGGAAGGTGGATATGATGGGAGAAGATGTGAAATGACTTTATTGCCCCCATATTATTAATTTAATGGGTAATATAGGTTAATTTAATAATAAATAAATAAATAAATTATTTGTTTACAAAAACTGGATAAAATTAAATAAAGTTATGTTTGAAATGTGTAAACGTTAAAATTTTTTTGTTAAAAAAAAACGAATTAAATGGCATATATTCATTGTACAATAATATAATTATTATGAAATTATATAGAACAACAAATGTAATTTTTTGTAATAAAATAATTCAAATTACAAATCTGTTCAATGTTATAACGTTTTTGTAAGAGAATAATGATTTTTAATGAAAAAGTAAAAACCGAAATATCCCCAAAAAAATGTTAATTGTTAAAATTAGTTGGGTAGTTGAAAGCACACGGTCAACAAATTTGTTGGGTGTGTGGTAATTGAAAACACATGTTCACCAAATTTTTTTGGTCAATATTTCTATAAAAGGCACACATTTATACATTTTCCTTCATCCCATTCCATATCTCTTGTCCATTACAAGTAATTTTCAACTAATTTTGTATTTAGCCTCACAATGGCACGCGCCGCACGCCGAGCTTGGAGCGATGAGGAGGAGGAGTCATTACTAGAAAAACTTACGACTCTTGTAGATCAAGGTGTTTGGCAAGCTGATCACGGGTTTCGTCCCTCGTACTTGGGAGTATTGGAAGGTCAAATGAGATCTTCTTTCCCCCAAGGAGGTATTGCCGAAAATCATATTGAGGCAAAGATTAAGAATTGGAAACAAACTTGTTTCCAATTACAACACATGCTTCAAACACCCGGGTTTGGTTGGAATGCAACTAAAAATAGACTGGTGGTAGAAGATGCAGTTTGGAATCAGTATGCCCAAGTAAGTAATCAATATCCTTGAAAATTATATAAACTCATGTTTACGGTAATTTTTAAACCATTTTGCAACTATATGTGTAGGTCAATCGACGAGCTAGGCAGATGAGGGAAATTCAATTTCCCAATTATAATCGATGGTGCCATTGCTTTGGACGGGAGTATTGATATGGAGAAGTCGGAAGCTTAAGACAGATGTTGGACAATAAATTAGTACCATTCATAATGTACCTCAACTAAATGTTTAAATTTTGAGATGAGTTGTTTGTGTTCATATTACAGTCTTCATTTTGCGAATGATTGAAAAACACGTACAAGTTCAATCAGAATCAAATAAGTGTGCCAAGATAATACAACATAAGAAACCTAAGAAAAAAACTACAATGAAGTATGTTATTAGACTAGATCGATGTTGAACATCCAAACCATTTTCGGATATGGAACCATTGTGACTTGATTGTTGTTGGGTTCGAACCGACTGCATTTGAAGGAGCCCGTATCTTTCCTCATGGAACTGTAACAATGCTCCTTCCGCTTCGTCGAACGTGGTGTATCTTTTGATCAAGTTCCCGGGGTATCCATTAACCTGCAGTCCCGCGATCTCCCAACTTGTATAGATTCCCGGCTGACGGCCAACGAAAACCACCCAATATGTAAGTTTATCTTCACTTGACATTGCAAAATCTACGAGAAAAAACCAATTATCACATTTCATGAATACTATGATATTTGTATATGTAGTTGGCTCAGAAAATTTTCCCACCGGCACACAGTGCACCACTTGGCTACAACTTATGTTGCCAAATGGTGAGTAAACCATTGACCCTCATAAGTTGTCCCGCCAAGACAAGTGTCTCGCCGTTAAATTTGTCATAAATATCGTCATAGCCTTGTAAAACTGCCCAGAATGGAGAACCAAAACTGTTAAGTCAAAACAGCCAATAAACTGAACCAAATGCAACCATATACCAGCCAACAAACAGCAAATAAATTGGCCAAAAACCAGCCAGAAACACAAAAAATACTTGGGCTCAGACAATTACAACATTATCAAAGTAGCACTACCATTTGCAACTAAGTTGCCATTAAAGCCGTCATAATTGGCAAAGGCAATACCAACTAATCCATTACTAGTAAACATTGCATCATTGCCCAAAAAATTAACCCAAGAAACAACACCAAAATTGGGCAGAAACGTGCACCAAAACTGGCCAGAAAATGGGCAGAAACCACAACAAAAACTAGGCACAAAGCAGCACAAAAACTGGGCACAAAGCAGGGCAGAAACCGGCATCAAAACTGGGCAGAAACCAAAGCACAAAAACTAGCTTAAAACCCCAGTTATTTGCATAACATAGTGCAGGCAATAACCAGCCAACAAAGAGCCACAAAACATTAACAAAACAGCCACAAAACAGCACATAATGCAGTATAAAAACTGTCTAAAAATCAGCCACAAAACTGCCCAGATTGCAGAACCAAAACTGTAAAAAAAGACAGCCACCAAACTGTCAAAAAAACAGCCACCAAACTATCCACAAACCAGCCACAAAACTGCCCAGAATTAAGAACCAAAACTGTCCAAAATACAGCCAGAAAACAGCCACTAACTTGCCATGTAGAATAAGAACACTTGGGCTCAGACAATTATAGCTTAATCAAAGTAGCACTACCATTTGCAACTAAGTTGCCATTAAGGCCGTCATAATTTGCAAAAGCAATACCAACTAATAAATTCCAATTAACATTGCATCATTGCCCAATAAAACAAGCCACGAAAGAACAGAAAAAGTGCCCAACATATATGTCAAAAACTAGCCAAACACCAGCAACAAAACAGCCCAAATAATTTTCAGAAAACCTTGCCAATAAACTGAACATAATCCAGCCAAGAACCAGCCACAAAACAGCCTAAAAATCAGCATGCAAACCTTGCCAATCTTGCCATAACACTAAGCCAAATAAAGTGCAGACAATCAGTCCAACAGAAACCCACAATACTGCTAAAGAAATAGGATAAAAAACTGCTAGAAAGCAGCCACGAATGTGTACATATATACTGCACCCAACCTGTCCAACAACCAGCCACAAAACAGCCCAGATTGTGGAACCAAAACTGTCAAAAAAACAGCCACAAATGATTCCACAAACCAGCCACAAAACAGTCCAGAAACCAGAATCAAAACAGGCAGAAACCAGACCACTAACAGCCACAAACCAGCCATTAAACTGCCAATAACCAACAAAACTGACAATATTTTTTCCAACAGTAACCCTCACACACACACACACACAGCCACTTGAGTACAATTGAAGTCAGATTGTGCCCTTATATTTCCACCTTCATTTTGCCCAACATACCAACTAACATTTGGCTCAGATGTAATCAACGTAATGAAAGAAGCACTAGCATACAACTAAGTTGCCATTAAGATCCTCATAGCTGCACCAACTAATGCATTTGGACCAATCAATAAAATACATCATCATTGCCCAACTCAATTTAGATCATCAAAGTTGCCCAAATAAGTAGCAAGTATTAAAGTGCATCATTGCCAAACTTACATTGGATCATCATAGTTGCCCAAACATATATAAGGTAGTAAAGTGCATCATTACAAAGTCATAAAGAGGGCCTAATCCTCTTTGATCATCATCGTTGCCCAAAATAAATTCAAAGTACTACGCTCATCATCGTTGCCCAAAATAAATTCAAAGTACTACGATCATCATCGTTGCCCTAACAAGTATGAAATTTACATGATAAGAAGTTTAAAGATGTACGGTGAATCATTACAAAAAGAGGAGCTCGATACTCCACAAAACGGGTCATAAGTACTTTGTAGTTAATTACAAAAATGAGGAATCACATCCTCCGCCATTTTCAACGTTGTACGCACAAGTTTGAAGACATCCTTATGTGGTCTTCAATTTGATTTGCCCCGCTAATACAGCCTCCACCCAAGCTTGTCTATAGTTTTCTGGTATGCCATAAAACGTGTCCACGTTTTCTTCGGCCGACACAATAATGGCGTGTGCAGAAAACATATCAATCAATTGAAGGTCAAGCTTCTCAAGTTCGGCAAACACCCTCTCTTTTTTTGCAGAGAGTCGGTCCTCATATCCTACCGAATCGGCAATCTTAAGAAATGCCGAACTGCTTTGTTCCATGAAATTCCCAAATGCATCATGAAGGGACGCCTCTTTTGCGTCCACCTTTGCCTTCTTCTTTGGCCTTTCCGGCACGCCATTCATCGCCGGACTGTTCACATTGGTTCTCGGAGTGGGGGGATTGGCAAAGCTTGTTGGAGTCCCGGCAGAAGTTGATATGTCAACAAATGCCGGGTCACCATTTGCAAACGATGGGGTATAGTAGTCATCGAACAAGTCATCGGGGTTAAGAGTTTCAACGGGCTCGGCTTGAACATCGTCCAATTCAGCCGCATCCTCGGCTATTTCACCGGTGGCCCTATCCCTCCCAAATAACATTTGCCAACTCTCGTACATAGGGAAAGCCTTCCCATTCATCCCCTTCGCTTTCGGATGAGTCTACACATATCCAACAAATACATTAAGTGGGAGGCAACAACAAATTTCGTAAGTGATAATGGAATAGGAGAGAAGTTACCTTCTCATAATCTTCCCACACCGCTTGGGAATCCACTTGAATGGAATTGGTTGCATAGTTCCAACCAAACCCACTAATACGTGTGATGTCGAGAATTACACTATACTTATCCTTCCAATTTTTTACTTTCGACTCGATGTTCGGTTGAGCTTTAAGCGTGGTTCCGGGCAATTTCTTTCTCAACTCCTTCTCAACTTCATTGAAGTAGCCCGGTTTAAAACCATTATGAGCTCTATACTTATCGCATATACACTCCATCATTGCAGCAAGTAGACACTCCTCTTCATTATGCGTCCATAGCCTACGAGGTTGTTTTTCTTTACCACTTGTTTGAGATTGTGCAGTTCCTTCACTTTCCATTATGTTTGCTAACCTGATTTTAATGACAATCACAATATGACATAGGAATTGTAGTCACGAAAGGCCTAAATATTACATTGACAAACTAAACACAACCATTGTTCCACTGGTTTAACAAGTCTACAAGCAAATATGATTCAAATACATAAATAACACAGTTAAACATATCCTAATGGCCACCCCCAGGATGAGCTAACCAATCGTTGTACATTTGGGTTGCCAAGTTATCCCTCATTTGGGTCCATTGGTTTGTACTTTCAAGGGTTCTAATGTACTCATCAGGTGGTACATTATGTAAGTTCGCCTGCTCCCACGCTGTGTACTGAGCCTCAACGGGATCGACCTCCATTGTACGCTTAATGAGATTGTGGAGGAGGATACAGGCAGTGACGATACGACATTGAGTCCTAATGGGGTAAAAAGAATAAGATCTCAAAATTCCCCATCTCATCTTCAGCACCCCAAAGCATCTCTCCACAACATTTCGTGCTTTGGAGTGCTTCATGTTGAAGAACTCCTCCCGGCTCTGGGGCATGTGTCCTTGCCTCCAAATATTAATGTGGTATCGTTGACCCCTGTAAGGTGCTAATATTCCTGGCCCATTAGTGTATCCGGCATCAGCGAGGTAGTATTGACCTACAAATGATATTAGTTGCGTTACATGAGTATGTTTACAGATATGGGGAGGGATGTTCACTAATGGAAAGGTTTTCAAGTCACATACCGTGTGGAATTTTCAACCCGTGAGGCCTTACCAAGGCGTTCTCGAGCACTCTTGAGTCTGTGGCAGAGCCTTCCCAACCAGACAACGCGTATACAAATTGTAAGTTACGACTACAAGCGCCTAACACATTTGTCGCGTAGTCACCATTCCTTGACCTATAGCGTGCCTTGTGTTCGGTTGGGGGAAGGACAGGTATGAAAGTACCGTCTAAAGCCCCTAGACAATTCTACGAGAGACAAGAGAATTTTTATTAAGATAGTTAATTTTTATAATCAATAGGTGCATTACTATAGCTTACCATATGCCATTTATGTACCTCAAACCACTTCCACCTAGCATCTGGTTCATTGGCAGGAATAGGCTGAGGATGATACCACAAGACATTGTGAAGGCGCAATACCGCGATCAAAATTGAGTTGAAATGCCTACTAATTGTTTCCCCCGATCTCCAAAATTGTAAAATGGTACGCCTATTCTTCGTATGGTGCGCGATGATCCACAAAAATATCGCAACCTTCTCTACAACGGTGACATTCCTAGACGACTCTAGCCCATTTTGAGTAAGTAAATGGCACAATGTCATGAATGTATGCCTATTTACTCTCAATTGGTTGTGGCAAGTAGTGTCACTCTGGCGTACCAACCGATTAAGAGCGTCTATTTGGTCTTGGTAATAATTAGGATTGGGACGAAGATGAGGCTTTTGTCGAAGCCTTTGTCGATGTCTTTCGGCAATCAAGTCCGTAATTAACAAGTAAAGTTGAACAACGGTATTCACTACTCTCATCATACATAACACTGCTACCAATGTCTTAGGGTTTGCCTTCTTTCTTCGTTCACGTTTCGTTAGTCTTGCCATCTGTTTCATAATGAAATTTAATCAAAATTAAAGAGTGTTAGACCCATGATAGCCTACTTATGTTCTTC
Organism: Rhododendron henanense subsp. lingbaoense; assembly: GCA_020567845.1. Lineage (NCBI taxonomy): Eukaryota > Viridiplantae > Streptophyta > Magnoliopsida > Ericales > Ericaceae > Rhododendron > Rhododendron henanense. The sequence goes on from CM036318.1 coordinate 42,378,556, forward strand.
TAGTGCATAATAACATGTTTACAACTAGTAAGATGTTTACAAGTCTTGGTTTTGTTTCTAGCATTCTGTCTTTATGTCATAACTTCATATTGACAATTTGTAGGTCAATTTCATATTAGAATCCCCAGATATTCAAATATTTGCATACCTGTATATTACAATATTCTCCGTCTTAAATTTACAAAACATCAACTATTGATTATGCTTAATTTAGCAAAATTACCCAATCAATTATGTGTATGCACAATTATGCACCTAAACATAGTCTACGATATTGGAAATGTTTTTTGTGTAAGCGCCTAACTCACACAACCACCAAGTCAACCAAAAAGAGGTTCTTCCCTTTTTTCCCCTATGTACTCCATAGTCCAGACCTATATCTATTTCAGATATTCGCTGAAACCAATTTAACATATTCAGTCCTATCACCAAATCTATGTGATTGTCTAGTGTGAGACACTGTGTGTGAATCCCCCAATCCAATTTATATGTGTTCATAAAATTTTCCTGCTACCTCTAGCCATCCAAAATTGCTGTGATTACCTAACCAATTGATTAGCTCATAGGGGTTGTCACAAAAGAGGGTATGACTAAGTATTTTTTCCTAACATGAGCCACTTGCCTACAAACTATGTTCAACTACCCAGAAACATACATAACCACCGTAAACCCACAAGCATGTTCAAACTATTACGGCAACTCAGATCAGAAAATGCGATAAATAGGGCAACTCAGATCAGAAAATGCGATAAATAGGGAACTCGGATCAGAAAATGCGATAAATAGGGCAACTCAGATCAGAAAATGCGATAAATAGGGCAACTCAGATCAGCAAAATGCGATAAATAGGGCAACTCAGATCGCATGTTCTTCATTTAAAAACCTGTTCGAATCCTGGTAACAAGGCAACTCAGATTGCAAAATCATGGAGTATTCAGTTCAAATCACAGTTGAAAATGAAGAGAATGACAACATATTCCAACCAATTTCGAGATTATACGGCAACTCAGATCGCAACCCCAACTGTACAACATATTAGGGCAAAATCAACAACAAAAATTTTGATCTTTACGCCACTCAGATCCACAAAATCATGTAGTATTCTGTTCGAATCGTTGGTGGAAACCCCAATTCCAACATCAAAAACCCCCAAATCGATCATAAACCCTATCGTACAGTACAGTACAGTACACGAAAATGGAGTCCAGAAACCATACCTCAGCCAGTGAAGGAGGAAGACGAGGGAGAGTTCAAACTGTCGGAGTACGTCGGTGGAGTCACCAGATTAGATCGGCGACCTCCGCTCTTCTCTCTCTCTCTCTTTCTTCTCTTCGTTGTTCTGAGAAAACAAATACGAGGACGAGGTGTATCAACAAGGGGGATTTGGAGGGGTAAAAACGTCCCAAAAACACCCGGATTTGCTAACGACGGGGTGGAACCCGTTCTTCACAAATCCACCAGAAGGGGGATTTGAAGCCGCTACAGTAATCTTCTCCGGCTTCCCAAAATTCCAACCAAACACCGAATTTGAGTGGGACCTGGACTCCAAATCCGGCCGGCTCACAAATCCCCCTTCTTCTCCGCCATCCAAACAGACCGTTAGGGGTGGGATTGGAGATGGGAAGAGGGAGAAAGGTGAGGAGACCGATCTTCCGGTTTGTTCGCGTTGGAGTTCATCGTTGTTATCGATGATGGCGGCCTAGCCTGAATCTGTGGAATAAAGAAACCATTGAAATCAGTACGAGTTTAGCGGACTAAATTATTTGTTTAACATTGGTACAAGAATAATCCGTTTGCTTTTGCATTGCTGTGGATTCGTTTTATTCGGTTTTTTTTTTTTTCTGGTTATTTTGGTTTAGTTTATCTTTCTTTGTCGGGTGTCACGACACTCTGGACAGTTGCATTTTAGTTTTTTTTTTTTTATCATTAAAAGGATGGGAGGGGGCAACCAGCGTAGCAACTCTCTTTGGGCGTGACCATAGGGGCTCCCTATCCACTGTGGAATGTCAGGTTCGAGCCATAGCTACTGTCCGGGAGGACAGACCGTCACCACGGCACCACCTAGGTGCAAATGTACATAATGTTTTATCCCACACCCCCTTGACACTTGACAAGGCTCGAAACCAAGACCTTGCTTGGGGTTGTAAACCATTTTTGGGTAATGTATACCACATCTTGGGAGATTCATTTTGGAATTCCACGTCGAAACCTTTTTAATTTGTTTAACTCATTATTTTAAATAGATGTGTCAAATGGACCGTGTTTCCAGAGACGGATTTAAGTGTGGGCTTATGGGGGCCAAGGCCCCGTCGAGTTTTTTTTTCCAAAAAAATTTAATATTAAGAATGGTTTTTTTTTTTTTGTTGGTTGAGAACACCAACGTATTGTATTATATTTCGAACAATGAATGCAACTGTCTTGTTTGCCCTTTATCACTTTAAAGTTCCGATCCTTACTCGAGCATGAAAATGATGTACGCGTACAACGCTAAGATTGGGTTCAAAATATTTTTATATTTTATTTCTTTTATTTTTTCCATCAAATTAAAATACACATTGACTACTTTAATTTGGTTTAAAAAATAAAATTATATATAGAAATAATATTTTTTGGAGTTTGGAAATTCAGCAATTTTCGTAGGGGACATTTAAACTAAGACGGAATGGAGTAATATTTATTCTTCTTAAATTTTCACTCTGTTAATCCAGTATTTCTATTTTTTGTAATTTTTTTGTTTAGTTTATGTTGAAATTTTTTATGATTAATTATTTTTCTCGATGTGATTGTTGAGCCCAAAGTGCCTCATGGATTTGGTTACACAATATCACCCTTGCAACAGCTCTAAGAACAGACTTGCGGGTGCGATATCGAATGCCCTAAAAACAAACTTGGGTACACCAAATGTACACTAAACTATGTGCGATTCATTTTTAGGTCTCACACAAATGCTCCGACCCATTTAATTTGTTTAAATGTGTTACTCCTTAAGTTTATTACAAAATCAACTTAATTAAATGTTGATAAGACCTGGTCAACTCAATCAATTTTAGCAGGGACAAAAAATCGAAAGAATTGATGTTGCCATTTTTTATATCTCTTTCGTCCCAAAAAAGAATGTTCATATTGCGTATGATTATATTTTTTTTGCTGGTAATGCAGGGTGTCCTGAGCTAGTTTGTGCGCACGACAGACTATTCCATACTGTCCTTCCCACATTCATTTCAGACGCTTACAAATGGGGTGAGATGGCCCCAAAAATTGTTGGCAAAAAGAATTGAATCTGAAAACTTAGATGGAACAAATCAACAAACCCTTAAAGTCCCAAGCGAAGACCATTTTGCTAATTCCTCGGGATTTTCATATGCAATATGTATCTCATTTTATAGATCTCTTAATTTTGTTACATAAAATTTTTAAGATCACAAAAATTAATATAACTTCTTCCGTCCCTAAATAAATGTCCAACCCGTAAACCTAGGCCTTTACAAATATGCAATTTTTCGTTAAAAAATTCAAACTTTTTTCAAATTTTGAAAGAACTTATTAATATCTATTAATTTGTGAATTTTTTAGCAAAACAAATGCATCTTTTTAGAAGCCTAGATTTGTGGTCCAGACATTTATTTTAGGATGGATGGAATTTAAATTATACAACATGTAAATAATTTTAAAAATCACTGTGGTAGGAGTACTTTTTATTCACAGTCTGAAAAGTTAAGTTGAAAAGAATATATGAAGTGCTGCTCTATGTAGGCCTGTAGGGTTAATTTTGTAATTTGGGTAAAGACATGTGAGATGATGGACGTTGTACTTGGAAAAGGCAATGCATCATGTCAGTCAAGCGTGCATGCGCCTCCCAATCCAGCGCTTGATAGCGCTCGTTAGCATTTGCCATTTTGTATTGGGTGGTTATTAGACATTTAAAATGCTTTAAGAATGTGTGTGTTTCGGGTCCCAAACCCCAATTTCTCTCTCTGCACACGGTCTCTCATGAGTTTTTTCTTCAATTATTAATCTCATTTTTTTTTCTATCTCTCTCCACTTACTACCCAAAAAACCTCCCTCAAAATCTAAATCAAACAAACTATTAGATTCCCAAATCTTGAAATTTCCAAATCTTGTTCATAGTTCGGCTCCCCGAGTCTACAAAATCCTGGTTCCGTCTCTGCATGTGTCAAACGGGTCGTGCTGGCCGTTTAGCTCCGTGCCAACTGTGTTTCGTGTCGTGTCGTGCCGGCCCGTTTAGTTTATCGTGTTGTGCCGTACCATGCCGTGCTGGCCCGTTTACTTAATCGTGTCGTGCCATGCCCATGTCGGCACATCTCCAACCGAGTATCATCGGAAAGAAAAAAAAAACTCCAAAAAGTGTAAAAATTTTACCAACACAAAAGTGTAAAATGTTATGTTCCAATATAAAATAAAAAAATTAATATTTTTTTTGGTATCAAAATTAGTATTTTGGTGTGCCATGCCTGTGTCATGCCGTGTCGTGCCATACCCGTCTAAAACCGTGCCCGTGTCTTGCCGTGCCACAATTAAATGTGTCGACGTGTCGTGTCAGTCCGACCCGTTTGACACCTCTAATTCCAAGAGTTCACATAAAACCCTAACCCTAATAATTCAGATATCTGTAAGAGTTTGATTAATTCATTAAACTTTTGTTAGCAAATAAAAAATGACTTTAGCAAAATTATTTCAAAGAAAAACTAAAGCACGTGTTCTTAAAATCACAACCAAGACACAAATTGTAAGAATGCATTCATGTGACGATCTCTCATATGATATTTTTCCGATCAATTATGGTTTTGCTCTGGATCAAAGCTGTTTATTTGTCAGTCTTGATGCATACATTATACCAAAAGTTATATAAGTTTGTTTATATATATTTGAAAGGTATATTGCTTTGTTCGAACAAGGGTTTACAAGGGAGTTTTGGTGAGGAGGACATGGAATAGGGGTAAATTGCATAATTCGTCCATGAACATTTTCCCGTGCCGGGGCCAGGACATTTGCCTCCCGCCTCTCAAAAATACCCTCAACAAACAAAAGGAGGAATTTTTAACGTGCGAATTAATAACAGATCGGACGGACTTCCCTTAAACCCCCCTCGCGTTGACGGAACTCCGACAATTGCCCAACCAGAAACTCGTGCATTCCTAGCCGCCACGAACCGCCATCACCACAGATCGCGACCAAAACTACGGAACACCACCATGACCAAAACTACTCCTCTCCTTTTCTCTCTTCCCTCCGATTTGTGACGGCATGCAGCTGCTACTGTCATTGTTTGTATATTCATATATTTTTCTAAACTCCTTTTAAGTTCTACAGTTTTTAAAATGAACCCAACAGACTCTGATTTGCCCACAGGTTATATCATAAACTTTTAGATTTTTGTCCTTTTAGTGTTTGGGTAAGGGTTGAAGCTCCAACATTCAATCTATGTCCCGCCCTCGAAAGCACTTGTATTTTGTATCCAAAAAGTAACATATAAAATTATTTGTGCTAATTTATTCTCTATATCCCTACAAAAACAGATAACATTATATCTGTTAATTTCTATTATAAGAAATAAAGTAATAGATAACGTTATTTGTGTTAATTTATTCTCTATATCTTTAAAAAATTTAACAGATAATTGCATTTGCACTAATTTATTCTCTACGTCTTTAAAAAAAATAAACAGCTAACGTTATCTATGACAAATTTTTTTTTTTAAAAAATAAAGCAATAGATATAATATTATTCATGCTAATTTATTTTCTATATGTTCTGAAAAACCAAAAAATAACGTAATTCATCTGCCAATATATTCTTTTTCCTTCAAAATAAAGTAACAATAACATTATATGTGAAAATTTATTTTCTATATCTTCCAAAAAGCAATATATAATGTAATTTCTCCGCCAAATTTTTTTTCTCTCTCCCCAAAATAAAGTAAAAAATGACGTTATTCTGCTAATTTATTTTTTCTATAATCTTAAAAAATGTTTATAAAATTATCTATTTTAATTATATTTAAGAAATATAGCAAACAAATAACATTATTTGTGCTGATTTATTTTCTATATCTTCTAAAAAAGTAACAGCGGTATATTTGCTAATTTATTCTCTAAATTGTCTAAACAAATAATCAGATAACGTTATCTCTGTTAATTTTTTCCCTAAAAAGTAAATTAACAGATAACATTATTTGTGCTACTTTATTCTTTGTATTTTATAAAAAACCAACATATACCGTTATCTCTCAACCAATATTTTTCTTTTTCCTCCCTCAACATAAAGTGACAGATAACATTATTTGTGCTATTTTATTCTCTATATCTTCTAAAAAACCAGATAACGTTAATTGTGCCAATTTTTTCAAAGAAATAAAGCAACATGGAACATTATCTGTGCTAATTTAATCTTCATATTTTGTTTTTAAAAAAATGACAAATATCGTTATCTCTGCTAATCTATTATTTTTCTCTGTACCATAACGCAACACATTGCAATATATAATTACCCCAAAAAAAAACATATTGCAATATATGTTATAGTTTATGGTGGCATTGGGACTAAATTGAAGTATCTAAAGTGCATTGGTGCCACTGTAATTGTTGGGATGGTGTTAGTTGCATATTCCATAAAATCCAGGGGAAACACAGTTATATTCTGTATCATTTAAAAAAGACTAATAGATAAGATTATCTTTCCGGTTTCTGTACTTTGTATAACCGCTATAATCAACATATGTGGTTATCTATTAAAATCGATACTTTGTATTATCTAAAAATACTAATAGATATGGTTATCTTTGCAAAATCTATGCTCTGTATAATCGCAATAACAGATATGGTTATCTATCTAAATTTATGCTATGTACTTTTTTAAAAAAGACCAACAGATAATGTTATTCTGCGAATTTTGTACTTTATATAATCGCAATAAAATAAAAAAATTTAGTGATCTATACAAATCTATTATCCCAAAAGATTAACAAATAAGGTTATTTGTCCAAACCAACATATGTGTTTCATTTTTTGATTGTAGGCCAATTTTTTGTTGTAAGAATGTAAAGGTAATTTTTTTTTTGTAACGATGTTTTTTTTAATAATTATTTACTCACAGTTGCCAAAAAGACAAACAAATAAGGTTATCTTTTTTTTTAATAGCAATAAATTAGGTTATTTTTGCGAATTCTAAATTTGTATAATCACAATAAAATCAACCGATATAATTATTTATCCAACTCTATACACTGTATTATTTCAAAAGACTAATAGATAAGATTATTTATGTAAATTTGTACTCTGTACAATCATAATAAACTCAACAGATATGGTTATTTGTTCCAAAAAGAAAAGAAAGTCTAGTCTAATCTTCAACTTTTCCTTTCCCAACCACTTTGTTGTAAAAAAAAATAGAATCCTGAAATGGTAAATAGAGTAGGACAAAAATAATTTAAGTTGAATGCAAATATTCTACTTTGTTGAAAGTCTGACAAGTCAATTAAAGTGGAGAGAGAGAGAGAGAGAGAGAGAGAGAGGAGTGCACTGTTCATAGCAGAGAGATCAACAGACAAGCAAAGAGGGGCACGCGTCAGGCACGAGAGGGAGAGGTGCGCACGTACGAGAAAAATACTCCGTAAGAGAAAGAGGCTACACTTATCATTTCATGGAACGTGTCAATTTTTTTTTTCTGTCAGTCCGTAACAATAAAAGGCGCCGGTGTCCAAGAATTTCCATGTGTTGAGTTGACACTTTTATTAAAGACAATTTTGTCTTTTCACGGACCTTAGACTCTAGAGTATATATGTTCATTAATGGACTCTACACATTACAGAAACTTAGGTTGGACTAATAAATGTAATTTTAGGCACCTACTTTTGGATCTTAGGCTAATTTTCTGATTTTGGCACCAACTCTTGGATCTTACGCTAATTTTCTGTTTTGAGAAACTTCCACAGACTAATTTTCTGATTTTGGCACCGACACTCTTGGATCTTAGGCTAATTTTCTGTTTTGTGAACAATCAGCGTTTGTCTCTCTCTCTCTCTCTCTCTCTCTCACTGTCTGTGCGTGCCAAACTTTGAAATATGTGTGGTTCCGTAGAGCTCTTTAGTATTTCTCACTTTCCGCGTGCGTCATTGCATTGCTCACTCATATATACTACTCAATTCTGTAGAAAGATTAAGCGGGCCTATAATGAACGAAAAGGTCCAGGTGAAAAGGTTTCATGGGAAAATAATTGGTAAAAGTCAAAGTAATAAAAAACTGAGTGAGAGAAAATAATGAGGGTTTGAAGAGTCTTCGCATGCATGCAGCAGTTAATTAAAAAAGACGAGGTCAAATATTTAACAAATGAAGGTGTTGAACAGAGGTCGAAAGTTTCCAGCTAGCTCACTGTTGCAAAAAGAAAAATTCGTAACGTTAAATTACATGTCGTGCAAGGCAGGTGGTGCTACTGGTGCCGGTAGAATTGGTAACAAGGCAGGGAAGGTGTCATCAACCAATGATAGAGGCAGGGGCGGCTACTGACGGTGCTTCCTCGCCACTACAACGATTTAGAAAAATGTTATTCAAATTATAAATATATTTTTCATCCTTTCATAATTGCTTCGATGCTTCTAAGTATCCCGAGCTCGAAAATCTCACTAACATTTTTGAGCTGTTCAAGTTTTGAACAAAATAAAAAAAATTCCACAAGTTATAATTTTAAATGCGGAATAAGATGGACAATGAATATTTTTCGCAAGTTTTTTTCTCTCACAAACATTCATAATTAAAGACATTGCTAGAGGTCTTGATGTTGATGCTATCATAGATACTACTCCTAGCTATTAAAGACATGAAAGAGTTTCGAGCACAATTCTGTACCCAAGCAATGTGGATTTAATCTCTATATAGTCCCATATTCTTAAGCAATATGCATGCATGGGACAATGTAATCAAACACACGGCCATGCATCTCTAAAAAGACAGAGGAAGTCTCTACGGAAGGATCGAGAGGGCAACCATGCATGCATTATTAATCTCTTAATTAGTTGCAAAGCTAATAGTATTAATTTCCGCATGCAATTCAAAATGATCACGATCGAGGAGAAAAACTTGAAGTGAAAACGTAAGCAAACTACATTAACCCGTTCATAGATTTGAATTGACCTTATATATATGTACTTAGTTACAAATATTATACACTATATTAACTTTTCTTTGCTAAATAAAAATATATATAATCAACTGTTGAAAAACAGTGTCCTTGGCCAGGAAAATGGTATTCTTGACCTATATCTTTGCGCTTGGGGCAATGACACAGCTAGTGAGGTAATAACCGAGGCGCATCAATTGCTGGTTGAAAACTATTCTTGACCTATATTTGCAAGCAATCTTCATATTTTTTTTTTTTTTTTAAGAATAGGAGGTAATCCAAACTCTATAAATAGCAAGCACACAAGAGCTCTTCTGTCTATCCAACTAGCTAGAGAGTGAAAGCAAGGACTAAAAGAGTGTTCTTTCTTGTTTAGTCGAGCTCCCTCTTCTCTTAACCGTTCATAGCCTCCAAAGCAACCCACTAGGAAAATGGAAATAAACTCTAGCCCAACTATTACATTGACCCATGGCCAAGTACCCAAGGTCACTCCACGTCGCTCTGCCAATTTTCATCCGAGTGTTTGGGGAGATCATTTCCTTGCCTACGCTTCTGTCGCCATGGTAAAATTGTCTCAGATTGTCTTGAATCATATGTAGAATACTTAAAATTAAATCCTTACAGCCTTCCAATATGATCAACATGCGATTTTTTATATATATTAATCTCGGTTTAGGATATATAGTGAAAAACAAGCATAAAAATATTCTTATTCGATTGAGGTTTTTTTTTTTTTTTTTTGAAAGGCAATTTTTTTTATTTATCATTGAAATTGTTACAGAGATTAATAGGAACAAGGAATGATGGCATTATATTCCTAACCTAACCCCATCTGAGTTACAAAGCTAAAAATAATCTTATGCTCATTCGAGACCCAAACCCGAGGTTAGCAAGAAGCCAACCAAGGGAACACCAATTGGGGCAAGCCCACACCTAATGAGCCAAGCTCATAAACACTCATTGGGACAAGCCCATACATCTAAAGGGATAAGCCCAAGTACAAAGAATCTATCACTGCACCCCCAAATATCAAATCTTTCATGCGAATACTCCCATATTTTTTATGTGCTCTAAGAAGGTCCAAACGATTCGAGAACCAAAATCATCTTTTTAGTGCCTTTTTAGCCCTTAACCTTTTTAGATGCATTGCTTTTGAAACCTTCTCCAAATCCTTATCTGGCTCCGACCCTCGATTGAGTTTACGTAGTAATATATATAATTTCACTATCTTCGTTTCCATCATATATACTTTTTTCGTTCTCTTCACAAAGCCAAGATTGTTATGGATATGTGATTTAGTGGTTACAAATGTTTCGATAATTTTTTGGAACCCATTTGTGACATGTTTAGTATCATGTAAGACACTACATTAGACTAGTTCCAAATGAGCATATTTATCATTGTTTTCATAGGAAGCGGATGTTAAGACGGAGCAAAGAATTGAGCAGCTCAAAGAAAAAGTGAGAGAGAGGATAGCGGCAAGTGCCGATAAACCTTCACAGAAGCTGAGCTTGATTGATGCAATTCAACGCTTGGGTGTGGGCTACCATTTCGAAACTGAGATCGAGACAACATTACTGGACATATTTGAAATCTATCATGAAATGGCCAACGATGAAGATCTTTACACTGTGGCTCAATCATTTCGAGTGCTTAGACAGCAAGGACATCTTGTCTCCTCTGGTAATTCTCTTTTACTTACTACCCATATTTATGTGGTTACATCGCCAATTTTTATAGTACCCATATTTTGGTTGAAATCTGTTATTGTCAGCGAAAAGATTATAAACCAAGGTCAATTCATACTTCACAACTTCAACATAAATCCAACAACAAACTCTTTGAAATGGGTTCGATTATTACCTCTAATTGGATCAAAACCATTTGCCCCCCTTCAAACTCTAACAAATTCTACCTTGGTCACTGAAAACTTATAAAAGGTTCAGTTAGACCCTTATGGGTTTGGAGTAGTTTTTAGAACATGCATCATTTAGCCATTCCAACTTTGAAAATTTACCGTGCCTTCTCCTTGTTGAGGTTATTGTGTCTTGTCACTTCTTATAAAATACTATAAGAATGTGTTATGTACTTTTCTCACCTCGTTGATCATGTGTCGAATGGTTTACACAGATGTGTTTAACAAATTCAAGGACGATAAAGGAAAATTTCAAGAATATGTAAAAGGTGATGTCCGAGGATTGGTAAGCTTGTACGAAGCAACACATTTCAGGGTTCATGGAGAAGATATTTTAGACGAAGCACTGGATTTTACGACCACACACCTCAACTCTGCTGTACCCAACTTAAACAATGCTATTGCAGCACAAGTAGTTCACGCTCTAAATCAGCCCATCCACAAGGGTCTGACAAGACTCGAGGCGTGGCATTACATCCGCTTCTATGAACAAGAGGATTCCCACAACAAAACTCTATTGGATTTTGCGAAATTGGATTTCAACCGCTTGCAAAAGGTGCATCAGAAGGAGCTAAGTGAAATCACAAGGTGATTCTTCGTCATTCAAGTTGAATCATTGTGATTTAACAAGTCTGAAATGTTGATCTTGTTTCATGGCACTTCCTTTTTTTTATTATGGTTTTTCAGGTGGTGGAAAAATTTGGACTTTGCAAATAAACTACCTTTCGCAAGAGACAGATTGGTGGAGTGCTACTTTTGGATACTGGGAGTGTACTTTGAGCCCCAATATATTCTTGCTCGGAGGATTCTAACTAAAGTGATTTCCTTGACTTCAATTATTGATGACATTTATGACGTCTATGTTACTTTGGAAGAACTTGTGCTCTTCACTGATGCAATTGAAAGGTTAAATTCATGCCCCTTTTAGTGATTTTAAATTTGATTTGAGTCCCTAAAAATATCAAAATCACTTCCGGTCCATTGTTCAAGATTGAGATTACAAGGCTCTATGAATCATGGATATGAAATGGAATTCACAGCGTTATAAATGAAAAAGGAAAATTGAAAGAAATATAATTTGCATCACAAATCAACTAATAATTCAACGATGCAAATTAACATAGCCTAAGATTAATGGAAGGTTAGTCGTTTAAGTTAATGTAAATGATTTTTCAGGTTGGAAAATAATGCCTTGGATCAACTGCCAGAGTACATGAAACTGTGTTATCAAGCACTATTGGATGTTTACAGCATGATTGATGAAGAAATGGCCAAGGAAGGAAGATCATATCGTGTCAATTACGCAAAATCTGAAGTAAGCCTCAACCCAAGTCACATTTTGTTAGAGGAAAATAAAAAATGAAATTTCTTTAATACTAATGGCTCTTTTTTCTTTTTCCTAATATTATTGTTAACAATTTCAGATGAAGAATTTAGTTAGAGCATACTTTGAGGAAGCCAAATGGTGTCACGAAGGCTATGTTCCAAGTATGGAAGAGTATATGAGAGTTGCACTTGTAACCAGTGGTTACAAAATGCTAGCAACAACTTCCCTCGTTGGCATGGGGGATTTGGGGACCAAAGAAGGATTCAAATGGTTGTCAAGTGATCCTTTAATTCTTGAAGCTGCATGCGTGATTGGCAGACTCATGGATGATATGGTTGGCCACAAGGTAAGATACATAAATTACTGATTAGAAAATAAAATATGGTCTAAATTAGAATACGGAAGAATCCAAATTCCAAAATCATATGATTAGGGCGTGCAAACTTTGATAATTCTGATTTACCTTGCACATTGTTGACACTATAGGAGGTTTTTTAATTTCTTTGAGAGAGCCCGTTCACCCGTAATGCCCTAGATTATCCATCGCGCGCTATTTTAAAACCAAACAAAATATATTGAAAATACGTTTCATTGAAAATCCAATGAAAGTTTGAGTTACCATAATCAGCCTTTTAAACAAAATTTTAAAAACCTTTCCCTCCACATTGTTAGTGACGGTGTGGGCTCTATCTATGTTCCCAAATCATCATGTCCTTTCGCCCCCAATGAATTATCAGCCACGCAAACAATCATAATTTGACCTTATCATTTTTGGTGTTGCAATTGCAGCATGAGCAAGAGAGAGGCCACGTAGCCTCGGCAGTTGAATGCTACATGAAACAACATGGTGTCGCAGAAGAAGAGGTTTATGTTGAATTTCAACAAAGAGTTACAAATGCATGGAAAGATATGAACGCAGAGTGCCTCCGCCCGACCGTGGTCCCAATGCCTCTCCTCGCCCGGGTTCTCAACCTTGCACGAGTGATCTATCTCATATACACGGGTGAAGATGGGTACACTAACTCCGGAAAAAAGATGAAGCAGTGTGTAACCTCCGTGCTTATCGATTCTGTTCCGATCAATTAGCAAACAGTTATCTTAATCGTATTTTCCCCTCTAGGAATATGGCCTGTTCAATCGCCGGAATAAGTGTGAACTTGGCTGAGATGTGTTCCGGGGTATAAAGAATAAAGATGTCTCTCTGTTATCTATGTCCATTGTACCGTTGTAATCTTGGACCCTTTTATTAAGGAAATTCGGTTTTATATAAGTACTAGTGCTTGCCCGTGCCTACGACACTACGCATTCCGATTGGAATTTTCCGTGCCTACGGCACTTGCTAGCTAGTGGCTCAAATATTAGTATGTAGTATGTGATCATTTTCTTAGTGGCACGAAAGAGAATTACCCGTGCTTATGGCACTCTCCCAACTATACATTTAAACTAACTACGAAGAATTATCAATTTGCTTATGGAATTCTAGTAAATACTAGGTAAAAAGTTAAAATCAAGCAGCACATCAGATAGTGCTCTGCATCAACGAAATCAGAAAAAATCTAAGCACACTAACCAGTGCTATGCATTTAACAACATAAGAGCAGATATAAGCACACCAGCTAGTGCTCTGCATTTAACAACATAAGAGCAGATATAAGAACATCAGCCAGTGCTCTGCATAATAAGGGAATACTTACGGATCTGAAGCATCGCGATTCGGCATACTCTTTCCTTCCAATGCGACCTTCACTTTTCTTCCATTTCACTTTTGTGCACCTCGTTGCCTACAATAAAAGAGGTATATGAAAGGATTGAAATCTATATAGAAGAAACCAATTGGATATATGCTACACCATTAAAAAAAAATCATTTGCGTTTTAGGTGTGACTAGTGCCGGAGTCTTAGCTAGTTGGAGAGGATTCAGAGTAATCGCTCGTTGTAAAGTTTTCTAGCACCCGCAAAGCTAGAGGTTTGTAACAACTATTGGAGATAGTGCAGCAATTCCCGAGTAGGACACTTGGGGAGTGGAGTAGGCCGTGAAGTTGCGGACCGAACCACTACAAAATTCTCGTGTTTGATTTCTATTTCCCTTACTCTTTTACTTTCAATTTTGCATATCTTTATCGCATAAGAAAATTGTTATAATTCTGAAATCACACTTGGAGTAGAAAAGCTTGCATAATTAGTTGATTTCGTACTTATATTGCAGTCATTGAATCTATTGAGTTGTTCTATGCATCTGCTGTGTTTCTAATCTTTGAGCTAGATCAATCTGTTAAGCTTGTTGGTGTTCTTATTAGTTGAGTCGACTCAATTGTGCTGCAGCGTTGTTTTTGTTTCTATCTTGCAATCAGTTTTTTTAATTTGCAAATAGTTAGTGAGAAACCCAATTCACCCCCCCCCCCCCCCCCCCCCCCCCCCCCCCCCCAGGGTTGCTTTTGGACCAACACTAACGACCGACGCACACTGGTCTCTTGTCCACACGATTTTTGAAACCTGCTAGCCTTAGGGCCAGGACTAGTATTGATTACCAGCCTTGACCCTGCCAGCTCCACTCAGGGATCAGAACATGAAGCAATACAAAAATGTTATACCTTTGGTTTTAGGTTTGAAAGAGTGGATTAAGCTTTGAATGAATGGGTTGATTCGATGATTGAATGCTTGTAACCTTTTTTTTTCTAACCCTTTGGAAGAAATCTGGGGGGAGGGGGGGGGGTGTATTTATAGGGCAAACACCCTCCATTAATGGAAACCATTCCATTCATGGAAACCTTCTAGAAACCTTCCACTAATGGAAACCCTCCAGAAATGGAAAGTATAAGATCGGCTGCAAATTTAACCAGCACGCGCGGGTCTCAGATTGGCGCGGGCGAGCCAAACCCACACGCGTGGGTCAACGGTCAAACTTTGACTATTGACCAACACCTGGCACTTTGACCCGCGCGTGCTGGTTCTCAACCAGCGCGTGCCAGTAGGGTTCTGGGAAGTTTATTGGAGTTTCAAAAACGCTCAAAGTGCCTCAACCTGTGTTTGGTTCCAGCAGTTCACCCCAGATGCAAGTAGTTCTGTTGTTTGAGAGCAGCAGAAGTGGCTGAAAAGCGAAAGAAAGACAGAACTGAATAGGGGACTTCAAGCTCAACCACTTATCATTCCCGGGGTGTTCTTAATCCATTTCATTATCAGAGAAACAAAAACCAAAAATAAAGTAAATCAATTGGAAACCCAGATTGGGGTGTCTACACCGCGCGTTTTACAATCTTGTTTACACTAATCAATAAATTTTAGCATTTTACCTTTTTGTTCACACTAATTAACGACTTGTGAATTACTGAAAGGATGGATGGATCGAATGCAACCCCCCCCCCCCCCCCCACACACACACACCTCTTCATCTTTCTTTCTTTCTTAACCCCTCTTCTTTCTCTCTCGATGTACAATTGTCGAGTTTTTCCTTAATAATATTTTTGCCGTTTCAAAAAAATATTTAACTTGTCAACAACAATTTCTTTCTCAACAAAATTACCAGAAACAACTAACAACTTAATTGCAACAAAATATTTTTCAAAACTTATTCACTACCAGAAATGCCCCTAAGCGAGCGAAGTCAAATTGTTAAAGTGATTTTCTTGAGGTCAAATTGTTAAAGCGATCGAAGTCGATCAGAAAATTTTCTCCACACTCCTTTATTTTTTTTTTCTACTTAAAAGTATCATCTCACTATATTACTATATATATTGGTATTGTCTCCTAGTATTTGAGGTTATAGAAATTCTAATGATTACTTCCAATTGAAAGATGAATGCAGAGTGCCCTCCGCCCGACCACTGTCTCAATGCCTCTCCCCACCCGTGTTCTCGATATTGCACGAGTAATCAATGTTATTACTTACTCCCTCCGTCCATTTTTAAGTGTCCTGCTTCGTAACTCCAACTTATTAAGGAAATATCATCATTACACATTTCACATTAACTTTTATCTTCACTTTCTCTACTTACCCTCTATGAAGACATCATTATTACACTTTTTACTCACTAACTTTTCAAAATAGAATCTACTTTTAGGGGCAAAATGGAAAATACACCAACTTTTACCCACTAATTTTACAAAATGGACACTTATTAAGGGACAGTCCAAAATAAAATACTGGACTCTAAAAAAGGGACGGAGGGAGTATTATTATTAGTATATACAAAGACGAAGATGGATGCACTAATTAGGGAAGAAAGCTCAAGAAATTTGTACTCACAATGCTTATCGATCCTAGCTATGACAATTAATTGTTTTGATTGAAATAATATGTCTATTTTTAAGTGTTGTAAAAGGTTGTAGAACCAACTGGGGCTAGCTCAATTGGCTAGGACTCTTGCATCTCGTTAGAAAGTCAGGAGTTCGAGTCTCCCCACCTGCGTGTTGGTATTCTTCCCTTAGAGGGTTTTTCCTTTCTTTCTTTGTTTCTATACTATATATAATGGGCTTATTTCTTGTATTGATTGAGTTGTTGGGTTTGATTATCTTGTGGACTCTTACAATTGATGTAGGTTCCGTTTGTTTGGGCGTAAAATATTTTCCAGTAAAATATTTTTCAGTAAAATATTTTACCTATTTTCCGGTGTTTGGTTGTGTAAAAAATGAGTAAAATATTTTACATGTAAAATATTTTGGAAAATGATATTGGCACTCCAAAAATTGATGCAGGCACTCCAAAAAATAAAGGGAAATGACTTTAGAATTACACTGATTTTGGAGTGCATGCATCAGATTTTAGAGTGCCAATATCATTTCCCAATATTTTTCATTAATTGGATAAAAATGACTTACCCTTAAATCTTCTATAACTTATTTTCCGAAATGAACCTGCTGCCTTTTACTACAATTCTCACTGCTCAGTTTTCTCGATCATTAGTCCTAACCCATAGGGGTGAGTATGGTCCGGATTGGTTCGATTTTATAGCAAACTAACAGCCAAAACAATACCTACGGATTATGAATTTGGAAAACCAAACCAACCCACAGAAGACATGGAACCAAACCAATCCAAAACATTAAAATACGTTTCGATTTCGGCTTTAATCCATGGTTTGCTTTGAACTAAACTATCATCTTTAACAAATTTTTAATGTACTTCAAATTATGAAGATAAATTAAAAGAAACCTTATATTAAAACTAATTCCATTCAAATTACCAAAACACACTAACATCAACTAACTAATTAAGAGTAGAATACCAACAATGGCCTCAAGTCTTAAACTAAGAAAATAAAATACTGATAACCCATTACAATGAACCAAAGAATACCAACAATGACCTCAAGTCCTAAAACTATTGAATTGAAATGAGGCAGTAAAAGGACAGTAGCAGCAGTATAGTAGCAACCAACTTGTGATGATTACTCCACAACAAAATTAATAATCATAGAAAATTAGGAATGAATTGAAATATATAGAAGTTTAGTCTAAATTATCTTGGCTGGAAAGCAAAACTAAATATTGCGGTGGATTTAATAGGATCAATAAATTAGGAAATAGTTGACTAAGACTCCCTTATTTATTTGGTGAACCGTAATTAAATTATATATATATATATGTATTATGTACTTTATTATACGGTTTGGAACCATAACCGTAAACGTGAATCCACAAACTAAATTATATAACGCGGTTTCTAATTTTTTTTAAACCATGACCAAACCATACTACTAAAAAACCGAGGCAAATTAACCTTTTGGTTTGGACTGGATTTGCGGTTTGACGGATTTTTTGCTCACCCCTATTGACCCACGTTCAAATGAAATTTCAATATTCTCAGATCTCTCCACCGTTTAAGCCCCCCCTCTCTCTCTCTATACTACTTTGTCGATTTCTGAAAATATTTTTCAAGTACTAACCAAACACCGAAAAAAAAGTTTGAAGTTTGTTTTCTGAAAATCCATTTTACATGAAAAACATTTTACATCGAAACAAACGGAGCTATAGTGTCCCAAATTTGTATTATGTACTTCATATCTGATATAAAATGATACCTTCTATTGATTGAAAAAAGAAAAGAAAAAGATTGTAGTTTTTTTTTTTTTGAAGTATTTTACTATTTTCCCTCAAGGAAATAAGCCCCTTCAATTTCGTATTCTTCTCCTTTACATTCTCTCATTGATTACTGAATCGGTATCTATTAATTACTCCTATTAAATATCTACAGATTAGAGATGCAATTTTTCCCTGGTAAATTAAAACAACGTAGAAAATTGCAGTGCGCGCACGTCTCGATCTCACTTGACGTATGCGCCCATCGCCCCTCGTGGCGATCACGACATGACGGGGGACCATTTAAACCCGTAGTTAGGGGCCGAAATGCCATAATTGAGATATTGGGATCAAAATGACGCCTCAAGTATGCCATAATCTCTCTCTCTCTCTCTCCCTCTCTCTCTCTCTGTGCGTGTCAAAACTTTGAAATATGTGTGGTTCCGTAGAGCTCTTTAGTCTTTATCACTTCCGCGTGCGTGGATTCGTTTTATTCGGGTTTTTTTTTCCTGGTTATTTTGGTTTAGTTTATGTTTCTTTGTCGGGTGTCACGACACTCTGGACCGTTGCATTTTGGTTGTGCACCATTTTTGGTAATGTTAACCACATCTTGGGAGATTCATTTTGGAATTCCACGTCGAAACCTTTTTTAACTCATTATTTAAAATAGATGTGTCAAACGGGCCGAGCAGGCATATGTGTCAAACGGGTCGTGCTGGCTGTTTAGCTCCGTACCAATCGTGCTTCGTGTCGTGCCGTACCGGCCCGTTTAGTTAATCGTGTCGTGCTGGCCTATTTACTTAATCGTATCGTGTCGTGCCGTGCCCATGTCGGGACATCTCCAACTGAGTATCATCGGAAAGAAAAAAAAAACTCCAAAAATTGTAAAATTTGGGAAATGATTTATCACTCCCTTTTTTGTTAACGGCACTCCCCTACAAGTGTATTTTTTGTGCAAAAATACACTTGCAGGTAGGGGTGTACACGGTCCGGATTGATCCGGTTCTCTAGAAAATCAGTAACCAGACCATTTCAAACGGTTCTAGAAAAATTGAGAACCAGAACCTAACCAATATATGCATGGAACCTAACCAGAATCAAACTGCAAGACCGGTCCGATTTTGGTTCGGTTTCGGTTCTATCTAATAAGCATCCAAACACTTATTCACAAAATATGAACTCATAAAATTAAAGAAATATGAAGATAATCTGTTGGAATAGGAAATGAAGGAAGAAAATAAAAGCTTTCTTAATAAATGAAATTTCATCTTTAAATAAATTAAAGCAAGGAAAAGATTAACCTACCAAATTCAAATACATATTTAATTACACACACATATGTATATCTACATTTATCTTAGTTTTAAACGGTCCAGTTTGGTTGTAACCACGGTTCATTAATTGAGAACCAGTTACCAAACCAAAATTAACGGTTCTTATTTTTTTGGAACCATAACCTGATCGTAGAACCGCAGAACCGGATCAAATAGGACGGTTCGGTTCGGATCGGACTGGTTTTACGGTTCGAGCAGTTTTCTTGAACACTCCTACTTGCAAGGGAGTGCCGGTAACAAAAAAGGAAGTGGCAAAATCAGCGGCCTAAAATTTTTATCAACACAAAAGTGTAAAATGTTATGTTCCAATATAAAATAAAAAACTAATATTTTTTTTGGTATCAAAATTAGTATTTTGGTGTGTCATGCCTGTGTTATGCCGTGATGTGCCATACCCGTCTAAAACCGTGTCCGTGTCATGTCGTGCCACATTTAAATGTGTCGTGTCGTGCCAGTCCGACCCATTTGACACATTTAATTCCAAGAGTTTGTTCAGATATCTGTAATAGTTTGATCAATTCATTAAACTTTTGTTAGCAAATCAAAAATGACTTTAGCAAAATTATTTCAAAGAAAAACAAGCACGTGTTCTTAAGAATCACAACCAAGACACAAATTGTAAGAATGCATTCATGTGACGATCTCTCATATGATATTTTTCCGATCAATTATGGTTTTGTTCTGGATCAAAGCTTTTTTTTGTTTTTTTCAAACGGAAATTGTTTTTTTTTTTTTTAATTGGCAAAAGATGAATTTTATTAAAAACGGAAAAAGGGGAAGGGGATTCAACAAAAAGTTGGATGATACATCTCAAGGGCAAAGCCTATAAGACCCAAAGGTCTATAAGGGTCCACAATAATAAAACGTTACAGCTCAATCCTATACCCAAATAAATAAAATGAAAGCTCAAACACCTAATCCGATCCAACCAAAGATCGGCCCCCAAACCCTACCCACTTCAATCTCCACCGCCGCACAAACCACCGGAAAACCAGCCTCGCCGTTAAGCCAACCCGCACAAACCAACGGAAATTGTTGTTTGTCAG
Organism: Rhododendron henanense subsp. lingbaoense; assembly: GCA_020567845.1. Classification (NCBI taxonomy): domain Eukaryota; kingdom Viridiplantae; phylum Streptophyta; class Magnoliopsida; order Ericales; family Ericaceae; genus Rhododendron; species Rhododendron henanense. The sequence continues at coordinate 42,399,325 of CM036318.1, forward strand.
TCTTGATGCATACATTATACCAAAAGTTATATTGCTTTGTTTATTTATATTTGAAAGGTATATTGCTTTGTTCAAACAAGGGTTTACAACCAAGGGAGGAAAAACTTTAGTTCAACAATTTTTTTTTGTTTTTTTCATTCAAATTTGATATATTTTCTTTATAATAGACCTTAGTTTTGAATTAATTTAGACACATAATAGTCTCTAATGTTTTTGACCTAATTATAATAGACTTGTTTTGTAATGCATATTATCAATCCGTATAAAATCTCGGAATTTTTATCGGGATAAATTTCAAGGTCCAAAACCCAGTGTACGTACGGGTGCAAACGAGTTTAGCCAAGCCGAGCTTCTTAGCGTTCGACCTCGCCTCGTTTACTACATGAGCCAAAAACTCAAACTCGAGTTCAGCTCACCCTCAACAAACCGAACCCCTTCATTTACTAAATACTAAGACACTTGTTCAAATTGAGTCCAACTTTTTAACTTTAGATTGTTAAGCTCGACTCATTTACCACACTCCATCCTTAATGTAAGCAGACCTCATCCACATAAATAGAGCCGACAAAAACTAGTGAACCTTGTTACTGGCACAAATTACGTTATGGGGTCCACTAAGGGTCCCACACAAATAATCCGATCCGTTAATTATGTTTAAAACATTTTTTTAAGGGCATTCACGAAAAATTACCTCAATCCGATACCTATAAGTGCTTTGATCTAATCATCTAACTTTTTATTCGGATTTTTAGAGAGTGAAAAGTTAGACGATTAAATCAAGTACTTATAGGTGTCGGATTGAGCTGATTTTTCGCGAGGCCCCTTGAAAAAATATTTTAAACATAATGAACTACTCGGATCACTTGTGTGGGATCTATAGTAGACCCCATATAAAAATCTGTGCACAATCTGTTCACAGATTTGTTGTGTCCAAGGATTTTCTAAAAATTCGTGCCGCCATCACTTTTGAGAAACTTCCACATACGTGAACAACAGCGTTTCTCTCTCTCTCTCTCTCTCTCTCTCTCTCACAGACGTGAACAACAGCGTTTCTCTCTCTCTCTCACAGACGTGAACAACAGCGTCTCTCTCTCTCTCTCTGTGTGCGTGTCAAACTTTGAAATATGTGTGGTTCCGTAGAGCTCTTTATCACTTTCCGAGTGCGTCATTGCATTGCTCACTCAATATATCGAAAACACTTCCCACACAGACTATTTTAACACAGACATTGCACAGATTTTTTTGTGGGCCAATTATGGGATTTCACAAAATGATCCAAATCGTTCATTAATTTTAAAATAATTTTTTAAGGGACCTCATAAAAAATCAGTTCAGTTGAATATATGTAAGTGCTTGAACCAATCTTATAACTTTTCATTCAGAATTCCAATCTGGAATTCTGAATGAAAAGTTGTAAGATTGATTCAAGTACTTACATATATCCGATTGAGCTGAATTTTTACGAGATCCCTTTAAAAAATATTTTAAAATTAATGAATGGCTCGGATCATTTTGTGGGACCTCATAGTGGACCCAAAAAAAAAAAAAGTGCAATGTCTGTGTAAAAATAGTCTGTGTGGGTAGAACGGTTACTCATGCTCATAAATATAGGCACTCCACTCAGGTTGTGTATGAATGTTGCAGATAGATCAATTTTGAGGTCGTGAGTTGGATCGATATATCGGTAGAATGGCGAAAGCAATTCGATTCTTCGAACTCAACACCGGAGCTAAGATTCCTTCCGTTGGTTTGGGCACCTGGCAATCTGATCCTGGACTCGTCGGTGACGCCCTTGCCACCGCCGTTAAGGCATCTCTCTCTCTCTCTCTCTAAAAGAAAGTTGAATTAATTGACCTAACCACGCCTGGTTCTTAGTTGCTTACTGTATTCTCTACCAGTGCAGGTGGGATATCGACATATTGATTGCGCTCAAGTTTACGGCAACGAGAAAGAGGTACTTTTCTTCTTCTTCTTCTTCTTCTTCTTCTTCTTCTTCTTCTTCTTCTTCTTCTTCTTCTTCTTTTTGGGTTATTGGTGGGATGTTTTTCGTAGTGAACGAAAATAATTCAGTAGATAGTAAATAATTATGGAGGAGACTAATGCAACCGGAGATTGATAAAAAAATTGAAAATTGCCTATATGCATCCATCTCTCAGCCTCATGCCTTGGAGTTGAAACCGTTCTTTTATCTCCATCAAGAGGCTTTTGCAAATTTCTAATCTAGTACTGGATTATGTATTAAACCATCAAGACTACTACTGGTGGGGGGATTAGCAATAACACATCCTTCAATGTTATATAATCCTATATATGTTTGAAGCTAGCATCCGAGATACCATGGGGAGTGTACGTATCTTGTGCTTTTACGGGATTCGTTGTCCAACACATACATATGTAATACTGTTACATTTAAACATTTGAAATAGCTTCCACAAGATTTGTAATTGAATCCCACGTCATATTCATTAGGCTCTAAATATATGATCTTGGAAAGCAGTTCTTTCATGATTCTTTCTCAGGAAAGGGATTTGGTATTTCATCTATGGGTAATGGCCGGGTGGTCCTCTCTAAAAGTTGCCAGGGTAACAACTAGAAATAGCTGGGATTTGTCCTCGAATCTTGATAACATTTCCATTTCCATGTTCATAATTGTACGTGCTACTACATCACAAATTTAGAATCTCAACAGAAACCGTAGAATAATAGTTGATTAATATGTTATAGCATATTATTAGGGATGTAGACACTTTTATCATCTTTTCATGTCTTTAGATTTAAGTTATCCTATATTCAATACATCGTCTTTCAAATCTCAAGAATGTGACTTTGGTTCATTAAAAAAGAAAAAGAGTAAAAGACTCCGTTCCTGGTTTCTCTGCCATTCTCACATCATCTGCAGTCCAAGCATGAGACAGGATTCCTTTTCTATCATTTCTTGTCATTACTCATCAAATCACTCGCACGAAAGGGCTGGTTAGTGTTGTAAAACAAAGTGTACATTCTTGTGTATCAGACTATCAGTATGACCCTGGATGTCCATCGAGTGTCCTAGCGTGTTCTTAAGTGTTCCTAGACAGTGGAAATGTCAATAATTTATAAAAATGTGGGACGCCTTTGATTCAAGTGTTGGGACATGTTTCCGGAGAGTGTGTAAAGAGTGTCAGTGTCCGACACCATTACGTAACCTCCAACTAAGTGTCCTTGCTAAATAGCTGATACCTTAGGTTCTGTTGCAGATGGAAAGCACATCACATAGCATGTCAATTAGTCGACTTATATGCCGGACATATGTATCTGATTTCTACCTTGTTTTTTGTTATCTGGTTTATTAAATGCTTACTTCAGTTAGGATATACATTTTTGCTCTTATGTAGATTGGTTCAGCCCTGAAGAAGTTGTTTGAAGATGGTGTGGTGCAGCGCAAGGATATATTCATCACCTCTAAACTCTGGTTAGCCTCTATCATAATTTAAGGTTCCTTTTGAATCACTGATAATACCGATGAGCGTGTATCCTGTTGGTAGTCGAGCCTCCTTGTCCTGCTCCCTTGGTAAAAATGGTAGGAAAGAGAAGTGAATGAAATATGAAAACTTGTGGAACTTACAGTTGTAGGTTAATGCCAAATTCTGACATGCATCTAGAACTCCAAACAAACTTTTTAACCTGTTGATGTTATTCAAGGAATTGCATTGATTTGCAGGAGTACTAATCATGCCCCGGAGGATGTACATGAGGCATTGAATGGAACTTTGCGAGATTTACAGCTTGAGTACCTGGATCTGTATCTTGTATGTATATCAAGTTAATCTTAAATTCAAGCTACATTATGGATACTGATCAAATCATTGAGTAATATTATATGTTAAAAGTTTAGACTGATATTTGAGTACTGGATTTTGGAATCAAACTAAAGATGAGGCCACTGTGTGAGACGTTTGAAATAAAATCTCAGGAACACAATTATTATTATTTTTGTTTCTGTTCATTCATAGTTGCAGTGAACATTTTTATTTTTTGTTACTAAGTGGGTTAATTTACTATTGAAGATCCACTGGCCTGTCAGCATGAAGAAGGGGTCAACTGGATTTAAGCCTGAGAATCTAACCCAGCCTAATATACCCAGTACATGGAGAGCAATGGAGGAGATCTATGATTCTGGAAAGGCTCATGCTATTGGTGTGAGCAATTTCTCTTGTAAGAAACTGGGAGATTTGTTAGAGATTGCACGCATTCCTCCCGCCGTCAACCAGGTGGAATGCCACCCTGCTTGGCAACAACCACAACTTCATGCATTCTGTGAATACAAGGGAGTTCACCTCTCGGTGAGTATGCGGATCTGAAGTATCTACAGTTTATGGTTGGCCTAAAAAATTGTCATCTGTTCATTTCTTGGAGATCTCTCGTAACGAGTTGTCCATATGCAGGGGTATTCACCATTGGGTAATCCAGCTACCCTCAAGAGCAATGTTCTGAAGAGTCCTCTTCTCAATACAGTTGCAGAGAAATTGGGAAAATCTCCTGCACAAGTTGCTCTCAGGTGGGGACTGCAAATGGGTCACAGTGTACTACCAAAGAGCACAAACGCGTCGAGGCTTAAGGAAAACTTGGATGTTTTTGACTGGTCTATACCTGAAGACATGTTTGCCAAGTTCTATGAAATCGAGCAGGCAAGTACCCCTCTCTCTCTCTCTCTCTCTGTGTGTGTGTTCATACTTCATAGGTAGGTCTGTGTGTGAAAATATGCAATATCTGATGGTGGTACTATACATTATTCTTATACGAGTATTAGTCTCCCGTAAATAGGTAAATTATTTAATTTTGGTTCCCTGCGGTACTAGACTACTAGTATATGGCAAAACACAGTAAATTGGGATCAATGCAATTGGTGTTGCAATCTGCAGGCTAAAAGATAAGTTAGTTAAGTATGGCGTTTGAATGGATTGGATAAAATTGACTCCCGATATCAGATTGGTGCTGGATGAGTGAGTAGTGTAGTCACTCCGCTCACTGAAAAGTTGTACATGAAATGATTTACTGGTGCAGTTTGGATTAAAGTTCACCTTTAATGATCAAATTTTATGGATTTTAATACTGCAGACGAAGCTAGTAAAAGGTACGGCATTTGTGCACGAGACTTTTGGCGCCTACAAAAATGTTGAAGTGCTCTGGGACGGCGAGCTCTGAGTTTGGTCAATTGGGGTGTTTTACTTTGAATATTTTAGGAAAACAGTTTTTCCACCTTCTCCCCTTTAAATTGTCAAGTTTTTAAGGCGATAGTTCATTTTCATGTTTCCACGCCCGACTGCCACGATAGCATGCTGGAATTTTGGGCATTTTAGTTTAAGGCAAGACATTGTTTGTGTGGTACAGAGACACATGAAGCTAAAAGACAGATGGATCGATGTTGGGTTTATTGTTTTATGCCCTTTCCGAAACTAGTTCTGAGATTTCCCCTACTATAAATGAAATTGTAATCTTCGCTATTCAATCGCCGATTGGTTTGGTAATAATGCTTCTTTTCACCATCTTGCTACTATTCCCAACTGCTTAGGCAATTTCGCACAGGCTTTGCTTTGCAGGAAGGATGGCCGAAAAAAATGTTTTCATCGTGGGAGTCGAACTAGAGGCTTCTACTTGTAAACTGCTTACATCCACACCTGTTGTCACTTCAACCTAACCCTAAAGGGGTTAATTGACTGGAAGTGGGAAAGTGAACAATGAGTTTATATCCTCTTGTCGCGAACGAGTTCAAAGGATAAATCAGAGTTATAAATGTATTGAGTGCTGTTTAAATTCCGGAATTCATCTTTAGCCCTAAAGTTGGACAAAAGGATTACAACTGTTACAAGTTATTCACAAAACCAAATCTGGTATGGGATCAGCACACAACATAATCTGCAAATGGCTTTAGTCACCTCCTCCTCCTCCTCCCCCACCGCCACCACAACCTCCTCCTCCTCCACCACCACCACCACCGCCTCCGCCACCACAACCTCCACAGGGCGTTGGTGCCTCCTCCTACTCCTACCCCACCACCACATCCACCGCTGCCGTTTCCTCCATCAGTAGTGAATATTGTCATGTCATCTCCACTGTGTTGGCTCATCTTATCTCCTCTCCACTGGTATGGCGGCCACCAAAATGACCTCCACTGGAATGCCCAGGACCCCTAGTGCAACGCTTGACGATACCAACAACTATGGTGACACCAAACAATAGCAATCACGACCACCGTGAGTGAAATGGTCATTGCTCTAGATGTTTTGTTTACTAAATTGCTTCCCTTTCCAAAACCAAAAACTTCAACGACGTTTGTATAGTCCTCTAATGTTGATTTAATCCTGAAGCCACTGTACATATATATAGCCGTAGTTTCATATGTTTCTCATTGTATCATCTATCGTATCGAAAACCATTTGAGTTCGACGTGGTTTGGAATAAGTCTTATCGGAAAACAACAAAAAATATTCAAGAAATCCATGACGGGTGCAATTGCCATTGGAACATCATCTACATATACTGTAATTCGACGCGGTAAGTGTGGCACAAAATCTAGACGCATATCGGTCTCACAAATGGGCTCACTCCATAGTTTCTTTTATCCAAAATCTAAACTAACTTTGTTATTTAGAAATTCAGTAAACTAACTTTGCAATTGCCATTGGAACATCATCTTATCTTATAACTAGTAATTGTCTGTGCTGGCGCAATGCTTTTTAAACATAGTCTAAATGAAGTATCAAATCCCACTTTTCTAAATTTTTTTTTTGGATACAACGGTTGTTTTTAACGACATCTCACATGATGTGAGTCCGAGATATGCATATGGTCCTACCTCATGCAAGAGAAGCGTTACAAATAACCATGAATTAGAAAAAATTTCCTTCAACCAACAAAATCTACTTTTCGAAAATTTTCATTTCAAGAATAAGCTTCAAACATGGTCCATCTAACTAAGTTCATAAAATAGTCTAACACAACAAATGTTACCAAATCTGTGTAATTCAAATTAGTTGTATTCAAAGATAGCATCAGAGATATTAAGAATGTATAATCATACGGGATTCCAACTCGAATTCAATTTTCTGGACGTCTACTCACTTAAAAGTGACACCCTGATCGCACTTGTTTCTTTAACTGACTTAGAAAAATAGAAAAGTAAAATAGTTACAAGGTTACATATAACCAAGTGAGGAGTAGAGTTTGAAACTCTGTCTACCCAAAAGGCTCCAACAAAAAATCTACAATCTTCAATCCCAGATAGATCATGAAACTCCAAATCATCTAAACTAATAGCTCAAGTTGTATTGAACAACAATTTTGTTCTCTTACCTTGTACAATCTTTAAGTGTTCTGCTTCGTAACTCTAACTTATTAAAAAGACATCATCATTACATCTTTCACATCAACTTTTTTCTCCACTTTTCTTACTTACCCGTCATCATTACACTTTTACTCGCTAACTTTTCAAAATGAAATATACTTTTAGGGACAAAATAGATAATGTATCAATTTATACCCCATAACTTTACAAAATGGACACTTATTAAGGGACAACTCAAAATAGAATACTGGACTCTAAATAAGGGACGGAGGGAGTAGTTAAAAAGAAAAAGAATTTGCCGCGAAGAATTACTCCTGGCCGCGAAAAATTACTAAGAATTACTCTTTGTCGCAAAGAATTACTTCTGGCCGCGGATAATTACTCTTAGCCGCATAGAATTACTCTTGGCCGCTAAAAATTACTCTTGGCCGCCAAGAATGACTTATGGTCTCGCAATTCTTTGCGGCCAAGAGTAATTATGTGCGGCCAAAATTAATTCTATGCGGCTAAGAATAATTCTTGGCGGCCAGGAGTAATTCTCAACCGAGGGTCCAAAATATGGAGCATTCAAAAACCGCTGCTCCATATTATATAGATATATAGAAGTTGGTAGTCTGTTTGAATGTTCAGTAGTCAATGCACTCGGTGCCTTTAAATTGTTAGAAAACATATATTCAAGCCTCAATTTAGTTAATACATAGGGCGCTTATGATTTGAGTGTTGTACGCGTGTTCGGAAGGTGTGTAAAGAGTGTCGGTGTCCATCAAATGTCCAACACTGGTGCTTGATCTCCAACAAAGTGTTGGAGCTACATACTGGTATCGAAGTAGCTAGGAGCATAGGACGAAGCCAATGGAATGCCCGTAGGTTCTGATGCTTACTTCTATTAGGAATATACATTTTCACTAACTTCCATTTAAATTATTGGAGCTTGTGAAAATTTCTACACTTGTTTAAACCCAAGGGATTGGGCACCTGGCCTACAAGCCTGGTTGAAAAGACTTGAGACTTAAAATTTTGCACTATTATCTTGTATGAAACATCTAAGATACTATCAACTCTTATAGAGCCAATCAATACAAAACTTTGTCCCAGCAACTCCCCACTAGTAGACGGTGAAATTGAATCCCTAAGGATTAGTCGGGTGCAAGTGTATAAGCTATCCCAAACACCTGAGTTACTTCTCTGTAAAATTTGAACTTCTAAAAGTTGGCACGAAATACTGCATTTGGGAAAATCTGCGGTCCTATGTACATTGATTGCTACAGGTTTAAAAGCGAATATTTCTTTTATATCTCTTCGACTTTGACCAAAAATTCATTTTGGTCCTTCACCTTTCAATTTCAGCATAAAAATACTTCGACTTTCCAATTTTTTTCAATGTCATCCTTTAGGGATATATACATATATACTCGAAAAATAAAGTGGTTGGAACAAGCACCCTACACACATCGGATGGCGCCGTTGATTCCCGCATTAGCCCCCTCGTTTTTTTTTTTATAGAATTTTTGGACAGCTCGGATCAGCCGTCTAGTGGCCGGAGATGGCCCAGCGTCCCTATAGCAGGACTCAAAGAAAACGGATTCCTTCTAAAGGATGACATTGAAAAAAATTGGAAAGTCGAAGTATTTTTATGCCGAAATTAAAAGGTGAAGGACCAAAATGATTTTTTGGTCAAAATCGAAGGGATATAAAAGAAATTTTCCGGGTTTAAAATGTATCGAGAATGATGAGACGAGTATTGATTTCCCCGACGGATTATTCTAGCCAAATAAATTATAAGTATATTATAAACACTTGAAAGAATCTGATTAAAAAAAAAACACTTGAAAGAATATCATTCACAAAACCAATTATGTGGTATGGGATCAGCACACAACACACAACCTCTACAAAAACTATTAGACTCCGTCGACGTCGCCTCCTCAATAGCGGAGTCAGGATTTTGTTACCGGGGGGACTGGCTTAACAGACATATATTTTTATCGAAACGTATAATTATTATATCATAAGGTTTTTACTTTTCAGTTCATTACATTTGTACATTGAATTGATTCTTTAAACTATTTCAACTGTCACATGCTTATTTTCTATTTATGAAAGAAATTGAGAAATGAGAATGTAAAATAACCAATTTTTTATCAAATCGAAGCAAGTAAGTAACTATACACGAATAATTATCAATAATATTTAAAATCAAGTATATATATAAAATAAAAAGTTTAAAATTCGGACACTCGGGGAGCCAGGGCCCCCGGGCCCCTACATACCTCCGCCCCTGCTCCTCCCCCGCTGCCACCACCACCACAACCTCTGCCTCCTCAACCGTCGCCTCCTCCTCCTCCCCGCCGCCACCACCACCACAACCTCTGCCTCCTTGACCGTCGCCGCCACCACCACAGACACTGGCGCCTCCTCCTACTTCTGCTCCAGCAGAAGTGAATATTGTCATGTCATGTCCACCATGTTAGCCACCGATATGCCACCACCAAAATGACCCCCATCGGAATATCCAGGACCCCTAGTGCAATGCTCTTTTTTTTATAAAAAAAAGTAAAAAAAATTCATTAATCTTGAAATTGTAACAACACTAATAGGAGTAAGGAAAAAACATCATGCTCAAAGAGCAATCTTCTGCTCAATTCAAGACAAAAAACCTACGATTGACAAGAAGCCAATCAAGGACACTCATTGGGACAAAGCCCACCTAAATAGGCCGAAGCCCAAACACTCCTATGGTTCATAAAACCCATATAATACATTCAGCTTAGAAAACAAAGGTTTACAACCAACAAAAGCCCACCAGCAACCCGACTCCTGCCAAACAGCCACCACCACCAGAGCACTATCGGAGCCCTAATTAGTCTAGTTCCAAACCACAATAGAGAGGACGGCCTGCCGGAAACCATTCACCGGCGAACCAGTCGAACAGTAGCCAAAAACCACCCTCGCCTTTAGCCGCCAACCAACCCTCGCCGTTAAGCCCAAACTGGGATTCCCAAGAGATGGAAACCAGTGGGCGGACGTGCGGCAGCAACACACAAGAGATGACAAAAAAGAATTAATGGAGCGATGGCAAAACAGTGACGGTAAAGCTGAGATCGTTACGGCTAGGAAGGGGGGAAAAAGAATGGAGGTGAGAGAGATCAGAGGCTGCCGGGGGAGGAAGGGGCCGTCACCCCCTCCCCCCAACAACATGAAGCAAGAGAAAGCCCTAGCAGGATCGGCCCTGGGCCTAGGCCCACCAGGTGGTGGCTTTAGGGCCTCCCCAAAAAGCCCAAAAATTGGGGCTCCTCACCATTATATGTTAACATACTATACTATGAGTCTTTAGGCCCAACATTTGTACCCAAAATTAATTTAACTGAGTGAGGCCATTCAAAAACTAGGGTCCAAATGTTTTTGTAAGCCGAATTTGGCCAATTCTTGAACTCTTACTCTTAAAAGAACAAAAAAATACAGTAGAATTTTACACAGAAACAAACCTAGTCGGCTTCTCTCACCCCAAAATTTCATCTCCTACTTGTGGGTTGTGGCCTTAACCCTCAAATTCCAAATCAAAGCAAACCCCCAAAATACTTTTAGCACTTGAAGAGGTAAAAACGTGATACAACATGCAAGAACCAGGTATGGCTATGGGCATTAGTTATTGTAATGTCAAGTAATTTTTGTGACCTCGACATATAAGTATTTGCAAGTTTTATATTTGCGATGATTTGTATCTTTAGAAAATATAGCATTTCTAAATGTTAAGGGCCCCAAATTGGTTGGTCGCTTAGGGTCCCAGAAAACTCAGGGCCGGGCCTGAGCCCTAAGTCTGTTGATATTCTAGAGAGAAGGCAGAGGAGGGGTTATAGAGAGAAGTTAAGGACGTACGTGCTGTTTTTAATGCAACGCCTGATGCTAACAAGAAGTATGGCGATGAAACACACTGCCACAATAGCAATCACGGCCACTGTGGGTGGAGGGATCATTGCTCTCAGGTGATGTTTTGTTTAGTAAATTGCTTCCCTTTCCAAATGCTAAACTACAACCACCTTTATATAGTACTCCTCTAATGTTGATTTAAATCCTGAAGCCACTATACATATATATAGCCGTAGTTTCCTGTGTTTTAATTTCTCATTGTATTATCTATCGCGTCGAAAACCATTGAGTTCGACGTCGTTTGGAATAAGGATCTTATTGGAAAACAACAAAAAATACCCCTTTCAATATTCGATCTATAAAAGAAGCGATTTGGAAGGCAGGTAATAGAAAAATTCTTCTTGCTGGCAGAGCGGCATACCGAAAAAAGAAAGGTTTTGGAAGGAAAGTAAAAAAGTGGATTCCCTTTTATATTCAAGAAATCTATGATTGGTGCAATTGGAACATCATATACATATAGTACTGTATTTTGACATGGTATATGCATGATAAAGTATGACACAAAATCTAAACGCGTATCGGTTTCACATATTGTATTGGTAGATAGAGTGTTGTATTTTGACACGGTATATGCATGATAAAGTATGGCACAAAATCTAAACGCGTATATGTTCAAAAAAAAAAAAAAATCTAAACGCGTATCGGTTTCACATATTGTATTGGTGGATATATAGATGTAGATGATGTCACATAAAACAATTTCTAAAAAATGGTGTTCAAATGGGCGATCACTCCATAGCTTTTTTTTTTTTATCCATGATCCCTGCGGACCTACTTTTTATAGTATGTGTTGATTTTTTTCAATTTTTATTATATCGCTCTGGCAAATATCTAGATTAATTTTCTACATGAATTCAGTTACTTTTTTTAAAATCTAAACTAACTTTGTTTATTAGGACATTAAGATTAAGTATGTTGCAGTAGAGATATCGCATAATCATTAATGGCATGATATTATCTACTTTTCTGTGCAAACAAGAAGAACATAAGTTGCACTTTTTATAACGTTAAAAAAAATTCTCCGTCAACACGGCTCCTGTCAAATTCAAATTCTAGCTCCGTCCCTGATCCACCCATATAAAACTAGTGAGTTTATTTGATGTTTCGAAGATTCTTATCTAACACACAATAAAAATCAAGGCATGTTGAAATCAGTACGTCCATATTTGTTTCCTGCATTATCCGACCAAACACGGTCGAGGACCTCTTCAAGATAATCGTATCTTATAGAGTAATATAGAATAGAAGATAGTCTCTTTGAATGTTCTGTAGTCAATGAACTCGGTGCCTTTAAATGTTACTCCCTCCGTCCCTTTTTTAAAGTCCTGCTTCGTAATTTCAACTTATTAAAAAGACATCATCATTACACCTTTCACATCAACTTTTTCTTCCACTTTCCCTACTTACCCATCATCATTACACTTTTACTCACTAACTTTTCAAAATGGAATCTACTTTTAGGGACAAAATAGACAATGCACCAACTTTTACCCACTAACTTTACAAAATAAACACTTATTAAGGGACAGCCAAAAATGGAATACTAGACTCTAAAAAAGGGACAGAGGGAGTACAAAACATCTATTCAAGCCTCTATTTATTTAGTTTAAATGTAGGACGCTTTTAATTAGAGTGTTGTACACGCGTGTCCGGATTGAGGGTGCATGTCTAAAGAATGTCGGTGTCCATCAAGTGTCCAATTACACGGGTACTTCCATACTTGATCTCCAACGAAGTGTTTGTGCTACATAGCTAGTATCGAATTAAGTAGCTAGGAGAATAGGACAAAGCCAATGAAATACCCGTAGGTTCTGTGGTGGATGGAAAGCACATCTCACAGGGTGTTATACAGGTGTTTGTTTGGGGTAATTTGAAGGAAGTTTTTTAGAGTAATGATTGGAGCTAGAGAGATAGATAGAGAAAATTTATTGGAGAATGTGCCTAGGGGTTTTGAGACTCCGAAACGAACAAATTATTGGAGCTTATAATACTTAGGATATACATTTTCACTAACTTCCATTTAAATTATTGGACCTTTTGAAAATTCCTTCTCTTGTTTAAACCCCGAGGGATTGGGCACCTGGCCTACAGGCGTGGTTGTGAAGACTTGAGATTTAGGGGTTTGATTTATTCTCACACATGAAACATCTAAGATACTATCAACTCTTATAGGGCCAATCAATACAAAACTTTGTTCTAGCTTTAATCGGACTCTCCACTAGTAGACGGTGAAATAGGATACCTAGGGATTAATCGGGTGCAAGTAAGCTATCCCAACACTTGAGTTACTTCTCCATAAAATTTGAACTTCTAAAATCCGACACAAAATACTGCATTTGGGAAAATCTCTGGTCCTATTTCTCCATACATTGATAGCTACATGTTTAAAATGTATCAAGAACGATGAGACAAGTGTTGATTTCCCTGACAGATTATTCTAGCCAAATATATAAGTAGAGAAAATCTAATTCATGGAGGCTCCGTGATTTGGGTGTTTGCGGAGCGGATCAATCTTAGCCGTTCAAATGTGTTGGACGGTCCGGATTTTAAAGAAATTATTCTTGCGAATAGTTAACTATTCGCAAGAATAATTTCTTTAAAATCCGGACCGTCCATTGCCAAGACGAACGGTGAAATGGGGCGGCGCGGTGACTCTGTTTACAAAGCCTCACTATTCGTGAGAATAGTTTCTTTAAAATCCGGACCGTCCATTAATGACAAGACGAACGGTGAAATGGGGCGGCGTGGTGGCTCTGTTTACAAAGCCTCCGTGAAAAGGGCAATCTCATATAAGTATAAATAATTGTAAGAATCTGATAATAAAAAATAAAAAAATAAACACTTTGAAAGAATATCATTCACAAAACCAATTATCTGGTATGGGATCAACACACAACACACAACCTCCAAAAACTATTAGACACCGCCGCCGCCTCCTCCTCCCCCACCGCCACCACATCCTCCGCCTCCTCCACCTACTCCACCACCTCCACCGCCACCGCCTCCTCCTCCCCCACCGCCACCACATCCTCCGCCTCCTCCACCTACTCCACCACCTCCACCGCCGCCACACCCTCCGCCTCCTCCTCCACCACCACCGCCGCCACAGGTGCTGGCACCTCCTCCCACTTCGACGTCCCCACCACCACCACATCCGCCACCGTCGCCTCCAGCGGTACTGAATATTGTCATGTTATGTCCACCGTCGTCACCACCGATATGACCGCCACCGAAGCGACCCCCACCGGAATATCCAGGTCCCCTGGTGCAACGCGTGATGATACCAAGAATTAACAAGACACCAAACATTGCCCCAGCAGCAATCAAGAAGATTGTGAGTGCAGTGTTCATTGCTCTAGCCTCTAGGGTGATGTTTTGTTTGCTAAATTGCTTAATTCCCTTTCCAAAACGATCGAAAAACTACAACAAACGTTTGTATAATCCTCTGATGTTCATTTAATCCTGAAGAAACTATACATATATATAGCCGTAGTTTCTCTTTGAAATTTGATTAGTCAAAGTCCGGACCAAATCCATTGAGTTTGATAGTTTGACGCGTTTGGAATGAGTCTTATATATATTAGAAAATGCTAGCTCCAAAAAGAGGTGCTATTTTTTTTGGTTGGCAATTCCATTGACAAAACATACTTTCTTTTGTATCTCATTCTTTATTGAGTTGTAATTCTCATTTTCTAAGCGTAGCGAGTCTGTATAGGATTAGAGTGGAAGGAATCTTTATTTGTAATTGAGAAAGAGAATCGAATGACTATAGGCCGGACGACTTCGCAAATGGAGGGATCGAGCTAAATCGGAACGGATCAATCGGGATATCCATCGGGAGCTAATGTGTAATTAAGACGGAATTTGGGACCGGGTGTATTGCTCGATTTGTGATGTGGTATCTAATATAAATATAGAAGACATATATTGGAAGCTAGGGCAAGGACGTGGTGTATAGCAGTCAATACCATTGTAGCGGCAATTAAAATACTGGGGAAGTATGTCTGCTTTGTGTCTCAGAGTTCAAGTGATTTTCACAGATCAGTGAGCAACCTAATTACTCCAAGAAGTTTCTACAAACTCATATTCGATTTCGTGAGTAAACTTTCAGTGGATTTCAGAAAGTATCCAGAAGGCTTGAGGATTCAAGGAGGTGGCAATCAAATACTGGGTACGGTGAACGAGGATTCGACAAGTACATCTTAAGGCGATTTGTGAGTGATTCAAAATCGTGGGGTAAGGTTACTTGTAACCGTACGTAGATTCATATAGTGTATGATTCATTCCCGTGGTTTTTACCCGTTTTTGGGGTTTTCCACGTATATCTGGTATTCATCGTTTATTATTTGTTTCTATTATTGCTTAATTATTCAGTTGATAGTAAAATAGAAATTTCAGAAAACATAAGTCTTATATTTGAAAACAACAAAAAATATATTCAAGAAACCTATGCTGGGTGCAATTAGAACATACTGTAAATATAATTGGACGTGGTTTAATATTCTACGTATGCGTGACACAAAATCCACACGTGTCTCTGTCTCTTATTGTATATGGTGGATCGGGGTAAGATGATGTCAAATTTACCAATATTTGAGTTTGGTAGGTCCAGGGGCGGACCTACCTTCGGGGCAGGGTAAGCTCCGGCCCTACTTAATTCACAGTATGTATTTTTTTTTTTCCACTTTACTGTAGAGGATAACTAAGAGGAAACTACTGAATAAAACTTAATAAAATAGTTGCTCTAGATAATGTATAGATTTTACAAGAATTTAGTTTATTTTTTATATAAACTAACTTATTAGTGGTTACGAAATGAAGTAAATTTTGTTGTACTATAGTGATATAGCATCATTAATGACGTGATATTATCAAATTTTCAAGATTTATTGTCACACTTTTTAAGAACATCCAATGCAAACACGAAGAACATAAACTGCACTTTTAAATCAGAGTTATAAATGTATTGAGTGCTGTTTAAATTCCGGAATTCATCTTTAGCCCTAAAGTTGGACAAAAGGATTACAACTGTTACAAGTTATTCACAAAACCAAATCTGGTATGGGATCAGCACACAACATAATCTGCAAATGGCTTTAGTCACCTCCTCCTCCTCCTCCCCCACCGCCACCACAACCTCCTCCTCCTCCTCCACCACCACCACCACCGCCTCCGCCACCACAACCTCCACAGGCGTTGGTGCCTCCTCCTACCCCAGTAACCCCACCACCACATCCACCGCTGCCGTTTCCTCCATCAGTAGTGAATATTGTCATGTCATCTCCACTGTGTTGGCTCATCTTATCTCCTCTCCACTGGTATGGCGGCCACCAAAATGACCTCCACCGGAATGCCCAGGACCCCTAGTGCAACGCTTGACGATACCAACAACTATGGTGACGCCAAACAATAGCAATCACGACCACCGTGAGTGAAATGGTCATTGCTCTGATGTTTTGTTTACTAAATTGCTTCCCTTTCCAAAACCAAAAACTTCAACGACGTTTGTATAGTCCTCTAATGTTGATTTAATCCTGAAGCCACTGTACATATATATAGCCGTAGTTTCATATGTTTCTCATTGTATCATCTATCGCATCGAAAACCATTTGAGTTCGACGTGGTTTGGAATAAGTCTTATTGGAAAACAACAAAAAATATTCAAGAAATCCATGACGGGTGCAATTGCCATTGGAACATCATCTACATATACTGTAATTCGACGCGGTAAGTGTGGCACAAAATCTAGACGCATATCGGTCTCACAAATGGGCTCACTCCATAGTTTCTTTTATCCAAAATCTAAACTAACTTTGTTATTTATAAATTCAGTAAACTAACTTTGCAATTGCCATTGGAACATCATCTTATCTTATACTCCGTAACTAGTAATTGTCTGTGCCGGTGCAATGCTTTTTAAAAATAGTCTAAATGAAGTATCAAACCCCATTTTTCTAAATTTTTTTTGGATACAACGGTTGTTTTTAACGCCATCTCACATGATGTGACAGTGAGTTCCAAATATACATATGGTCCCATCTCATGCGAGAGAAGCGTTACAAATAACTATGAATCAGAAAATTTTTCCTTCAACCTACAAAATCTACTTCTCGAAAATTTTCATTTCAAGAATAAGCTTCAAACATGATCCATCTAACTAAGTTCATAAAATAGTCTAACATAACAAATGTTATCAAATCTGTGTAATTCAAATTAGTTGTTTTCAAAAATAGCATCAGAGATATTAAGAATGTATAATCATACGGGATTCCAACTTGAATTCAATTTTCTGAACGTCTACTCATTCAAAAGTGACACCCTTATCGCACTTGTTTCTTTAACTGACTTAGAAAAATAGAAAAGTAAAATAGTTACAAGGTTACATATAACCAAGTAAGGAGTAGAGTTTGAAACTCTGTCTACCCAAAAGGCTCCAACAAAAAACCTACAATCTTCAATCTCAGGCAGATCATGAAACTCCAAATCATCTAAACTAATAGCTCAAGTTGTATTGAACAACAATTTTGTTCTCTTACCTAGTAGTTAAAAAGAAAAAGAATTTGCCGCGAATAATTACTCCTGGCCGCGAATAATTACTAAGAATTACTCTTTGTCGCAAAAAATTACTCCTGGCCGCAGATAATTACTCTTGGCCGCTAAAAATTACTTTTGGCCGCCAAGAATGACTTATGGTCTCGCAATTCTTTGCGGCCAAGAGTAATTATGTGCGGCCAAGAGTAATTCTATGCGGCTAAGAGTAATTCTTGGCGGCCAGGAGTAATTTTCAGCTGAGGGTCCAAAATATGGAGCATTCAAAAACCATTGCTCCATATTATATAGATATATAGAAGTTGGTAGTCTGTTTGAATGTTCTGTAGTCAATGTACTCGGTGCCTTTAAATTGTTAGAAAACATATATTCAAGCCTCAATTTAGTTAATACATAGGGCGCTTATGATTTGAGTGTTGTACGCGTGTTCAGAGGGTGTGTAAAGAGTGTCGGTGTCCATCAAATGTCCAACACTGGTGCTTGATCTCCAACAAAGTGTTGGAGCTACATACTGGTATCGAAGTAGCTAGGAGCATAGGACGAAGCCAATGGAATGCCCGTAGGTTCTGATGCTTACTTCTATTAGGAATATACATTTTCACTAACTTCCACTTAAATTATTGGAGCTTATGAAAATTCCTACACTTGTTTAAACCCAAAGGATTGGGAACATGGCCGTTGAAAAGACTTGAGACTTAAAAATTTGTTTTATTATCATGCATGAAACATCTAAGATGCTATCAACTCTTATAGAGCCAATCAATACAGAACTTTGTTCCAGCTTTAATCGAACTCCCCACTAGTAGACGGTGAAATTGAATTCCTAAGGATTAGTCGGGTGCAAGTATATAAGCTATCCCAAACACCTGAGTTACTTCTCTGTAGAATTTGAACTTCTACATGTTGAGATGTGAAGACAATTTTGGAGTCGCAGTAAAAATGACCTGGACGGTTTTGGGTCCCGCCCGGGTGGTCGGGCATGAAAATAAAAGACGCGGGTTTTGGCGTTTTTTAGGGTTTTTTGTGTATTAGCTTGCTTGCTCATATAAAAGCAAAACTAGGGCTGTCTCATTTTGTAACTCTGACATATTTTCATCATAGTGAAACACCCCAGCACCCCGTGGACGTATGATTAAGCAATCCGCTTAAGTCGGAACCACGTAATCTCTGTGTCTTATTCTTTTCTTGCTTTAGATTGTTTTCTGTTCTTGGTTTGTTCTTCGATTGTGTGCGTTTGCTTGTGGGTTTGGACGTTCGAATCCCCAACACTAAAAGTTGGCACGAAATACTGCATTTGGGAAACTCTGCGATCCTATATACATTGATTGCTACAGGTTTAAAATGTACCGAGAATGATGAGACGAGTATTGATTTCCCCGACAGATTATTCTAGCCAAATAAAATATAAGTGTATTATAAACACATGAAAGAATCTGATTACAAAAAACACTTGAAAGAATTTCATTCGCAAAACCAATTATGTGGTATGGGATCAGCACACAACACACAACCTCTCCAAAAACTATTAGACTCCGTCGTCTCCTCCTTAGTGGCGGAGCCAGGATTTTATTACCGGGGCCAGGATTTATTACCGGGGGACGGCTCAACAGACATATATTTTTATCGGAACGTATAATTATTATATCATAAGGTTTTTGTTTTCAGTTCATTACATTTGTACATTGAATTGATTCTTTAAGTTATTTCAACTGTCACGTGCTTATTTTTTATTTATGAAAGAAATTGAGAAATGAGAATGTAAAATAACCAATTTTTTTATCAAATCGAAGTAAAATTATTAAGATTATAAGTAACTATACACGAATAATTATCAATAATATTTAAAATCAAGTATATATGAAATAAAAAGTTTAAAACTCGGACGCTCGGGGAGCCGGGGCCCCCAGGCCCCTACATACCTCGATCCGCCCCTGCTCCTCCTCCTCCTCCTCCCCCGCCGCCACCACCACCACAACCTCCGCCTCCTCGACCGTCGCCTCCTCCTCCTCCCCCCGCCACCACCACAACCTCTGCCTCCTCGACCGTCACCACCACCACCACAGACACTGGCGCCTCCTCCTACTTCTGCTCCAGCAGTAGTGAATATTGTCATGTCATGTCCACCGTTTTGGCCACCGATATGCCACCACCAAAATGACCCCCATCGGAATATCCAGGAACTGCAATGCTCTTTTTTTTTTTTTTTTAAAAGCAAAAAAACTTCATTAATCTTGAAATTGCAACAACACTAGTAGGAGCAAGAAAAAATCGTCATGGTCAAAGAGCAATCTTCTGCTCAATTCGAGACTCAAAACCTACGATTGGCAAGAAGCCAATCAACAATACTCATTGGGACAAAGCCCGCCTAAATAGGCCGAAGCCCAAACACTCCTATGTGTCATAAAACCCGGCCCAGATAATACATTCAGCTCAGAAAACAAAGGCCTACCGCCAACAAAAGCCCACCAGCAACCCGACTCCCTGCCGAACAGCCATCACCACCGGAGCACTATCCGAGCCCTAATTAGCCTGGTTCCAAACCACAGTAGAGAGGACGGCTCGCCGAAAACCATTCACTGGCAAACCAGTCGAACAGTAGCCAAAACCACCCTCGCCTTTAGCCGCCAACCAACCCTCGCCGTTAAGCCCAAACCGGGATCCCCAAGAGATGGAAACCGGTGGGTGGATGCGCGGCAGCAACACACAAGAGATGACAAAAAAGAATTAATGGAGCGACGGCAAAACAGTGACAGCAAAGCTGAGATCGTTACGGCTAGGAAGGGGAAAGGAAAAAGAATGAAAGTGAGAGAGATCGGAGGCTGCCGGGGGAGGAGGAAGGGGCCGTCTCCCCCTCCCCCCCAACAACAAGAAGCAAGAGAAAGCCCTAGGTCTGTTGATATTCTAGAGAGAAGGCAGAGGAGGGGTTATAGAGAGAAGTTAAGGACGTATGTGCTGTTTTTAATGCAACGCCTGATGCTAACAAGTATGGCGACGAAACACACTGCCGCAATAGCAATCACGGCCACCGTGGGTGAAGGGATCATTGCTCTTAGGCGATGTTTTGTTTCGAAAAATTGCTTCCCTTTCCAAATACTAAACTACAACCACCTTTGTACGTATAGTACTCCTCTAATGCTGATTTTAAATCCTGAAGCCACTATACATATATATAGCCATATTTTCCTAGCAGCCCTAAGGAGTATTTGATTCTACGACTTTCTTAGGGTTAATCAACGAGAGCCCTATAGTTAAAATTTAATTATGACCATTTATGATAAAATGATCAGAAAACTAAATTTTTTCCACCGGTTCAAACGAATTGAAATTTGGAACATTTAATTTTTTAACCATATTTTTTAATATATAAACTGTCTAAAGAGGTTGAAAATTAGGTGTTCCAAATTTTAATCCGTTTGAACCGGTGGAAAGATTTTAGTTTTCTGATCATTTTATCCTAAATTGTCATAATTAAATTTTGACTCTATGGCTCTCGTTGATTAGCCTTAAGAGATATTTGACAGAAGATTAGGCCGAAATGTCTTATTTGCCCATAACATTTCGTACAAACAAAGACCAAACCCCATTTTCCGTTAGTTTCATACACCGTGAATGATTTTACCAATTTGAGATGAAAAACAAACTACAGGGTTTATTTGGTTACAATTGAAACTAGAGAGACAAAATCGAGACAAACGTAAAACTAGAGGGATGACTACGAAAATTTGTCCGAAAATGTTTCAAGAACGATGAGAAGAGTGTTGATTTCCCCAACAGATTATTCTATTCTAGCCAAATACTCTATATAAGTATAAATAATTGAAAGAATCTGATAATAATAATAATAAAACACTTTAAAGAATATCATTCACAAAACCAATTATCTGGTATGGGATCAGCACACAACACACGGCCTCCAAAAAACTATTAGACACCGCCGCCGCCTCCTCCTCCCCCACCGCCACCGCCTCCTCCACCGCCGTCACACCCTCCACCTCCTCCACCGCCTCCTCCACCGCCGTCACACCCTCCGCCTCCTCCACCACCACCACCGCCGCCTCCTCCTACTTCGATGTCCCCACCACCACCACCGTCATCGCCGCCGTCCCCTCCTCCTCCACCACCACCGTTGTCGCCACCGATATGACCGCCACCGAAGCTACCCCCACCGGAATATCCAGGACCCCTGATCCGACGAATGATGATACCAAGAATTAACGAGACACCAAATATTGCCCCAGCAGCAATCAAGAAGATTGTGAGTGCAGTGTTCATTGCTCTAGCCTCTAGGGTGATGTTTTGTTTGCTAAATTGCTTAATTCCCTTTCCAAAACGATCGAAAAACTACAACAAACGTTTGTATAATCCTCTGATGTTCATTTAATCCTGAAGAAACTATACATATATATAGCCGTAGTTTCTCTTTGAAATTTGATTAGTCAAAGTCCGGACCAAATCCATTGAGTTTGAAAGTTCGACGTTGGAATAAGTCTTATATAATTGGATGTGGTTTAATATTCTACGTACACATGACACAAAATCCACACGTGTCTGTCTCTCTTATTGTATATGGTGGATCATGGTAAGATGACGTTAAATTTACCAATATTTGAGTTTGGTAGGTCCAGGGGCGGCGGACCTACCTTTGGGGCCGGGTAAGCTCCGGCCCTACTTAATTCACAGTATGTATATTTTTTTTTTCACTTTTACTGTATTATAAACAGGAGGATAACTAAGAGGAAACTACTGAATAAAACTTAATAAAATAGTTGCTCTAGATAATGTATAGATTTTACAAGAATTTAGTTTATTTTTTATATAAACTAACTTATTAGTGGTTACGAAATGAAGTAAATTTTGTTGTACTATAGTTATATAGCATGATCATTAATGACGTGATATTATCAAATTTTCAAGATTTATTGTCACACTTTTTAAGAACATCCAATGCAAACACGAAGAACATAAACTGCACTTTTATATCACTAAAAAGTTTCTCCCTCAACGCGGCTCCTGTCGAGTTCAAATTCTAGTTCTGTTTCTCATCCACCCACAAAATTTGGTTGAGTTTTCCTAAAAAAAACTAACTTGGCTTTATGCTATCTTTATCCAAAAAAAATTCGTGTTTGTTAGTTTTGTGGATTATTTATTTGTTTAGACGAGAGGAATCAAAAAAGTAAAAAATGAATTTTTTTTAGAAAAAAACCAAGAAAAAGCCCAGAAATCCGGCATTTTGGGTTTTTTTCTTCTTCCAGTTTTTGCACAAAAAGTTGGGTTTCGGTCATAAGTTTTTTATTTTTCCAATTTATCTCGTCGAAACGAATAAATAATCCACCAAAAATTGACAAAGAACTTGCAGACGCGTAACCAAATTGAGTTAAGACAAAAAAAAAAAAAACAAAAAAACAAGCGGGGTTTTTTCGGGGCAGTTCCGGGGACCCCTAAAAAAAACCCCCAAATCTTAATCTCATAGTTCCCGATCAAATTTTGATGATCCGAGTTGCTCAATGTGTTCAGAACGTGATTTTAAGAGTGCTTGGAAGAAATTGGCAAAAAAAATAACCGGGAAGGTCTTGATTTGAACAGTTTTTTATTTAACCGTTCAATAAAGTTCAATAAAAAAACTGTTCGGATGAAGTCCTTCCTGGTCATTTTTTTGCTGATTTCACGTGAGTACCCTTAAAATTACGTTCTGATTACATTGAGCGGCTCGGATCATCAAAATTCGATCGGAAACTTTGGAAAGTTTTTTTAAAGATTTTTTTAAGGATCCCTGAAACTGCTCCTTTTTTTTATTATGGTAAATGAGTTCGATGTTCAAATGAATCAAATCATTCCATTGTTTCCTGCGTAACACGATCGAGGACCTCTTCAAGATAATCGTGTCCTTATTATAATATTGAAGTTATTCTCTTTGAATGTTCTTAGTCAAAGCACTAGGTGCCTTAAAATCATACTCACTCCGCTTGGTTCATTATTTTGAGAGTAACTTTTAACTCTCGGCACAGTTTGCAATAAATTTCTCTCTTTATCTCTCTCCACTCATTACCACTTAACTCTCACTTTGTTTGGTTGAGGTTTTAAAAAGTTATTTTTGAGAGTTAAGTGGTAATGAGTGGAGAGAGATAGAAAGAGAAATTTATTAAAAACTGTGCCGAAAGTTAAAAGTTACTCTCAAAATGATGAACCAAGCGGAGTGAGTATGATTTTAAGGCCTCCGCCGTTTAGTTAGGATTCTGAAAGTTAGCCACGCAATAACCAAATTCGACTCACAATTCACAACTACCAACCCGGCCGCTTCTAACCATCATCGCCGCCGCACCCAAGAGCGGTGCCAGAATTTTGATTATGTTAACTGCCTTGTTCTCTTTAGTTTTCAAAAAGAATTTTTCAAAAAATTCCCCCTAAATTCTCCCTACTTCTAACATTTCTCTTTATATCTCTCTCCACTTATTACCCCTACTATTTTTCAAAAAAAATTTCAAAAACCAAACCAAACACAGCAGTAAGCTCATAAACAAGAGTTAACAACAGCACATAATTGTGCGAAATTTTGTTCCTACATGCATAGACCTCCATACATTGACTGCAGGTACAAGATAGTGCGAGTTTCATGTCTTCGTATATTTCGATCGTTTTGGGCGTTTGTCAATGCATTCATGGAGCCTCTATTTAGTTAAAAATGTAAGGGTTGTGTTCGGTTGCCATTTTTTTTTAGTTTTAGTTTTGTTTTCCAATCATTATCCTATATATTTCTCTAATTATTATCCTATATTTCCAATTATTAATTTCATATCTCTCTCCAATCATTACCCATCTCTACAATCATTATTCTATTTCTCTCTCCACCCACTACCAAAACTAAACTAAACTAAGGCTCCGTTCCAGAAACGGAATAAGAATTTATTTTTTGTTCAATAATATTGATTGTTCCACAAAAATAAGAAGAAGGCCTGCTGCATTTCAGAATTTATATAGGTACCAATGGGCGCCGGGGAGGGAAATCGTACCGACGGCCGCGCTGGGCTGTCTCCAGCCGCCGGAAGGCCGATCCGAGTCGTCCAAAAATTCTATAAAAAAAAAACCGAGGGGGCCACCGCGGGAATCAACGGTATCCGAGGTGTGTAAGGTGCTTGATCCGAGCACCCCTTTTTCGTGTATATACACACGATTTCCCTCCCCGGCGCCCATTACTCATAGCACAACTCCTTATTTTTAAAGAAGACAGTTTCAAGCTCAAAAATCATGTGCTTACGCAAATAATTTTCTTATCAATATGGATCTTGTTTGATAGATCTCATTAAGATCTTTAATATGGTGCAAAACAAATTGATTTTTTTTTCATTTACATTATTTTTTAGTTTGAAAATGTGAAATAAACTTTTTATTTGGGTTTTGTGGAATGACCCTTCTTATTTTTTAAGAAGACGTTCCAAAATAAGTACTTATTTTTTAATAAGGTTTCTGGAACGGAGTCTAAATTACCAACCAAACAAAGCCAAGAAGCTTTTAATTTGTGTGTTGTACACATGTTCGAAGGGTGTCCAGAGAGTGTCGGTGTCCGTCAAGTGTCCAATACCGGTACTTAATCCCCAACGAAGTGTTCGTACTACAAAGCTGATATCAAAGTAGCTAGGAGCATAGGGCAAAGCTAATGGAATACTCGTAGGTTCTGTTCCATATCTCACAGGGTGTCAATATGTATCTGATTTCAACCTTGTTTTTTTTGAGTAACTAGATGCTTACTTCTATTAGGATATTCATTTTCTCTAACTTCCATTTAAATTATTGGAGCTTATGAAAGTTCCTTATCTTGTTTAAACCCCAAGAGATTGGGCATCTGGCCGGCAAGCCTGATCGTCAAGACTTGAAATTTAGGAGTTTGCTCTATCTCATGTATGAAACATCTAAGGTACTATCAACTCTTATAGGACCAACAAATACAAAATTTTGTCCCAGCTTTAATTGGACTCCTCACTAGTAGACGGTGGAATTGAATCCTTATGAATTTGTCGGGTGCAAGTAAGTTATTCCACACCTGAGTTTTTTTTTATTTTTTGGTAAGTTAAAATTTTATTGACAAAACCCATTACGTACACAAGCACAGGGGCATTCTCCAGGAACAATACAATCAACTCAAACAGAGTGCAATCAAACATTTCGAATTAGCTGATCAAGTATACAAATCCTGCCGCTCATCAAACGTCGGCCTCTGATCCAGGGTGAGGGGAGCAGGACGTGTCAGCCACGTCCCTTGGGCGCGTGCCTGGAGCCCTCTCGCAGCAGACAAAATCAGGGGGAGGTCGTGGGAGTGAGGCCGACATTCGCCAATGATGAGGTGCCCTCTCCTCAGATGACAAGTGGCGTTATCTCGGAAGATCGTCGTACAATTGAGGAGCAGGAGAATATGCTCAACGGTATTTTTTGTCCTGACCCCCCCTTTTCTAGTTTGGAGACAAATAATACTCGTATTGGGCTTACTTCTAATATCCACACCTTTGCCTCTAACCCTAACCCTAACCCTAACCCTCAAGCCCATTTTTACCCAGGCCCAAACAAACACACACACACACACACACACACCCCCCCCCCCCCCCCCAATATTTCTATTCTTAAGCCTTTGTACTTCGTAACCGAGCCCAATGAAAACCCAACATCCCCTAACTCCAAATCCATTGTGGAGCACCATATTCAGACTTGTCCAATTATCTCTGAGAATATTAACCCAAACCCTAACCCTATGCTCCTCCCCGGCCCCCAAACTCTTGAACCATCCTCCCCTGCTACTACGAGTATTACCCCAAACCTTACCTTTCATCACCTTCCCTGGATCAAACCTTAGCCACTGTCTTCACCCACCTAGCTATTAAAAGAAAACCCTCTGAGGAGACAGAGTACTGCCAGAGATCTAAGCTCCTCCGTCTCTGTGCTCCTGAGGCCGTTCCAAACCCTCTTGCCCATACCTCCAAACTCCCAACCATCCTCCCTTCTAAATCCAAACCCACCCGAACCAGGAAAAACTACAAAAGGGGGGGTCCCTCGCACCAGGGCTAGCAAGGTTGACGATGTTTCTCAAGATTCCTTTGATTCTGATTCCTGTCTCTGTGATGTTCCTGTTCAGCAATCCCTCAATCGAGTGGAGGCTGAACTACTTCTGGTTCCTAGCAAAATGGAGGCTGCTTCTGAGAATGATGGGCGTGTGGCTGGCCCAAAACAACCACATGCTCAATGCTGATCCTAACCTGGAACTGTCAAGGCCTTGGGCGTACCTTGACAAGCCAGGCTTTAGGTGACCTAGTGCGTAAAAATCGCCCCTCCATCGTCTTCCTGATGGAGACCAAGAACAATAAAGCCTTTATGGAAGCCATTCGCCGCAAATTAGGTTTTAATTTTGGTAACTATGTTGATCCGGTTGGGCTCTCTGGGGGTCTTGCCTTATGGTGGAAATCTGAAGTGGAAATTGATATTGACACTTCTACCAAAAATATTGTCCATTCAGTTAATTCGGAAAAGTCTAGCTCTGCTGTTTGGGCTGCCTCCTTCATCTACGGGTGCCCTAATAAAGATGGGAAAGACCAGGTTTGGGAAGATCTTAGGTGCATCGGCCGCTCAGAAATCTTACCTTGGCTTTGCATTGGGGACTTCAACGAAATCCTGAGTACCAGTGACAAAATTGGGGGGAATAGCCCCAACTCAAGAAGGTTATCCTCTTTCCATAGGATGCTAACTGATTGCGGTTTGGTGGATCTAGAGTTCAAAGGACCTCGTTTTACCTGGAGAAATAACAGATCAGATGGGGATTTTATTATGGAACGTATTGACATGGCTTTTGCTAATGCAAAATGGCGAGAGATGCATTCACAAGCCTTACTCTTTGTTGAAGCTGCAATTGGGTCGGATCATAATCCCCTCATTCTTAACACCTCCTTCCCGTTAAGAAAAGTGGGGAAACCTTTCCGCTTCGAATCTTTCTGGACAACAGAGGAGGGCTGTAAACCCATTATTGCTGAAGCTTGGGCTGTGAATTATGAGGGCTCTGAGATGAAGAAAGTGTGTAAGAAGCTAAGGGGTTGCAAAGA
Organism: Rhododendron henanense subsp. lingbaoense; assembly: GCA_020567845.1. Taxonomy (NCBI): domain Eukaryota; kingdom Viridiplantae; phylum Streptophyta; class Magnoliopsida; order Ericales; family Ericaceae; genus Rhododendron; species Rhododendron henanense. The sequence continues at coordinate 42,427,201 of CM036318.1, forward strand.
AAAGCTTAAGGTGTGGCATCAACAGAATTTCGGAGATATCCGCTTCCAAATTGCATCTCTGAAAGATCAGTTGGTGGATATCCAAAAAGAACTTGAAGTTAACTTTAACCCGGATTTCCTTATTGCTGAGAGAATAATCAAGAGGAAAATTAAGGACCTTTGGCAAAAGGATTCTATGTATTGGCATCAGCGCTCTCGTATCAAGTGGCTTCAGATGGGAGACAAGAATTCCCGTTTCTTCCATCTTAGCACTATTCACCGAAGGCAGCGGAACCAGATTGTTAAGCTTAAAGATGGAGCTGGAGATTGGAAAACAGAGGAGAAGGATATTGCAGGTATTATTAGCTCTCATTTTTAGGGTCTATATTCCCCCCTTCCCTCTAGAAATTTTGATGATATTCTGAGCTTAGTTGATCCCCTCGTCACCCCGAGCATGAACACTGCCCTTATTGGGACTATCTCTGATGATGAAATTCAAAGAGCTGTCTTTCAGTTGAGCCCTCTTAAGGCTCCTGGCTCGGATGGGTTTCCTGGTCTTTTTTTCCAAAAATACTGGGATATTGTGGGTAATGATATCACTACTGCAGTGAAATCCTTCTTCCAATTTGGCTCTTTAACCAAAGAGCTCAATCATACCAATGTCACTTTAATCCCAAAAGTTAGAAATCCAGAATCTATGAGCCAGCTTCGCCCTATAAGTCTTTGCCGCTTTGTCTATAAAATCATTTCTAAAATTCTGACCAACCGTCTTCAACCATTCATGCATGGATTAATTTCAGAGCAACAATCTGCCTTTATTCCTGGCCGTCAAATCCAGGATAACATTATCGTTGCTCATGAGGTGTTTCATCATCTCAAGCATAAGAAAGCTGGCCCGTGTGCTTCTGTGGCTATTAAACTTGATCTGAACAAGGCCTATGATTGTGTTTGCTGGGATTTCTTGTTTCAAGTTCTGGATCGTTTGGGTTTTGACAAGACTTGGATTAATTGGGTCCATGAATGTGTGTGCTCTGTGAAGTATTCTATTTGTGCAAATGGGGGTCAAGTGTGTAACGTTACTCCTCATCGCGGGCTTAGGCAGGGGGACCCGCTTTCTCCTTACCTCTTTATATTTGTGGCAGATGTGCTATCAACCCTTATTCAAAAGGCCGTCCAAAACAAATCTCTGAAAGGCATAAGGATGAAAAGGGAGTGCCCGGTGGTTTCTCACCTTCTTTTTGCGGATGATTCAATGATCTTTCTTGAAGCTGAATCTCACTCTTGTTCCAACTTTAAGCATCTGGCCCACTGTTTCAGCGAAGCCTCTGGGCTGTCCATTAATGAGCAAAAGTCTAGCCTCTTCTTCTCGGCAAATACCAGCTCTATCAAGAAGGATGAAATCAAAGGAATTCTTGGTATGAAGGAGATGGACCCAAAAGCCAAGTACTTGGGATTGCCCTCTATATGGGGGAGATCAAAGAAGGAAGCATTGGGTTTCATTAATGACAAGGTCACAGGCAAAATTCAGGGTTGGGGTGACAGCCAGCTCAACCATGCCAGCAAAGAGGTGCTCATCAAGTCAGTTATCCAAAGCATGCCTGTATATCATTTTATGTGCTTCAAAGCTCCCCTTTCTCTCTGCTCTAGCCTTAATGCAATTATCGGCAACTTTTGGTGGAGGAGTTCTGAGTCCAGAGCTGGAATTCATTGGGGAGCTTGGAACAAATTGAATATCTCTAAAAGTGAGGGAGGACTTGGTTTCAAAGATTTTGCCTCCTTCAATAACGCCCTCCTTGCTAGACAGTTTTGGAGAATCAGCGAGAATCCTAATGCTCTTTGGAGTAGAGTCTTAAAGGGGAAATACTTTCCAAGAACCCACTGCTAGGAAGCAAGGAAAGGCCACTCCCCATCGTGGATTTGGTGTAGCATGCTTGAAGGACGAAAAGTTCTAGAAGACGGCCTGCATTAGAGCATAGGTAATGGTGAAGCTGTCCATTTCTGGACTACCCTCCCTCATAGCAGAATTCTCAGCCAGCCTCCAGTTAATTGCAATTGGAACAAAGTGACAAACTTTATCAATCAGGAGAACAATACATGGGATATGGGAAGGCTTGCCATCTGTGTGTCAGCGGAGGAAATAAAAGCCATCTCCAAAATCCCTATTAGCTTAACCAAGCGGGAGGATAAACGTATTTGGGCATTCACAAAATCTGGACAGTATACTGTGAAGTCAGGTAATCATCAGAGCTTCAAGAAGAGTAGTATATCAACTTCCAACCAGGCTTCCACTTCCCACTCTCCCTCGGAATCTATGTGGAAAAGGCTATGGGCTGTTCCAACAATGCCAAAAGTATGCCATTTCATGTGGAAAATGGTCAAAAATTGGGTAGCCAGCAAAGCCAACCTCTTCAGACGAAAGTGCGCCCCTACTCCCCTTTGCCCAATTTGTAATCAGGTACTGGAAACCATAGAACATACTCTCTTTCAGTGCCCTTGGACACGTGCTGTGTGGTTCGGTTGTGGGATGTCCTTCTATACCACGGATCTTGATACCTCTTCGGCTGCTATTTGGATGGAAGTCCTTCTCTGTGGTCATAGGGCCAAGGAAACTACTCTGGAAAACATGGCCGCCATCTTCCAAGTTTGTTGGGCTATCTGGAAAGCTAGAAATGCGTTTGTATTCACAGGAAAACCCCTTAATCCAGAGGATACAATTGCTCGTGCAACTAAGACAAATCGTGATTACCTTCTGGCTTTATTTAAAGGACCGAGAGTTGATATCCCCCAGCAACCCAGAGATAGAAGATGGTCTCCCCCCCGCCCCCCCCCCCCCCCCCCCCCCCCCCCCCCCCCCCCCACCGTCTATTTTAAAGTTCAATACAGATGGAGCTTATAAATCCTCCTGCAGCGCTGTTGCCTTTGGCGTTATCGCGAGAGACCATGGTGGATTAGCTCAAATTTGGTGTTCAGGAAAAACAATGGCAGCCTCGGCCATCTCCGTAGAGGCATGGGCCCTTAGAATTGCTTGCGGAACTGCTATGGATCTAAATATCAACAAGGCTATCTTCGAATCTGACTGTCTAGAGCTCATTAACTGCTTCAAAGAACCCAATTCCTCCATTCCATGGGAAATCCGAGCTGTGATAGAAGACATTAGAAGCTGGGCAAACACTAAGAAGTGGTCCTTTTTTTGGTGCCCAAGGGAAAGTAACAAAGTGGCGCACTGGTTGGCCACGAATTGTCTTAGTAGGAATTTCGTTTTTTCATCTGGTTGTATTCCGCCTGAGCTTCAAAGTCTTCTTATTTATGATGTAACTCGTTGAATTCTATCTATATATCAATGACCTTTTCAAAAAAAAAGTATACAAATCCTGCCTAGAGCCAATCAGAAATGAAAATAATTAAAAAGGCACATGGACAACCATACAAGCAATTGAGGTTTATCAAAAATCCTGCCAGGAAAATTCCAAGAGGAGTGGTACTGCCCATGACACTCAGTCGATGAAATTATCCTTAAAAGGGAAATGAATGGTTCAGATTCACAGTGATTTGAATATGGACCATTCATTACCTTTCATAGACGGTTTCACTATGAATCTAGACTATTCATTTTCTTTTATAGAAAAATTTGTGGTCCGATTTCTCCATACATTGATTGCTACAAGTTTAAAATGTATCGAGAACGATGTGATGAGTGTTGATTTCCCCGACAGATCATTCATAAAACCAAATCTCACCAATTATCTGGTATGGGATCAGCACACAACACTCTACCTCCAAAAACTATCAAACACCGCCGCCGCCGCCTCCTCCTCCTCCTCCCCCACCACCACCACCACCACCTCCTCCGCCTCCTTCACCACCACCACTGCCGCCACAACCTCCGCCTCCTCCACCACCGCCACCGCCACAACCTCCACCTCTGCCTCCTCCTCCACCACCACAGGCGCTAGCGCCTCCTCCTATTCCCACCCCAGCGGTAGTGAGCATTGCCATGTTATGTCCACCGATATGGCTACCACCAACACGACCGCCACCGAAGTCACAGCCACTGGAATATCCAGGACCCCTGATCCGACGCATGACGATATCAAGAATTAAGACGACAACAAACATTGCCCCAGCAGCAATCAAGAAGATTGTGAGTGTAGTGTTCATTGCTCTAGCTAGGTGATGTTTTGTTTGCTTAATTCCCTTTCCAAAACCAAAAACTACAACAACGTTTGTATAATCCTCTAATCTTCATTTAATCCTGAAGAAACTATACATATATATATATAGAGTTTCGAATTTCGGGATTTATTTGAAATATTCAATAACTTGATTTATAATAATGAGATCAATGTTTTATTTGTTATTTTGTGTGCCATTCTATTATTTAATGGTGCGGCGGCTAAATCTGCACAATTTCCTCTTCATATATGGTTACCTGATGCCATGGAGGGACCTACTCCTATTTCAGCTCTTATCCATGCTGCTACCATGGTAGCGGCAGGTATTTTTCTTGTAGCTTGGCTTCTTCCTCTTTTCATAGTCATACCTTATGTAATGAATATATATATATATAGCCGTAGTCTCCTTATGTTTCTCTGTGAAATTTGAGTGGTCGAAAAAAAGGGCCGGACGACCAAAGGTGGAATTATCTATACGCCTCAAATCCAATATTGAGGACCTCTTCAAGATAATCGTGTCTTATAATATTGAATTTTTTTTTTTTGGTAACCGAGTAACAACCGTGCAGACGAGCCACAATTGGACCCGACTGCGCAATCCAAACCTCGGGGGAGACTAGCATAACAATCCACCGCCATGGCCCCACACTTAAATCATGGTTTGCCTCCAGGGGGAATCGAACCCTACTATGTTGCAAGCGCAGGTTCGCCCTTATCAGGTTCGCCCTTATCATGTTGACAATCCATGGGTGGGTTATAATATTGAAGTTATTCTATGAAAGCCTGAAAGGGTGTCTTTGAATGTTCTAGTAAATTTGTCTTTGAAAGCCAGAAAGGGTACTGTATTCTTAGGCCTCCGTTTAGTAGAATTCTGAAAGTTAGCCACGCAAATAACCAAATTCGACTAACTTAATTAATCCGTTCCTTCGTTGAAGAAGAATCACAATTCACATGCAACTAACCCGCTTCTAACCACCCCGCCGCCGCCGTGGCCACATCCAAGAGCGGTGCCAGAATTTTGATTCTGTAAGCTCAGAAAACTAGAACAACAGTGCGCACATAACCGTGCGAAATTTTGTTCCTACACGTCTCAACACATTGACAGCTACAAGATTGGGCGAGTGTCGTGTCTTTGTGTATATATTTCAATCGTACGATTTGGTTGTAATTTGTCAATGCGTTAATCAAACATATAGAAATCAAATTCCAAACAAATATCGTGTCCTTGGCCGAGTGGTTAACGGATGAAGAAGAATCATTTTTGAATTGTATCAGAGTACACTACTAGGAAAAATAAACCTATACAACAAGCACTTAAAAAATGTATTCAGAATGACGCGTGACATGTCTAAAATTCACGCACATAACATTCTACTCAAATAATTTCGAAAATAAGCGCTATGTATGCTAGAGAACCATTTTCCGGAGTACATCTTAGTCCTTGAAGTTGGCCGCAACACAAATTGTTTCAGTACGTAAAAGCTAAAAGTGGGGTTGCAAAAGGGATGGAAAGGAGAAAAATATTAGACACCGCCTCCTCCTACCCCACCGCCGCCACCTCCTCCTCCCCCGCCGCCGCCACCACCTCCTCCTCCACAGGCACCGCCGCCTCCTCCTGTGCCTCCTCCGCCACCACCACATCCGCCGCCGCCGGCAGTACCGAATATTGTCATGTCATGATGTCCAGCGTGGTGGTGACCGCCGATATGGCCACCACCCATATGACCACCACCAGAACGACCCCCACCGTGGTATTCAGGACCCCTGATGCAACTCGTGATGATACCAAGAATTAAGAGGACGCCAAAAATAACCCCGAAAACGATCGGGATACCTGGGAATGGAAATCCACTGGTCATTGCTCTGCAGGGTGAAGTGTTGTTTTTGCTTAAATTGCTTCCCTTTCCAAAACCAAAAGCTACAACAACGTTTGTCTAATCCTCTATATATGTTGCTTTAATCCCGAAGCCACTATGCATATTTATAGCCGTAGTTTCCTTAATTCCTCTGTTCTCTTTTGAAATTTATGTGGTCCAAGTCCGGACCAAGGTTGGAATCTCCTCCACGCATCACAAAACATTGAGCTTGACGTTTTGAAATTTATGTGCGCGTCTATGGCTATATCATGTATATCCAAAAATGCAATTGCGGATGCGATTTGAACAAGCGTTTACATATGATTCGACGCGGTTTGAACCAGTTTTTTTCAAATCATTCCACTGTTTCCTGCATCATCCGACCAAACACGAGGATGTGGCGGAGATATGTTGGGGCCGCGAGGATCTTTTCAAGTCTACAATACACATCCCTTAAAATAGTGTACCATATGCACCTATTTTATGGTTCATTCATAACATTTTAGCGTATTTCGTAACTTTTGTTGTAGAATTCATAACTTTTCAGCAGTACGATTCGTAAGATTTTCATTATGATTCATAACATTTTGGTGTATCTCATAACCTTTATACGATTCGTAACTTTTTAACAATGCGATTCGTAACATTTTCTCTATAATTCATACGCCATCCGTTCCTTTTTTAGAGTTCAGTATTTCATTTTGAGCTGTTCCTTAATAAGTGTCCATTTTGTAAAGTTAGTGTGTAAAAGTTAGTGAATTTTCCATTTTGCCCCTAAAAGTATATTCCATTTTGAAAAGTTAATGAGTAAAAATGTAATGATGATGTTTCTCCATAGAGGGTGAGGAGGGAAAGTGGAGGTAAAAGTTGATGTGAAAGATGTAATGATAATGTCTTTTTAATAAGTTGGAATTACAAAGTAGGACACTTAAAAAAGGACGGAGGGAGTAATATTTTGGAAGTGCATATGATATACACCCAAATAAGAGCCATTTATTGTAGTTTTTCCCATTCTCTTTTGGTCTCTTTGAATGTTCTGTATTCAAAGACCTATTAGTTAGCAATTTGCATTCTCAAAGCTAACCACGCAACTTCCAAATGGAGTACTTTGGCCTCAACTCGGAAGTCCGAACAAAGTAAAATAAGGTCCCGTTTCCGCTATCATTTTCGTGTATAATTTATTGTCAAAAGTAAAATTGTTTCTCCTACCCAAACTTTTTCATCTATTAACTTTACCCTCGTTCTTCCTTTGACCTCTCCCATTTTCTCCAACACTATTTATCGTTTAGCGAAACAACTTGATTACAAAGTTCTATAAGAAATAGTCTACAATTTTTAGCTGAGCAAGATGAGACGGAGTATTATTTTTTTCATCATGGAAAAAGAAAAAGAGAGTCGCATTCCAAATCCAAGAGAGACTTGCCGCAATTGTCAAAGAAGGAATCCAAATGGGTCCAATCTATATGGGCCAATGAGGCCATTTTGATTAGAGTACAGTCAACAGACTCAACACCCAACGTCATAGTTTTTTTTTTTTTTTTTTTAATAATTCACACTACATTAGCACTGAACGAAAACAAACATAACTAACGGTCCACACAAACAATAATGCCATTTTTGTGTGTATTGATATATCATTTTTCAGAAATTGATTTTAGCACCCCACTTTTTGTCTTTTTATTTGAAATTACAACAATACCCTTTTATGCGTGAGAAAGTGGATTGAACACTAGCAAAAGAAAGGGTAATTTGGTAATTTTGCATAGGATGAAGATAAAAAGTGGAGTGCCAATGGCTAAATGTAGAGTGCCAAAATCACTTTCTATAATTTTTTTCCCACATCATATTTACCTTCTTTTTTTATGACTCAGCTGTCGAGGCCAACTTACACGTATCTTGATTAATCTAGGAGGACCAATCCCGTCATCCACTTACGAGGGTCCCAACTAAAGTCGGAGCAAAACTCTGTGTGAACTAGCCCCAAAGAAGTTAATAGCAACTGAGTGGTTTCGAACCTAAGACCGTAGAAGAAAACAAACCTCTAAATCCCAAGTCTTCATTAATAGGCCAACCCCTTGAGGTTGACATCATATTTATCAGTTTCATGAGATAGCTACAATGGACATATTACTAATTAGGGAATTGCATCCTCTATAGGCTTGGATTTAGATTGGATCAAATAGTTTAAAATCTAGATCGTCCATTAGAATATTGACACATAAGTTTAGTTTAGTATTAGTCTACAACTTTTAGCTTAGCAAGATGAGACGGAGTATTATTTTTTTCATCATGGAAAAGGAAAAAGAGAGTCGCATTCCAAATCCTAGAGAGACTTGTCGCAATTGTCAAAGAAGGAATCCAAATGGGTCCAATCTATACAGCCACTGAGGCCCACTTTGATTCAGAGTACAGTCAACAGACTCAACACTCAACGTCATAGTTTTTTTTTTTTTGATAATCAACATCATAGTTCACACTGCATTAGCACTGAATGAAAACAAACATAACTAACGGTCCACACAAACAATAATGCCATTTTTGTGTGTATTGGTATACTCCCTCCGTCTCTTTTTTAGAGTCTAGTATTCCATTTTGGGTTGTTCCTTTATAAGTGTCCATTTTGTAAAGTAAGTGAGTAAAAGTTGGTGAATTTTTCATTTTGACCCTAAAAGTAGATTCCATTTTGAAAAGTTAGTAAGTAAAAATATAATGATAATGTTTTCATAGAGGGTAAGAATGGAAAGTAGAGGTAAAAATTGATGTGAAAAGTGTAATGATGATATCTTTTTAATAAGTTGGAATTACGAAGCAGGATACTTAAAAAGGGACGGAGGGAGTATCATTTTGTCAGAAATTGATTTTAGCACCCCACTTTTTGTCTTTTTTACTTGAAATTACAACAATACCCTTTTATGCATGAGAAAGTGAATTGAACATTAACAAAAGAAAGGGTAATTTGGTAATTTTGTTCCTATACGTCTCAACACATCGACAGCTACAAGATTGGGCGAGTGTCGTGTCTTTGTATATATATTGGGAAAATGACGGTATAGGACGTGTTTTGATAATTAATACCCGTCAAGGACAAGTTGAGAACATTTATTAATATATAAATGTCCTTGGCGGGTATTAATTATCAAAACACGTCATTAGCCATCATTTTCCCCTGAATATATTTCAATCGTACGATTTGGTTGTAATTTATCAATGCGTTAATCAAACATATAGAAATCAAATTCCAAACAAATATCGTGTCCTTGGCCGAGTGGTTAACGGATGACGAAGAATCATTTTTGAATTGTATCAGAGTATACTACTAACATTTGGTGGAAAAATAAACCTATACAACGAGCACTTAAAAATGTATTCAGAATGACGCGTGACATGTCTAAAATTCACTCACATAACATTCTACTCAAATAATTTCGAAAATAAGCGCTATGTATGCTAGAGAACCATTTTCCGGAGTACATCTTAGTCCTTGAAGTTGGCCGCAACACAAATTGTTTCAGTACGTAAAGGCTAGAAGTGGGGTTGCAAAAGGGATGGAAAGGAGAAAAATATTAGACACCGCCTCCTCCTCCTCCCCCGCAGCCGCCGCCACCTCCTCCTCCTCCCCCGCCGCCGCCACCACCTCCTCCTCCACAGGCACCGCCGCCTCCTCCTGTGCCTCCTCCGCCACCACCACATCCGCCGCTGCTGTGATGACCATGGCCTCCAGCAGTACCGAATATTGTCATGTCATGATGTCCAGCGTGGTGGTGACCGCCGATATGGCCACCACCCATATGACCACCACCAGAACGACCCCCACCGTGGTATTCAGGACCCCTGATGCAACTCGTGATGATACCAAGAATTAAGAGGACGCCAAAAATAACCCCGAAAACGATCGGGATACCTGGGAATGGAAATCCACTGGTCATTGCTCTGCAGGGTGAAGTGTTGTTTTTGCTTAAATTGCTTCCCTTTCCAAAACCAAAAGCTACAACAACGTTTGTCTAATCCTCTATATATGTTGCTTTAATCCCGAAGCCACTATGCATATTTATAGCCGTAGTTTCCTTAATTCCTCTGTTCTCTTTTGAAATTTATGTGGTCCAAGTCCGGACCAAGGTTGGAATCTCCTCCACGCAGCACAAAACATTGAGCTTGACGTTTTGAAATTTATGTGCGCGTCTATGGCTAATATCATGTATATCCAAAAATGCAATCGCAGATGCGGTTTGAACAAGCGTTTACATATGATTCGACGCGGTTTGAACAAGCTTTTTTCAAGTCGATCATTCCATTGTTTCCTGCATCATCCGACCAAACACGAGGATGTGGCGGAGCTATGTTGGGGCCGCGAGGATCTTTTCAAGTCTACAATACACATCCCTTAAAAGGGTGTACCATATGCACCTATTTTATGGTTCATTCATAACATTTTAGCATGTTTCGCGACTCTGCTATTGAGAGTGATATATGTTCTACCGTTGATAATGAGACCATTATGCAATGTTTTTAAATTATGAAAAGTCGTTAAGGATAATTGTTTTCTGTTGTAGGAAGGATGGACTATCACCATCCACATGACAACATAAGATGTATAGACAAATAATTAACCCAATTGGTTTTAGTTGTGCATGAGTTATTCAACCGAAAAGTTTATTCCTAAAAAAGTTGGAAGGTCGAATTCAACAAAGACCAATTGTATTTTTAAATCTCGGACCGCATAAAATTTGCACAACCGATACTTTTTTGTTCTTAAAATAAAGCAAGGCATGCAAATCGTTCATATTTTTAAATCTTGAGCCACTTAAAATTTTCACAACCGACACTTTAAAGTTCTAATTCAAATTAACCAAGGTGTGCATTTTGACAATGACAACGATAATAGAAACAAAAAACAAACGAAAACGCTTAGAAACATACATAATGACCATCGAACAGACTCAACACCCAACGTCATACTCCCTCCGTCCCTTTATTACAGTCCAGTATTCCATTTTGGGCTGTCCCTTAATAAGTGTCCATTTTGTAAAGTTAGTGGGTAAAAGTTGGTGAATTGTCTAATTTGTCCCTAAAAGTAGATTCCATTTTGAAAAGTTAGTGAGTAAAAGTGTAATGATGATGGGTAAGTAGGGAAAGTAGAGGAAAAAGTTGATGTGAAAGGTATAATGATGATGTCTTTTTAATAAGTTGGAGTTACGAAGCAGGACATTTAAAAAGAGACGGAGGGAGTAGTTTTTTTTTTATAATCAACTTCATAGTTCACACTGCATTAGCACTGAATGAAAACAAACATAACAAACGGTCCACACAAACAATAATTCCATTTTTGTGTGTATTAATTGGTATATCATTTTTCGGATATTGATTTTAGCACTTCATTTTTTGTCTTTCTTATTTGAAATTACAACAATATCCTTTCATGCGTGAGAAAGTGGATTGAACATTAACAAAAGAAAGGTTAATTTGGTAATTTTGCATAGGATCGTTGAAGATAAAAAGTAGAGTACTAATGGCTAAATGTGAACTGCCAAAATCACTTTCCATCATTTTTTTTCCCCACATCATATTTACCTTCTTTTTTTTATGACTCTACTGTCGAGGCCAACTTATATATACACACCTCGATTAGTCTAGGAGGACCAATCCGGCCATACACTTGCGAGGGTCCCAACTCCCAACTAAAGTCAGAGTAAAGCTCTGTGTAAACTAGCTCCAAAGAAGTTAATAGCAACTAAGTGGTTTCGAACCTAAAATCGTAGAAGAGAACAAACCTCTAAATCGCAAGTCTTCATTAATAGGCCAACCCCTTGAGGTTGACATCATATTTATCAGTTCCATGAGATACCTACAATGGACATAGTACTAATTAGTGAATTGCATCCTCTATAACCTTGGATTTAGATTGGATCAAATAGTTTAAAAACTGGATCGTCCATCTAGATTAGACTATTGACATTAGTTTAGTTTAGTATTATGTTACCATATATTTGTAGATTTTATTATTATATTTTTTTTTAGACTCCAGAATGGAAAATAAGTCCTTATTTTTTAACAAAGCAATTTTAAATTCAAAAATAATGGGCTTACTGAAATCTAAAAATATGCAATATGGATCTCGTTTGAAAGATCTCGATGAGGTCTTTTATACGGTGCAAAAAAAATCAAAAAATTATTTTTTATTTACATTATTTTTGAGTTTGAAAATGTGAAATATGTACTTACTTTAAGAAGGCGTTCTGGAATGGGGTCGGTGGTGTTCCAGTTTACCCCCTTAAAGTAAGTATTTATTTGTAATTTTCAAACTTAAAAATAATAGGCTTATTGAAATCAAAAAATATGCTATATAGATCTTGTTTGAGAGATCTCGATGAGATCTATCAGACCCTGCAAAAAAAATTAAAAAATTATTTTCGTAAACCCATTATTTTTAAACTTAAAAATAAATCCTTATTTTTTAAGTCCTTATTTTGGAACGTGGAATGCTTTCTAGTCAGCCTAAGTTTACTTCTATATAAAGGCATGTTAAAATTATCTTTTAATTTGAATGTGAATGGAAGATGCAATGGTTTACGAAGAAATTCTTTTGTCCACACAAGTTTCCAATTTGTCTTTACCACTGGACATGATTTTTTTTATTTACTACAACCGATAGAAGAATACAAACACTATAAGCTCAATCCAACTAATAGTCCCAACAAGTACAAGGGGAACAATATGTACACACAGATGAAAAGATTCGAACACATAACCCCATAATGAGATACGAGAATCGTATTGTAGCAAACTGAAAAATATCATGTTTTGAGGGCCCAAGACTTTACCTAAAGGTTTGGAATTGTGAAATTATCAACTACCGGATCCTCATAATCCTCAATCAGATCCTTACACGTTACTCCACTATTTAACAAACACATATATTCTCTATGCTCCATATATAATATAGGGCTCTTCTATTCTTTGAATAAATAAAAAAATCTTTTTACATAATTTAAAAAAGGGAAATTTATATAAAATGGTCCTCTTAGTTTCATCCAAGTCTCATTTCCGTTCTCCAAGTATCAATATATTACTTACAACTCTTTTGACAATCAAGTTTGGTTTTTGTTCCAAATTGGTCCAATTGATAACTTCTGTTAGCCAAACTGGATAGAAAAAATCAAATTGGCAGTTGGGACGTTGCAGTTCGTACCAAATTGGTCCAATTGATAACGTATGCCCTCAATTTGATTTTTTCCGTCCAATTTGGCTGACAAACGTTATCAATTGGACTAACTTGATACGAAAACCAAACTTGAAGGTCAAAAGAGTTGCAATTGATACTTGGAGGACGAAAATGAGACTCAAGTGAAACTAGAAGACCATTTCTAAAAATTTCCCTTTAAAAAAAATACACTTCTTTAAATAAGTAATTGAGATATTCACAGTTTGTGAAAAACTTGAACAATTATCCACGACACTCCAATGTTCTAAAAGTCGTCAGACACTAGTCGGGCGGTCGGCCACCTTTGAGAGATTAATAAAATTAATCGGCGATTAATCGTTAGTCGGATCTAATCGGATAGGCCTAGCTAGCAATTAATCGTCGATTAATTCCTTGTTTTTTAACACTACGAAACTCCACAGTTTTACTAACATGCACTATAGGTCGTGGTGAGATTTTCAAATTGGACCCGACATAAGCGCAATGAAGTTCCCTATAGATGACTACGTGAACTAAAGACAATACTTCTTGACGAATAGGTAAAATAACGTATGTGCATATCCATCTTATCGACCAAAAAATTAAATTACCAATTTGAATAATAATGTTTTGCTCACCACACATGACTTACATGAGTATGTGTGCGATCGACAGATGTGATAAACTGAGTGAAAGCTCATTTGTTGAAGATTAGATTGTTGAGTCATTATTTTTACTAACTACTTTTCATTATTATTAACCCAATTTTTTAACCCCATTTTAGTATATGTTTCAATTAATCAATGCAGCAAATGACAATTACGGATGACAATGTCACCCGAATCGACGGTTACGTTCCCCAGTCTAGGGGGGGTTTTCTTGTCTTTTCCTACCTGTAGTGTCGGTTTGGGTTTGGTACATAGAAGTACCAACACTGAAACCAAAACCAACCGACCCATCCTTATCGGACAACTCTTTTTTTTTTCCGCCAATATTGTATACATCACCGAGAAATTAGCGGAGTTAACAATCAAAGGAGGTTCAATGTCTTTTCATAAACTCGAATCCCAGATCTCTCCCTTGCAAGACAATAAATACAATCAGATGGACTAAGCGGCACCACAACTCATTAATCTAGGTCTCTTTCTTTCATAAAGATCGAGAACCATGTCATAGAATTTTGTTCCAAGCATAGTATTTTTGTTTCGTAAATGGCATGAAGTTACTTTCATGTTCGCAGGTGAGCTTGTACTACTACAACAAATCACCACCATAAGAAATTTTTTGAGCCGAGCGGGTAACACGTGGCGGTACCCCGCGCGCATCCCTGCCGTCCAAATGTGTTTTGGGCGACCCATATTCTATCCTCTCTCTCCTCTCACCCAACCACTCTCTCTCCTCTTTTTCTCTCTCTAAAATTTGAAACGTTCAAAATACATTTAAACGGCTAGGATAATGCTCGGGATACCACATGTACTATACCAGCTCGTCACCCAAAAATTTCTCAATCAGCATACACCATTTATTATACAACCACCAACGTACTCAACAAAAACTGCATTTACTCTTCAACAACATCTCCTGTATTTTTCTTCGAATTTTTATTTTGTTATTTGCAAACTTCCAAGTCCCAATAGCACTCATTCTTCAAATGGGGTGAGAAAAAATTGAATAGAAGTAAAACAGAGCGCCATAATTTAAAATAAATTAAAAACACTCAGATACAATCAAATCCATATATATGCACAAGATTTTCCGAATTCCCTTTCTGTAAAAACAAAATATATAAAGAATTATATGTGCAAATCCTGTACATAATCACATTCTGTACCCCCAAAACAACAAAATCAAATGAATAAATGAACCCGAGAAGAAATTAAAAACAAGGCAAAAACAGAGAGAGAGAGAGAGAGAGGTGGTTGAGAATCATACGACGCCGCCGTAGGCGCCATCACAGGCGCAACCGCCACTGCCGGTGCCGGTGCCGGTGTCGCCGTGGGGGCGGGGTTTGGAGCTGAGGCAACAACACACGAGACCCAATAGAAACATATATAAAAGCCCAGGCTGTGACCAAAGCTTGTACCCAATTCATGTAATACCCCATGATGATCTTCTCTCCTCCCTTTTCAATTTCCACCAATTTTGGAGTATCATCTTAGTACTGAATCTGCTTCTTGTTGCTCATCTCACACCCCCCAAAACATGGTACAATGGAAACTTCCGCCTTTTGAGAGAGAGAGAGAGAAAGAGAATGGGTTATATATATATAAAGATGCTTTGAAACCAAGACGTAAGACCTGAAACTTAAGTGTTTTGTATCGTCTAAAGTCTCAAACTTTAAACCGAAACCATCTATTTACTTTAAATATTTGTGAGACCAGTTTTATACAAAGCATGGTTTATCTCAGATTTATGTGAGTTCCGCTAGAATCAACCCACAATAATTAACCGAGATGCGCGTAGTCTGAAACCGAAAGTTACAAAAACATATACACATATACGTATTTATAAGGCGATTGGAGAAAGAGGAATATTGGAATAAAGGTATCAAAATTTGGAAGAAACGTTGGCTCACGTGGGTTGCGAAATTTGAAAGAGGCCAAAATAACACGGGCCACTTCGAAACCAACAGCGTTTACAATGTCTCTAAAGTTCTCATTAAAATAAAATGTTATGGACGCAAACGAAAGTATATATAAAATGTTATCACCGAAAAGTTAGCGGAATTAACAATTAAAGGAGGTTCAATGTCTTTTCATAGACTCGAATCCCAGATCTCTTCCTTGCAAGACAATAAATACAATCAGATGGACTAAGCCGCATGATAACTCATTAATCTAGGTCTCTTTCTTTCATAAAGATCGAGAACTATGTCATAGAATTTTGTTCCAAGCATAGTATTTTTGTTTAGTAAATGGCATGAAGTTACTTTCATGTTGGCAGGTGAGCTGGTACAACTACAACAAATTACCATAAGAAATTTTAGGGGGCCGAGCGGGTAACACGTGGCGGTACCCCGTGCGCATCCCTGTCGTCCAAACTTGTTTTGGACGGCCCAGATTTCTATCCTCTCTCTCTCCTCACCCGACCACTTCCTCACCTCTTTTTATCTCTCTAAAACCCGGACCGTCCAAAACATTTTAGGAAGGATGGGATCGCGTGCTGGATACAACATGTACTATACCCGCTCCGCACCCAAAAATTCCTCAATCACCACAGACCAGTTATTATTGAACCACCAACTCAACAGAAAACTGCATTTACTCTTCAACAACATCTCCTGTATTTTTCTTGGAAATTGATTTTAGCACTTCAAAAATTGATGGAAGGGTTTCAAAACGACGTCGTTTTGTGTATTAACACAGTTCATTTTGGAGCCCCTCCATCAATTTTTGGAGTGCCAAAATCACAATCCTTTTTCTTTGAATTTTTATTTTGTTATTTGCAAACTTCCAAGTCCAATATAGCACTCATTCTTCAAATGGGGTGAGAAAAAATTGAATAGAAATAAAACAGAGCGCCATAATTCACAATAAATTAAAAACAATCAAATCCATATATGCACAGAATTTTCCGAATCCCCTTTCTGTAAAAACAAAATATAAGGAATTATATGTGCAAATCCTGAAAGAAACAAAATCAAATGAATAAATGAACCCGAGAAGAAATTAAAGACATGGCAAAAACAGAGAGAGAGAGAGAGAGAGAGAGGTGGTTGAGAATCATAAAACGCCGTCGTAGGCGCCATCACAGGTGCAACCGCCGCTGCCGCTGCCGGTGTCGCCGTGGGGGCGGGGTTTGGAGCTGAGGCAACAACACATGAGACCCAATAAAAACATAAAAGCCCAAGCTGTGACCAAAGCTTGTACCCAATTCATGTAATACCCCATGATCTTCTTCTCTCCTCCCTTTTCAATTTCCACCAATTTTGGAGTATCATCTTAGCACTGAATCTGTTTCTTGTTGCTCATCTCACATGGTACTGTACAATGGAAACTTCCACCTTTTGAGAGAGAGAGAGAGAGAGAGAGAGATAAAGAGAATGGGTTATATATATAAGATGCTTTGAAACCCAAGACGTAAGACCTGAAACTTAAGGGCTTGTTTGTTTTGGTATTTGAATTTTGGATTTTGAGTGAAGAGAGAGAAATGAGAGTAATGATTGAGAGAACATTTATTGAAGACCGTGCGCAGAGAAGAGTCCAAAATCCCAAATTCCAAACCAAACAAGCTAAGTTTGTTTCGTTTAAAGTCTCAAACTTTATATCGTCTATGTACTTTAAATATTTGTGAGACCAATTTATATGGGTTTTATCTTAGATTTATGTGAGTTCCTCTAGTGAACAATAGAATTAGCCCACAAGAATTAGCCGAGATGTGCGTAGCCTGAAACCAAAAGTTACTAATAACATATACGTATTTATAAGGCGATTGGAGAAAGAGGAATATTGTAATAACTTTTGGTTGAGAAATTTGAAAGAGGCCAAAATAACACGGGCGACTTTGAAACCAACAGAGTTTACAATGTCTCTACAGTTCTCATTAAGATAAAATGTTATGGACACAGGCGAAAGTATATAAATCTAAACACAGATGTATTTGTATTCAAAATTATTCGATGCATATAGACTCTGCGTCTACCGTGTGCGACTCACCTGCATTGAACAGTTGCGAACATATCTATGTCTGGTTTTGTACACCTCCCTTTGTGTCTGTAGCGTTGGTGTAAAAAGAAATTGTGGTGGGTTAATGGTTATCAATTTCAAGAAGTAAAACAAAGGTTTCATTTGGGTTGCTTTTTGTCACTTCAACGCAACTCTTTGTCTAAAAAGTGAAGTTGTATCCAGACGAGTTAATTTGATTCTCATTTCGGGCAAGCAAACGGATCCTTGTGCAATTGGAAACTGGTAAATACAAATGCTTTGGAACTTAGAAGAAGAATATACCGTTATTTAGGTTTCTCAATCCTCGTACTAATACAACCCCAAGGGGTTTGGTGACGCAGCGGAATTCATAAAAAACTAGTTAGCGTACTAGTCAAAACGAGATAAATAACTCGTCGCAACGAGCAAATCTTGCGCACAAGAAAGAAAGAGAGAATCTCTGCAATATTATTGATAAAAAGCTACATAATCTGTAAGTTACAAACCATTATATAGGCCGAAACCTTGGAAATCCTAAAAAAATAAACTTGGAAAATAAAAAGTCCAAGAATTTGGGGCTTTTTCTAAAATTGAAAATGGGAAAGAAAAACAAGACTTTCCCAAAAAAGAATCAACTTAAAAGGAATTATGGTCTAAGAGTTATTAACGAAACAAATCTTTCCTAAAACGGCAAAATAACGCAATTGAAGGCCTAAACGAAGGAATTAGGCCGAAAAGCACCATTGATCTTCAACCTAAGGTTCATGAGTATTGATCGGAGCGCGAAAATAAGTCAGCCCACCAAGTTTGGGCATATTTCGAGCTCGTCCGAATTTTGCCAAATTGGGTAATCTGAAATTAAACACCGTTTGGGCTTTCGGGGCTTGGATCGGTCCAACTGATCATGGAATTGAGCCTCCACGTGTTCTACATCATTTGGCTAAGCGGATATGAGAAAAATAATAAGTATTTGTCCTCGATGAGGTTGCGTGTTCGAATCCCACAGAGTGCAAACCTTGGAGCTACTGAAGTGTTTGTTTGGTTGTTAACTTTAGATCTCGAAATTAGTTGAGGTACGCGTAAACTGGCTTGGACATCCGGTTATCAAATCCTCATACATATACGACATACATTAATGATTAAAGCAAATCAACAGTTGAAGGTTGGTTGTCTAAAGTATCCATCAAAATTATGCCTAGCCGCACGTTATGGGACCATACTGTTTGGAGAATAATACTAATTAAGAGTTTAATAATGTTAAGATTATGAACGATCAAAAATTCCCACATAATTAAACACACTTTCTACGCGGGATAGCCATGGCCAATCAGAGGAGCACAATTGTACGCTCTATTCTTTTTCTTTTTTTTCATCCGTGATGGATTCTTTCTGATTCAGCCTGATCCTGTTCGAATGAATTGGTGATTCGGAGATTTTTTTTCGAAGATCGGAATGGATTCGGTGAAGAATTTGAAATAACATTCAAGAAACAGGTTGGAGGCGGGTTAACATGCCCCCGCCCATACCCTACCTGTTTCATTTTCTCGAAAAAATTGTATGCTAATATTTTCAGACTTAATAAAATATAACTGTACATTTTAATTATTATGGAAATACAAGTGTACATATTAATCTCTTGTGATTTAGGAAAAAGATAAATATACATTTTAATTGTTGTAATGTTTAGCGTCGTATTTATTTTGAATAGACTTTCATTTTTTCAAGTTTGGATCCCTGTCCTTAATTTTTGGTAGGGATGGAGGATTAAAAAAAACTTCCCGTTATGAATCGGGGTGGGGGCAGGGACGGAAAATTGGTTCGAGAACTAAGAACGGAGGTAATGATATTCAACCCGTCCTTAGGCCCGGCCCTAGGCAAGGCAAAAGAGGCCGCCGTTGCCTAGGGCTCCTAAACAAATGACGTAGATCCAAATTTACGTTAGATTTGACACTCCGTTTGATCACATCAGAATTTGATCAAAAGAGGATACCAAAATTACCGTTTCTACGCCACACAATATTTGAATTTAACGGACCTGGGCGTTCAAATAACGAGTTGAACTTGAAGTATATAAATTACCATGCATATGAGAAATAATTTAGGATGCTCATTAGAATATCCATGGCTCAAGGCAGAGCCCCCTATGGGTGGAATGCTTTGCTCATTCCTGAAGAAGTTACCAGGATCAACCTTGGTCTTCACATGAACCAATCTCTTAAAGTTAATCCCATAATATTTCAACCCCCAAATGCTTGCTTGTTCGTAGCTTGTGTTCCCTTTGTTATTTACCCCCAAATCAAGATCTCTGTAGTTTAGATATGCAGATCTTGGATTCTTGGTAACATAAGGAGTCATGAAGCTGTGAAATCTTCGGATCCCTCTCACCTGCCCGTCGAATACACTTTTCCCTCGCTCGTACGACCAAACTGCGTAATGAATGCTGTATAAGGTCCCCGCTCTGTGAGGGAAAGGTGTCGCGGATTCCGAAACCTCGCTCAACCTTCCACCGAAAGGGCTGAATTGCATCTCGTTCATCTCCTCGGGGTGTTCCAGGAGCCTTTTCCATATGGATTTGAGCCCTGTTTTAGAAATTGGCTCCGTCACGTAGTCCGATTTTCCTTTGAAGTATGACATTAGCGACCAAGTCCTGTTCAGCAAAATATCGAGCGGCATTCCGTTCATACCTGCCAAGTAAAGCGTCGAACGGATATAGCTCATTTCGGTACAGTCTGATCTCACCAAACCCAACTCGGGAAAGCTTCGTTGCATCAACGGGAGGAGCGTGTCGATTCCGCCGAGGTACAAGGCAACAAATGAGGCTTGTACCGTTATTTTTCCGTCTCGGCTAGAACGAGCTCTCCTCAGAAACAACCTGATAAGTAGCTTTTTATCGATTTTCGTCGAAACGTATTGCCACCGGTGTACAATCTTAGTTGCATTTTGTTCCAAGTCTCTCATCACCATGAAAACAGTGACATTTTCGGGAACAGGCAATAGTTGTATGCGCCATGCAGTAATAACACCGAAACTTGCCCCTCCGCCTCCTCTAATGGCCCAAAATAAGTCCTCCCCCATCGATTCCCGATTCATAATTCTGCCATTTGCATCGATTAATCGGGCATCGATGATGTTATCAGCAGCGATCCCGTAGTTACGGGACATCATCCCGTACCCTCCCCCGCTAAAGTGTCCGCCAACGCCTACTGTAGGGCAAACGCCGGCCGGAAAGGCAAGAGTCGGACTTTTCTTAGCTATGGCGTGATAAAGTTCACCGATCGTGGCCCCGGCTTGAACCCATGCAGTGCTATTTCCGACATCATCGATAGTGATTGACCGAAAATTTACAAGGTCCACGATGACAAACGGGGCCTGGTAGGAGATGGAAGAGAGACCCTCGTAGTCATGTCCGCCGCTCCGAACCCGAATTTGCACGCCATGCTGTTTGGAACAGCTAATGGCTGCTTGGATATGGGATTCTAGCAATGGTGTAATGATGACTAGAGGTTTGGGGGTCGGGAAAGACGGTAAGAATTGCTCCATTCGTATCGAGGATTGCAAAACGGATTCGTACGAAGAGTTGTCATGAGGAGTGTAAATGACTTTGGAGATTGAGTTAGAATCTGGAAAATGAAGGGAAAGGCATTGGAGAAAACTCTCATGGGTATCATCAGCTGAAGTTGCCCATGAAATCAAGGACAGAAGAGAGATTGCAAGCAAAATCAATGAAGCATTTGGAGTCTTCATTTTTGTCACATAACCACTTGTCATGAGCCTCGGTATAGACGTCTACTCGCGAGTTCGCGTAAAATCTTTCCAAGACTGCAGGGAGAGCGGATCGAATTGAAGACCGCAAAGAACGAACAATCCCCAGCCATTTCCCCAAGAGCTTACACCTGAAAAAACAGCCCAATGTTCTTGGTTGCAGTTGCTTCTGTTACTAGCGTTGGAATATAATTTTTGAAAGTTTCAAAACTTTAATCTTACGTTACAATAACTAGTTGAGTATACCATTCACAATTAATTTTGGGGGTTATGCATATAGAGACATCCTCATGCTTAGTGGCTTTAATAGCCATTTTATTATTTGTCCGTTAGAGAATCTTTGGCTATTTATTTCGAGCCTGAACTTAAGCTCGTGAAGTTTCCGGCTTGCGTTCTTGTTTATACTAGTTCCGAGCTTTGCACGTGCTTCGACACGGCCTACAAATCCCAGTCGTACCTCTGTATCGAGATATTCACCGGCCTTTTGAAAGTAGTCGCGGACTTCTTCTTCTTCTTCTTCATGATTCTCAATGGTAACTTTGGGCTTATCTTTGACGACCACTTCGATCAAAACTCAACCATGATCTTCTATATATATATATATATGCTCGTACAAGTATCGAACGGCCTTTGAATGTGGGACGCATTGTGCCATCCACATCGCACTCGTGATTAGCTAATACGATGTACTATGTTTATGCTACAAGTCTTTGAGTGCAGAAGAAATCATGGGGTACGACGTGTTCTCAGAACAATTTTTCGGCTTTTGTGTTGTGGCAAAAAAATCGGGCGATTTTCTTTCGTCCGGTGGCTTCTAATTCCATCTGTGTTCTTAGCTAGCTAGATGGAGTTTCGACCATATCCGTCTCTGTTTATTTGGCTCTGCAATAAAGATTCGGAATGCAACTGAGGAAATGGAGAGAGATGGAGCACGGCATAGCGGACTAGCGGTAGTAGTGCAACGGAAGCGGGAGCATCAATTGATACATGGAGAGAATCGGCTGCCAGCCAAGTGCCGGCGAGTTAGCTCTTGGAGGAAGGCATTAATGTACGAGCGGAGGTTGTTTCGAGGTGTTAGCGACGAAGGGCAAGAGAAGGTTGCCAAGTTAAGATACGAGCAGGAGGCACCAAGCCGAGCCACTAGGAGAGTAAAGTAAGTCGTAGCGGCCATTAATTATTTTTGGTACCAGAGTACCTAAAACGGATGTAGTCAAGTATAGCTCGTGAATAGGGCAAACAATCAGGTTCGAAGCGATACGCATCATGTATCGGAAGATCGAAAACCACCAACGCAGCTGCGTAAAAATGATTGTGGCGACACGATGAACGAAAGATGCGGAGCAAAAAAGTTTTAAAAATGTCTGAGCCCGGGTTCGAACCGGGGACCTTTAGTGTGTGAGACTAACGTGATAACCAACTACACCACCCAGACGACGGCTGATTGTTTCCTTCTTTGAATATTTATAGTTTACATCGGCTGAGTGGCAAAGTTTGTGAATAATTTGTGGGGTTGTTGCACTATTTTTATGACTGCAACTAGTAAGTAATTTAAATGGATTTCTTCGAATTCAGTTGAAAAATAAGTCATAACAAAGTACTCACCCCGCCCCACAAAAATTGTCCATTTTTATTATTCTTATTTTTTTTAAATTATGAATTAAAAATTTTTGTATTATAAAACTAAGTGAAATCTATCAAACAGATTCATGTTGCATATAAAAATATTGTAAATTAAAAAATATAGTTAAGTTTATGAAATGTGTGAATAGTGAAAATTTAGCAATCTTTATGGACAGAGGGAGTATATCTTTACTAAAGTTACGTAAGCAAGTAAAATACGAATTTCAATAATAGCCAAAAAGAACGCGTTTTTCAAAAGAACTAGTAGTAAAGTTAGACCCCGTTCGTTTTGAGATTAGATACGGAAGTGATACAAGATTCTCATGACAAATTCACCCGTCTTCAAATCTACTTATGCTATTGTTGAGTGTCTATAATTATGTTATGATGAGCTGGATCAGTCGCGGTTGAGCTGTTATTAACTGTTGGAGTAACACATGCATTATCTTGAGACACGTCACCAACACAACCAAGTCAAAATACAATTTTTATTGCCCACTTTAATTCCATCCATAATTAATAAGCACACGAGCTCATAAAAAACAATTAATAGTGACGTGCCAATTAATCACATTGACTGATCCTATACATCAACGATCATCTCTAGAAACTTCCGATATAGAACGAGGTGTTAGAATTTTCAATTTTGATGATGAAAGTTATATGTAATGCATGATGTTATTTTTTATGCAATAATAACCAATATAAAGTCGGAGTTATGTTTCTTGTCGTCATTCGATAGACTTCATATCTAACTCAATACAATCAAATATAAATCCCAAACACCGCGTAGAGGTGATTGTAATTATTCCTGGAATTAAAGCGAATGAGATATTTGAGATTTAATTTCTTTAAATAGAAGACATATGACGAGATAAGAATCATAAGATGGAGGACGGCCAGACAATATCAGACGAATATTGACAGTGGTAATTGACAAAAATATAGTATAGAAAAAAAAAATCAAAACATTTATGATGATGGGGGCAATAAAAGATAGGTGAAAAAATTGTTGAACGCGAGATGACAATTATCAAGATGGGGGTTATCGGTTTGGCCTAACGGCGTGGCGGAGGTCTGACAGTGGCTGCAGTTGACGAAGTCGTCGGTTTGGTGGTTTGGTTGGTGGATGCCAAGATAGGGAGGGGGCGGTGGTTTGGTACTTTTGGTTGTTGTTGTTAGGGTTAGGTTTTTTGAATGGTTCAAATTTTGGAGAGAGAAAAAAAGGAAGGAAAATAGTAGGGTGAGGGGAGAGAGAGAATAAATATGGACCGTCCAAAATACGATTAAACGGTCTGAATCGGCGATGGTGGTACCCACTTGGTACCCAAAAACTTCTCAAAGAGCAAAGGCCGTAACGTTTCGACCGTAACGTTGTGATAATCTAGGTTCATAGTAACGTAACATCCTGTCAGTGTTTGTTTGATAAAGTCAAGGATTGGGATGCTCTTCAGGTGAATCATTGCCTATCTCTCAAAACTACTCCAAAAAAGAAGAGCACATCAATCATCGGTTAGAATCTTATGAGGGATCCTTTACCGCCTTACTGTAAGGGACTCTTCTTTCCCGATCGAATTGTGACGATCCGAGCCACTCAATGTGTTCAGAACGTGATTTTAAGGCTAATTATAAGAAATCGACCAAAAAAATAACCGGGAAGGGCTTGATCCGAGCAGTTTTTCATAAAACCACTATAAATGCATTTTATGCAAAACTGTTCGGATCAAACCCTTCCCGGTCATTTTTTTGGCGATTTCTCGCGATTACCCTTAAAATCACGTTCTGAACACATTGAGCGGCTCGGATCGTCGCAATTCGATCGGAAAAGGGGAGTCCCTTACGGTAAGACCGTAAGGGATCCCTCATAGGATCCTGACTGCATCAATCATTGCTTATCTCTCGAATCGGTAACCATCTTTCAGGATATAATGTGTTTAAAAAAATTGATGGACAGTACTCCGTCCCGTTCTAGAATACCTTCTTAAAAAATAAATATTTATTTTACATTTTCAAACTCAAAAATAATGTAAATGAAAAATAATTTTTTGATTTTTTTTTTGCACTGTATTAAAGATCTTATCAAGATCTTTCAAATAAGATCCATATTGCATATTTTTAGATTTCATTAAGCCCATTATTTTTGAATTTGAAATTACATTTTTAAAAAATAAATACTTAAAATCCGTTCTGAAATGGGGCCTCCATATAATTCTTCGGGGGCAAGTACATGAAAGAAACCAAATAAAAAAGAAAGAGTATTCTAAAAGGTGAAGGGATTTGTTCTAAGATGCACACAAATTGGTTCGACTCTTGGCTCGAATACCCAATTACAAAAGAAAATTGATTTTAACACTCTCTTTTTGTCCAAGTGCACTCCATATTTTGCCTTCATGTATTTAGGTTTACCCGTCGCTCCACGTAAAAAGGGTAATAAAATAACTTCACATCATTAAAAAAAGAAAGAAAGAGTGTATTTCGATAAAAGGGAGATATGAAAATCTATTTTATTTTGAAAAAAACAAAAACAAAAACATTAATTAGGTTAACACCCTGTCTGTCTGACAGCTACCCATCCCTCTTGTCTGCCACAAACCACACAGCTCAAAGGCCCCCCCCTCCCTTAGCGGTGCGCACTTCACACACGGCACCATGGCCCCCAAGCAACCAAATCCATGTTTACCACTTCCTAATCCTCCTCCTCCTCCTCCTCCTTCTCTCTCTTAATTAACAATTAATCTTCCAATAATCCCATCGTCGTCATCATCTCAGAAATTCAAAATCAAACCCCACCCACATTACTGTCCCCACCACCAATCATATCCTCTCAAGCACTCAACTCCCATCGAAAACCAAAACCCAAGAAGAAGTTGTTGTTGTTGTGCCGTCGTCGTCCGATTCTTTTTTAATTTTTTTATATACCTGTTTTTTAAGCTTCGAATTTCTAGGGTTCTGTTTCGAATTTTTTCTCCTTGGGGGGTGTGGGTTTGTCTGGTTTTGTGCTGAAATGGCTCATCAGTCGTCGACGAGGTACGTGGGGGAGTACGTGGTGGGCAGGCAAATCGGGTCGGGTTCGTTCTCGGTGGTGTGGCACGCGAGGCACAGGGTCCACGGGACGGAGGTGGCGATTAAGGAGATCGTTACGGGACGGTTGAACAAGAAGTTGCAGGAGTCGCTCATGTCCGAGATTGTTATCTTGAAGCAGATTAATCATCCCAACATCATTCGCTTGCACGACATCATTGAGGTCCGTTTTACATATTATATTTTTTTTTTGATAACTCTAGTGTCCGGGTTAGCTTACGCGCACCTTGATAAATCCTGGGCCAGCTTACGGGCCTCGATTAATCTGGGGCTCAATCCCACATCCCACTTGCCGGGAGCTTAATTAAAACGGGCCCAAAAGCACCAAAGAGGTTTCGAACCAGAGATTTTAAGGGGAGCAAATCTCTAAGTCGCATGCCTGGACCACCAGGCCAACCCCGGGGTTTGATTACGTAGTTTTTCAGTACGCCCCTCTGCTTCTGCTTCTGCTCTCAATTCTCGCTTTCGGCTCACGCTCCCAATCCTTGCTCTCATTATTTTAGTAGTTCCCAATCATTGCTCTCGTGAATTTTAGTAATTTGGGATGTTTTTCAAGGACGTTTTCATGCGCATGCCCATATGTGAGTTAGGTTATGAATGTATATGTATGCTTATCTTTATGTTTGTGTGGAGCGGAGGGAGGTTTTAGTTTGATTTTATGTTTGGCTGCTCAGAGATTGGAGTACAGGAGGAGGATAAACTGTAACACTTGAGTTTCTGTGGATACAATTGAGGAAGAAACTTTTGTGGTTTAAGCTATTTGGATTTCTCGTGAAGGGAAGGGCCAAATTGTTTTTAAGGGTTTGTTTTTCTGTTTCAAGGTGAAGCAAGTGAAATTTCAGGTCTCCTGTTAGTGTTTGGTTTGGAGGGTGTAAGAAGCTAACTCAGCGTCATAGCAGTAGTTAGTTGTAGTTGCTTAACTAGAGTTACTGGGAAAGAAAGAAAGAAGCTTTTTGGTTATTTTGTCATTTCTTATTCTAATAATTGTAAGAGTAGCTCATTATAATGTTTTCGGGATATATTACTTGGTAGGGAGTAGAATGCATGAGGTGGTAGCTGGAGAAGAAAATGAATGTGGATGTTTTGGTCCCGTGTCTATTGTTTGGTTGCTCAGAAGTTGTAGTAAAAGAGGAGTAACTGAAATCTTTGGGTTTCTTTGGTCACCGTTGCGGAAGAAGGGACTTCTGTGATATATGTTATGTTGTTTTCGTGCGAAGAAGACAATTTTTTTTTGAGGTTTTTGCTGTTAAAATAGAAGCAAGTGAAATTTCCAGTCTCCGGTTAGTATTTGTTTTGCAGGAACTGAGAACCTAGGCTCAACGTAATACTAGTTGTTGCAACTAGAGTGACTGGGAGAGAAATAAAGGGAGCTATTTTTAGGTTATTGTGTTTTCTAAGGAGTATTTTTCGTTTCTAGAAACAGAAAGAGTAGCTCATTATATTGTTTTGGCAAGTTGTTACTTGTTAGGGAGTAGAATGCATGAGGTGGTGGCTGGTGAGAAAGATGGGAGAAGTAAATGAATAGAGATTTTTGGTTATGTCTAATGTACTTCTTGCACTGAAAAAGCTCAAAGTCACTTAGCTGAAGAGGTTGTGTCTAATGGAAGATGGGAGAAGACTTGGAACTGGGGTAGCTTGTAAGCTGCACATCTTAGTTACCTCGGTGACATTCATTTGTATTACCTTTTTTCAGAATTTATTGGAGCAGCAGTATTGGTGACATTATGAATCTGGATATTTAAGATGACATACATACAATAGCAGACTCTGGACCCTTTTTTCCCTTTATCAAATCCGTTTTGTAGTTCTGCATGTCTATTTTAGGGCTCTCATGAGGAGGCAATTCGGATTTTTGGTCGTAATTGGTTTTATTGCATGTACATATCATTTAGGAAACTGGAAGAATACATCTTGTGTTGGAGTTCTGTAGAGGGGGTGACCTTTCTATGTATATTCAACAACGTCAAGGAAGAGTTCCAGAAGCTACAGCTAAGTACTTTATGCATCAGCTAGGTACGTTTGACGTATTTTTCTTTCTGTGTTGTTTAGTTTTCCCATCTTCAACCTGCCTGCCCTTTACTGATGGTAATTAGGTCGTGAGTTATGCAGCGGCTGGTCTACAAATCCTTCGTGACAATAATCTTATACATAGAGATCTAAAGCCACAGGTAGGCTATGATACTCCCTGTCTCCCTGGTTTATTCATCAATATTTAGCGGTCATAGATAACAGGCAAAATTTACATGATTCTAAAAATGCCAAGCCATCTTCCTACTATAATGTAGATTTTGTATATACTTCTGTGTGGATGCAAATCAAGATGCCAAATGTTGATACTCTTTATATTTCGCTCCAATTCCGATGTTATTATTTTATTCTAGGGAAGAATGCAATGGGTCAATTCCTCTACCCTGAGCTGGAGCTTACTAGAGATTTGACGGAAGAGTGGAAGAAAGAAAGAAAGGGACACAAATTTAACGTGATGGAGGGTTTCTGTCAGTTGTTATTGAGGAAAGGGAATGGGGAGAAAAATGGAGGGGTTATAGTTTCCATTAGGCCTACAATTATTTTTGGGCCCATAAATATGCAGGAGGGGAGAAGGGAAACATTTTCCTTTTAAGGCTTTATCCTTCATACAGCTGTGCCATTAGGTTGGGGCATAGTGGCAAAAGCAAGCAACATGGTATAGTGGTAAAAAGTTGTGTAATATGCTAACACCCTTAACCCTCTTATCCGTTTCCCTTCCCTGCAGCCTGGAGAAACTGTTGTTCTTTCTCCTTGCCTTGAGTAAGCAACCTCAAGCCCTTTATCTTGGAGATTGCTCCAGGCACATAAACATAAACACTTTGTTTGGTTTTGAATTTTGAGAATTCTTTTTTGATGTAATGAGTGGTAATGAGTGGAGAGAGAGATAGAGAAACTTATTGAGAACCATGCAAAGAGTAAATTTTTTCCAAAACTTGTAAAAGAACAAAGTGGTCCAACCTCAACCCCTTTTGTCCTGGAGGAAAGTGGATCAAGTACAACCAGCGTGGTTGATCATGGTGCTTGTGTTGTTGGACTTTTTATTCTTGTCGTCATTGAATACTTGAATTGTAAATACGGGGCAACTAGGATAAAGAGAGTTAATTGAAACCAAGTGAACAATCAAGAAATAATAGGCAAGTAACTGAAGTGGGGGCACTCGTATCTTCAGTTGTATGAGGAAATGCGTACTTATGATTTTCAGTTCTTACATGACATGATAATAGGGAGCTTTCTGTATGCAAAGGAATTTATCTGGAACATAATCTATTTTTGCAATCCTACGTGTATTGTTCTAATGTAGTAATCATTTGTATAACAGAATCTCCTTCTCTTCACAAATAGTGATAATGCAGTCCTGAAGATTGCAGATTTTGGATTTGCAAGGTAAAGTTATGGTCAGCATTACTTATTTTCTTACCTATGGATCTTCTTAGAATGTTTGGAAGAAATGCATACACTATCTGATTTTCATTGATTGTATTCTCTCTCTCTCTCTCTCTCTCTCTCTCTCTCTCTCTCAAGTCGCTTTGCTAACTGCTTGCTTTAGAGCTTGAATCGAAGTTTGGAGTTTATTTAAAGAATAGGAAATGAAAGTCTTGAACTTCTGTTTCTACATGGAATGTCTCAACTACTCAAAAAGTTCCCTCCAAAAACTGCATGGTTATATTTATATAGTAGCTTTTTGCTCCTACTGGCTTAGTCTTGCAAATTTTCCCAAAATGCTTTCACTTATGGCTCCAAGTACATGTACAAACATTGATAATATTTTTTGCAGATCTCTGCAACCTAGAGGCCTTGCAGAAACCTTGTGTGGTTCACCACTATACATGGCTCCCGAAATAATGCAACTTCAGAAGTATGATGCTAAGGTGGCATCCACTTTTTCTTATAGAAACACTTTGGACTTTTATTTATACGTTCTCCTGTTAACCTTGAACTGGAAACGCAGGCAGATCTCTGGAGTGTTGGTGCCATTTTATTTCAGCTTGTCACAGGGAAAACCCCATTTACAGGAAGCAATCAAATACAGGTGTAGTACTCTTTATTCTTATTATTAAGTCTGGGTAATTTAGTTTTGTTTAAAGTTCTTTTCATAGTTTGTTAGTCATCAGGGATTAGTTTCTTTTCATAGTGTGGTTTAAAGTTCTACGTTTCCTATAAATTCCTTGGCTTGTTATGTCAGTAAGTTTTAATGCTCAGTCTATCTGACCTGATTCACTTGAACATTTTCATCTCATGTGTGGTGCAGTTGCTCCAGAATATTGTAAAATCAACCGAGTTGCAATTTCCTCCAGATAGAAGGAATTTGAGTTCGGAGTGCATTGATTTGTGTCGAAAATTGCTGCGCCGTAATCCAGGTATTTGAATGGTATCTGCTTCATTTTGGCTGCATGCAAGATAAAAATGGCAAGGACAGTTACTTCTAATATAGAACCTCTATTTTTGGATTCCTGCCGCAAGGAAAAAGCCTTGGTCGTTGGATAGGTTGCTTTGCTGTATGCAAGCCATGCAATTAAAATATTAAATTGTTATGCTGCAGGTTTACTTTATAGCTTTTACTTTACAAAGTCGAAGGGTATGGTGGTGACATCCATAAGATGGGCCCAGTGTATGGCCAGCTGCGTTTTGCATGCTTGGTACTATGGGTAATTAAAGTAGGAAGTCTCGAATGGGTTTCACTCTGTATCATGTTTTTGTATTCACCAATGTGCAAAATCTGTGACATAATTAATCCATGATTGGCTCTGATAGCTTTTCACTCGCCTGAATTTATAAGATGCGGACAGTCAATGTTGGACGACATATCTTCGTTGATTTGGAAGCTTTTTTGAACATCCTGTGCAGAAACCTCTCTAAACAGTTATGATGGATTCAAGTGCTCGATGGTGAAATAGTGAGCAAACTTGGCATGATATTTATGTTGTTGGCTACTTGATTTTTTCCCACAATAATGCTATGATAGGCCATTTTCATTGTTTACTAGGAACAACTTGAGCAGAGGAATTATAGAAGAAAAATATTAGAGTTCAAATTATCTCACATTGTTTAGATTTGATGAGCGTAACTACAATTCAACGTTCTCCCTTTCCCTACTAATCTTTCCATATTTTCCATCTGCAGTGGAGCGGCTGACATTCGAAGAGTTTTTTAACCACCCTTTTCTGTCTCAGAGGCAGTCAAATGAATTGTTGAGGTAAATGAGGCAAAGTGTTCAACTTTCGTGCTACCAATATGAAAAGGTTCTGATCGTTTACTCTGACATTTCAAAATTCTTCTGTGCTATGCAGGAATAGAAGGTCACCAAAAACAATAGTTGGTTTTCCTTTTTCTGAACGCAGTCCAGTGAGGAATGCAGAAGAAGGTTCCCAAGAAGATAATCTGCCTTTTAGTCTCGACGATGTTTCCAATGGACCTGATAGGAGCCCATCCTTTGTTAGGAAGCCCTCGATGAAGTCCACTGTTGGATTTTCTGTCGGCGACAGAAAGGAAGTGTCTACCACTTCAAACAATATGGATCTTTCTTCCAAGTTTAGTAGTGTCGCGCATAAACCTGAAAATACTAGTTTAAGGCTTGACAGTCGTATACCTTCTGAAGGAAATCTAAAAGAATCTTTCAAGTCTGCAGACCGAAGGCCAATGGACACGGATCCAAGAGGTAACTTCTTTCCCTAGTTTTCCACTTTTTTTTCTTCTTTTGCACAATCAACTATCCGTCCTGCTAAATTTTGCTATGGTATGCATGGATTCTACAGTTGTGGATTCATTGGAGTTGTTTGATCAGGAATATGTTATTGTCTCTGGACCCCCTATGGATGTGTCATCTTCTTCACCTAGTGCTTCCAAGCTGAGCCATTTGCCGTGCAATTCAGGGAGTCCCCAACAAGAATTTGCAAACATGAACTCTGCGCCGAGTGCCCCAATGCCCATCATTGGTGCAACAGGGAGTAGATTTGGTTACAGTGGAAGCTTGGATAGCCACAGCTCTGCTCCTTCTGGTACCTCACAGGGATCCATGGAAATAGGAGATGCGTTAGAGCAGCCATCACCTCACTGCATAACCAGGATTAAGTCGTTGAAGCGGTGTGCATCTGCCGTCACGGAATTAGTAAATGAAAAGGTAATTCCAAGCAAATCTGAGTTTTCGATCACATAGCTTTCTTTGCAGTTCCCTTGCCCAATGGTAATGAGTGCCTTAGCCGTGTCTGTTGAAAATTAAGTTATCTTTCCCCCTGGGACCAGCACCTCTGTCCAAATTGGCAAATTTACCTCCAGCATTCACCCTCCCCCCTTGGTTTCATGGCCCCAACCCAAATTGCCAAATTCCCATGAAATCATTACCCATTTAAAAGAACTGTAATTAATTGGTTATTGGTGGCAGCAAGATATATACTTCCAGTTGAAATACCTTAAATTAGGATTCTGACTTCTGCAAATGTCCAGCCTAATAACTGTTCTTATTTATCATCACTTATTGTTTGCTCTTCTTATCTGGGGCATCCATTGGATACTGCTTGGAAATGTGCCATTATCAATCAACAGGTACCATCAGATGGGTTATGATTGAAATCAATACTAATCCTTATGTGCTAACTACTTGTTTTGTTTTGTTTGTTTTTTTGGTGGCGGGGGAGGTTCTTAAAGTATCAACGGTTGACCAATTAAAAGAATTATCTGTAGAATCGATAGTGAACCTATTCTGAAATACTTCAATCACTGCTAAATTAATACGGAGTACATAAACCAATAGCCAATCAGAATATGTGTTGGATAGTAATCCAGCGCTGAGTCTCACTATATACATCAATCCAAACACCTGTGCATATGCACAGCTTGCTCTGAAAGGGGTTATTAGAATCTTCAACTGGTATACCTTTTGGTATCATGAATATATCAGCTGGTGCAGATTTTATTTCTTAGAAATGTTGCTATAATGCCTTCAAAGTCCAGATAATGAAATTGGTTCTATTCTGTGAAAAGATGGAGTCCGGAAGACAACTAGAAGCATTCTCAATTCAGCTTGTGACGCTTGCAATTTGGAAGCAAGCTCTTCACATTTGCCACACGCAAGCTATTGAAGGAAGCCCAACTCAAGAGATGGCCAGATTGAGGGAGAGCCCTAACCAGGAACATGGGAGTCCTGATAGTGCCAGCACTCATGGACCACAGGAGTTATGCTCTCGGATTGAGAGGGAATTTCTTAATGAAGTTGGGAATGCTGAGGAACTTGCCAAGCTTATTGAGCCTGGTATGGCTTTTAAGTCTTTATGTTATTGATTGATTGAAAGGCTTCTTTACCTTTTTCAATTTTGATTATTCATGTAAAAATCTGTGCATGCATGCTTGTATCCTTCTAAATCAAACAGTACTGTTTTTGCTCTAATCATTCTTTGTAACTCCATTAGCTGATGTCCTATCTTTCTTGTCTGTGTTCTATACTTGTATTTGTGATGAACTTGCAATTTTCTAAACGTTTTGTTTCGGAAGCACAAAATAGCATCAGAGGATAACTTATGTACGTACTTTCTTTTGCTTCTGGTTGAAGTGCTGCATCCCAAACCTAAATGTGCTCTTTGTTTGAGCTTGAATATCAGAATATTGGGTGGTTATTTTTCTCTGGGAAAGGTGGGGCTGTATTTCCATTTCCTTCTAACAGCAGAGATTTGAGTGTGTCTTGGATCTCTATTCATTTGCATGGGTTGGAAATGTGAATCTGTTGTATGTCAGCATGTAAGAGCTCGCTCTCCTGGGTCGGTTGGGTAGCGAACGGGATACTTATACGAGTCCTTTTTCTCATTATTTCAGGAAATACGGAGATGCCAGATGCCATGGAGACCATATATCAGTCTGCCCTTGCTTTGGGTAGACATGGCGCTGTAAGTACTTGTTTTATATCTTGGACTACCAATGGTAGGCATTTCTAAACCATTTGCAGGAGTAAGCTCAGTGGACTAGTAGACAAGAATAAGATAGCTTACAACCATTCATTGTTATCTAATATCTATGTTAGAACTATAATGAACTCTAGCTGTAATTCTGGGATTGATCAGAGATAATCAGGCAGAACATTTTATCCTTAATGTCTGGGGTGACTAGCTCAAAACGAGAAGACTTTTTATTTTTTTGTTAAGTTTGCTTTGTTTGTTTGGTTTCCTTCAGACACAGAACTTCTTGTTTTGAAATTTGAATATGACCAAAGCTTTCATGGCAATCATGAAATCCTGACTTCACAGTTCTACCTTGAGATCACTTTGGAATCTACTTACTGGGCTGCAAGGCCCATTTTTGAAAAGGGAAAATCAAAGGTGAAAAATTTGTCTATTGTTGACCCTTTTTTATTTGAACTAATTCTAGCTTTTAACTTTTGTCAGATTGATTTTTCGGTGAGCATCTGTGCCATGATCATATAGGATCAATGTTTATTTTCTTGTTGATATTTACTTGAATACTTGTAATGAGCTGAGACACAATCTTCAAATGCATGTAAATTCAGAGAGTTCTTCTGGATAATTAAGCATTTAGTAACTGATTTTGTCATGTGTAAATATCAGCTCTTGGCTTGTGTTAACACTTCCAGTTCTTTTCCCCTTCTACCTTCTGCATTTAAAACTGCAGTATTCTGTGAAATCTTTCTAACTCGGGTAATAACATCAGGTGTCGTTACTCGTTTGTGTTTGGCAGGTTGACGAGTACATGGGCGATACGGAAAATGCAGCTGTTCACTATTCAAAAGCGGTGCGCTTGTTAGTTTTCCTCCTCGTCGAAGCACCATCCCTCATTCTCAACCCTCCTTTCTCTCTCACAAATTCTGACCGGTATAGACTGCGAAATTACATTGATGTCCTCAATAATAGGCAAAGTCATTCAAGGTCTCAAAGGATGGCTCTGCTTCAAGGTGAGGATCAACAATGCCCACCTTAATGCATGTGCGTTCAGCTTTCATCACCAAATCCCGATGGTTGCCCCTGTTTACAATGTATAATTATTTGTTTGTACAGCTATTCTTTTGGGTGACCGGGAGATGTTGTAGTTCACCGTCATGTGGGATAGGATGATGTTGTAGGACTATATGTTAGTTTCCTCATTTATGTAATTTTTAGATTGGTAAAATGTTCATTTTTTTAACCTTAGTGTGAACTATCTTTGAGATGACGGTTGCCATTGTGGTGTTGCAAGGAAAAAGAACTATGGACTTCAGTCTTCAGTCTTTCTTGAGGTAGGATAGTTATGTTTGGCTATCTATTGAAATATATGGAACATTAAAGGAGCATAAAATTGACGACAGCGTCAACTGCACTAGAAAGAAGGCTTGTTACAAAATTGGAAATAGGAGGGTAGACTAGTAATTGCCTAAGATTCATCTCTTGTCAAAGCAAATATTCATGACGGCACCTTGAGGTTTGTCTTAATGAAGGATACCACCTCACGTATGAGGAGTAGCTACGAACCCCTATGGTTTCTATGAGCTCTTCACTGACACGTTGACACCTCAATCGACAATTGTATGTATAAACACGTGATGAAATGAGTCAAAAATGACTTACATCTAAAAATTCTCTCATTGAGATAACAAAAAGTTATAAAATTTTATCGACCCTCACTTATTTTGAATTAAAATGACTTCTTCTTTTTTTTTAACCCATTGGAGAAGCTGTTTTGAAAAAAAAAAAAAAAAAGGCAAACTTTTTGGGTAATGTTTTTTTTATTACTAAAGAACTGTTTATTAGTCAGAAATGACAAATTTACTACTTTTTGGTAAAAAAGTTGAGAATTGAGAGCTTTTATTATTTACACTATTATTACAAAGTCAAGAGTGAATTTGTCAATATAAGCCATTTTTGACTTATTCTATCACGTGTTTGGTCGAACAATTGATGATTAGGTGTTGGTAAAATGAACATTTGATTACAAGGGTGTATAATCATTCCTCACATGCGAGAGATATCTATTATTAAGGCAAATCTCAGGGGTGTCAGTGAAATTTACCCAATTTGTAGTGCAGGTTGGTCAAGATAAATAGGCTCAAAATTTTTAATGTAGGTACATGACTAGGATGACAACCAAGCAGGACACCCATATTGACTTCTGACTTTTTGTTGTTAACAGAAGTTTTTATATATATATATATATTTAAATGAGGACTCAGGAGACTGATTGATATATATATATATATATATATATATATATATATATATATATATATATATATATATATATATATATATCGGGGCGGTTCCGGAAACCGCTTAAAAAACCTCTAAAAAAACAGCCCATCTCAGCCCTCCATTTCAAGGGCTGAGATTAAATCATCCACCTCTCCACCCCTGAAACTTAAACACGCTGCCCCTTCACCTCCCCACCCGACGTCTGCTAAGCCCCCGTTCGACCCATAGTCCCCCGCTCCTCCAGCGCCCTCCACTCGGACCGACGACCCCACTGCCACCACCGACGAACGACCCACCACCTCCGGCGACCGCCACCACCGCCTGACTCTCTCTTGCACGGTTAGAACAAGGTCTCTCTCTCTATCTCTCAATCAATCATCATGTCCATTAATTTATTCGTCAAATTGTGACCTCGTCCAGATTTATCTCTGTGATGGACATGGTTCGTGTTGTACAGTTTGTGGAGGAGATTAATCATTTAGACTTGGCATTTATTTACAAAGACATGCATATTCTTTATGTTGCACTTAGGTGCAAGGAGAAATGATGTCACGGGTTCAACTCATCTTCCAATGTGGTAATCTAACTATTCTGATAATACTGACTTTCGCCGATAAAATTAAGAAAAAACGATAAATTCCTTTTCTGCGGCAAACAAATAAATTCCAGCCACCAAAAGCTGATACACGAAACTCAACCCAATTTCTTTCTCTTTCTCATCATATTGCCACACTTAGAGCTTACAATTACTAAGCAATATATAGGCAGAATAATATTTCCTCTATTCCGACATTTTAATCCTTAACCGTTTTAAGTGATTAGGTGAACTAGGGAGGGAGTAGGAGGAAAAACTGGCAACCATTTAATTGCATGTCCTCTTGAAAAAAGAAATTGAGTTTTTGATACAGAACCAACAATATGGGACGGAGACAAAACGTTTAACACTTTTGACGATTTGAGGTACTATTTTTCGACAAAAAACTTATGTTTTAGACACAATCAATGATACATTAATGAAAGCAAGTTCTTGGCAATTCACTTTTCTAATATGGTATCAAAGCCGTAAGATATCTAGGCCCTGAGGGATACTTGACCTCAGCGGCCGGTCTACGCTTCGTCTCCGTCCGTCGGGCACTCATAGTTACATGTAACTAGCTTGCTCTTTCAAATTTCACCTTGAATCTCTAACCTCCTGGCTTCTCTTGGCTCCTCTTTTCTCCTTGCTTCTCCTGGTTTTGATCTTCCTGGTTTCTCATGGCTCTTGGCTCCTGGCTCCTGGCTGCTCCTAGTTTCTTTTTTAAAACTCAAGTTGGTAGAGTACTTGAGTTTGATGGGGGAATGTTAGCATATATTAGAAAATATTATGTTACCATATAATCTAGGCTTTATTATGCTTTCTTTTCAAAGAAAAAGAAAAAGAAAGAAGAAGCAATTATTCATGTTTTCTAGTTAGCTAGTCTTTGTTTTTATATTAGGCATGTTTCCTAGTTGGTTAATTAGGGTTTCTTATATCCTATATAAGCATGTTAGAGTTATGTTTTAGACACAATTACTAAAACATTAATGAAATCAAGGCTTTTGGCAATTCAATTACTAAAACATTAATGAAATCAAGGCTTTTGGCAATTCACTTTTCCCACATAGTATCAGAGCTTCTAACTAAACTAAGGGCCATAGACATGCAAGCTGCCTGATGGTC
The DNA here is from genome assembly GCA_020567845.1 of Rhododendron henanense subsp. lingbaoense. Lineage (NCBI taxonomy): Eukaryota > Viridiplantae > Streptophyta > Magnoliopsida > Ericales > Ericaceae > Rhododendron > Rhododendron henanense. Next base: position 42,465,380 of record CM036318.1, read on the forward strand.
TTATGGTCAAGGCTGGTCATGAAAGCATGCATGGGTACAGTAAGGCCGGGATACAAATACGATATGCCACAAATACATTGATACATAAACACTTAACAAAAATAGAATACGAATTATATATGTTCAAGATACGTTAGGAATTAAGAACTAGTCTAAACTCTAAAGAATTAAGATGCGAATTAATACTGTCAAGATACAAATACTCTTGATAAGAGGAATTTTTTGGTACAAATAGGGTATTGCTGACATGGTATCTGTGAACTAGTCTTTCTTGAGGTAGGATAGTTATGTTTGGTATCTATTGAAATATATAGAACATTAAAGGAGCATAAAATAAGAATGCTTTGAGCTAGAAAGAATGCTTTGAAATTATGTAAACGCATTATGTTTGAGATTTGTCTTGATGGCGGATACCACCTCACATATGAGGAGTAGCTATGAACCCCAGTGGTTTTTATGTGCGCTTCAAAGACACTCCAATCAACAATTGTATGTACAAACACGTGATGAAATGAGTCAAAAGTGACTTATATCTAAAAATTCTTTCATTTCGATAACAAAAAGTACTAAAAATTTATCAACCCTCACTTATTTTGAATTAAAATGACTCTTTTTTACCCATTGGAGAACTGTTTTGATAAAATAAAAAAATAAAAAAAAGGATAAACTTTTTCGGTAATTCTTTTTTACTACTCAAAAGAACCGTTTTTGAGTCAGAATTGAAAGGACAAATTTACTACTTTTGAGTAAAAAAATTGAGAATTGAGAGCTTTTTATGATTTACACTACTATTACAAAGAGTGAATTTGTTAATATAAAGCCACTTTTGACTTATTTCATCACGTGTTTGGTCGAACAATTTTTGGTTGGGTATTAGTGAAATGAACATTCGAAACCACAAGGGTGTATAATCATTCCTCATACGTGAGAGAGATATCTATCATTAAGGCAAATCTCAAGGGTGTTAGTGAAGTTTACCCAATTTTTAGTGCAGGTTGGTCAAGATTAAATAGGCTCAGAATTTTTAATGTATGTGCATGACTAGGATGACAACCAATCACGACACCCATACTGACCCCTGACTTTTTATGGGCCGGTTCCTCTCATACAAAATTTGGAATTGGGGGATGGTGCTGTGCCGTTGTGTGCGCAACACCGTACTGCGCACCAACCCGAAGTCCTAAAATTTGACACAAGTTTTGTGATGGACTCATTTTGGAATCTCACGCAAATGATTGGAGCCGTTCAATTTGTTTAAAGTGTATTTTTAAGAGTTTCCGTAAAAAGTCAACTCATTCAGATATCCGTAAGTGCGTGATTGGTTCATCATTCAGTTGATTCCTATCAAATTTTACAGGATAAAACTCAATGAACCAATCAAGCACTTACCGATATCGGAATGAGTTGACTTTTTACGGAAACTCTTAAAAACATATTTTAAACAAATTAAACGTGCTCAATAAATTGAGATTAATGGATGCCTGTTTTTTCAAATGTACGGATTGCATGTAGAGTACTTACTACTCCCGTTACAATTGCTTTCCAGAAGGAAAAAAGAAAAAAAAGGAAAAAGAGAGCTTTTCAAAGTTGAAGTCGAACAAAATTTATATCCGCTCGACTCTGTCACAAGACGGTGGAGGACTTCTACTCGGAATGACTTTTTTTTATCCATTGGAGAACTGTTTTGATTATAAAAAAAAAGGATAAACTTTTTCAGTAATTTTTTTTACTACTCGAAAGAATCGTTTTTTAGTCAGAAAGGACAAATTTACTACTTTTGAGTAAAAAAATTGAGAATTGAGAGCTTTTTATTATTTACACTGGTATTACAAAGAGTGAATTTGTTAATATAAGCCACTTTTGACTTATTTCATCACGTGTTTAGTCAAACAATTTTTGGTTAGATATTGGTGAAATGAACATTCGAAGCCACAAGGGTGTATAATCGTTCCTGATATGTGAGAGAGATATCTATCATTAAGGCAAATCTCAAGGATGTTAGTGAAGTTTACCCAATTTTTAGTGCAGGTTGGTCAAGATTAAATAGGCTCAGAATTTTTAATGCTACTTGACTAGGATGACAGCCAATCACGGCACCCATATTGACCCCTGACTTTTTATGGGTCGGTTCCTCTCATACAAAATTTGACACAAGTTTTGCGATAGACTCATTTTTGAATCTCACGCAAATGATCAGAGCCGTTCAATTTGTTTAAAATGTATTTTTAAGAGTTTCTGTATAAAGTCAATTCATTCGGATATCCGTAAGTGCGTGATCGGTACATTCAATTGATTCTTGTCAAATTTTACAGGATAAAACTCAATGAGCCGATCAAGCACTTACCGATATCGGAATGAGTTGACTTTTTATGGAAACTCTTAAAAACATAGAAGTATTTTAAACAAATTGAACGTGCTCAATAAATTGAGATTAATGGATGCCTGTTTTTTCAAATGTATGGATTGCATGTAGAGTAATTTAACTACTCCCGTTACAATTGCTTTCCAGAAGGGGAAAAAAAAGCTTTTCAAAGTTGAAGTCGAACAAAATTTATATCCGCTCGACCTTGTCACAAAACGGTTGAATGGGTTAACTATCCGATCCATTGAAAAGTATATACCTATAAGTTCAACCAAAATGTGCTGCTCGGAAATTGCTGGAGGACTTCTACTCGGAATGACTATTACAAATACATGATCCTAAACTAATATGTGCTTCACACCAATCTATTGAACCATGAGGAACCCAATTGATCTTATTCTCATCTTCTCCTTGTTTACACTTGCAACTTCACGGAATCGGAATTATTTAGAAAGAGGGTCATCTCTCTCTGTGGAAGATGAAGATGATTCAGCCCTTATCGCCTCACCAGACAGTTCATTCACTTGTGGTTTCTACAGGGTTGGAACCAACGCTTATGGTTTCGGGATTTGGTTCACTAATTCGAGCGACAGAACCATTGTTTGGATGGCTAACCGGGATAAGCCGGTTAATGGGCGGGGCTCGAGAATTTCTCTGAGGGGAGATGGAGCCATGGTCGTAACCGATGTCGATGGCTCGGTTGCTTGGGAGACTAATACCAGCTCTACTGCTGCTCAAAGGGCTCAAAGGGCTGAGCTTCTTAATTCAGGTAACAACAACTAAATTTTGCAATAGTTTTTTCATTTTTTTTCTTTTTATTCTACTTAGTCCTTAAACTACTAATTTGATGATTTCATCCTCTTAAATATCATACCGTTACCTACTTAGTCCAATAGATAACGAAAATTAGGAATTTGGACAAAAAATGCCATAAATACTTATAGCTGTAGATATACTTATAGCTATGCTTTTCACGCAAAATGACATAAATACTTGCTCCCATTCATTCTTTTTAATATTTATGTTTCATTTAAGTTATTTACAAGCTCAAACTAGTTAAAACTAGGGAAATGATACACCCACCGAAGGAAACCCACCGCACCGCCCACCGCACGCCGGTCGAGCCCACTCCGGCCACCGGACGGCCGATCCGAACCGTCCAAAAATTCTATATAAAAAAACCGAGTGGGCCTGTGCGAGAATCAATGGCATCCGACGTGTGTAGGTGCTCTAACCAATCTTACATTTTTTAACAGCTCGGATCATCTGATTTTTGGAAGTTCGGATCAAGCACCTACACATGTCGGATGCCGTTTATTCTCGCGTAAGCCCACTCGGTTTTTTTTTTTAGAATTTTTGAACGGTTTGGATCGGCCGTCCGGTGGCCGGAGTGGGCCCGGCCGGTGTGCGGTGGGCTGTGCGGTGGGTTCCCCTTCGGTGGGTGTATCATTTCCAAAAAACCTAACAAGAAAAATATACATTTTTAGATAGATATATATTCTTAATCATTTGGTACGTTCCAAATACAATAATAAAATAGATAGGCCCCGTGTTTCAAAGTACGCCTTGGCCCTCCAAAAGTATAGGGCCGGCCCCAAGGGCGGACCCACGTGGGGTACAAATCATCAGTGTGGTGGAGTGGTTATATACACCCTGAAAAGCTTAAGGCACCTGGGTTCAATTCCCAAGTATGCCGACCCTTGTGTTTTTTTTGTTTTTCCCTATTTTGTGTTCTTTCTTTTCTTTATTTCTGTATTTTTGTTCTATCTCTTTCTTTTATTTTTTCATTTTTGTTCTACATCTTTCCTTTATTTCTCTATTTTTGTCTTTGTGAAGAAAAGCAAAATGATGTATTATTGATTGTGTTCAAACATAACCCTAACATGCCTTTATATAGGCTACAATGTTCTTGGTCACTAAGAAATATAAACCAAATAGGAAACATGCATTATAAAGAAATCAAACCAACTTGGAAACATGAATAATAAAACCTACAAAATATGGTAACATAATATTTCTCAATATTATGTTAACATCCCCCATCAACTCAAGTAGGTCTACCAACTTGAGTTTGAAAAAGCCATGAGAAACCAAGAACAACCAAGCCAAAAAGAAACCAGAAGCAGCCACGCCAAGCCAAGCCAGGAGAGCCAAAGAATAGCCATGAGCGAGAGAAGCCACGGCAATAGAGATTCGAGGTGAAATCGGAGTGAACGAGCCAGTTACATATTATAACTACGAGTGCACGGCGGACGGCGACGGAATTTAGGCCGCCCGCCGAGAGCGAATATTTCACAGGGCCTAGATCTTATAGCTCTGATACCATGTGAAGAAAAGCGAAATGATGTATTATTGATTGTGTTCAAACATAACCCTAGCATGCCTTTATATAGGCTACAATGTTCTTGATCACTAAGAAATATAAACCAAATAGGAAACATGCATTATAAAGAAATCAAACCAACTTGGAAACATGAATAATAAAACCTACAAAACATGGTAACATAATATTTCTCAATATTATGTTAACAGTCTTATCTCTGTGTGTTTTCCTCCCAATCCAAAATATTATGAAAATCAAATTACTAAATTCTTTAGTCTACTTTCTATTAATCTTACGGTTGCCACCGCGACAGTTGAAATAGTATTTTCAGACATGAAGATTATCAAAAATCGGTTGCAAAATAGAATGAGTAATTAATATTCAATGATTGAGTGATAATTTAGTGATATACTAGGACATGCCCGTGCCTGAAGGCACGGTTCGCCGGTTTTGTCACTCTAGCCTCTTGAAGGCCAACACCCCATTCACAAAATTCCAACTACAAAAAAAACAATAGCTCAAGTATATCAACCGGTTAATTTGAATCAGCACAAAACAAACTAACAAACTAATAGTTGTAGTATCCGTGCTTGTGGGGTACTTATAGCTAGCCATTTTGAATTCACAATATGTTGATTACACTACCAACTACTGATCGCAATTGGCAAAAAACCACTTTTATTACAAAAAACACTCTATGGGTAAAAAAATAAACCAGCTTCAGAATGTAAAAATACATAGGCAATATCAACATCTAAAAATATAATCTCACTTATAAAAATTGTAGATTTTCTAAGCTTCAAGTTCCAACCAACTCGATATCTGACTCACTGGTTAGCCACTGCAACATATAAAAAAATGGATGGCGCTTCAGTTCTCATCTAGTAAAAATACATAAGTAATAATGTAAAAAAATATAATAAAAATTGAATATAATAGTCTAATTAGAAGTGTTTGAGTTGTGGATATAGCGGATTCAAAAACTTAGGATTCAAAAAGTAGACTTTGTTGAACACGAGGAAAAGAGGGAAACTTACTTCATCTATGATAGATGGTCACGATAAAAAAAGGTGAGAAAAACTGGTGAATCTTGTGAGCCCGAGACTTAGCAATTGAAAAACAGAAAACAAATTAAGTCGAAGTATAGAAGCTGTGATAATAAAATAAATAAATAAAGTCTGTGTCAAAAAAGAATAATAATACCAATATTACAGCAACCTTTGTTGCTGCTGAGAAATCAATGAGAGATAAGAGAGGAGAAGAAAAGGAAGGGAGAGAGGGAGGGAGATAAATGAAATGTCAACATGGAAAGTAAGAGAGAAAACAAATTTTCATATTTTTTACCTCAAAAAAAGGAAAGAATCGGAAATTAAGGGAGAAAAATAATGGGATTTTAAATTTCAAACCCAGACAAATGATAACCCTTGGATGGATTGAATTTTAGCACTCAAACCCTTTATTTAATCAGAGCCCTTCAATGTGCCACGTAGGACAGTTGTGAGAGAGACATTTTGCAAAACCGTTGTGTATTGTAATATAGATATACAGAAAAATATTTTTCAAGATTGTGAATAATAGGTGCCCCCAATATATGAAATTCCTGGGTCTGCCACTGGCCGGTCCTGCTCAACTATTTCACTTCTTTCATTTTCAACTTTAATCATCTTCAAGAGCAAGAGCTAGAGAATCCCACTAGTATCAACAACTTTTATGTGGTTCGGCAAATTGCCTACTCCATAGGCAGCTGATTTGTATTATGGAGGGTTTACAATCACTCACCCTAATCCCCTTTTTTGATCCGACTCACCCCAATCCCGTTGCATACCCATTCAAGAGTTGAGTTTTGTTCACCTTCTTAAGGAGGGTGAGCATAGGCCTGTCAATGGACCGGATCCAATCCAAATCCGATCCAAATCCGATAACGTTGATCTGATAATCCGAATATGGTAATCCAAATATGGATCGGATTGGATTCGGATCGGATTAAATCTGTTATCAATTCGATCCGAACTTTTTTAAAAAAAATATTTTTAAAAAAACTGTAAATTTTTTATTTTGAAAAAAAAATTGTTTAAGAAGTTTAATTTTTAATTTTAAACTTGTATTTTTATTTTTTGTTTGGGAAATAATTTTTTTTTTAAAAAATAGTTTTTTGAAAAAAATATTTATTTTTTGCTAACATTTCTGAAGTAAAAAAGTTTTCGGATCGGATCCGATTTTTTCGGATTTGGATTCGGATTACCACTATCGGATTCGAGTCTTATCGGATTCGGATTTGTCGGATTCGGATCAAATCCGGTCCATTAACAGGCCTAGGTGAACATTATCCTCATTCCTATTGGTTGAAATGGTGTGGATCCCACCACAAAATAATGTCACGTTTACCAAAAAGTGTATTGCATGATAAGCATGACCATCCTCGCAAATCCCTCCGACTACATTTTTGCAACACTTTTGAAGCTTTTACAAGCATACATAGTTTTAGGCAAAGGAGAAGAAGCCAAAATGAACAAGTAATCTTCAACTTGGGGGGCCATTGTCAACAATAGTTGCTTGAGAAAGTATCGTTTGATTAGTACAATCGGAGTTTTTCCTCCCATATACTGGCGTGTTTTTATTGCATACTTTCCCCGACTGATCATTCAATCTCCCTTGCTTTATCTCTATTGTCAGTATACTTTTCTTTTTTTCAAAAATAAAAATACATCCTCTTTTAGTAAATAAGGACATACATGTAAAGTTACTTTATTTACCAAAAAAACATGTAAAGTTATTTCTTGACTGATTGAATTTTCTGGCTCCCCCCTTGCAGGCAACCTTGTTTTGAGAGACCCAAGTGGTAAAATTCTGTGGCAGAGCTTTGATTTCCCAACTGATACTCTATTGCCTTATCAAACATTTACCAAGAGCAAGAAACTGATATCTTCACTAAGAAATGGAACTTACGCTTCTGGGTACTTTAATCTGTACTTTGACAGTGCTAATGTGTTGAGTTTGGTCTACGATGGACCCGATATATCGAGCTTGTATTGGCCTGATCCTAATTTCGATATCTATCAAGAAGGAAGAACAAACTATAATAGTAGCAGATTTGCATTCCTTGATGATATGGGTAGGTTTTTTTCAAGTGATCAGTTGCAATTCAATGCTACTGACATGGGTTTTGGGATTAAAAGGCGGCTAACGCTAGATTATGATGGGAATTTAAGGCTTTATAGCTTGGACCATTCGACAGGATCATGGGTCGTGTCATGGATGGCTCTCGGCGAGCAATGTCTTGTTCATGGTTTATGTGGTAAGAATGGTATTTGTGCATACGGCCGCCGAGGGGCCAAGTGCACATGCACTCCTGGTTATGAGGTGATCGATCCAAGTGACTGGAATCAGGGTTGCAAGCCCAAGTTCAATCTTTCGTGTTCGAATCCTCAGCCAGTGAAATTTGTGGAGCTTTTGTATTCGGATTTCTATGGGTTTGATCTTAATACTACTACTAAAATTTCATTTGATGCTTGCAAAGAAATCTGTTTGAAGGATTGTAGATGTGAAGCATTTAACTATAGGTTCCTAGGTGATCAGTGGTTTTGTTTCCTAAAAAGTGCCCTCTTCAACGGCTTCCACACTCCGAATTCTCCCAGCAAGATTTACCTAAAAATGCCTGTTAATGTGGAAACATTTGAATACACAGTACCGAATGGCTCCAACCTCGTATGCAAATCCGGTGACATTGAAGTTTTGCTTGGTACTGCTTCCATGTACAATATCGTTCTAAAGAGGGTAAGATGGGCTTATTTGTACTCCTTTGCTTCAGCCATAGGTGCAATCGAAATCCTCTTTTTCGTAATAGGTTGGCTTCTTTTCAGAAAGCACGAGTTGCCAGGAACAGTTGAAGACGGATACCGAATGCTATCCAGTCAATTCAGAAGGTTCAGTTACGGTGAACTGAAAAAAGCAACGAAAAAATTCAAACAAGAACTGGGAAGAGGAGGTTCGGGAGCTGTTTACAAGGGTGTTTTGGAAGATGAAAGAGAGGTGGCAGTGAAAAGATTGGGAGATGAATCTCAAGGGGAACAAGAGTTCTGGGCAGAAGTGAGCACAATAGGAAAAATCAATCACATGAATCTAGTGAGAATGTGGGGGTTCTGCTTGGAAGGGAGACACCGGCTCTTAGTCTACGAGTACTTAGAAAACAGTTCACTTGACAAGCACTTGTTTTCCAGCAGTTGTCTTGGATGGAAAGAGAGGTTTAAAGTTGCCATAGGGACGGCTAAGGCTTTGGCCTACCTTCACGATGAGTGTTTGGAATGGGTAATCCATTGTGATGTCAAGCCAGAAAATGTACTTCTGGACATGGAGTTCGAACCAAAGGTTGCAGATTTCGGTCTATCAAAGCTGAATCAGAGAGGCAAGCCTGATTCTGAGTTTTCACGTATCCGAGGCACCAAAGGTTATATGGCTCCTGAGTGGGCTTCGAACCTACCCATTACTGCAAAAGTCGATGTTTACAGCTATGGGGTGATGATCTTGGAAATGGTGAGGGGAATTCGGCTTTCCAATTGGGTGTTAGTAGAGGGTGAAGGTGAGGAGCAAGAAACCGAGCTTACTAGGTTTGTTAGGACAGCAAAAGGGAAGAGTCAAGGTGAGGGAGAAGAGTCTTGGGTAGAGGATATGGTCGATCCGAGATTGGCCGGGCAGTTTAGCAGGAAACAGGCGGTGACATTGGCTAGGACTGGTCTTTCTTGTATCGAGGAAGATCGAAACAAACGACCAACAATGGCTTCAGTGGTGCAAGTCCTAACAGAATGTGCTGACGAGTCTACTCCTGTGAGGCTGTAGTTGCAGTTGTACTGTCAAAGTAAGTTTAGAAACACAAGATGAGTAGAGTTTGATAGTGCTTGTTATTCAATGGTCGTGGTAGCAACTTTCTTGGCCAGCAACAATGTAGCATGTCGTCCCTTCGGGGACATCTAATAAAATTGGAACGAAACAATGTAGCATGTCGCTTCCAAAGTTACACGGTTGTTTCCTCATGTAAATTAAGGGTGGGTTTTCCGTAAATTAATGAATCTCTAACCTCCTGGCTTCTCTTGGCTCCTCTTTTCTCCTTGCTTCTCCTGATTTTCTTCCTGGCTTCTCTTGGCTCCTGGCTGCTCCTAGTTTCTTTTTTAAAACTCAAGTTGGTAGACGTACTTGAGTTTGATGGGGGATGTTAGCATATATTAGAAAATATTATGTTACCATATAATCTAGGCTTTATTATGCTTTCTTTTCAAAAAGAAAAAAAGAAAAACAGAAGCAATTATTCATGTTTTCTAGTTAGTCTTTGTTTTTATATTAGGCATGTTTCCTAGTTGATTAATTAGGGCTTCTTATATCCTATATAAGCATGTTAGAGTTATGTTTTAGACACAATTACTAAAACATTAATGAAATCAAGGCTTTTGGCAATTCACTTTTCCCACATATATAGTATCAGAGCTTCTAACTAAACTAAGGGCCATAGGCATGCAAGCTGCCTGATGGTCTTATGCTCAAGGCTGGTCATGAAAGCGTGCATGGGTACAGTAAGGGATACAAATACGATATGCCACAAATACGTACACTGATACATAAACACTTAACAAAAATAGAATTAAAATTATATATGTTCAAGATACGTTAGGAATTAAGAACTATTCTAGAGAAATAAGATGCGAATTAAGAACTGGTCTAAAGAATTAAGATGCGAATTAATATTGTCAAGATACAAATACTATTGGTAAGAGGAATTTTTTGGTGCAAATAGGGTATTGCTGACCTGGTATCTGTGAACAAGTCTTTCTTGAGGTAGGATAGTTATGTTTGGTATCTATTGAAATATATAGAACATTAAAGGAGCATAAAATAAGAATGCTTTGAGCTAGAAAGAATGCTTTGAAATTACGTAAACGCAATTATGTTTTGAAAATTGGAAATAGGAGGGTAGACTAGTAATCGCCAAAGATTCATCTCTTGTCAAAGCAAACATTCATGACAACCACCTTGAGATTTGTCTTGACGATGGATACTACCTCACATATGAGGAGTAGATATGAACTCCAGCGGTTTTTATGTGCGCTTCAAAGACACTCCAATCAACAATTGTATGTACAAACACGTGATGAAATGAGTCAAAAGTGACTTATATATATCTAAAAATTCTTTCATTTTGATAACAAAAAGTACTAAAAATTTATCAACCCTCACTTATTTTGAATTAAAATGACTTTTTTTTACCCATTGGAGAACTGTTTTGATAAAAATAAAAATAAAAGGATAAACTTTTTCGGTAATTCTTTTTTACTACTCGAAAGAACCGTTTTTTAGTCAGAAAGGGCAAATTTACTACTTTTGAGTAAAAAAATTGAAAATTGAGAGCTTTTTATGATTTACACTATTATTACAAAGAGTGAATTTGTTAATAAAAAGTCACTTTTGACTTATTTCATCACGTGTTTGATCGAACAATTTTTGGTTGGGTATTAGTGAAATGACATTCGAAACCACAAGGGTGTATAATCATTCCTCATACGTGAGAGAGATATCTATCATTAAAGCAAATCTCAAGGGTCTTAGTGAAGTTTACCCAATTTTTAGTGCAGGTTGGTCAAGATTAAATAGGCTCAGAAGCATGTGGGGTGCTGGCGCAGGTGGCCCAGCACTATACCCCTAATGCATGAGGTCGGCGGTTCAAACCCCACCTCCTCCCCTTCCCCCGACACTAACCTCTAACAGCTACTAATATTCTCCTAAACTATGACAAAAAAAAAAATAGGCTCAGAATTTTTAATGTATGTGCATGACTTGGATGACAGCCAATCACGACACCCATATTGACCCCTGACTTTTTATGGGCCGGTTCCTCTCATATAAAATTTGGAATTGGGGGATGGTGCTGTGCAGTAGTGTGTAGCACCGTACTGCACACCGTTGAACCGTCTGATGATCCGACGGCTCGGATCTCATCTCGGTAATGAACGGCTCTCGATTGTTGGTTGCCGAGATGAGATCCGAGTAGTCGAATGCACGATCCGACGGCTTGGAGGTACGCAGCACGGTGCTGTGCACCTCACTGCACAGCACCAACCCAAAGTCCTAAAATTTGACACAAGTTTTGTGATGGACTCATTTTGGAATCCTACACAAATTATTGGAGCCGTTCAATTTGTTTAAAGCCTATTTTTAAGAGTTTCCGTAAAAAGACAACTCATTCAGATATCTGTAAGTACGTGATCAGTTCATTCAGTTGATTCCTGTCAAATTTTACAGGATAAAACTCAATGAACCGATCAAACACTTACCGATATCGGAATGAGTTGACTTTTTACGGAAACTCTTAAAAATAATTTTAAACAAATTGAACGTGCTTAATAAATTGAGATTAATGGATGCCTGTTTTTTTTAATGTACGGATTGCATGTAGAGTACTTTAACTACTCCCGTTACAATTGCTTTCCAGAAAGGAAAAAAAAAAAAGAGCTTTTCAAAGTTGAAGTCGAACAAAATTTATATCCACTTGACCCTATCACAAGACGGTTGACTGGGTTAATGTACTATGTGATCCATTGAAAAAGGGGACGAAAAAGGGGAACACAAGAGCAAGAAGAATGATATACCTATAAGTTCAACCAAAATGTGCTGCTAGGAAATTGCTGGAGGACTTCTACTCAGAATGACTTTTTTTTACCCATTGGAGAACTGTTTTGATTAAAAAAGAAAAAAATGGATAAACTTTTCGGTAATTCTTTTTACTACTCGAAAGAACCGTTTTTTAATCAGAAAGGTCAAATTTACTACTACTTTTGAGTAAAAAAAATTGAGAATTGAGAGCTTTTTATGATTTACACTGTTATTACAAAGAGTGAATTTGTTAATATAAGCCACTTTTGACTTATTTCGATCATCACGTGTTTGGTCGAACAATTTTTGATTGGGTATTGGTGAAATGAACATTCAAAATCACAAGGGTGTATAATCGATCATTCCTCATACGTGAGAGAGATATCTATCATTTAAGGCAAATCGCAAAGGTGTTAGTGAAGTTTACCCAATTTTTAGTGCAGGTTGGTCAAGATTAAATAGGCTCAGAATTTTTAATGCTACTTGACTAGGATGACAGCCAATCACGGCACCCATATTGACCCCTGACTTTTTATGGGTCGGTTCCTCTCATACAAAATTTGACACAAGTTTTGCGATAGACTCATTTTTGAATCTCACGCAAATGATCAGAGCCGTTCAATTTGTTTAAAATGTATTTTCAAGAGTTTTTCTAAAAAGTCAACTCATTCAGATATCTGTAAGTGCGTAATCGGTACATTCAGTTGATTCCTGTCAAATTTTACAGGATGAAACTCAATGAACCGATCAAACACTTACCGATATCGGAATGAGTTGACTTTTTACGGAAACTCTTAAAAACATATTTTAAACAAATTGAACGTGCTCAATAAATTGAGATTAATGGATGCCTGTTTTTTCAAATGTATGGATTGCATGCAGAGTAATTTAACTACTCCCGTTACAATTGCTTTCCAGAAGGGGAAAAAACAAACAAAAGTTTTTCAAAGTTGAAGTCAGACAAAATTTATATCTGCTTGACCTTATCACAAAACGGTTGACTGGGTTAACGGTCTATGTGATCCATTGAAAAAGGGAACCACAAGACCAAGAAAAGTGATATACCTGCAAGTTCAACCAAAATGTGCTTCTCGGAAATTGCTGGAGGACTTCTACTCGGAATGACTATTACAAATACATGATCCTAAACTAATATGTGCTTCACACCAATCTATTGAACCATGAGGAACCCAATTGATCTTATTCTCATCTTCTCCTTGTTTACACTTGCAACTTCACGGAATCGGAATTCTTTAGAAAGAGGGTCATCTCTTTCTGTGGAAGATGAAGATGATTCAGCCCTTATCGCCTCACCAGACAGTTCATTCACTTGTGGTTTCTACAAGGTTGGAACCAACGCTTATGGTTTCGGGATTTGGTTCACTAATTCGAGCAACAGAACCATTGTTTGGATGGCTAACCGGGATAAGCCGGTTAATGGGCGGGGCTCGAGAATTTCTCTGAGGGGAGATGGAGCCATGGTCGTAACCGATGTCGATGGCTCGGTCGCTTGGGAGACTAATACCAACTCTACTGCTGCTCAAAGGGCTCAAAGGGCTCAAAGGGCTGAGCTTCTTAATTCGGGTAACAACAACTAAATTTTGCAAAAGTTTTTTCATTTTCTTTCTTTTTATTCTACTTAGTCCTTAAACTATTAATTTGATGATTTCATCCCCTTAACTATCATACGTACCGTTACCTACTTAGTCCAATAGAAAACAAAAATTAGGAATTTGGACAAAAAATTCCATAAATACTTATAGCTGCAGATACACTTATAGCTATGCTTTTCACGCAAAATGACATAAATACTTGCTCTCGTTCATTCTTTTTAATATTTATGTTTCATTTAAGTTATTTACAAGCTCAAACTAGTTAAAACTAATAAGAAAAATATACATTTTTAGATAGATATATATTCTTAATGATTTGGTTCCGAATACAATAATAAAATAGATAGGGTCCTGTGTTTCAAGTATGCCTTGGGCCTCCAAAAGTATAAAGCCGGCCCTGCTCAACTATTTCACTTCTTTCATTTTCAACTTTAGTCATCTTCATGAGCAAGAGCTAGAGAATCCCACTAGTATCAACAACTTTAATTTATGTGGTTCGGCAAATTGCCTACTCCATGGGCCTATGATTTGTATTATGGAGGGTTTACAATCACTCACCCCAATCCCGTTTTTTGATCCGACTCACCCCAATCCCATTGCATACCCACCCAAGAGTTGAGTTTTGTTCACCCTCTACTTAAGAGGTTGAACATAGGCCTGTTAATGGACCGGATCTAATCCGAAAAATTCGATCTGAATCCGATAACGTTGATCCGATAATTCGGTAATCCAAATACGGATCGGATTAAATCTGTTATCAATCCGATCCGAACTTTTTTTAAATTTTTTTTTTAAAAACTGTAAATATTTATTTTGAAAAAAAAGGTTTAAGAAGTTGTATTTTTATTTTTTATTTTTAATTTTAAACTTGTATTTTTATTTTTATTTTTTTGTTTGAAAAATATTTTTTTTGCTAACATTTCTGAAGTAAAAAAGTTTTCGGATTGGATCCTGACTTCTTCGGATTACCACTATTGGATTTGAGTTTTATCGGATTTGGATTTGTCGGATTCGGATTGAATCCGGTCTATTGACAGGCCTAGGTGAACATTATCCTCCTTTCTATTGGTTGAAATGGTGTGGATTCCACCACAAAATGATGTCATGTTTACCAAAAAGTGTATTGCATGGTAAACATGACAATCTTGCAAATCCCTCCGACTACATTTTTGCAACAATTTTGAGGCTTTTACAAGCATACATAGTTTTAGGCAAAGGAGAAGAAGCCAAAATGAACAAGTAATCTTCAACTTGGGGGCCCATTGTCAACAATGGTTGCTTGAGAAAGTATTGTTTGATTACTACAATCGGAGTTTTTCCTCCCATATACTTGCGTGTTTTTATTGCAAACTTTCCCCGACTGATCATTCAATCTCCCTTGCTTTCTCTCTATTGTCAGTGTACTTTTCTTTTTTTCAAAAATAAAAATAAATCCTCTTTTAGTAAATAAGGACATACATGTAAAGTTACTTTATTTACCAAAAAAACATGTAAAGTTATTTCTTGACTGATTGAGAATTTCCTGGCTCCCCCCTTGCAGGCAACCTTGTTTTGAGAGACCCAAGTGGTAAAATTCTGTGGCAGAGCTTTGATTTCCCAACTGATACTCTATTGCCTTATCAAACATTTACCAAGAGCAAGAAACTGATATCTTCACTAAGAAACGGAACTTATGCTTCTGGGTACTTTAATCTGTACTTTGACAGTGATAATGTGTTGAGGTTGGTCTACGATGGACCCGATATATCGAGCTTGTATTGGCCTAATCCTGATGACTCTATCTATGCAAATGGAAGAACAAACTATAACAGTAGCAGATTTGCATTTCTAGATGATATGGGTAGGTTTTTTTCAAGTGATCAGTTGCAATTCAATGCTACTGACATGGGTTTTGGGATTAAAAGGCGGCTAACGCTGGATTATGATGGGAATTTAAGGCTTTATAGCTTGAACCATTCGACGGGATCATGGGTAGTGTCATGGATGGCTCTCGGCCGACAATGTCTTGTTCATGGTTTATGTGGTAGGAATGGTATTTGTGCATATGGCCGCCAAGGGGCAAAGTGCACATGCACTCCTGGTTATGAGGTGATCGATCCGAGTGACTGGAATCAGGGTTGCAAGCCCAAGTTCTATCTTTCGTGTTCGAATCCTCAGCCGGTGAAATTTGTGGAGCTTTTGTATTCGGATTTCTATGGGTATGATCTTAATACTACTAAAGTAATTTCATTTGATGCTTGCAAAGAAATCTGTTTGAAGGATTGTAGATGTGAAGCATTTAACTATAGGCTCCTAGGTGAGGGGGATTGTTTCCTAAAAAGTGCTCTCTTCAACGGCTTCCACGCTCCGAATTCTCCCAGCAGGATTTACCTAAAAATGCCAGTTAATGTGGAAACATCTGAATACACAGTTCCGAATGGCTCCAACCTCGTATGCAAATCCGGTGACAATGAAGTTTTACAGGGTTCAGCTTCCATGTACAATATCGTTCTAAAGAGGGTAAGATGGGCTTATTTGTACTCCTTTGCTTCAGCCATAGGTGCAATCGAAATCCTCTTTTTCGTAATAGGTTGGCTTCTTTTCAGAAAGCACGAGTTGCCAGGAACAGTTGAAGACGGATACCGAATGCTATCCAGTCAATTCAGAAGGTTCAGTTACGGTGAATTGAAAAAAGCAACGAAAAAATTCAAACAAGAACTGGGAAGAGGAGGTTCGGGAGCTGTTTACAAGGGTGTTTTGGAAGATGAAAGAGAGGTGGCAGTGAAAAGATTGGGAGATGCATCTCAAGGGGAACAAGAGTTCTGGGCAGAAGTGAGCACAATAGGAAAAATCAATCACATGAATCTAGTGAGAATGTGGGGGTTCTGCTTGGAAGGGAGACACCGGCTCTTAGTCTACGAGTACTTAGAAAACAGTTCACTTGACAAGCACTTGTTTTCCAGCAGTTGTCTTGGATGGAAAGAACGGTTTAAAGTTGCCATAGGGACGGCTAAGGCTTTGGCCTACCTTCACGATGAGTGTTTGGAATGGGTAATCCATTGTGATGTCAAGCCAGAAAATGTACTTCTGGACACGGAGTTCGAACCAAAGGTTGCAGATTTCGGTCTATCAAAGCTGAATCAGAGAGGCAAGCCTGATTCTGAGTTTTCACGTATCCGAGGCACCAAAGGTTATATGGCTCCTGAGTGGGCTTCGAACCTACCCATTACTGCAAAAGTCGATGTTTACAGCTATGGGGTGATGATCTTGGAAATGGTGAGGGGAATTCGGCTTTCCAATTGGGTGTTAGTAGAGGGTGAAGGTGAGGAGCAAGAAACCGAGCTTACTAGGTTTGTTAGGACAGCAAAAGGGAAGAGTCAAGGTGAGGGAGAAGAGTCTTGGGTAGAGGATATGGTCGATCCGAGATTGGCCGGGCAGTTTAGCAGGAAACAGGCGGCGACATTGGCTAGGACTGGTCTTTCTTGTATCGAGGAAGATCGAAACAAACGACCAACAATGGCATCGGTGGTGCAAGTCCTAACAGAATGTGATGACGAGTCTACTCCTGTGAGGCTGTAGTTGCAGTTGTACTGTCAAAGTAAGTTTAGAAACACAAGATGAGTAGAGTTTAATAGTGCTTGTTATTCAATGGTTGTGGTAGCAGCTTTCTTGGCCAGCAACAATGTAGCATGTCGTCCCTTCGGGGACATCTAATAAAATTGGAACAAAACAATGTAGCATGTCGCTTCCAAAGTTACACGGTTGTTTCCTCATGTAAATTAAGGGTGGGTTTTCCGTAAATTAATGAATCTCTAACCTTCTGGCTTCTCTTGGCTCCTCTTTTCTCCTTGCTTCTCCTGATTTTCTTCCTGGCTTCTCTTGGGTCCTGGCTGCTCCTAGTTTCTTTTTTAAAACTCAAGTTGGTAGACGTACTTGAGTTTGATGGGGGATGTTAGCATATATTAGAAAATATTATGTTACCATATAATCTAGGCTTTATTATGCTTTCTTTTCAAAAAGAAAAAAAGAAAAACAGAAGCAATTATTCATGTTTTCTAGTTAGCCTTTGTTTTTATATTAGGCATGTTTCCTAGTTGATTAATTAGGGCTTCTTATATCCTATATAAGCATGTTAGAGTTATGTTTTAGACACAATTACTAAAACATTAATGAAATCAAGGCTTTTGGCAATTCACTTTTCCCACATATATAGTATCAGAGCTTCTAACTAAACTAAGGGCCATAGGCATGCAAGCTGCCTGATGGTCTTATGCTCAAGGCTGGTCATGAAAGCGTGCATGGGTACAGTAAGGGATACAAATACGATATGCCACAAATACACTGATACATAAACACTTAAAACAAAAATAGAATTAAAATTATATATGTTCAAGATACGTTAGGAATTAAGAACTAGTCTAGAGAAATAAGATGCGAATTAAGAACTGGTCTAAAGAATTAAGATGCGAATTAATATTGTCAAGATACAAATACTATTGATAAGAGGAATTTTTTGGTGCAAATAGGGTATTGCTGACCTGGTATCTGTGAACTAGTCTTTCTTGAGGTAGGATAGTTATGTTTGGTATCTATTGAAATATATAGAACATTAAAGGAGCATAAAATAAGAATGCTTTGAGCTAGAAAGAATGCTTTGAAATTACGTAAACGCAATTATGTTTTGAAAATTGGAAATAGGAGGGTAGACTAGTAATCGCCAAAGATTCATCTCTTGTCAAAGCAAACATTCATGACAACCACCTTGAGATTTGTCTTGACGATGGATACTACCTCACATATGAGGAGTAGATATGAACTCCAGCGGTTTTTATGTGCGCTTCAAAGACACTCCAATCAACAATTGTATGTACAAACACGTGATGAAATGAGTCAAAAGTGACTTATATATATCTAAAAATTCTTTCATTTTGATAACAAAAAGTACTAAAAATTTATCAACCCTCAGTACTTATTTTGAATTAAAATGACTTTTTTTTACCCATTGGAGAACTGTTTTGATAAAAATAAAAATAAAAAGGATAAACTTTTTCGGTAATTCTTTTTTACTACTGGAAAGAACCGTTTTTTAGTCAGAAAGGGCAAATTTACTACTTTTGAGTAAAAAAATTGAAAATTGAGAGCTTTTTATGATTTACACTATTATTACAAAGAGTGAATTTGTTAATAAAAAGCCACTTTTGACTTATTTCATCACGTGTTTGATCGAACAATTTTTGGTTGGGTATTAGTGAAATGACATTCGAAACCACAAGGGTGTATAATCATTCCTCATACGTGAGAGAGATATCTATCATTAAAGCAAATCTCAAGGGTCTTAGTGAAGTTTACCCAATTTTTAGTGCAGGTTGGTCAAGATTAAATAGGCTCAGAAGCATGTGGGGTGCTGGCGCAGGTGGCCCAGCACTATACCCCTAATGCATGGGGTCGGCGGTTCAAACCCCACCTCCTCCCCTTCCCCCGACACTAACCTCTAACAGCTACTATTATTTTCCTAAACTATGGCAAAAAAAAAAAGAAAAAATAGGCTCAGAATTTTTAATGTATGTGCATGACTTGGATGACAGCCAATCACGACACCCATATTGACCCCTGACTTTTTATGGGCCGGTTCCTCTCATATAAAATTTGGAATTGGGGGATGGTGATGTGCAATAGTGTGTAGCACCGTACTGCACACCGTTGAACCGTCTGATGATCCGACGGCTCGGATCTCATCTCGGTAATGAACGGCTCTCGATTGTTGGTTGCCGAGATGAGATCCGAGTAGTCGAATGCACGATCCGACGGCTTGGAGGTACGCAGCACGGTGCTGTGCACCTCACTGCACAGCACCAACCCAAAGTCCTAAAATTTGACACAAGTTTTGTGATGGACTCATTTTGGAATCCCACACAAATGATTGGAGCCATTCAATTTGTTTAAAGCCTATTTTTAAGAGTTTCCGTAAAAAGACAACTCATTCAGATATCTGTAAGTACGTGATCAGTTCATTCAGTTGATTCCTGTCAAATTTTACAGGATAAAACTCAATGAACCGATCAAACACTTACCGATATCGGAATGAGTTGACTTTTTACAGAAACTCTTAAAAATATATTTTAAACAAATTGAACGTGCTCAATAAATTGAGATTAATGGATGCCTGTTTTTTCAAATGTACGGATTGCATGTAGAGTACTTTAACTACTCCCGCTACAATTGCTTTCCAGAAGGGGAAGAAAAAAAAAAAAAAGAGCTTTTCAAAGTTGAAGTCGAACAAAATTTATATCCACTTGACCCTGTCACAAGACGGTTGACTGGGTTACTGTACTATGTGATCCATTGAAAAAGGGGAACACAAGAGCAAGAAGAGTGATATACCTATAAGTTCAACCAAAATGTGCTGCTAGGAAATTGCTGGAGGACTTCTACTCGGAATGGACTTTTTTTTTACCCATTAGAGAACTGTTTTGATTAAAAAAAAAAAGGATAAATTTTTTTGGTAATTTTTTTTACTACTCGAAAGAATCGTTTTTTAGTCAGAAAGGACAAATTTACTACTTTTGAGTAAAAAAAATTGAGAATTGAGAGCTTTTTATGATTTACACTATTATTACAAAGAGTGAAATTTACTACTTTTGAGTAAAAAAAATTGAGAATTGAGAGCTTTTTATGATTTACACTGTTATTACAAAGAGTGAATTTGTTAATATAAGCCACTTTTAACTTATTTCATCACGTGTTTGGTCGAACAATTTTTGGTTGGGTATTGGTGAAATGAACATTCGAAACCACAAGGGTGTACAATCGTTCCTCATATGTGAGAGAGATATCTATCATTAAGGCAAATCTCAAGGATGTTAGTGAAGTTTACCCAATTTTTAGTGCAGGTTGGTCAAGATTAAATAGGCTCAGAATTTTTAATGCTACTTGACTAGGATGACAGCCAATCACGGCACCCATATTGACCCCTGACTTTTTATGGGTCGGTTCCTCTCATACAAAATTTGACACAAGTTTTGTGATGGACTCATTTTTGAATCTCATGCAAATTATCAGAGCCGTTCAATTTGTTTAAAATGTATTTTTTAGAGTTTTTGTAAGAAGTCAACTCATTCAGATATCCGTAAGTGCGTGATCGGTACATTCAGTTGATTCCTGTCAAATTTTACAGGATAAAACTCAATGAACCGATCAAGCACTTACAGATATCGGAATGAGTTGACTTTTTACGAAAACTCTTAAAAACATATTTTAAACAAATTGAACGTGCTCAATAAATTGAGAATATTAATGGATGCCTGTTTTTTCAAATGTATGGATTGCATGTAGAGTAATTTAACTACTCCCGTTACAATTGCTTTTCAGAAAAAAGAAATAGGAAAAAAAAAAGAAGAGCTTTTCAAAGTTGAAGTCAAACAAAATTTATATCCTCTGGACCCTGTCACAAGACGGTTGAATGGGTTAACGTACTATGTTATCCATTGAAGACGGTTGAATGGGTTAACGTACTATATGATCCATTGAAAAAGGGGACGAAAAAGGGGAACACAAAAACAAGAGCAAGAAGAGTGATATACCTATAAGTTCAACCAAAATGTGCTTCTCGGAAATTGCTGGAGGACTTCTACTCGGAATGACTATTACAAATACATGATCCTAAACTAAAATGTGCTTCATACCAATCTATTGAACCATGAGGAACCCAATTGATCTTATTCTCATCTTCTCCTTGTTTACACTTGCAACTTCACGGAATCGGAATTATTTAGAAAGAGGGTCATCTCTTTCTGTGGAAGATGAAGATGATTCAGCCCTCATCACCTCACCAGACAGTTCGTTCACTTGTGGTTTCTACAGGTTTGGAACCAACGATTATGGTTTTGGGATTTGGTTCACTAACTCGAGAGACAGAACCATTGTTTGGATGGCCAACCGGGATAAGCCGGTTAATGGGCAGGGCTCGAGAATTTCTCTGAGGGGTGATGGAGCCATGGTCGTAACTGATGTCGATGGCTCGGTTGCTTGGGAGACGAATACCAGCTCTACTGCTGCTCAAAGGGCTGAGCTTCTTAATTCAGGTAACAACAACTAAATTTTGCAATAGTTTTTTCATTTTTTCTTTTTATCCCCTAAATTATGTACATTTTTTTCTACTTAGTTCTTAAACTACCAATTTGACGGTTTCATCCCCTCAACTATCATATTGTTACCAACTTATTCCAATAGATATCGATTTCATCCCGTCAACTTGAAATTTCGCAGTATTAGAATGCGACCATCTCCGGCTCGTGGGATTCAATTTTGCAGTATTAGTTGATATTTCACTTCTTTCATTTTCAACTTCAATCATCTTCAAGAGCAAGAGCTAGAGAATCCCAACTAGTATAAAGTATAAACTATGTTCGTTTAAGATTCTTGGAGCTGTACGGTCGTAAGCTTCAAGCACGCAATATCACCCCTAACGTTTTTTCCTTGAAGACTGATGATAAACAAACAGAAGCTTTACAAGCAAACATATTTTTAGGCAAAGGAGAAGAAGCCAAAATGAACAAGTAATCTTCAACTTGGGGGCCATTGTCAACAATGGTGGCTTTGAGACAGTATTGTTTGATCAAACAATCGGAGTTTTTCTTGACAGATTGAATTTCCTGGCTCCCCCCTGCAGGCAACCTTGTTTTAAGAGACCCAAGTGGTAAAATTCTGTGGCAGAGCTTTGATTTCCCAACTGATACTCTATTGCCTAATCAAACATTTACCAAGAGCAAGAAACTGATATCTTCACTAAGAAACGGAACTTATGCTTCTGGGTACTTTAATCTGTACTTTGACAGTGATAATGCGTTGGGGTTGGTCTATGATGGACCCGATATATCGAGCTTGTATTGGCCTAATCCTGATTACACTATCTATGAAAATGGAAGAACAAACTATAACAGTAGCAGATTTGCATTTCTAGATGATATGGGTAGGTTTTTTTCAAGTGATCAGTCGCAATTCAATGCCACTGACATGGGTTTTGGGATAAAAAGGCGGCTAACGCTGGATTATGATGGGAATTTAAGGCTTTATAGCTTGGACCATTTGACGGGATCATGGGTAGTGTCATGGATGGCTCTCGGCCGACAATGTCTTGTTCATGGTTTATGTGGTAGGAATGGTATTTGTGCATATGGCCGCCAAGGGGCAAAGTGCACGTGCACTCCTGGTTATGAGGTGATCGATCCGAGTGACTGGAATCAGGGTTGCAAGCCCAAGTTCCATCTTTCGTGTTTGAATCCTCAGCCGGTGAAATTTGTGGAGCTTTTGTATTCGGATTACTATGGGTTTGATCTTAATTATACTACTAAAATTTCATTTGATGCTTGCAAAGAAATCTGTTTGAAGGATTGTAGATGTGAAGCATTTAACTATAGGCTCCTAGGTGAGGGGGATTGTTTCCTAAAAAGTGCTCTCTTCAACGGCTTCCACACTCCGAATTCTCCCGGCAGGATTTACCTAAAAATGCCTGTTAATGTGGAAACATCTGAATACACAGTTCCGAATGGCTCCAACCTCGTATGCAAATCCGGTGACAATGAAGTTTTACAGGGTTCTGCTTCCAAATATGATCTCGTTCGAAAGAGGGTGAGATGGGCTGATTTGTATTCATTTGCTTCAGCCATAGGTGCAATCGAAATCCTCTTTTTCGTAATAGGTTGGCTTCTTTTCAGAAAGCACGAGTTGCCAGGTACAGTTGAAGACAGATACCGAATGCTATCCAGTCAATTCAGAAGGTTCAGTTACGGTGAACTGAAAAAAGCAACGAAAAATTTCAAAAAAGAACTGGGAAGAGGAGGTTCGGGAGCTGTTTACAAGGGTGTTTTGGCAGATGAAAGAGAGGTGGCAGTGAAAAGATTGGGAGATGCATCTCAAGGGGAACAAGAGTTCTGGGCAGAAGTGAGCACAATAGGAAAAATCAATCACATGAATCTAGTGAGAATGTGGGGGTTCTGCTTGGAAGGGAGACACCGGCTCTTAGTCTACGAGTACGTAGAAAACAGTTCACTTGACAGGCACTTGTTTTCCAGCAGTTGTCTTGGATGGAAAGAGCGGTTTAAAGTTGCCATAGGGACGGCTAAGGCTTTGGCCTACCTTCACGATGAGTGTTTGGAATGGGTAATCCATTGTGATGTCAAGCCAGAAAATATACTTCTGGACACTGAGTTCGAACCAAAGGTTGCAGATTTCGGTCTATCAAAGCTGAATCAGAGAGGCAAGCCTGATTCTGAGTTTTCACGTATCCGAGGCACCAAAGGTTATATGGCTCCTGAGTGGGCCTTGAACCTACCCATTACTGCAAAAGTCGATGTTTACAGCTATGGGGTGATGATCTTGGAAATGGTGAGGGGAATTCGGCTTTCCAATTGGGTGTTAGTAGAGGGTGAAGGTGAGGAGCAAGAAACCGAGCTTACTAGGTTTGTTAGGACAGCAAAAGGGAAGAGTCAAGGTGAGGGAGAAGAGTCTTGGGTAGAGGATATGGTCGATCTGAGATTGGCCGGGCATTTTAGCAGGAAACAGGCGGCGACATTGGCTAGGACCGGTCTTTCTTGTATCAGGGAAGATCGAAACAAACGACCAACAATGGCATCGGTGGTGCAAGTCCTAACAGAATGTGATGACGAGTCTACTCCTGTGAGGCTGTAGTTGCAGTTGTACTGTCAAAGTAAGTTTAGAAACACAAGATGAGTAGAGTTTGATAGTGCTTGTTATTCAATGGTCGTGGTAGCAACTTTCTTGGCCAGCAACAATGTAGCATGTCGTCCCTTCGGGGACATCTAATAAAATTGGAACGAAACAATGTAGCATGTCGCTTCCAAAGTTACACGGTTGTTTCCTCGTGTAAATTAAGGGTGGATTTTCCGTAAATTTATGAAAGTGCCTTTTTGTTCGTCTTTTCTTAAGTTTTGTTAATTTCTTTTAGATTAATTATTCTCCTTGATCAGTGGAATCAAACAATAAAAAATTAGGACAAAAAATTAGAAAAAAGTTCACTGAAGACGGTTTATTTTTTTGAAAAAGATAGTAAGATTGTCTTCATTTTCAATTTCGCCAAGAGACCTTTGGCCCAACGACATCAAGGGAGTGCGCTTACGTGCAAGGAGAAATGGTGTCAGGATTTCAACCCCTCTTTCAATGCGCTAATCTAACTAATCTGATAATCCTCGCCCAAAAGGGTCATAAACCAAGTCAGAAATTAAGAGGCTATAGGATAGGTGAAAACATGTGACAAAATAAAGATTCGCCAATATTGTGAAAGAAATATCACACTCCTATATATTTCTCTACTCTTTTGTTTTTTTTCTTATAAAATACTCCAATCAAAATTGAAAACTAAATTCATTGTCTATCGAGATATTTACACTGTTACTATTCAACTTCGTATAAAAGTTTAGATGTGTAGTTTAACGTAATTGAAAATCTCGTGCGTTTGTTCCAAAAAAATCAAAGATGTCAGCATCGGATATAGATACAGATACAAATATGATTTTCTATCCGGGAAGTATCGCGTGCTTGATAGCATATACATCAAATTGGGCTGTATGATTTAATGGCATACTCAGCTACCAACTTTTGGGTGAGGATAAGACCACGTAGTATTCCCAAACACCTCAGATGACTGGGATTGAAGGAATCCCCAATTGCGAAAGGTGGGTCTTCTTATTAATTACTACTCCACTGGACGTCTATCATTGCTACCTATCACTCTTATCAAACCCCTGAATCTTTTGCTCTGCTGAAAAAAGTGGACTAAGGTCAATTGGCTATCATCATCATATAAATTTTTCAGACTCCCTGGCAAACAGGTTTTGTAAACACAAGTGTTTAGGGTATATGGAAAGAAAACATGAAAGGGGGTTTATGAAATTAGAATGAACGATTCAAATTCGCATTGAACCGTTCATTCCAGTTTTATAGATACTTTCATGTTTTTTTTGTCATGTATCGTCCTATCCCTCTTTTGTAAAAAGATCAATCAGCATAAGTTTCTATCATCTCACTAACACCATCTGATTAGGAGGAAGACGAGAGCGAGAAGGAATCAAGACCCTCACTCATGTGATAAACATATGAGATTAGACATTGCCTTATTTGACGACTCGAGACAGCTCATTTTGCAATCTTCAATGTGTTTACTGTCCAAGCCGAAAATTCGATCGATCAGAGAAGTTTAAGACTTGGTCGAATCATATTTTTCTGGACAAAAATGAAGGGTCAGGGTCTAATTATTTATTTCTCGTGACAAAAATGTTTTGCTTAGTTGTATGCAGATATCTAGCTAATCGACCTAATTCTCTAGATAGATGACAGACATGCACTTTAATATACAAGATAAACGGTTTGGACCATTAAAATTGATTATGATATGTCCTATTTTATATCGTATGAACCAACACACGAGAGTTTGTCACATGAGAGAACCCGTCGCGAAGACTTTGTGCATGTGCCCGATTCGCATGAACTTGTGACCTACTTATCCAAACCGAAGCCCCACAACACAGACCCTTGGGATCTGATATTGTAAATCCTGTAGTGCACCCTCGGCATGGCATTCAACTGTGTGGTTTCGCAATCAAAATACTTTTATTGATCAAAATTAACTCTTACCGATTAAACTTGATAAACATATCTAAACCGTTGATTGCCTACAAGCTCGAAAGCCA
The DNA here is from genome assembly GCA_020567845.1 of Rhododendron henanense subsp. lingbaoense. Classification (NCBI taxonomy): domain Eukaryota; kingdom Viridiplantae; phylum Streptophyta; class Magnoliopsida; order Ericales; family Ericaceae; genus Rhododendron; species Rhododendron henanense. The sequence continues at coordinate 42,491,996 of CM036318.1, forward strand.
GGTGCACTACAGGCAGGACCTCGTTTCCCCCACAACACTGCGCCACCACGTACCAGGCGGTCAAACCCCTGAATCACTGAACCCACTTCATCTATATTTAACGGCTATATTTATTCCCGCCCTCTGCACCGGTCTATAACTAGAAGTAAATATAAATACCCTTCCATAAGTGGACGAACAGAGAGCTACCCCAATCCAGATTCTCCCAGTCCTTCCAAACTCAAAAAACCAATCCAACCCCCCAAAAAAAAACCCCCTCTCTCTCTCCTCTCTCTCTCTCCTCTATCTTCCCCTCCACTCAACCCCAAGATCAAGAAAACCATGACCAAGACCCTCCGTAGATTCCTCCTCCCCTGTTTCACCACCTCCTCCTCCTCCACCACCATCACCCCCGTCAAGAAACGCCTAAGCACCTCGCTTCGCAACGACATCGAAGACCCGCCGAGAAAAACCCAAGAAAACATCGACCAAACCCAATCCGAAGACGACGAGAACGACGGCGCTTACTCCCCCTCCGCCGCCGCCATCGCCGCAGCGGCGCCGCCGCGAGCGTCCAAGACGATGGTGATCGGCACCATCTTCGGCCACCGCCGCGGCCACGTCTGGTTCTGCGTCCAGCACGACCGGCTCAGCACCCGACCCGCTTTACTGCTCGAACTCCCAATACCCACCCACTTACTGGTTAAAGAAATGCGTTGCGGGTTGGTCCGAATAGCGCTTGAAACCCTAACCCGCCCCGGATCAGAACTGGTTTCTTGCCCGCTTAGGTCCGTGCCCGTCTGGACTATGTTGTGTAATGGAAGGAAACTCGGGTTTGCGGGCCGGAGGAAGGCGACCGAATCGACCCGGCTCATGCTCAAGACCATGCAGTCGATTACGGTCGGGGCAGGGGTTTTGCCGGCCGGGTTCGGGTTTGGATCCGGGTCGGAGGCTGATGGGGAGCTTATGTACATGAGGGCTAATTATGAATGTGTGGTGGGTGGTCCGGATTCGGAGTCTTTTCATCTCATTAACCCGGATGAGTGCCCGGGTCAAGAACTCAGCATCTTCTTGATGAGGTCTAGGTGATGGGATTTCGGATTGGTCAGAGGGGCAGTTTGGGGAAGAAATCTTGTTTATGGGATGCAATGGGATAGGAGAAAAATGGGTTGTCTTTGGGGTTTGGTGGAAGCAGAAAATTTGGGGTTTTCTGTTTTCCAAGATTCTTCCTTTGCCAAAGCTTGAAAACTAAAGAGTTTTCTTGCCATTGTATTATGAATCTTGGATGGAATTTTGAGTTTGTTTGAAGGGCAGTATTGGGAGAATCAACATTTAACTTATTTGGAGTTTGGTACGTACATGGAAGAAGTTCAGAGGTCTTCAATGGTGGATGGGTTTAGGGAGATGAGGTTTCAATGGTAATTTCATTAGAATTTACTTTTGTCCTTCCTCTTGTTTCATTGAGGATTTTCCTGTTTTTTGGTTTAGCACAGACAGAATGTTGTATTTGTTAGCCAGTAAAAAATCAGTATTACCATTGAAGTTTCCATACTTTTTAGCTTGCATTTTCTGTTTTCGTTCATTTGTTCCATTGAATCAGATAATCTTGGGTTCTAGTGTTCCTATTTTCTCGTCTGCCCGTTGCAAATTTCGCTATCAACCATTTTTGTTTCCTCAATCAAATTTCTTGAATTACTTATTGGAAGAAATTTTCAAATATTTTTTGGTTGACAGTTGTAGGATAATTTCATGAAACTCATGTATTAGGATAACTGATAATCATAAGTTATATATTTCGAAAAAGACCATAGAGTAGTACTTTGGGTTCTGATGGAGAAAAATGGGTCTTTTGTGGAATCAGAAAATTTGGGTTTTTCTGTTTTCAAAGCTTTTTTTCCTTCGCCAAAGCTTGAAAGCCAAAGAGTTTTCTTGCCATATGAATCTTGGTGGGAATTTTGAGTTTGTTTGAAGGGTAGCATTGGAAGAATCAAGATGTAATTTATTTGGAGCAATTGCTTCATGGCAGAAGTTTGGAGGTCTTCAATGGTGGATGGGTTTTTTGAGAATTTGAGTGGGGAGATGAGGTTTCAATGGTAATTTCCTTCGAATTTAGTTTCGACACAATTAATTGCATGCATTCTCAGTTTATCAGTACTTTGTTCATCTTCCTCTTGTTTCATAGAACATTTGCCTTTTTTGGCTCAACACAGGTGAATCTTATACACGGTACGCATCTGTATGCTTAAGCGTTGAAATCAGTCATACCAAAAATACCGTCTGGTCAATACCATTCATACGTATATGTAGTAGTACAATTTTTCGGTTGGCAGTAAGAAGCATATATGTTAATTGCTTATAATTTCATAATAGTAGTGATCTGTAAGGATAACTGATTATCATAAACTGAATATTCCAAGAAATCCAAAAGGTAAGTACATGTTCTTTGCATAATTGCAATCCCAACTTTAGTTGGGGGCTCAAGCATGCTTTTCAAACCTGAACTAGTTACAATACTAGTGTGTGAGCCCCCCTACAAATCATTAGGCCATGCTTTGTAACATCAGGGAAAGGTTTGCACTAGCAGAAAAAGGAGCTATGCAAGAGGGGAGGCTGCACTAATTATGTTGGTGTTGCTTCTAAGGTTGAAGGAACTTTCTTAACAAGATGGTGCTTTGGATAATTAAAACAACCTAGCTTTAAGACCTTGTTTGGTCGACGGTCATAATTAAAAGTGAAAAGGATTTTTGGGAATGACCGATCACCCTGTGGCCTTTCATCTCGGAAAGGGCTTGCTCGAACCTGTGACCATCAGCAGGTCACATTGGGACAACCTTACCATTGAGCCCAGACTGCCATTCACCGGGGGGAGGGAAACAAACTAAACTAGTAAACGAAAAAGAAATAATAAGAATAAGACTAGGAAACTTTGCTGATGCCAGTGAAAATCATGGTTCCAACTGCAAAAAAAAACAGTATACCATGCTGTTGAAGATTTAGCGGAAACTAACTGAATTAACTGACTACTTCCGAGGAAAACACAGCTGAAGAGAATGCTATGAGTAATAATCATTCTCTCTGCAATCACAATTACTTTCATCATCTTCTTCTTCTTCTGATTTTCGTAAAGATTAGGGAGACAAAACAGATAAATGAGAGTGCAACATTAATCATGTTTAATTCTACTAAACACTATCTGAACTACTAGCTTTTAAGGAATCATGATGTTTGTTGGTCAGGATCACTGTTACTGAGATGAAAGAACGGAAGTGAATTTGATATATATACGCAAGTGCTTGCATATCTGTTCAAAAGGCAATCTCTTTCTCTTTTTCTTTTCAAGGAAAAGGCAGCAGAAAAAATAATGCTTTTTCCCTAATTCAATAGATTAAAGATTCATTTGGGTCACAAAGTGGTCCTACAATAACCATACAATTTCAAAAACTACTGAGAGAATATGGTTATCTTATCAAAGATTCGAGGTCCAATCAGTATAAAGTCCCCACAATTGTGAGACAAAAGAAGTAAGGAATTTTTTTTTTTCTTTTGATAACCGGATGTCCGGGCCAGCTTGCGCGCACCTCGACTAATTCTGGGATTCTAAAGTTAATGACCGGGCAAACCCTCCACCGGCCCTAAGGTTTGGAATGTTAAGCCTCCGTGGGATTTGAACATGCGATTTCATAGAGGGCAAGCACTTATTTGCTTTCTTATGCCCACTTGGCCAAACCCCTTGAAGTTAAAAAAAAAAAAAACATATGGAATATGCTATAAAGTCCCTTTCAGCAACCATTGGGTGTGATTCTTTGGTTTGGCTTCAAGGATGCACCTCTCACAAACTCTCATTGTACAATACTTAATTACATGCAAGAGAAATGGTAGGAGATCAGCTCTGGTGATTAGTTGATTTATCAAACCCATATGCAAGTTGAACTTTGAAAATGAGTTTACAAAAAGAAGCTTGTCTCGAACAATCTACGAGCTTCAAAATGAGTTTAAACTTGCTTTTTCTGTCTTGTGGACCTATCTCAGTCAACACGAGCTCAAAACCGAGTAATTTTACTTTCCTTCTCTTGATCAATAACTTGTAGAACAAACAACAGATTCACCGATAACTAAAAGAATTCATCCAGTGACCGATGCAAAGCGTGGAGGAGACTGGCTCAAAAGAAACTGAATACTAGCTAGTGTCAGTGTTGATGGTCCTCAGAAAGATAGCTTTCTAAATACCTAAAACATAGCATAAGAAAATCAAACATAGTTTGTCACTTGGGCTGTTAGCAAATTGTTAAAGGGACATATTTTCATAGCAGATAAAGCTTGTTTTGGCCGCTACTGGTTATCATTTATGGATTGAGAGAAATAATACTCTTCAAAGGCGTCTCCCGACCTCATTCTTAGGTTATATATATTGATCGGATTATCTTTGTTGTTCATACTAAAGTCTCGATGCTTAGAGGTGTGAGGACTACTTGCTTATGTGTGGAAATCCATCCCTCTTTATATTTTTGGGCCTGCTAGATCCTAGTTTCTTCCTTCTGTTTTCCATTTTGTTTGAAGGCTTATCCTTTTTTGTTATCTCATCTTGTTGTTGAAGGTTTTTTCTTCTTGTACCGGTAGTCTTTATTCTTTCAACGAAGTCTCTCATGTATTAGAAAGAAAATCTTTGAAATGCAATACTAGTTCTCAAGTCATATTTATGATGCAATAGGTATTATGTAAACTTTTTGTCAAAGAGCTTCAAATAATTAATTAAAAACTTCAACCTGATTTTTGGTTAACTGATTTGATGAAGCTTAGGAGTTAGGATGACAATCTCTGGGGAAGGCAAATAATAGGGAGTTCCTTGTTTTCCAAAGATGGAAAATACTTGACTAAAAAACCAGGAAGAGACTACAGGAGTTCTGCAGAAAATAGGCCAACTCCATTTATAAGGTCCATAATCCATGTGTGTTATTCACTTAAAGCTCAGACCACATGATTTTAGAGAACCTACTTTCCCCCGGATTACCACAATCACGTTAGTTTTCGAAAACATGAAGCATTGTGCCATTTTCTAGGTCTTGTTATACCTCCAAGATTTTACTAAAGCTGTAAACAAGGTAGACAAGCCAACCAGGCCACCAGTGGGTTATTTAAGCTTTGGCTTGAGAAACCAAAGAGAGAGTGTAAGTTTATTCAAACTTGACTAGTCGTTATCATGAATTGCACTAATCTCATAGTTTTCGTTTTAGTCGAGCAGAGCTCAAGTAGTTTGGTATCTATAATCTTGGAGTTTATAAGTCCAACAATAAAAGTTCTAGGTGGGATAGGATTACTGATTTTCATGTGTACTTGTTTACCAATGACACTGGTTCAACTTAGGGAAGTTCGTGAACTGAGCACTGTAAAAGGTAAGAGAGTCTGACAGTATTTGGTTTCCTATATCAAGTTATCTAATTACCTCCTGGAATACTTACATTTTTATGATAACTCAGGTGTCCAGGCCAACTTTCTGATATCTTACAGGATGTATACTACATGGAGTGCTAATAAGAAGTGGGAGGAAAACAAAGTGTAACTGTGGATGATCCTCAGAAGGAGAACTTTTCAAGTACCTAAATTATATACTGTAGAAGAAAAGAATAAAACATAGTTATCTCACATGTGATACCACTCTTCAAGTTATATCTATGAAGCTAGAGTGATCATGCAGTAAGAATGGTGAAGTTGACTGAAGTTCGTGAACTGAGCACTGTAAAAGGTAAGAGAGTCTGACAGTATTTGGTTTCCTATATCAAGTTATCTAATTACCTTGAGACAACTTCCTGGAATACTACATTTTTATGATAACTCAAGTGTCCAGGCCAATTTTCTGATATCTGACAGGATGTATACTACATGGAGTGCTAATAAGAAGTGGGAGGAAAACAAAGTGTAACTGTGGATGATCCTCAGAAGGAGAACTTTTCAAGTACCTAAAGTCTCTCGGGGCGTTTTCCACCATCACCGGTGATGGGACTTGGTTGGGTTGCGAGGTGTTTGCGGCTAAAGTCTCTCGGGGCGTTTTTGGGATCGGCAACATATGGCGGGTTCACGGCGATCCTCGCGGCGGAGGCAGAGGTGGTTTGGATGCAATCAGGTGTAGGGTTTTGGATGGCACGCAGCTATGGGGTTGTTTTAGGGTTTTGGTGGTCTTTGACCACCGATTGGGTCTCAGGTAGCCGTGAAAATTAAGTAATTTTTATTTTCATTTGCCCTTGTCCTTTTAATCTTTGTAATTTTCGAATTCGGAGATTAATAAATTTTTTTGCTGATCAAAAAAAAAACAAGAGCTTACCATCTCAGCAAAACCAGCATGTGTTAGTGAAGGCGCATGTTTATTTCGTTGCTCCACGTAGCGAGCCTAAGCACAAATAGGTTAACTGATGCAGCGCATCCTCCTTTTACGAAATTAGTTGCAAGAAGAGATCACGAATTTGCTTATGTTAAAGGTTCTCCCTTTGAAACATAAACACAAATAGGTATGAACTAGATATACTCCCTCTTCGAACACACGATAATGAGAAAACTTTCAATTTTTCTTTAATTCAATAACAACTAATTTGCCCTAAGGCTAACATCTCAATTTATAGTAGAGTATTACTAAAAGTCTAAAATACTAAAAAGGAAATAAAATCAATCCTAATTCTTCTTGACCAAGCATCCTACAAAATAGGAATGGTAGTTCAAAACAAATTAGGAAACTAAATACTTTTTAGAACACTTATTTCTAAAATTGAAACTCGCTAACAAAATTACTAAAATCAAAATAAGGAAAACTAAAGAAAGCTATTTATTAAATTATTTCAATTTCCATTATGCATCATTCTCCCCATCTTGAAGAAACTCGTCCTCGAGTTTATATAGTTGAATTCGTCGAATCTTGTTCGCGTTAATCTTGTACTTCAAATTGATTTTTCCAAACCCAAATTGTAAAGAAGAGTCTTGAAAAATAAAAGTAACAATTGTCTTCTCAATTTTCTCTAAATACGCAACCCAAATATTCTTCTTCACAGCAACTCCAATATATTCCCAAAAAAGATCCACGCATTGATTATCCCAACCAATTTCACCACCTTCAAGCATGGTAACAACTTCTTTTTGCAATATTTTCTGATTTTTTCCTAGAGTAATTTTCTCCACCGATTCTTCGTCAAAAACTGGTGGCTTACTCCAATCCACTACTGGATCTGGAATAATATTTGATATGAATGGCCACTCAATGGTAGCTTCATTCACCATTGTCCTCCCCCTTGACTGATGATCATCAGCTAAAGGTTTGATGATAGAAATATCATCCGACACATCCTCCTCTTTCGGAAACCGAGGTTGAACCGGACAACGGCGAAACGAGTTTGCAACTTCTAGAGCCTCAAGACGTTGCACGACCGTCTAAAGTACCGCTCTTAGCCGCTGAAACCCTTCCTCTATTCGAGCATCTCAAGCAACCTCATCTCGCTCATAGACTTCATCAACATAAGATATATGGCCTCCTCTTCCACCTCAACCTCTAGCACGTCTTTCGGCCATAGTCAGGATTGGAACAAGAGCTCTGATACCAACTGATGCAACGCAGCCTCCTTTTACGAAATTAGTTGCAAGAAGAGATCACAAACTTGCTTATGTTAAAGGTTCTCCTTTTGAAATATAAACACAGATATGTATGAACTAGAGATACCCTCTCTTCGAACACACGATAATGAGAAAACTCTTAATTTTTCTTTAATTCAATAACAACTAATTTGCCCTAAGGCTAACATCTCAATTTATAGTAGAGCATTACTAATATATTAAAAAGGAAATAAAATCAATCCTAATTCTTCTTGACCAAGCATCCTACAAAATAGGAATGGTAGTTCAAAACAAATTAGTAAACTAAATACTTCTTAGAACACTTATTCCTAAAATTGAAACTCCCTAACAAAAAACTAAAATTAAAATAAGGAAAACTAGAGAAAGCTATTTATTAAATTATTTCAATTTCCATTCTGCATCATTAACTGAGCCTTGGCCCACCTGGCTTCCTCCCCGACAGGATGTTGGACTTGGCCCACCCGGCCCCCGCCCAACAGTTTCTAGCTAAGAGTTCCAAGTTTTCAACAGCTTCAAACTTCTCTTGGCTTAGAAAGGTTCGACGAAGCTTATGAAGCACCAGGATGACAATAGTTCAGTGGTAGGAAAAGACTCCTGATCTTGCATAATTTGAAATTTCCATGTTCTTCCGCGTGGATATGACATTGAGTGTAACCTACAAGCTCAGATCATAAATGGTTCAAATAGAATCTTTTCATACTTATCATGCTTACTCTTCAGGAAAGAGAACCTATCAACCTAATAAGTTCTAAACAACTCAGATGAAGCAACATGATAGCTAGATCAAGTCAGACTTTGTTAGGCCATTTTCTAGGTTGAGTTATCACTCAAAAAAAAAGCAGGTTATTCACTTTGGCTAAAGGCCTGCTCTTCCTATCAACCTAATCTGTTATTCAAACTAGTTAATTATCTGCTATATCCACCACAAACAGTACTACTACTTAAGAAGGGAGGGGGGGAAAAAGGCTGTTCTGACCTGCTATGATGTGTTATTAATGCATCAAACCATCAACTTTGGCCAACTGATTTGCAACTTCTCTTAGAATGCAAGAATGAATGGCCTGCAAAAACGAAAACGCAAAAAAATTGTGAAACTAATCTCAAGCAGTCACTGATTCTGGTGAAGTAGATTATCGGCATCGATCGGTATCCAATTGCTAGTGAGGAAGAGGTAATCTGCATCCCAAGGACTAGATACAACAACTATACGCTGATCTAAACCTCAGGATGCAGATTACCCGGTCCTGACGCAATATCATATCTACGAAGAAAGAAATGAGCTTTTGAGGAACATGAAAATGAATGAGGTTGATGATCATATTGGCATGAAGCAGATGGATTTATAATGGTTCATAAAGCTTAGCGTATCGGAAAAAAAAAATTCTTCTGGCGGAGTTTGGGACTGGGGGAGGCTCATATAATATAAGGCCATAATAAGGTCCTCTCACCTAGAATCTTAGATTTGTTCTTTCCCCACCCAATGATAAGCCAGGAATCTTCCTTTCTACTGCCAATGATAAGCCATGTCTTGACTAGCTTTCTCAACTTGACCATATAACACCACTGCCTAGGTGACAATTTATACACAGATAGATATAACTGATCACAATATTCAAGGTAGAAAAATCCTACAGAGCAGTAATAAGGAAAATGTAGGAGATCTGCAGGTGTTCAGCACATATTTGGTGGCTGCAAAACTCATTTTGGATAGTCTCAAAGTTCAAATATGATTTCTCAAGCCACCATTGTTGACAATGGCCCCCAGGTTGAAGATTACTTGTTCATTTTGGCTTCTTCTCCTTTGCCTACAAATATGTATGCCTGTAAAGCTTCAAAAGTGTAGCAAAAATGTAGTCTGAGGGATTTGTGAGGATTGGGCTATGTAGCACGGACACGCATACGGATACGGACACAGACACGGGACATGACAATTCTAAAAAAATGGGGATACGGACACGACAGGGGACCCGCCACGTATATAAATAAATAAAAAATAAACATGTGCACATATATATAAAAAAAATTATGAACTATTATATATGAATAATTTCACAAATTGTATAGATTTTTTTCAAAGGGAAAATTATAGTTTAACCCAAACGTTTTGAATAATTTTATATTAACCCCTAAAAATTTTAAAAATATTACATTTTGACCCCTAGTCGTGTCCCAGCGTGTCCCCAGTCGTGTCCCCGCCGTGTCCCCTATCAAAAAATAATAAAAATTATTGGACACACCACGTGGCGTGTCCAATACGTATTTGGGCGTGTCCCCACCGTGTCCCCGTGTAAAATACGTGGGCACGGCGCCCTTTTAGAGTGTCGGTGCTACATAGGGATTGGATGGGTATGCACTGGGATTGGGGTGAGTGATTGTAAACCCTCCACCATACAAATCAGCTGCCCGTGGAGTAGACAACTTGGCGAACCATGTAAAAATTGTTGTCTCTGTGTTTGTGTTTGGGTGTGTGCGTGGGTGTATATTTCTGGGTGTCCCTAGGCACAACACAAAACATAGCCCCAATGATGTGGTGACGACACTTTTGTAAATAGTAACTTTACGTTTACATTAAGCCACATTGTTCCGTAGGAAAACTACCGGCCTGTGAATTTTCTGTTTGTTTATCATCAGTCTTCAAGGAAAAAACGTTAAGAGTGATATCGCGTGCTTGAAGCTTACCACTGTACTCCAAGAATCTTAAACGCGAACATAGTTTATACTTGTGGGATTCTCTAGCTCTTGCTCTTGAAGATGATTAAAGTTGAAAATGAAAGAAGTGAAATATCAACTTTTTTTGCATCAAAGTTGATAGTCTCTATCTTCTTTTTCACAGTAACATATTCTATTCCCTAGCTGATTTTTTATTTTTTTTTTGATCGGCTCTATTCCCTATCTGATTGGAAGGCACTGGATGTCCCAAGCTGATAAAGATTTTGGTTTGGTTTAAATTAAATGTCTTCCACTTATGAGCTAAAAGCCAAATAGCAACAACATACTATTAGCAGAATTTTAGTAACCATCATTTTCGATTTTACGGTCTCTATCTTCTTTTTCACAGTGGCAACATAGTGTTGGCAGAACTGTGGTTGCATCCCATCACTTCAACACTAAAATCAATCAGAACCAAACATTGTACACAATTATGTAGTCATTCAAATCAAGCACAACAACTTGTGACATGTGCTTGCCAAACATCTTATGACTCTTACCGCTGCATTGATAAGATTCCATTTCGAGCAAATCAGGCATCGATAGGATGACATATGCGGATATGCTATCATCAGTAGAACATATCACTATATTTGGATAATGCATAATGCATAATGCAAAAAAAAAAAAAAAGAAGTGGAATACATGGCCAAATTTGCAGGAACTTTGGTCCTTTTCTTCGGTTTCACTGCTGGATGCTGTGATCTCCGCTTTGGGACCGGATGCTGTGGCTACTTCCGAAAGGGACCTGCGTCACATCCAAGTGCTTTTCTTTCTCCAACATCTGTCGAAACATGTGGTTATATTATAGCAAGGGAATCAATGCTTATAGCAACAAGGTTGCCTCTTCCTTTTATGAGGCTATACACATGTGGCATTTCTTCATTCTGTAACCCCCCTGAAGCAGGAAAAAATGTGATGGACAGTAGCCAAATTGCTCACCGACCGAGTTGTTGTTAAAAAGAGCCTTTGACAGAGTATTGTGTTCAGCCGTAGTAGTACATCATACATGGCTGGACCACTGGTGACCAAGTGCTTCCCAACTGCTAGCCCCCACCCTTCCCAAAACTCTGTTGAAAACACATGATCATGCATTGCTAAGTGGCATGGACAGACAAACGACATAGACACACCGACACACTGATTTCAAAAAAAAAAAATGGAAGACACGACACGTCAGGGACACATTGATGATAAATATCTTACTTAAACACATGTTGTATATGTGGAAATTTTATTCAGAGGTCATGAAAAGTATAACATCACAGTAGGTGAATTAAGAAGACCATTCAAATATTCCATAACCTACAAGACCAAGTGGTGTATGGAAACGCATGTCTTAATCATTGGAAGAGTGCATTTTATGTGCTCCTAGGTGATGGAAATGTACATCCCAGATTCCCAAATGTCCGAAGAGTGTAGAGTTCTACAAAATTCAAAGAAATACTAAGACGCGCTTGGATGAGTGTGTGTCCGTGCTTTTGAGATGCATTGTTAAGCATAAAAATGTACTGTTTGATTGTACAGTGCGCAACCGTTTATGAAACGAGAGATGAAAAGGTCGATACGAACAATAAATTGATGCAAGATGATAATTCTCCTTCCAAGTGCTGCAACTCAAATTAGATACTCACAGAGGAGGAGGTTGCTCAACTTTCTTGGAAGCAGCATAAGTTAATGAGTTCGAAGTTTGGGCTTTGTTGCGGAAGACCTCTCCACAGAAACACCGCAACGATATCAATGCCCACATGATCCCCAATCAATGGGGGTAGGGGTGGGGAAAGAGTGGCCGCAGACCTAAATTTTAACGATATGTGCACAAAGTAGTTGCTTTCGGAAAGTTTTACCACTAAAAAAGCAGTCCTTTTGTACCTCAAAAAATTGAGATACTCCGGGGAGATTACGCCGTGGAACCATGGCCCCAAGTCACAGCCGTAATGTATCAGAGAGGACATGCCTAGAGTACGCCTAGAGACCCGCTTCAATATTTCTGTGCTCATTACTTTGCTTCCTTCATTCAAAATCCAGAGCATCAGTAGTGCAAAACATCTCTCCAAATATTTGTTCTGTTATCACTTGTTGGCATTGAGATTATAACCCAAGTTCTAATAGAACTTCGTACTTCACAAAGCGAGACAGTCGCAACAACTGTGGGCGTAGCCCTAATTGGGTGAAGCCACGTAAATCTTTGTAAGCTATTCAGGTTTTCTCATTGAATGATCTGCTTGCAATTACTAGGCTTTCATCCATTTCTGTATGATTCTTATGTGATTATTCTTCGATTCGTTCTTTATGTATCGATATCAATTTGTATCATCATCGATCCTGGTCAGGGTTCTGCATGTCCCTCACCAGTTAGGGCAGGTATCCAAGAGTTCCTTGTCTCGATTAAAAAAGAACCTTAACACCTAACCAAGCATTCTGTTGTAAAACTTTCTTGTTCATTCCAATCAGGTCACCACCGTCCCCCTCACCACCCGATACCATCTTCCCCACCACCGCCACCCCTTAATGCCACCATCGATATATACTGTTCCCGCCATCGCCTCATTTTGTACCGCAACCACATCTCACCAACAGCAGCAACCAGTTGATAACTACCTACCTGTGTTAAATCCCCACTACCTCCACCTCTTTTTGCCATTCTTTGCAGGCTTGTTCCTGACGTAGACAAGGAATCAAAAATAGAACCCTCTTTTCATGGGTAAGTTTATTATAATCTGAGGTTTATTAGATAGATCTTGACCGGCAATTGAAATGGCACCTAAAAAAACCATTAATTTCTTTATTCTATGGACAAAAGGAATATGAATCCCAGGATCCTGATGTTCCTGGGAATATCAAGCACACTTATTCCATCAATTGTGAGGTGTACACCCCTAAAGTTGCTAAAACATCTCAATAGAATACTATAACAACTCAATATAATACTATAACAAGGTTTTTTTTTTTTTTTTTTTTTTTTTTTTTGGGGGGGGGGGGGGGGGGGGGGGGGGGGGGGGGGGTGGGGGCGGGGGGTGTGTTCAACGGTAAGGGGTGTGCGGACCAGCTAACTCGCACCTCGTAATCCCATCCCTGTCCAATAGAAGGCAGGTCCATTCACGCCGGAACTAGAGAATTTACAAGAAATTCAAAACAACCGGACAAACCCTTGAGACTAATACTATAACAAGGTTTGCAACACTTGCACTTTTTTGGAGATGTATAATTAATAACTGATGAATTAAATTGCACAATCACAAAGCAAAAGAGTACAGGAAATCTTGCAAAGTTAACTTGAATCAACTTTTTTAAAAATCGAAAATTAAAAGAAAATGCAATCTCAAAACTCAGAATAATCCAGAAAGCAACAAATTGACACATTCTGAATAGAGGAAGGAAGGAATTATACGGGCTGCAACAACAATTCTTCTACAAGGATACAAATCATATATCAATGAAATATAAAATGTTCCAAAAAAAACCTAATTCTAATGCGTATTGGACGTTGATACTCTTGATTTGATTCTCAAAACCATCTAATTTAAACCTATACAATAATAATTATGATTTAACGGAAGCTGCCACAAAATTTACCACCATGCCACTTCTCAGGATGTATATCACCGCCGAAACACTATTCTACCTACTCCTTAGACCAAGTGATTCTAACCTATTCCTTGATATCTGAAGACAGAATGACCAACAAAACCCTGATGCAAAAAATCATGGTGAAAATGTGGGCTCATGTGATAGAAGTTTCTTCAGAGTCTCATAGGTCATGAAAGCGATTCCTACTCCGGGAACAACCTTGTAGTATTCGGGCAAAATTCCTCTGTACAAGCCACGCAGGCCTTCAGTGCGGAATATATGCTTAAATGTACCAAAAAGTCCAGTTTTATACACACGGGCTTGCCCAGCAGCACCTTCCAACTGCATTCTTCGCCTGAGAAGATCCAAAGGGAATGTCGCTGCAAGAATTTAATTAAGCAGATATTAAGGTAACGAACAAATATAAGAATCAATGATTCCAGAGGTTTATCAAAGGATTGTGACAGGAACACAAGTTATGCAGTATTTTTTTTGCCAATCAAAAAAGAAAACATAAGTTACGCCATTCTAATTGAGTTTGTTGTGAAAATAATTCCTAGCAAAATCTATATCTTATGCAGCAGTCATATGTTTCACCGTATAAAGAGCAAACCCATGTTAAATTTATTAGTTATAAGCAAGTGGAGGACATGATTTTCCCAATTTGTTTGCCGATGACCCCTCATACATTAGTGGGTGGGGTGGTAAACTTAGATGGCGCCCACCTCCTCTTCAGACGCAGGAGAATCCAACTTCTTAAGGAAATTCAACCATTGCACTAAAACTTCAACTGTCCAAAAATGGCTTCATTTCAAAAGAGAACGTGCAAAAAGGAAATTTATAGGACTAGGTTAAAGAAGTGGACAGACAATTTGGGATGAAGGGAGTAGCATTTTTGCATAACTAAATCCTCAGTGAAGAATCGACAAGAGGCAAGGTCGTAGGGTGTATATACACACCTGTTGATGATGCAATGCCAGAAAGACTACCACAAGCAAAGCTAACCATGGCAGTAGAATCTTCAGGCCTAATGTCAAGATGCTAAAAATGTCAGAAAATCGTACATCAGAACACCACCAAGGAGCCAACAGATATAGCTTCACATATGACATGCCGGATTTTGATAGAAAGAACTATGGTGTTCTCACCTTTGAGAATGCCAATAAGACCTCGATGACTCGTAGACAGAAAAGCTTATTGCTATACTGGGTCCAACCCCCTGCATCACAAAGATTATCCAAACTCCAAAGTGAGGAGTCAAAGAACGGCAGAGCTAAGTATGCACAGAAACACAACGGAAAGCTTACCAGCAATGTCGCCCCAAGACCTTTGTACAGGCCCCAATAACCTTCATCTCTGCAAATAGTATGAATCGTGTGCCATATTCCTCGATAATATGTTGTATTTGTCTGCATAGTTTACTCTAAATGAGCTCAAACACAATCTCAAACAGAGTAAGAGAAATGAATTCAATCAACTGAGAACCATGAAACACAAACCACTGAAAAAGGAGGGGGAAAGCCAAAAATCAAAACAAAATGGAGATAATTTGGCGGAAAGAACTTCCTTTAGGTAATAGCGAGATTGTCTTCAAGAAACCTGTGCATGTTACAATAGCTTCGAACCACAGGATCCGAGCAAGGTTCTCCACCACGAAAGTCAGAGCACATTACATAGCATTGCTGGGCAAAACCGACTCCAAAAGGTCCATCGTAAGAAATCTTTAATGACCAGAAGTTTTAACTACTAAAAACAACTCACTCATTTTATGATCGACTCAACAATTTAACCTGCACTGCTGTTTACGACAACCAATTTTCTTCTAATTTCCTTGCAATTGTTTATCTAAAGGAACGCATATAAAAATGCATGAAGTACAAAGTATACTTTTTATCCTTTCCTCAAAATATAAGTGAACTTCATGCATTTGGTCCTTTTGTCCAGAAATGTTGTCGAAACTGGATGCTGATGAAAAGTACATAGGAATGAAGCAAATGCCAACAAACACCTCAGCAAAGTATCATACAGCACACTTAAGAAAATCAATTAGGAAACTCGGAACATATCGATTAGGCAACTGCCAAGTTATTATAAACTGAAAATTTTATCTGATCGCAAAACTTTCCTAATTTTACCTGTGCTGCAAGGCGTGTTCTGACAAGATCCAATGGATAAGTGGCAGAGGCAGCTGTTATTCCTGCTAACCCACCACCAACGAAGTGCGCAAAAACATCTGCACTAGTACTACCCCTATGACTTTCCAATCCGGGAACTGATTTCAGAAACTGCACAAGGACAGGACAAGATAATTGACGCTGCTTCTATGAAATGACATGGTATTTTTTAACACAAAAAGGTAGTTTAAGGCAGAGTATTTTTCACTGACACTTTTGTAGCGCTCATAAGCATAGAAGTTGACGGCAGAATAAGGAAGACGATGAACAATTGTAACTAAGTTTCCTTTCCAAAATGCTCTAAAGCCTTCTTCATTAACAATACGCAAAGCCTCGCGCCATATGCTAGGATTGCTCAATGCTGCAGCTTCCAATTGCATGCCTTGCACCTATTAAGAAGGGAGGTGCGGATGGTGGGGAAATCCAAAAATACCCAATAAATCGAGATGCAATAAAACCAAATGTCATATGTAGATGCAACGTACTTCAAATGTATTCTATCTTTATTTTCTTTTGATTGACTTACATACATATAAGCCAAACTGACGGTAAAAAATTATAGACCACAAATGATTGGAACCTCTCAGTTTTTAAACAATTTAAGCAAAAATCTTGGAATTCCCGAAGGTTGTACTTGTTTCCAAAAAAATTATACAAGCTATAAATAGTATGATGAGGCAAACTGAAGCAACAGAGACCCTAAAAATTCATCTAGGTTAAAAGAGAGGGGAGAGGCAGAAAAGGAAAACAGGGGTTTCAGTGCTCATACAAAAGTGAGTATCTCTGCATTACAATAAAATCTGCAATCTGAAGCCCAAATTGCTGACCTTTACTATACTCTTTCCACATGTTCAAAACCTAAAGTAAAACAAACAGAAGTCTCTCTGAGCTTCAAGTCCCAATTTCATTTCTTCTTTCTTGTCTTTATTCTTTCCGATCTAAACAATACACAAGTTGAATTACCCATGATCAGCCGTGCTTTCAACCACCCCTACTTTTTTTACCCTTAAAATAAGTCCAACAAAAAAGACCCTTTCAATTTTTACTTTTTGCCCCGAAAGATCAGGGCCGGCTCTGCAAATAATTGGGAAACAGGCAAAAAAAGACAGAAGGAAAATAAACAAAAGAAGGGGGGGAAACTTACCTGGAAGAGAATGGTGAGGCGAGCAAGGGGAGCCGTACAGGTCTTGCTAAAAGCGCCGGCAATGCCGCCGGCGAGGAGCTGCGGCACCGTGCCTATCTGAGCAGACGGCTTCTGTTGGTGGTGCTGGCGGTGGTGCGGCTGCAAGAACTTGCTCGTGCCGCCGCCATCAACCGCCTCTCCGCTGGAGACGCAGGCCCGGGCTTCCATTTTCCGAAGCGGTCTTCCCTCGATCGAACTTTCTCTCCTTCGGTTAGAATCGAAACCCTAGAATACGGAATCACGTGGGAGAAACTTTGGGGGTGATTTTCAAAGTCATTTCCGTTGGAGAGGTCCAGGTTTTGGAAGGGACGATAAACCCTAGTAAAACCCCTCTACGGTATAAATTGAAGAGTAGACTTTGTGGACTTTACTATTTCAACGGCTTATTTGTACAGATGGTCCCCAATGTATTTCCGAAATGTCAATTTCGTCCCCATTGTATAAAACGTGTCAATTTAGTCCCCAATGTTAACAATGTGAGTTTAAAAGGTCCCTAGGCCAAACTCTGTTATCTCTTGCGGTCTAAAATGGGGCATTATGGTCATTCCACCTCATTTCCTCACTTTTCCCTTATCTCTTCCTCATTTCCACTTCCCTCCATCTCCCAAATTGGAGGGAAAGTCTCCCGCCAAAACCCTGCCAACTCCTGGTATATCTACAGAGCACTAGCAGCAGCAAAAAACAGAGCAACACCACAGAGCAAAAAAAAAAGAAAAGAAAAGAAACCAACAAAGCTTTGATATTCAGAAACCAAAGGAAGAAGATGAGTTCATGGAGTGACTCAAACCCAGAAAGGTCTGAACAAACAATCTGCTACTGCAAAAGTATTGGAAAGATGAGAATTTCATGGACTGACTCAAACATGCTACTGCAAACACTCTGTCATATGAGAAGTACATATATAGAGCACAAGCACAAGCACACACATATTACCTATGAAGCACATATACTCCAAAACTAGTCACGTACGAGTACAAGTATCGGATACGCGAGGGATACAAATACGCTCCCGATACACCCCGATACGTATCGGATACGGCAAATAAGTACCCAAAAAATGCATTAAAAAAAAACCCATAAGCAAGAGCTAGCAAATAAGCAGAGATTAAGCACATATGCAGCGCATAAACAGAACATGAACATGCAAAAAAACAGGCCATAAACAAGATTTAAAACAGTCCCAAATACTTAGCATAGTCATTAAAGTTTACCTAAGACCAAAAAAAAAAAAAAAGCAGACAACAATGTAATAGAATACTCCATGGGTCCCTAAAAAGCAACAACTTGTGCATATTCTATGCAAAAAGGAAGATAGAGAGTTGAAAATTAAAAAAATCACCGTATTCTTTCAAAAAGTTTGTGCATTTAAATCATTGTTGTCAAAAATAGGTGATAATGGTCTCCTATTTATTCCTAAATTGCTCACAAGGCATATTTGTCACCCTATTCATGTAGACAAAGCAGTGGAGTTTTGTGTGGACCAATAGAAAGAACAACTCAGCGGCTCATTGGATTGTGTCGAGGTGTCTTCACAGGAAAATTCTTTTTCATACGGGTTGTATTCCGCCCGATTTAGATCCGGTGTTGTACAGATTTGCTCTGAACTTCTGTACCTCTTATGATCTATTCAAAAAATATATATATATCATTCTCTGCACTAATCTAAATTCCAAGGCATGCATGCAACCTTTGGGGTATTTGTTCCAGTCGGACACTACCAAAATCTTGGATTTTGTTTTAGTCAGTTGCAGGAGCCAAGTGTAAAAAATCGATTAAGAATTTTAAACTATAAACTTCGAAGACGAGTGTAAAAAAATCACTGGAAAAAAGAAAAGAAAAGATGCAGCCGATTCTTCGGAGACGAGTGTAAACTTCGGACTCCTATGGAGGGATCAACTGGCCTTTTCTTTATTTTACCTTGAGATTCTTCTTCGTTGGGTTTCAAGATGCAGCCGATTCTCAGAATCTTCTTCTTCTTAGGGTTGATTTTGGGGAACACGGTGGAGATGAGGGGAGGGGACGTGAATCGCCATTGACGTCTGAGAGAAAAGGGGAAAGTCGGAAGGAAAAAGGAAAAGTGGAGAATGATAGGGTTTGACAGAAAGCCCCTCTTTTTAGACGGCAAGAGGTAACGGAGTTTGGTCCAGGGACCTTCTAAACTCACATTGTTAACATTGGGGACTAAATTGATGCGTTTTGTACAATGGGGACGAAATTGACATTTCGGAAATACATTGGGGACCATCCGTACAAATAAGCCCTATTTTTTTTTTGATCCGCATAAGCCCTATTTCAACACTTCAACTTTTAGGGGTTAATTGTAGGACACGTGGGTACGGATTAAACCATCGTAGGGCAGATGGTTCGGCAGTCTATTTCGGCACCACAGCGCTATAGGGCGATTGATCTGGCCGTCCATTTCAACAATTGAGCTTAGATTGCCGAAATGGATGGCCGGATCGAACACCATACGGCTCTGTGGTGCAAGGTTGAACTTATTCTTAGGCTGCATTCTTTTGGCCTTAATTTAAATCTGAAAATTTTGACCTTATTTGAATTTTTTCGCATTTGTTAGTTTTGCGTCAAACTTTTGTGGGCTATTGATTCGTCTCGACAAGATGAATTGGAAAAGTAAAATTTTGACACTTTTACCCAAGTATTTTGAGAAATAATCACTTTTTAGCACAAAAAGTGGTTATTTTTCAAAATACTTGGGTAAAAGTTAAAAAAATTTACTTTTCCCCATTCTTTTTAAAAATAATCCGACAATCAAACATGCCCACAGTGTCTACACATCCGAGCGTTGGTGCGGTCGATCAGACCGTCTATTTCGGCACCACAACGTTGTAAGGCGGCTGATCTGATCGTCCATTCCGTCAATTGAGCTCAGATCGCCGAAATGACGACCGGATCGACCACCATATGGCTCTGTGGTGCGGGGTTGAACCATAACTACCCTGAATCCGAAAATTTCAATGAGGTGGTGTCATTTGGAATGGGTCCCATTTTGAGTTTAAAAACTTAAATCGGGTTTATTCGCTGTTTATCGGGTGTCTAACCGAAAACAGTACAATTAATCTCTATATTCATCTTCGTATATTATCCCGTGGATCCCACTTGTCCCATCTATCCTCATTCTTAATCCTACCATATTCAAATCTTTTTTAAAAATAATCCGACAATCAAACGTGGTCACAATGTCTACACATCCAAGCTTTATCGTTTGGTACATAGTTTTTGAGTTTAACATTGCGATCTCAACCATTTATATTGCAGAGCTAGTCAGTTCAATACATTATTTGTGTAAGAAACCAAGTCGAATGGACATATATAGGTAGCAAATAACGAATCACATTTTCTTCACTTTTACTGTAATCGGCAAGTATGACGTTGAGAATACTTATTTCTCTTGTACCATTTGTTGAAGTAAAAATTATGTAAGATATATATTCCCTCCGTCTCGGTTTGTTTGTTCTCTTTTTGACTTTTTGAGAGCGTTTGACATTGTCTATAATTTTCAATTCGTAATGTTTTTAATATGCAATATGTATATTGTTTGATAAATCTCAATTAGTTTTATTATACAAAATCATTAAAATAAAAAAAAACATTACAAAATGTAAGATATAAGTATATTTTTGAAAGACACAAATTTCGACAATTTGACAAACAAATTGAGACGGAGGGAGTAGTAATTAACACGGTGGCATTCCAAAGAAATGGGTACTATTTTTCTTTTCAAAAAGCGTGGTTTGAATGGTTTTTTTTTTTTTTTTCCCTCTTAAGAATTTCATTGATAACGTGGTTTGAACGACCGAGTATATGAAAATGACTCAAAGGTGAGTCAAATTTTGAATTGATTTACCTCTAATCTAGTAAACGATCAGGTGGACCATGGACCGCGGCGTTGGCTTTGTTTGCTTAGCAGGCAACAAAGTTGCGCAATTGCACGTGACTACGGCTTATTTCGGCTAATAAACTAAGGTAGCTTATTTTTTTGTTCTTATTCAAAAAAAATTTACATTTGTTAGTTTTTCATCGATTTTTTGGGAATTATTATTTTGTCATGACGAGAGAAATTTAAAAAGTAAAAAATAACGATCAAAATCTAATTTTTTTAATAAAGACGAAAATAAGCCAATTTTTTTGTCTTTATTAAAAAATTTGGATTTTGATCGTAATTTTTTACTTTTTAGATTCCTCTCGTCATAACGAACCAATAGACCTCAAAAAATCGACGAAAAACTAACAAATGCGAAAAAAAATTTGAATAAGGACAAAAAATAAGTCACCTTGGCTTATTTAGCTGAAATAAGCCCACGTTGTTATTGAGACAAAATTTGGTTGAAAGTCATTGGGACGAAGCTCTCGTTCACTTTTATCGTCCCGTTTGGTTCAATTTTGAATCGTCGTGGTCTAAGAGAGATGAGAGGTGGGCTTGTTGTTCCAAAGGAGAAAAAAAAAGTATGAGAAAGTGGTCCAAGTTTGTTACTCAGCTCCTATCTAGCTAAATTCTTTTGTATATGACACATTATGGAGCCAATGGTGTTAGATATTTTGGCACTTTCCGAGTTTGTTCAAAACCTTCATTGGTGTCTTTGTTATATCGACTCCGTTTAATTATAATGGGTAGGTTCTTAGGGGGTAGTTTCTCGCACGATACTCCTCTCATTATCTGTGTAGAGACCCGAATAATTTTAATTCTCGAAGTATTTATTAAAGGCTTAAATTGGGAAAGTAGGATTTATTTGTCCTCTTTTTGACTTTTTGAGAGCGTTTGACCTCTCAAAGAATTGTCTATAATTTTCAATTCGTAATGTTTTTAATATGCAATATGTATCTTGTTTGATAAATCTCAATTAGTTTTATTATACAAAATCATAAAAAAAACATTACAAAATGTAAGATATAAGTATATTTTTGAAAGACACAAATTTCGACAATGGAGGGAGTAGTAATTAACACGGTGGCATTCCAAAGAAATGGGTACAATTTTTCTTTTCTAAAGCGTGGTTTGAATTTTTTTTTTTTTCCCGCTTAAGAATTTCATTGATAACGTGGTTTGAACGACCGAGTATATGAAAATGACCCAAAGGTGAGTCAAATTTTGAATTGATTTACCTCTAATCTAGTAAACGATCAGGTGGACCATGGACCGCGGCGTTGGCTTTGTTTGCTTAGCAGGCAACAAAGTTGCGCAATTGAACGTGACTACGGCTTATTTCGGCTAATAAACTAAGGTATTTTATTTTTTTGTTCTTATTCAAAAAAAAATTGCATTTGTTAGTTTTTCATCGATTTTTTGGAAATTATTGCTTTGTCATGACAAGAGGAATCTAAAAAGTAAAAAATAACAATCAAAATCTAATTTTTTAAGGTGAAATTACACAGAGACCCCCTCATCTATACGTTTTGGACATGAACACCTCCTAACCTTTAAAAACGCCCAAAAGCACCCCCTCATGTATTACCGTTACCCAAGTGACACCCTTCCGTTTCAGAACCGTTTGCTGCAAGGGCACATGACATTAGTTTTGGCATTTTTAGACAAAAATGCCCTTAGGTGAAATTACATGGAGACCCCCTCATCTATACGTTTTGGACACGAACACCCCCTAACCTTTAAAATCGCCCACAGACACCCCCTCATGTATTACCGTTACCCAAGTTAACCCCTTCCGTTGGATTGCCGTTTGTTTCAATGGCACGTGCCAGTGCTTTTGGCCTTTTGAGATAAAAATACCCTTAAAACCCCATCCTTCTCTAGAATCCTCAACAAAACTTCCCAAGACCGACCCTTCGCTCCATGATCAACGACGAGATGATGTTACCAGGGCCAGCCCAAGGCATTTGGATGCCATAGGCCAAGCGGTGAAATAGTGTCCTGCATAAATTTTCTAATTTAAAAACGATAAACATAAATACTTTTCTATATATAATTTCCATTCATACTATTCAACATGGTAAATATTTCGGCTTTAATGGCTTTTGCGGTTGCAATAATATTCAGTGAACTCAGGTTTGAATCACAATAGCTCCAATTTATGTGGTAGGAGAATTTTTTTTTTGGCAAAAAGACACTACAAAAAAGTATCCTACCAGGATTTGAACTTAGGTATCTTATGTGAATGAGCAAACACTTTACCATTGAACCACCAAAGGAGTTTGTATTATAGTTGCACACAGAAAATATATATACTTATCTAGCAAGGGGTGCCCCATTTTTGGCCCAAAATGTGAAGGCCCAAGGCGGTGGCCTCTTGGGCCTCCCTATTGGGTCGGCCCTGGATGTTACCCATGGCGCCAGCGGTAGGAGGGATCAACACGGATGGGTAATTTGGACAACGGTATTTTTGTCTCTCCGAACCGGATAACAGGCCACCGTCGTGGCGAGGTCAGCGTCTCCGAGGGAGTGGACGGTGGCGAGGACATCAGGGTGGCAGAACACCAACGAAGAAGATCCCAACCATTCCCTTGACCACCGAATCTATATCAAAAGGGAATCAAATCCCCAGTCAAATCATCAATAAACCACATCATGAACCACTTCCAATCCGTCGAGCACAAGCGAGGACTGGATGAAATTGATTGGTTGAAGACTCATAGGGTTAGAGAGAGAGAGAGGCGAGGGGAGGGGAGGGGAGGGGAGGATTGGATGAAATTGACTCGGCAACCCTCCCAAATCATCAACGAGGTACCTCTTCCCCGAATCATCAGTCTCTTCCCTGCTTGGATGAAACAGAGTTTGTGATTTTTTTGTTTCAAGTAGATGAGGGGGTGTCTGTGGGCATTTTTAAAGGTTAGGGGGTGTTCATGTCTAAAACGTATAGATGAAGGTGTCTTTGTGTAATTTCAGACAAGGGTATCTTTGCCATTTCAGCCATTCCATTAACAGAGTTTGTGATTTTTTAGTTCCAAGTAGATGAGGGGGTGTCTGTAGGCGTTTTTAAAGGTAAGGGGGTGTTCGTATTCAAAACGTATAGATGAGGGGATCTTTGTGTAATTTATAAAGACGAAAATAAGCCAATAATAAGCCAATTTTTTTGTCTTTATTAAAAAAAATTGGATTTTGATCGTAATTTTTTACTTTTTAGATTCCTCTCGTCATGACGAACCAATAATCCTCAAAAAAACCGACGAAAAACTAACAAATGCGAAAAAAATTTGAATAAGGACAAAAAATAAGTCACCTTGTCTTATTTAGCTGAAATAAGCCTACGTTGTTATTGAGACAAAAATTTGGTTGAAAGTCATTGGGACGAAGCTCTCGTTCACTTTTATCGTCCCGTTTGGTTCAGTTTTGAATCGTCGTGGTCTGAGAGAGATGAGAGGTGGGCTTGTTGTTCCAAAGGAGAAAAAAAAAGTATGAGAAAGTGGTCCAAGTTTGTTACTCAGCTCCTATCTAGCTAAATTCTTTTGTGTATGACACATTATGGGGCCAAAAGTGTTAGATATTTTAGTACTTTCCGGGGTTGTTCAAAACCTTCATTGGTGTCTTTGTTATATCGATTCCGTTTAATTATAATGGGTAGGTTCTTAGGGGATAGTTTCTCGCACGATGCTCCTCTCATTATCTGCGCCAAATTGACCGCTACGGAATCGAGCCAATTACGTGAAAGGTAAAAGTATTACACAGCACATCATGCATATTATTTCCAAGATTAGAAATTTTATTCATGCGCGTTTTTCTTTCCCATAAAACTCTCCAAAAATCTGCTTACCATATATATATATATATATATAATTATCGTTACGAGATTTTTCTTTGGAGTATAAAAATAAAGATCGCACGTTTGCCTCTCTGGAAATTCTGTGAGATTTTGGTTTCCATATTCAGAAAAATCTAATGGTACAGACAAAAAATCTGTACGAATTGGTACAAATACTTTTTTGGGCTCATTTTGGGTATCAAAAAAATGATCAGAGTCGCTCATTTTGTTTAAAATACTTTGCTTATGGTCTCTACAAAAAATAAGCTCAATCCGGTATCGGTAAGACCATTTACGAAACATCCAAACTTTGCTCTAGAATTCAGGCCGGACAAAGTTGGACGTTTTGTAGGTGTCTTAACTGATATCGGATTGAGCTTATTTTTCGTAGGGACCACAAGCAAAGTATTTTAAGCAAAATGAGCGACTC
Source organism: Rhododendron henanense subsp. lingbaoense (assembly GCA_020567845.1). Taxonomy (NCBI): domain Eukaryota; kingdom Viridiplantae; phylum Streptophyta; class Magnoliopsida; order Ericales; family Ericaceae; genus Rhododendron; species Rhododendron henanense. Next base: position 42,517,361 of record CM036318.1, read on the forward strand.
TGATCATTTTTTTAAGACCCAAAATGAGTCCAAAAAAGGCTTTGTACCCACTGGTACAGATTTTTTGTCTGTACCAGTAGCACCATTCTTCCATATTTGCATCATTAAGAGTTTGTTTTATAGTGGTGTGGACGACACCTTTTGAGTTTTAAAAAAAAAAGAGATTTTGATTACACGTGAAAAAAAAAAAAGAGTGCACCACTGGTTTTTTGTTTTCTCTCGGCAGAGGCGAGAGTTTTTAGTTACAAAAAGAAAAAGAAAGGTTGCACGATTTTTGTTTTTGTTATAGGCAAGTGGATAGTTTTTCTGGCAGCCCACTTTCTTTTTCTTCGAACGTTTAGTTTGATTTTCGGGTCACGTTCACATCATATCATTCATCCATTTACTGTTCGTGGTTCTTTGTGCCATTTGCTGCTGTGGCCGAATCTTTTAGAGATTGATTCGGAGTCTGTTGAATCCGAAGATCGAGCGTGAAGTCTGTGGTGCATCTGTTGGATCTTGAAGAAGCTCGGGGAGCATCGGAGATTGGCGAGAATAGGTAAAGGCTTGGGTAAGATTTTTACTATTTTGCAATCTGTACTTTTTTTTTATTAATAGAATATATCAGTAGTGTTAGGCCGTAGTTTTGGCTTAGGGTTATTTAGGACCCTAAGTATTTCCATGTAAATCATGCGTATCATGTCTCAATTTTTATTCTACTGCACTACTTGATTTTTGGTTTGGATTAATCGAGATAATCAACCCGTTCATCTATATTAATTTTTAAATCAGAAAATTGGTGATTTTTTTTTATCAAAATTCCTATTCACCCCCTCTAAGAGTAGATTGAACGCTTCTGCATAATTTCAAGGTTTAAGTCTTGTATGTTAGAAATATCTTAGGTAATTTTAGGTTTTTTCCTAATCGGGGGTGCCGTGGCTCCCGTAGACAACCTTTGGAAAAAGTTAGCCACGTCTGAGTGAGTCAAGTGAATTTTTTGGCCTAATTTTTCAGGGATTGTTTTGCATGGTCTTTTTGTTGTTTTCTTTCAACCTTTATAAGATTCGAGTCAAATTTTTACACAATACTTTTTATCTCGATAAGAGGAATCGAAAAAATTGTAAAAACATAGACCGAAGTTTAAAAAATATATAATTTTTTTTTTTTTATCAAAAACCCATTTCATAAAAGCCAAAATAGGCTAATACATAGAAAAGGAACCTACAGCAAACCATCACCGAAAGAAAAAACAATAGAATAGGTGACAAAAGGGCAGCGACAAACAATTGCAAAACTAGTGACTAGACATAAGCACGACTCACTGCCACTAGCCGCCCCCGCTTGGAGCAGGAACCCTAACAGAGACTAATAATACAAACCGATGGAAACAGGGGTAATAAACAAACAAGACAGAAAAACACGACCACCATGGATGGACTCCACAAAGCACGCCAGCCACCTCCAGCCGAGAGGAACCACCCGACACTGACGATGGAGGCACCGATTGGATCTCGAGCCGAAGTAATAGAGAAACTTCTCTGGCAAGCCTACGCTGGCATGACAGGCTCCGGGCACAGAGATCGAAGTAGGAATCCTGGGCTGGATCTCCGATCAACCGGTCACACGACGTCGATGACCGTGAAATCTCCCCTACAGATCACCCCCACAGCTGACGATGAAACATGGCCTAGGGCCACGCCCCAGAGCCTTATTTTGTCACCACCAACACCCGCTCAAACTGCCGCAGCAGCTTCAAGCACCAGACACCGACTACATCCGGCCACCACACAGCGCCACTCCAGAAAAACGAGAAACAGTAGCAAACCGCACACAAACCTTATTTACCCACCATCACCACCCACCAGATTTGGGGAGACCAGACCGGTACAAAGCCGAACTGGGGAAACCAGCCGGAGGAGTCCAGTAAAACACTGAAAAAAGAAAAACGAACTTAAAGAAAAACCCCCAAAACCCAAACTCACGAACCACCCCACAACCGCCACCCGTCGGCCACTACTACTAGATCAGGGGACCAAGGAGGAGTCGAAAGAATGAGAACACAAGCCTTCGACCAGGGATTCATCTGCCGGAGCACAACACGAGACCCAACCCAAATGGAGAGGGTTCGAACCAGGAAAACGGAGAGGAGAGGAAAGGGGTGGAGAGGGAGAGGAGTGAATGGGGGAGAGTCGGGAAAGGAGGAGGCGGCGGCTCCCTCCCCCAGCCAAAGCAAATTAGGGAGGTTTTGGTTTCTCTGGATAAGGTAGAGAGAAAAAGAAAATTATATGAAACAACGACAAGGAACCCATTTCGCCGTCTTATATGATTTTTTTTAATAATGAATCGAATTTCTGGGGCAATACACTAAAAATTTCCTTCATAGCTTTATTGTTATTGTTGATGTTGCGGTTGCTTGGGAGTATTTTGTTTTGGCTCTGCTATTTTTTGGTATTAGCAGGCAGATCCGGCCTTGGGCTAAATTTGAAGATGCAACCGCTTTAGGCCCAAATTTTGTCTAATTTATTTGGGGATGCCGCTGCACAATTTTCTGCTGGTATTGGTTTGCCTAGTGTATAAATTTAGGTGGAGGATGTTTGCTTTTGTTGCATAATTGTATTTTACTGACGTGATTTTCAAAATTATCCTAATCATAACCAAAATTTGCATCCGATTTTATTATAAGATGTATTAACCTTAAGGCAAAAGAGTAAAATCACTCAAACTAAAATTTGTGTTTTAGTTTGTTTCCCCACAAGGTCTTTTGCCGTCGTGTTTAGGGTCCGCTTAATTATTATAATATATATATATATATTTTGAAAGATTAATAAATTTACCTTTTGCAAGTATAAGGAATGCCATCAGGCGTCATACTCAGTGGTGCTCAGTGGGCCTCATATATGTGTAGGTCTCATACTATATGCGATTGGAGTTATAAATTACCGTTGCATTGAAAATTTTCTCTCAATTGTTTCAAGGCAGTAGAGAGAGAAAAACGTTCGTCCAAATTTTTATTTTATTTTATTTTTGAGCAATACAAACATAATAGTAGCATATCATAAATATGAGATAAACAGAACTACATCTACCAATTCAAGACAATCAAAAGAAAACCAGCGCAAATTTTAATCGTCTTCCGGACTCTGATACAAGTATTGGTGGGACACTGGGAGTGATACAAAATGTCTTCGCCCAAAGAATAATTCTCACACAACTCAAACTCAATTTATCAATTCACACACAAATTAATTAAATACGAAAGCAACCTTCTCTCTCTTAACACTCTTTTGTTCTTTCTCTTTTTGACTCCCACACTCAAATTCCCAAAAGAGCCAATTTGGCTTTTTGTTGTCTTTACTCTTTAGTCAAAAAAATTCGGGTATGTTAGTTTTGTGACAAAAGACAAACTTTTGTCGATTATTGGTTCGTCTTGATGACGAAAAATAAAAAATTAAGACCCAAACCCAATTTTTTTTAAAAACAGAAACCAAGGAAAAGTCCAAAAGGTAGTCTTTTTTGGCTTTTCTTTTTTTTTTTGGGTGGAACTTATTGTGAGAACCCACTTGGAGTACTTCCCAGTTCCCACATCGAGAATTTGAGGGAACTTGATGTGGTATATAAGGAATCGCAACGTGCTTCTGTATAATTTGAGATTAACCTTTTGAGCCATGTGGTTAGGCGAATAGTAAAGAAGGTCAGCTGGCGCAGGTCGTGACAGGTGGTATCAGAGTTTGCACCAACCAGAAGTGTAGGGCGGGTCCCGCGAGGAGACGTGCTTGGATGGGCCCGATAAGTGAGGAGTTTGAGGTGCATGCCGTGCTTGGGCGGGTCCCACATGAGACGAGCTTGAGGTGGTTGTCGTGCTTAAATGGCCTAGACTTGTCCTACATCGCTTGTGGTACATAAGGAATCGCGACGTGCTACTGTATAACTTGAGGTTAACTTTTTGAGCCACGTGATTAGGCGAAAGGTAAAGCAGGTCAACTGGCATGGGTCGTGACACTTATAGCCTTATAAAAACTTAAGGAATCCTCAAATGCCAATGGTGGCACATAAATGCACAATTCAAATAGCCCACGCAAACGAAGTAAATTACCTCCTCAGCTCACTTGCTTCTTCTTCACCCAATTTCTTATGCTCTTTAAATCAAGTTTAATTCACAACATTTGGCACATCGCCCCAAACCATTCATAGGACGTCATATGTCGTCTTTTCCTCAAAATACCAACACAAAAGTCACAAACACAGTTTTAATCACGAAATTTAGGACAACACGTGACCAAGACGATAAATTTGCCGGGCCATATTGCACTCCAGAATGAAGATGCCCTAAATCATTTTGTGCTTGGGATAGGTGCCCCTAGCTGAAAAAGATTATCCGGGAAAAAAGTAAAGAGAAAAAGAGATATCACTATGGAAAAAGCAACGCTAGGAACAACATGATACCCCCTAACCGGCCATGCACATATTTTATGCAGAAAAATGTACTTGCACACGCCATTATCTATAAGACTTCTTTTAGACCTAGAGTCTCTCTCTCTCTCTCTCTCTCTCTCTCTCTCTTCATATATGTGCTTATGCAACTCCTCTATCCCCGTGTTTACCCAAAAAAAACTCCTCTATCCCTGCTTTTTATGGGTTCAACAGCCTGTGTCCAAACCAGCTAACACGCACCTCGACTATTCCCCTTCTCAATCCGTTCAAAGACAAATCATCCATGCCGGGATTAGGAGATTCCCAAGAGATCTCTCTTGCGGCCTAGCCCCGAGAGATAGCCAAATTCCAACACAAGATGTTTAGTTTGCTCCCATATCCGTCTGTGTCGTATTTTGTAGGACAACCAGCTAACACGCACCTCGACTATTAATTCCCCTTCCCAATCCGTTCAAAGACAAATAATTCATGCCTGGATTAAGAGATTCCCAAGAGATCTCTCTTGCGGCCTAGTCCCAAGAGATTGCCAAATTCCAACACAAGATGTTTAGGTTACTCCCATCTCCGTCTGTGTCGTATTTTGTAAGACAAATTGTACCAACATTACGTACATAATCTGGATATTCCTCAAACTTAGATAATACTCATAAGAAAAGGGAAATGATTTTGCCACTCCCTTTTTTGTTAACGCTACTCCCCTGCAAGTATATTTTTGCATCAAAAATACACTTGCAGGAGAGTACTATTAACAAAAAAAAAAAGTGACAAAATCAACAGCCTAAGAAAACTAAACTTTACAAAATAAAGGGCTAGGCATAGCAGCACAAGTCTCGGTATATAATGGAAGGCATGCTTTGGAGTTTGGATGCTTTATGTAACTCCCCGATTAACCTCAAGTAATACCGTAGCTGTTCGGCCTTACATTATATTACACTCAAGGATTTTGTAACTCCCCGATGTGAGATGTTACACTTTAGACCCATTTCATTCATAAATCCAATGGATGTACCACGGTATTTGACCAAAATGTAAACCTCAAGCATTTTTCCATACAACATTTTCACTTGTATACACATCTAAGCTGAATAAAACATACACCCCGAAGTGTCGATTCTATTTACGACTAAATGCGAGGGATATAAATACTATCTTAACAGAATCGATCTTAACAGTATCCGGCCAATCGAAACCTTTTACTCGGTATCCCATGCCCATAGATCTGTCCCGAGACAGTTTCTCGAAAGAGACAGATCGCTCATCAACCGACGAAATCATGCAAAAGTTGCCCTCCGCTATAATCTCTTCCGAAATGGCGACTCTGATCTTCAAAACCACCCAAAGCGTATGCATCGCTGCTCGAATCAAGACCAAAACGACGAGCGGCATGAATAGGGAAGGGCTCTGATAAGCCAATACCATTATTCTGATGGAGTCCTAGTGTTAAAGAGACACCCCCACTTCCTACTACATTGCTCGTGCCAGCGCCCATGTGTTGTTGATGGTGTGACAAATTTGCGTAAGATAAACTCATTGGATCTCCGTTAATACCCGAAGGCATGTCAAGAAATTCGTTTCTTGTCCTCTTGGTGGACGTCGATGGATTTTCAGCAGCGATAGAGGTGGCCGTAGGCAAATGATGGGTTGGCCTATCGGCATTTTGTTCCTCCATTTGAGAAGCTTTTTTTGATTGGCGCGTTTCAAGCATATGTATTTCTTCCACCATGGGCTTCCAAAGTCTCACCCTTGCATTGATGAACCAATTAGAAACCTGGATATAAAACATTGTTCCTGATCACCCCAATTAATCTCATAAAGACATCCGAGTATTCAAGCTAGGGCAAGGCGAAAATTGGTCCGAAGACTCCAACATAAAGCACCTTAAAGAGTGATATACTCAGATTAGAGGGGGAAAAGAGTAGCGCACCTGGTTTCGGGAGAGGCCGGTCTGTTTTGCCAACATTAACTTGTCTGTATCGGTAGGATAACTGAAATCTTGAACAATGGTCATAGTCAAAAAGCATGCGAATTTTGTACTAAGTTTGGAAGAAACCTGAGTGCCAACTACTTTACAAAGAACATAACTTATCATTGCAGTATATAGCTATACAATCTTAACTTTTCACAGAATTTTCATTCAAAATGATATGGTGATCACCGAGGTCTATCATTTCAAACCAAAAACCAGGAAACTTGAGTGCATAATTTTCAAAAAGTTCATAACAAGAGAATGCTTTTCACATATGCCAAGAAGTAAGTTGGCACATACCCTCGACCAATCATGTGCAAGCCGAAGCCCAAAAACAAAGATGAAGTTAGCGAGATGCCCACAAATGTGAACCTTTCACATACAAAGAGATCTAACCAACGTCTAACCTCAATGAAGTATAAATGAATTGGTTCCTTGCCAAGTTGAATCTTTTTTCTCCTTTGAGGGTGGTGGGTGGCTTATGATTGTCCGAGCCTTAGGTGCCAACTGGGGTTACGGCTACAAACAAACTGAGTTGCTTAAGAACAGCTCGAGGCTCGGCTTGTTAAGGCTTGACTTGACTCATTTAGTAATCGAGCTGAGCTCGAGCTCATTCTTAGGTTTTTGTGGTAAATGAGCCGAGCTCAATACTTTAAAGCTCCTCTCGGCTCGAAAAAGATCGGCTCATATTTACAGGCTCAACTTGTTTATGGAGGCTCTTTTAGTACCCAACCCCCCCCCCCCCCCCCCCCCCCTTTTTTTTACGCTCGTTTACTAAACGAGCTAAAAGCTCGAACATTACAACTAAGCTCAGATCGGCTTGGCTTGTATGCACCCTTGTTGGGATGTTTGGTCCCTATTGTGATGCTATCATGCTCACTATCCTTTTAATCTTTGTGTGTTCATTCAAAGTTTAATAAAATCCCTCCTTTACTGATAAAAAAAAAAAAAGTTAAGTAAAAATGAACATAAGAACCGAGAAAGAAGGAGAACAACAGCCACTTACGGATGCAGGAAGTGTTCAAACAACCATGACCGGAGCACGCTCACGGCACGCTCAGGGAGTCCTCTTTGGGGACGCCAGACGGGTTGATCATGAATTCCCGAGCTGTTAACCGCTCTTTGGCTATAGATGTTGTCAGAGTTTCCAAACCTCTGAGTTTCGTCTTTACGGTAGTTTTGAGCTTTGCTTGTGAATTGCAGCTGGTCAGTGATTGCGTTCTTCAAGCTTCTAAAGTGTTTAGACATTGCTTTTAAAGCCAGATTTGCATATGGAGCTGCATTGCTGAGCCCAGCAACAGACTCAAATGATGCTACAACTGCCTGCATCTGTTGGTAGTAATACTTGTACCTCCTGTAAACCTAATGATTATGAAAAAGCAGTTATATTCTTGAAAATAACCGCATAGCATATAACATCCGTGATAAAAGAAGACATAGACAAGTGCAAACCACATTGACATGGACGACCAAGCAGTCCTTTGAAGGTTGATAGTACAGCACTATTGCTTCTTTTTTTTAAACTCTTTCGTGCCCATAGCACGTGGTGGCATCTTAGCTTCAGGCACAACATAAGTGCGGTAAGATCCTTTTCAAATGGCTATTGTGCTCCAGTATCACTAAGTACTACTGAACAAATCCAACATAACCTCAAAAGCAAAAACATACTACAAATGGAGACCAAGAAATGGAGCAAACCAACCCCATTTTAGCCTTGTAAAGAGCCCCCATGCAAAATAAAATTATTGTTTAGGTTTAATTTGAAGACAATGTGAGCTAAATAAACTCAACGAATACCTAGACTGTTATCGACAATTTGGAGAGAAACATCTATCCAAGTATAATGTCCATGGCTTCCATAACCTAGTAATCAACTCAAAATTACTCATTCTACTAAGGCTAGATTTTTTTTTTTTTTTTTTGATCGGTGAAAATAAGTAATGTTAAAATAGTTAAATTAACACCTTGGAGGAGGAGGAGGAGTTGAACTCATGACCTCCTTTCTTCTAGCACTTAAGTGCACCCCTGGTGCCATTGAGCCAAAGGCCTCTTGGCTTCTATATATGAAGGATAGAATGAGGCCTTCAAAGAAACAAACTTGAAAGTTCGCAGCCCACAACTACGATGAGGAAAGGTTTATATCTTTGGTCCAATTTTTTGGCTAACTGTAAGAATGATGGCCCACTCGTGATTAGCTAATAGGCACGGGACCTAGCTCTACCATTGACACTAGAACCCGCCGTAAGTATTGTCTTCGCAGCAATGCCACCCCAATATAGTAAGATGATCCACGGTACATGTTAATAGTTATCCATAACATGATAGGTTAAAAACAACTGAGAATATCCATTTAGCAGACAAAAGTACAATCTGACGGTCTCCAACCAACCGTAAAACATGGGTAACACAATTTTTTCCACTATATGTAATGTTAAGTACAATATTTTTTTATCAGCATAATGTTAAGTACAATTAAATCCATGGTGTCCAGCATTTCAGACAACACATCACATGCTGTGAATCTTATGACCTCAAACCTCTTGCCAGTTCCACAATTCCACCCAAAAGTCCTACATAGCTGGGTAAATTATTGCATATCATCCATCCAAGAACTATTTATACACAATGGAGACAACAAAAATAGAGCCAAAATGTATTATTCAAAGGGACTTCGGGTAGAAATATAATAAGACTTGCAAGTTGTACAAAAAGGCAGCAGGAGTTATCTTCTTCACATGGAAAATGCCAAATGGCACAATATTTTATTAGATGAAATGAATTAACGGTTGCCTGAATAGGGCAGCAATTGTAATTAATCCAGGGCACTGGGTACTAAAGCAATTCCACAAGGTAATATTTCCTCTCTCTCAATTCTCTTAAAGACCCGTTTGGTTATCATTGTTGATTGTCTGAACAGTGAAAACACAATAAGCTATGATAACCAAACGGGCCCTCAATAATATACAAAGCCCAAATAGTAGATCTAAATTGGCCCCACATAAAGAGGCCACCCACATTGTCCTTTAGGATCCAAATACCATTATGCCTTCCAAACATAGTTCGTAGCATAAATCTTTTCAGATGGGTTCCTTCAACCATCGCTTTATGCACATTTACACACTTAACTTAAGTGACAATATTGTTGTCAGACACTTTTATGGCACCAATCTTGGGGCATATATTCCCTCACTGTCCCCTTTTTCCAAAAAAGATGATCTTTGTGATCTCTAACAGGCATCTAGTTCGTGCAGAACACAAGCATATATAGTAACAAGCTACTATAATATTATCACAAAGAGAGTATCTCACAGAGTTGATCAAAGTTGAAATGCTTTTTTGGGCCACTTATTCATGTACCACCCCAAATGACTTGCCTATACTGACAAAGTGACAATGACTAACCCAATACCTCAAAAGAATCATGCGTTTTATTAAGTTATATTATAGTTTTAGACACTTCCTTTACACTGAAAAGAATGCCAGTAGCTTAAGTGGAAGGACGATCCCCTAAATAAAATAATCACAATTGTGCACAAGAAAAGAAACAAACACATTATGCACACGATAGTTTTATAAAGAGAAATTCCAAGTACAAAGAAAATGTAACCCGAAATTACCCCCGAAAAGATAAATTAACGGTCCAGATTCACTTTGAAGTGCATTTGTACCGTTGATTTACCTTTTCGGAGTATATTTTCTTTGAAACCTAGCACTCCTCATGTTATTTAACAAAAGGGTGGTCATGGCAAATTTACGCGCACACGCGACTAATTGCTAGAGGACTATTCTACCGTCCGTTGACAGGAGCCTGATTGAACTCAGGGCAAACCCGAAGAGACTGATCTTAAAAGAGTTAGATATCACATGATAGACAAGATGGTGGCCAAGTATTTGGCCTAATACCCAACAATTTGCTCGCTGTCGGGTATTAGGCCACACAATGCAAAGAAGGGTATCCCTAGAATTTAGCTATCTAAATTTTATGCAAGTTCCCCTTCCATCCCCCAAAAATTAAGGAAACAAAATTGTTTTGCTACGTAAATTAAGAGTGAGAAACAATATAATCACACAAGTTCTAACAAAATTACATTAAACACAAAACCCATCAAATCTAAAAAAAAAACGGGGAATTACGTTAAATATCACACCCATTCCGTGTCCCAAATAGAAAATGAGAGCCGTTGATTTTCTGGAGAAATAATTTGTAAAGAATCGAAATTAAAAAAATCAATTCAATAAAATATCGGTAAGTGCTTGATCAATTCATTTAATTCTCTTCTATTAATCGGAATTCGACCAGATACTACACTAAATAAATTAATTAATTAAGTACATCTACCTCATCAAGCATGGAAATAAGCCTCGACTTCTTCCTCATCTGCTCCCCGCCGCCGCCGCCGCTGTCTCCACCGCTACCGGCCTCATCACCACCACCCAAATTCTCCACCGTGGGATCCATCAAACCCGGCTCCGGCGTAACGTTTTCCACATACCTCCCCCGACCCACATCACAAACCTCCTCCAACAACAACTGCGCAGGCTTCAAAAACCTCGACCCCTTCAGAACCGACGCGTACCCCGTGAACGGCCCCAGCGGCACCGCGCTCCTCGACAACAGGTCGTTGGGACCCGATCCAACCACGTCGTAGACGGCAGAACCCTCGTACCTCTGCAGATTCAGCTCCAGAGGAAGACTTGCTTCATGGGTTTTGTTCGAGGAGAGAGATAGAGACAAGGGCTCGCTGTTGTTGTTACTGAAGAGACTGATGTTTTGAGGGGCAAATAGAAATGGGTTGTTGTTGTTAGGGTTTTGTGGGTCCATGTTGTAGAGGCTGATGAGATTGAGGTGGGTTTCTTCCTTGATGGGTGAGCAAGGGGCGGCGCAGGATAGCAGGAGGGAGGGGTCGTAGAGGGGGAGTAAACCTGCGCACCCTTGTTGGAGGGGGTGGTGGTGGTGGTTGTGGTTGTCTAGTGCTGCGCACTGGACTCGGAGCTTATCTCTTCTGCTTTGTTGGGGGACATGGTAGGGCTCGAAGCCCTCCGCCATAGGTAGCTAGTAGAGCGTAGACTAACACTTTTTAGAGAGAGAAGTGGGAAGAGAGAGAGAGAAGGAGGGATGGTTAGGTGGTGTTTGGGTTTAATGAAAGGGGGGAGAGAGAGAGAGAGAGAGAGAGAGAGAGGGGCACAGTGAAAGAGATGTGGTGATGATGAGATGAAATGAAAGGCTATCGTGATCTTTCTCTCTTCTCTCTCTCCTCTACTGGAGCCTGGAGGGAGCTGCACGTATGGCAGAAGAAGTGCGTAGTAGCAGATGGGAGTAAAAGCCAATGCAATCGGACGTGAAATTGGAGCCTTCACACACACACGCTCTCTCTTCTTTTTTGGTTCGGTGTTCGGATCAATTTATGTAAAATTTCAACGACTACTCTTTAATTTGCTCAAAAAATCCGTCATCAACGTCGAAACTACGGAATTTTCTTGAAATTTCTCTCTTACGAACCGGCAAGAAGAGATTGTTAAATTTTTAACTCAAAATTTTTGGGCTTGTCTTTGTCTCACTTTCGCTCTCTCTCTCTCTCTCTCTCTCATGTACTCACTTTGCACACACAAAATTCGCAAAGGTTAAGGCAAAGATCTTTCATACAGTACTGTGGGATTTCTCTCTCTACTCTCTCTCTCTCTCTCTCTCTCTCAACTTTAATTGGGTATCGGGCATAGGTATGCGAGAAACCGGAGGGCGACAGGCTATTTCCTGTAATAATTGAAGTGAAAGAACTGTACAATGCTGTGGATTTTTGTGACAGGGTCTTTTTTGTTTTTTTATTTCTTTCTTGTCGTTTTTATTCAGATGATTTTGTGTTTGGATGGAAATTTATGCTCCCGCCGTCCAAAAAGTTATAATCCACTATGAAAATACATGAAATTTTCGGATGAAAATATTTTATAATCTTTTTTTAATAGGAAATTTTTTGATAATTTCTTTGCTCCACACGAGATCTTTAATTTAGTATGAAAAACTTCAAAAAATTGTAAGTCTGTAAACTCTGGATTTTTTTGTTAAAAGATTATACCCTGTATCTTTTCGTAGTGGACTAATTTTTTTTCTTTCTCCATATCCCCAAACTCACACCCCACTAAGAACTTTTTCTTTTAGAACATTTTGTCCTTATTTAAAAAAAATTTGCGATTATTCGTTTTACGTCAAATTTTTGTGAATTATTAATTCGTCTTGAAAAAGTAAAAAAAATTATTTTTACCCAATTATTTTGAGAAACAACTACTATTTTTTAGCAAAAAAAGTCAATTTTCTTACTTAAAAGTGGTTATTTTTCAAAATATTTAGATAAAAATAAAAACAAATTCTTTCCCAATTCTTTTCATCCAAACGACACAAAAAGTCAAAAAAAATTGGCACAAAATTAACGGATGAGGAAAAAATTCAGAACACCCCTATATCTTTATAGGAAAACGAAAGGCTGCTGATTTTGCCACTCCCATTTTTTGTTAACGCCACTCCCCTGCAAGTGTATTTTTACACCGGTACAAAAATACACTTACAGGGGAGTGACGTTAACAAAAAATGGGAGTGACAAAATCATTTCCCAAACAAAACTATTCGTCAACGAGAATTGTAAAAATTGTGAACTTTATGATGACGTAAGGGAGAACGCGGCAACAGAGATTGGCTCGCACTACACTCAATCCGCCAAAAGCTTCTCATCTTACGAGGTTTTTGGACTGTACGTACAACCCTGCGAAATTACAGTACTGACCTTTGGAAATATAGTTTTTATTTAAGGGCTGTAAACGAACCAAGCAACTCGCAAGCTCAGCGCAGCCCGTTTAATAAACGAGCCAAGAGCTCGCGAGCTTGAGTTTTTGGCTCATTTAGTAGACGAGCCGAGTGGAGCTTGACTCGACTAAAGAGATTCGTTTAGTAAATAACTAAGATCGACTCGTTAAGGTTTGAGTTGAGCTCGAACTCAAATTTTTGGCTCATTTAGTAAATGAGCCGAGCTCTGTCGAGCTTGTTTACGGCCCTACTTTTATTGCAGGAGTAGTTTTTTTTTTTCCCTTCTGCTCTTTTTGTTGCCTTAAAAATAAATATTCCTCCCGATTTTTTTTTTACCATTTTTCTAAACAGATGTAGAAAGATAAGCAATTGTTACATCTATTATTTGGTTTTTGTTTTTGTTTGCATTTTTTTTAACAACAAAAGTTACTTTTTATTGTTGCAAAATACTCCCCCTCTTGATATTTGGAACAGTCCAGTCTTTTCAGGTCACTTTTCTAAAATTTGGTCTATATTTTAATTTTTTTTTTTTATACTCTTCTCATCGAAATAAACGATACTAATGTAAAAATTTTACTCCAATCTAGTGAGAATTTAGAGAAAGGAAAAAAAAGACCGCGTTAAAAAATTAGAGTAGTAGATATCTTCTTTTGTATTTTTGTGCTGAGTTAACAGGAAAGTTATGAGATTCGCATTGTTAGGGACCTTAAGCTTTCTTATTTTTTTAATAAGTACGACTCGCTTTACGATATAGCTCATTCTTTCACAGTATATCATCTTTAATTCAAAAAATAAATAACTCATTTTAGATAGTGAAACAGATCCTTAATTCTCGCACGTTGTGTGAGTAGCATGACTGTTCTTTTCATCTCCGTCTCATACCCAACAGAAAAATTGGACACCCCACCATACCTACCTCCCATCGGACAATCCATCATATTGGAATTTTCTCCATTTTAATTTACTTGAATCTCAATTAGGGTTTGAAAAAGGAGTACTTGTACTTTTGGATCGATTTCGTGAGATTTGGCAAGAGGTTGCTGCACAAACTCTTCTTTGTGGCTCTTTTCAGTATTCGTTCGTCTTTAAAGTAGTGAAGCCATTGATCGACTGTCCGTTGAATAAGTCTTTGTGGCGGTTTTCAGTATTTGTTCGTCTTGGTTTGATTTTCTATCTCCATTGATTTGTTTGCTTCGCGCGTTCGGTTTTGTTATTCCATTCAATTTGCATAAGCATATCAATTGTTCGAAATGTGTTGAATCTTTGGAGACCTTTCGCACACAACAGATGCATACATGATAGTTACATTTTCCTCATTTTAATCTAGATTCCGTTCCTCTTGATTTTTTTGGGGCATTTTTCTTGTTTTGTTCTTATTCAAAAAAAAAAAATCGGATTTGTTAGTTTTACGTCAATTTTTTTACGGATTATTGATTCGTTTCGACGCAAGGAATCGTGAAAACAAAAAAATTTACTTTCACCCAAATATTTTTGAAAATATTCAAAAAAAAAAGACCAAAAAACCCTTAAGTCATAAGTTTTTACTTTTCCAATTTGTCTCGACGATATGAACCAATAATACACAAAACTAAGGGGGTATTTCCACTAACAAAAACCACAAAAAAACTTAATGCATTTTATCATCTTGTTTTCACTAACAAAAAAATTTCGGTATTCTACCATCTCGTTTCCACTAACAAAAAAAATTGTCAATAAAAACTTTTTTTGCTACAGTAACTCTACTCACAAACCCATCACCAACTTATTCACTACCAGAAACAACTTGACATTTCTCAACAACTTATTCACTACTGGAAACACCTAACTTCTCACCCACAAATAAAAATCTATAAATTTTTCACTATCGAAAACACCCTTAAAAAAACGCGAATTCTTTTTTAGTAAAAACTCTCAAAAAACCGAGGAGAGCAACACCTAAAAATCTACATTTTCCAACGTTTTCAGGGTAGTGATTACCACTCATGCATGTGGGGCAGCAGTTTTTCCTCTGTTTTTGTTACTACTATTATTGACCAACTTTTGCTAGTTTTATTATACCAGTTCCAAACAATGATCAAAAAGCCTCTGAACAGCAAGGACAGTAGTGTAGGACCTCATTTTTTCTGCACATCAGGAAATGGTTTGGAATAACTTTTGAGGGGTGTGAATCTTTATGAGTTGGACTGGGTAAATCCGTGGTTTGATTGCCCCCAGTTTTCACCAAAGTGGCCACTTTTGGCCTGGACCTTTGTGGGTATGTTAGTTCGAGATTTTTTCTACATTTTTACGTTAAAAGAAAAAAAAAAGAAAGAAAGAAAAGAAAAGGTGGTACCTTTATGATGTGCTTTCAAATGAGCACAGGGTTTGGTCCTGCTTTTATAGTAGGTGCAGACGAATTGAATTTGGTTACAGCAACAGTGATGATGATCTCCTGAAGCAGTCAAAGGTGAATATGGTGGTACTATTGCAGTCAGCTCTAATATGATCGGGGGATCCCGCAGGGCACTTCCTGGAGCGCATCCTGCAGGGCGCATTCACGGCCGTTCACGAGTATTTTCAACGATCCGGACTTAAAAATAAAGTTTATCTCCTTTCTGGAAGAGTTTATTGTAATTCTGGACCGTTGGAAATACTCGCGGACGGCTACTCTCTCGGTGCTATTGTCAAGGTCCCGTACTAGTTATAGATGATATCCAACCATAACGAAAATAAATTATGGCTGGAGATGTGCAATTCTTCATTTTGAAGATTTGAAAAATGAAGTTCAAGATTTGAAGCATGGTTTGGAGATGCTCTTGGATATACTGTACTATTTTGGCCATTCAAATATAAACCAATAATATTGGAATGTAATCTATCGAGTTGGGGTGTTTACGTTAGTGGTTAACTTATGCAGCATAATTTTTTGGTTTTGTTTTTATTCAATTTTTGTTTTGCGTTTGTTAGTTTTATGGCAAATTTTTATGTGATATAGGTTCATCTCGACGAGAGGAATTAGAAAAGTAAAAAGTTATGATTTTTACACAAGTATATTTTGGGAAATATCCAAATAAAAGCTCAAAAATTCAATTTTTGAACTTTTTCTTGGATATTTCCAAAAAATACTTGTGTAAAAAGTCATAATTTTTTACTTTTTCGGTTTCTCTCATCGAGACGAACCCATATCACATAAAAGTTTAGCATAAAACTAACAAACGTGAATTTTTTTTTGAATAATGACAAAATCAAAAAGTTGTGGTGCATAAGTTAATTACGGGCGTAAACAGGGAGGAGCACTTGTATATATACTTGTATGCATGACCACAAGTGTGGTATATCAATATAACAAACGGATTATTATACAAACAGATTATCATTATCTAATATACAAAATGAATTTTTTTGAAGAATTGAGTTGAAGATGCTCTAATAGTACCCAAACAACATTATAATGAACGAGTAGTTAATGTTACGTAGGCCTTGTTCTCCATACAATATTGAACTGGTATTTTCTTCAGTATTATTTACTAGTAATTTTTTGAAATTTATTGTTTAGTTTCCGTCAAAAATATTTGTAGCAATGATTTGTTTCGACGATGGGAATAAAAAAAAGTGAAACAAAATTCGAAAAACTTTGTATAAGACAACACTAAAGAGAAAAAAGATAAGTTGATAAAAAAAAAGATAAAGAAAACAAAACACGGATGTTCATAACTTTTTTCGTCGAAATTCGTTTTGCTTTTGTTTGTAATTTTTATTTGTTTTATTTTTTTGTCGAGACGAATAATTAATTTATGTAACAAAAATTTAGAAATTAACATGTCAAAACAACAATTTAGGAAGAGCATGGCCTACCTACAAGCTCTAGTATAGGTACACTATTTAGGGTACACCAAATGTATATAAAATTTTGTGGGATCCACATTGGGAGCCTACACAAAATTATCGGAGTTGTTCAATTTATTTATAGTAATATTTTAAAGGTTTCTTATAAAAAATCAGCTCAGTCTAATGTCCGTAAAGACTTAATAAATTCATTCAATTTGTGGTCCCTATGATTAGGGACCGAAAAATGAACGAATCAATCTAGCCCTTTTCGATATTCAACTGAGTTATTTTTTATACTGACCCTTACAAAAATATTTTAAACAAATTGAATGACACTAATTAATTATTTATGAGTGAATGAATTTATGAGAGACTCATTCACGATCCAACAAATTAAGGGGTTGTTCGGCTATATAAGCCATTTGGCTTATTTTTTTTGTCCTTATTAAAAAAATCGTATTTGGTAGTTTTTTGTCAAATTTTTTGGGGATTATTATTTTTTCATGACAAGAGGAATCTAAAAAGTACAAAACTACGATCGAAATCCAATTGTTTTTTAATAAAGACGAAAAAATTGGCTTATTTTTGTCTTTATTCAAAAAAATTAGGTTTCGATCGTAATTTTTTACTTTTTAGATTTCTCTCGTTATGACGGAGCAATAATCGCCAAAAAATTGACGAAAAACTAACAAATACAAAACAAATTTGAATAAGGACAAAAAAATAAGCCAAGTGGCTTATTTAGCCGAACAACCCCCAAGTCCGGTGTACATTTGATGTACACCAAGTGCAGTACTCCTACCCTTCTGGTTCCTAATGGCATATGATTGTCAGAGTTTTTTTTGCTCTGCTTGATGCCTCGTGCTTTGGATCCTTTTTTAATCTTTGTAATCCGTTTTCAAAGATTAATAAATTTTGTTTGCCGTTAAAAAAAGGAGTAAAAAACAAGTGCAGTACCCCTAGTTTTTTTGCCTGAGCCCCTGCTATGGGTACACCGTAAACCACGTGCATATTTAATGTATACCGTATAATGTACACTCACCTTGTTTGGTTCCCATCTTATCTCATTTTCCTTTCTACACGTTTTTCAATACCTTTTTATCTCTATCTCTATCTCTCTCTACTCATTACCAGTCAAAAATAACTTTCAAAAATGAGAAACAAACAAGGTGACTGTGTTTCATAAGATCTACTTCAGGATATCACATAAATGATCGGAGTTGTTTAATGCTGTGTTTGGATTGAATTTTGAAATTTTTTTTGAAAAATAGTAGGGGTAATAAGTGGAGAGAGATAGAGAGAGAAATATTGGAAGTAAGAAGAATTTAGGGAGAATTTTTTTTAAAATTCTTTTTGAATAGCAAAGAGAACAAGACATTAATTTTTTAAAGGCTAGTGATTTTGCCACATCCTTTTTTGTTAATGCCACACCCTGCAAGTGTATTTTTTGGTACAAAAATACAGTTGCAAGATGTGACATTAAAAAAACAGTATGACAAAATCATTTTCCTTTTTAAAATAGGTTTTTGAGGCCCCTGTAATAAATCAGCTTTAGTCAAATATCGATAAATTGTAGTATTAAATAACTTGTCATCAAATCGTACGTAAAATCGACGAGTTGATTATTTCTACATTATCAGTAGTAGTAGTACTGAAGATGACGTAATGATGATCATAAAAGGGTTCAAATTCTCCCATTGTTGAAAGGTTCCTGTCATTGATGAATCAGAGATCGATCTACATACAGCTCACTGTTTCAAATATCTGTTGAGGTTATATGTTCAGGTCTAATCCCCTCTCTCTCTCTCTCTCTCTCTCTCTCTCTCCTCTTTCAGGCTTTTCTCATGCGTCTCACTCAAAGTCAGAGAGATAGATGGTGGGGAGATCTTTTGCTTGAGAACCGGGGAGGGAGAGGGGATTTGTGTTCCAATTTCTTTGAAAAAGAATTTTTTAAAAATAATAATAATTTCAAGTTCAAAAATTATATATTTATATAAATAATTTTTTTATTAATATAGATCTTGTTTGATAGATCTCATTGAAATCTTTTAAACTGTACAAAAAAAATCAAAAATTTATTTTTCATTTTCGTTAAATTTGAGTTTGAATTTTTTTTTTTTTTAAAAAGAATGTTTAAAAAGAAAGCGAAACGGGAACCTCACCACCATATATACCATATCCACCAAACTCCTCCAAATTCTAACCTCACCACCATATATACCATATCCACCAAACTCCTCCAAATTCCAATCAAGCTCGATATATCTATTTTAGAGACCAAATTACATTAAGAGGAGATTTTGAAATGTACTTTATTTTTTTTGTGAATTTTTTTTGTACTTTAAAGGAAATCTCGATATTTGGAGACCTAATATCTAAAAGGAATGATGACCGTTTAAAAGATTCTTCCACAAAAAACAAAAAAATTGGAAAAAAGAAGGGATAAATTATAAAATCTTCCACAATATAAAGATTTGATCTCCAAAGTAGAGATATAGAAACCCATTCTTATAAACTTTTTTTGGACTCCATTATGAGTCTAGGATGGTGATTCGAATCGTACATCCAATAGTCCTTAATTGATAAGAACAATGTATGTTTACAAAATCAGTTTAATCGATCACACTATATACGTAATTATAATTTCTATAAAATGGACCTTTGACATTATATATTTTAGATTTATGTTGTGTTCCATCAACTAAAATAAATAAGTACATATTTTTGAATTAAATGTAATATATTGTGAGAGAATGACCTGTCTCGTAAATCAAAAAATAAGTATTTAAAAAATAAGAACCATAGTGGAATGAGGCCTTAATTGCACTATATATTTTATACAATTTGTTTATGTAATTACGGATGACCGATCAAGTTGAATTTCTTTTACGGGTGTTATCAGCAAAAACACATGAGATAAACAATTTGGATCACCGTTGTGGGCCCAGGCTCTGTTTAGTTGTTGGAAATATTGTGTGAAAAATTGGTTCCCAGAAAAAGTGAAGTGAGGTGAAGTAAAGGAAAATGAATTTTTTTTTTCTGTTGTTGACAAGAAATCTTGCAGGAAAACAAGAATTCCTTCATTTCGACAAGACCTATTTTGCAGGAAAGCCTTTTTCCAGTGGAAAAGTTAAAACTGTGGATCCTACAATCAGTGACGGACCCATGATTTGCATCGCGTGGGGGCACATTATACTAATAACCTTTAAAAAAAATCAAAATTAAGCGCAAAGGCATAAATTATGGAAAATTGAATTGTAAATTTCATTCATTGGGTGAAAAGGAAAAACCAAGTAAAGAAATGAAGGCCTAATTTTTCCAAACAATCAAGATATATATTTACGAACCTTAAAAGAAAAAAATTAAAATCCTAAATTATGTAGCCCCAAATTCAAAGTCCTTTTAATAAAATGTTACTTTTGCTGTGTAACTCCAAATTTAATTGATGATTGGTAAGGAAAACGGTGAGGTGACAGGCGACGACCACCGAGACGAGCGACCGGCAACGACAAAGTAAATCTAGCGTCTAACGAGTTCTCCCAGTTGAGTTTTCTGTGTGGGTTTCTCGTTCTCCCACTCATTTTTGTCAAAAATCACTAATTTTTACATAAAAATAAAAAAATAAATTTTTTTAAAAAAGGGGATGGGGTGGGGGCCCGTGACCCCACGTGCCCCTTACTCGGTCCGCTCCTGTCTACAAATTTTCTGATAACTGCACACATAAAAAATTATAAAAAATTTAATGTTCCCGTCATTTCATATCGTTTCCTTACAACTGAACTGAAAGAAAGCCCCCCGAGTTTGGCGTTGATCGGGAAATGGATGTTCTTAATTCCTAGTGTCGCTTTCATCAAAGCTTTTGACGCGAAATACCTCGAAAGACTGTGGAGTGTTGTTGGACCACTTTCCTAATTAGCAATTCTCTAGGTATATATATCACTTTCACCCTCTCACCTAGGGGTGTGCACGGTCCGGGCAACAATATTTTAGGCCCGCAAACCGAACCGAACAGGTGGTAGAACCGTCCGTGAGCTTGATTCTTTACGTCGGGTTGGGTCCGACTCCACGGGTAAGGAACGCACCAACCTGAACCCCGAACCGAAAATTAATTTTTAACAGAAAGTGAACCCGCACCCGTCTGAACCACATGTTCGACCCCGTCCGAAACCCTTCGGGTCGGGTCGGGTTGGTTGGGTTGCGGGTTTTTTGCACACCCCTACTCTCACCCCCCATCCCAGATAAAATGGAACATTTTGTTTCCCCTCGCTTGTTGGAGTAATTGTTTGGCAGCTTTGAGGCACCGTTACGTGATCAAACCTTTTTTTTTGTTTTCATACCTAAGGTGTTGAGGGGAGCATATCACATTCACCCTCTCACCCGGCCCCCTCCCGGATAAAATGGTAACATTTTGTTTCCCCTCAATTGTTGGAGCAATTGTTTGGTGGTTTTGGGACACCATTACGTGATCTAACCGTTTTTTTTTTTTCATACCTGAGGTGTCTAGGGGAGCTTACGCACACTTCGACTAATTTTGAGGAATCAATTTCATAGCCCACTTGTAGGGATCCAACTTAAAACGAGAGCAAAGTTTTGTATGAACTGACCCAAAGGAGTTTATAACACCTGTGAGGCTTCACTGTTAGGCCAACTAGTCTCCAATTCATATTGTGTAGATTGATTTCAGTGGGGATAGTGTGTGTATATATATATATATATATATATATATATATATATATATAGTTGATATTGATTTGCGTTTGTGTCCTGTGGAACTATTGTATCCTTGTTGGGCCACTGGCTACAACTTGAAATTTGGGCCGAGGGGTTAGAGACTTTACGAGAATCCAATATGGACAATCACCTTTGCATTGAAGTTGGGCCTTGTTGGGCCACATGCAAGAAACACCATATAAAATTAGGAAAATGATGGTCCAAGATGTGTTTTGATAATTAATACCCGCCAAAGACATACTGAGAACATTTTTTAATGCTGAAAATATCCTTAACGGGTATTAATTATCAAAACACGTCCTGAGCCGTCATTTCCCCCATAAAATTTGGGCGAAAATATGAAAACAACAAAGATAAATAAGATAGGCTATATTTATCCATGTAGCTCAAACTAATTGGGACGAGCAACTTAAACTTAATTGTCAATGGAACTGGTGTAAAGCTATATATGTGCTTTCTTGATTGGTTGTTTAATTTGGGATAGTTTTAGCAAGCTGGCACACTGCCAAAAGCAGGCCAACAACTAGGTTGCTTGGCGAAGAACTAGTCCACGATATGATAGTAGAGATTCTTAGGTACAACAGCTCAAATCCGAACTAAGTGCAAGATGAAATCGGGAGACCAAGGATCTATCTAAGAAATACTGTAATAAAATGAAATAGTAAAATCCCTTTGCAACAATGGATGAAAAAAGCCGTCTTATTTTCATAAATGCATTTATATAACTTATTCATGAACCACCGAAAAGGGCAAGACGTTAGAGTTGATCGGGATACGATATTCATGTTTGATACCACCGATTAACCAGCTACTCATATGACATCTTACCCCAATTGTGTAAAGAAAGTAAATACGAAACAACATAAAATGGGACAGTAAATGAGTAATTGTTACCTAACATAATTTGTTCATAATTCTTTAATGCCTTCGGGAGTTTGGGGATCGGGAGATCCTGCCAAGCAAGGGTGCTTGGCAGGGGTGTCGAGCGCATCTCGGCCGTCCAAAAGTGTTTTGGACGGCCCGGATGCAAAAGTACCGAATGGATTTAAAAAAAAAAAAGGAAAAGGAAAAAGATGTTTCGATCCGGGCCGTTGATTCCGAAATGGACGGCCGGATTGGCCGCTCGGCAGGCACCCCGGGTCCGGAGTTTGGTATGAAGGAATCGACTCCTTTTTCGAACAGTATTTCTTGGATCTGCATCCACCAAAACTCCTCAACCCAAAACTAACTGATCCACAATCCCAAAACTGTGTGAGTGAGTGTTAAGAGGGTTCTCTAGATTGCACCCCAGTCCATAGACAAAGTCATTGACTGAGTAAGAATTTGGAGACCATTTGACTTCTACCCATAGGGCAATTCTTATTTTGATCAAGTCCACTAACTCCTCCCAGCATGGATCCTTGTTTTGGAAAGTCAAAACCAATTCAATCCTCATCTTCCAGATAGACCATATCACACCAAACAGTATACCCAGGGATGGAATTAGGGAAAGGCCAGTAGGGGCGGTCGCCCCTGCAAGAAGAAAAAGAAACATTACTATTATATGTAAAAAAAAAAATCCTAAGAAAGTATATAGGCTCGCCCCTGTATAGAATTTTGAAAAAAAAATATAATAGTAACCTTTAAAATACGAGGATACCAACATTAATTACTAAATGTTAAGGGCTAAAACATAACAAAAAATAAAACTATAGGGTTAATATTGTGAATATTTAAGTAATAAACTTCCACCTTTCATTAGATGGGTTTAGTGTTTTACAGTTTTATTTTATTTTTTGTCCTAAAATCTCAATGGCACACCAAATCCCCCCCCCCCTCTCTCTTGGCACAAACATCCCCAATTGTTAAGATTTCAAAGACAATTTCGAGAAAATAGTGACGGAGGAGAAGAGATTTTGGAAACCCTAAGTAATTTGGTGAAATTTAAGTCGTAGGTATGTCTTTCCCTAATTGTTGTTCTAGGTTTCTACTAATTCTTTGTTTTTTGACTGGTAAAATCAAGTAACATGAAAGCCCATGTACCAAATTCGTCCAGTTGTGATGAATGAAAAAGAAGAAGATGAACAATGAAGAAAAATAGGACACATACATCAAGATCGTTCCCATTAGTTAAACCGATTTATGTATTTACGATATTTTCAATTTTAATGTATTTACGTGATTATGCATGTGTATTTATATTTTTTTCTTGCATGCATGATCGCTCCTGTGTGGTGAAATTCCTGGCTCCATCTCTGAGTATACCTATCCATTTAAAGAAATGGGGAGGATGCAGATTCGTATTTCTTATGTTGTAGCTTTCTATAATGATTGTGCTATCTTGTGTGAGTAACCGTGTTAGATTTATTTGAGGGTTCCAAACTAAAACCAAGTTTGTGTGGCTTAGATGAGCGATGTGAGATAGAAAATACATCACTTTCGTCCTGTAAAGATTGTCCACTCCGGAAAAAGTAAAATCTCCGAATCAAGAAATATAGTACTTCCATTCATTATTCCTTTTAAAGTTTTCAATCATTCTACAACCACAAACAGTTACACAAACCCACTCACATTCACAGTGAGACCCACACACACTATACCTCCAGTGTGTGCCCCCCCAACCAAAAGATGTGAGTGTGTGTGTAAAGTATATGTGTAACTGTTTGTGGTTGAATAATAATTGTAAAGTTTTTGACACCAAATTATGCACGAAAGTACTTCATTTTTATCTAAAAAGTACTTTAGTTTTTGAGGGACGAAGGGTGTGGCGGTGGTGAAGTGATGACGGTGGTGGTGGTAAAGTGATGATGGTGGTGGTGATGATCTGGTGGTGGTGGAGTTGGGATGGGATTTTCGGTAATGCAATAGCCACTACAACAAATTCTATGTTTTTCTACAAAAAATTGTCACTACATGTTAGTTTTTTGTCACAAGAATGTTATGGTGACAAAAAAATTTTGTCGCCCTTTTGTCACAACAAGCCCGTAGGAATAAGCCTGTTGTGACAAAATCTCAAACTCGTCACAAGAAACCAAAAATTATAGTGACGACTAGAGTTTGTCACAAAAGGTTTCAATTGTAGTGACAAAATATTTCGTCACAATTGGTAATTAGTTTGTTGCTATTAGGTTAACTTTTGTCACAATAAATTATTTCCATAAGGTAAAAAAATAGTATAGTGACAAACAATTTTATTGCAAAAACTCAAGCTTTGTCACCAAAAAGTTCTTGAGGTGAAACAAACTTGTTGCAACTGGTACTCTAATTTTGTCACTACAAACTTATGGTGACAAAATACCTATTTATCACAGAAATGGAATAGTAGTCACAACATCATTGAAACAATTGTCACGAAAAATCTGTTCAGACACACCTTTTGTAAATTGACATCCATAAATGAAAATTTTGTATTTCATCAACGTCAATAGTATCCAAATGCTAAATGTTGTCAATATAATCATCCATTGCATAAAATTAATTACATCATCTTGTAAATAAAAAAAACTCCAACACAAATTGCATAAAAGAGTTGAGAGTTACTACAGTACTTCAGTAAAAAGATCCAAATGTAATCTTCCTTTTGAGGTAATTTTTGTGCAGATTTCTCAAAGTCGAAGCTTGCTTCTTTGCCTGATTTTTTCTCTTTTTGCTCCCAAAGTCAAAGAACACGAACATGAACAATAGGTGTGTCTAGTAGTAAAAGCTGGAACTCGTACTTTATACCCGAACTCCATAAGGGTCTTGGTGTTTTAAATTTCTGAAACAAACGCAGAGAAATAATTATTAACTTTTATAGACTCTCCAACAATAGGTGTGTCTCAAACACTCTGTTTTCATAAAAGTTTTGTTTCATTTGACAAATTAAGAATGTCGAAAGCTAAGCACACACAAAGGTCAAAGATCAATAGGTTAGTAACCGCAGTCCCAATCCACAATGCCTTGAGTACTTGACATACTACCATTTCGATAAGGGATGATGAAATAATGCATTTCCTTACTTTAGGTATATGGTCACTAGGATGGACTGGCAATCAAACATAATTTAGACTATCAACGATGCCTAGGGCTGTCCATGAACCCGACCCGACCCGAAAACAGACCCAACGGACGGTTCTAATTACCTTGATCAGTCGGGTTCGGGTCCAGTTAGTCGGATTTCACAAATTGTCGGTCGGGTTTCGAATGTACTGGATAAACTGTCGGATGACCCGACCCGACCGAGACATTTGTATAAAAGAAAAAAACCCCTAATCTACTAATCTTTATCTATTCACATTCATGGTGTCATTGCAGTACCGTTATGTATTATACATCGTACTCTTTTTTCCATCATAAATTAGTGGGGAGCACAAGAAAAATTAGGGACGTGGCGCATTCTGCCTGAGTGGCAGTGAATGAGGAGAAATTATTCTTTGCTTTTGGAGCAAGGACATACATTTGCTACTCAACATATGTGTTGTGATTGGTAAATATTGTGGGTCTCATAATTTTTGTGTTGGTAAATTTGAAGATGAAAAATTATGCCTGGTGTGTTGTAATTAGCGCGGAGTATCACTCCAAGAGCACTCAATAAAAAACATAAAAAGAATGCCACAACTATATAAACAATAATTTATATATTAATATAAAGAATGCCACCAAATTTTTTTTATTGAAGACCGTGCCTAAGAATTTTGAGACTCCACAACGAACAAGGCCTTAGAGACCCATTGGAGAGATGCTCTAAACTTAATTTTTTGGACTCCATTATGAGCCCACAATAGTGATTCTACAATATTGTATGTTTAAAAAATAAGATTAATCGATCATCACTACATACATGAATAATTTCTATAAAATGGACATTTAACATAATATATTTTAGATTACTGAACTAAATATCTTATAAAATTTGTTTATTTAATTACAGATAACCGATCATGTTGAATTTTTTTACGGATGTTATCAACAAAAAGTACGGGATGAATAGTTTGGATCACCGTTGTGTGCCCACAAAGGGTTTGAAGGTGAAGCTCATCCGCCGCCCCGCCCCCCGACTTCGGCATTGATAAGGAAATGGAGGTTCCTCTCATTTTCCGCCCATTTTTTCTTCTTTTCCTTAGGTTTAAAACAGAGTCATAGTCCTTATTCTTTAACAAGATTTCATAGAGCTAGGTTCCTGGAATATAATCATTTTTCACCCTTTCACCTCCCTTTCATGTAAAATGGATCCAATCAAATTCCCTGGCGCACATCCCGGATAAAACGGAACATTTTGTTTCCTCTTACTTGTTTTTTTTTTACCGACCACAAAATTTGTTAATAACTCGATAAAGGGTACATCGAGGAAGCCAAATGCAAGCCACAAGGGATGAGGCAATACATATAGAAAAGAAAAGGAAATAAAAAGAACATGAAAATACATTCAATGAAAAATTGATTGGACCCGAGAACCAGATACAAGTTTGGAGAAAATATATATCGTCCATAACTTTTTATCTATAGTTTTTTTTATATACAATATGAATCTTGTTTGATTGATCTCAATTAATTCTATAATACAAAATCTTAAAAATCTTAAAAAATATTATAAGTTGAAAGAAATAAGAAATTTTGTAGGTGGCACGATTGCTGAAAAGAACACTTATTTCAGAACGGAGGGAGTAACAAAGAGCAAAAAAGTAATCTGAACCCACAACTATAGACTCAGAGGTAACTTAGAAGGTCATAAGTATGAAGAACTAGACTAGACAGAAATTTTCCCTTTGTTCATTTGGAAAGCTAAATATTTAGCCCCTGAACATTTTTACTGGTTTGGGATTAAGGCCTCTATGAATAGGCCAAGCCTGTATATATAGTTTTTGGGCAGAACTTGAAAAAAGTTGGTTTGCTTTTACTATAGCATACTTTTTTGATTTCCTATCCTGATACACACGAGCCTAATAGACGTACGCAATGAATATGGCTTCTCTGTAATCTTAGGTCGACTGCACTTTGCAGTTTAGGTGATTTGAGTCTATTTAGTACTCACCTCTAAAATGCTAGCTTGAGTCTCTTAACTTGTAGGTTCCGTGGAGTAGAACATATGTATAAAATCTTGGGATGCTGATTCATGAAATTAGCATTTTCTTTGAATACACAGGAGGTTGATTTTTTAGAAAAGTCTGTGGTATGTAATCAATCAACTAGCAATGGAACTGAAAGAATTGGAACGGTACCATTTTTCATTATTCTTCTAGCTGCGCATACATGAGTTAAACCAAATCTTAACAAAAATTATTTTATAAACACTTTCAGACAAGGTATTGAAAGCATTATGGAACAGATGACATAAATATATATAAGAAAAGTAAATGAATCCCAACATTTGAAAATTAGGAGATTGGGACCCAAACAGCGACGCTCGGCACTCCCTGGTAAACCACAAACATCATATAATACCCTGGCGGCGCCACCTCTGCACTGGGTGGAGCCCGAAACACAATCCTGTACACTCCATTAGATTCCGAAACAGGGCGGACGATATTCATCTTTACCAATCTCTGCCCCTGTGAAAACGAATGCGTAGAGTAAGGCGCACTTGCAAAATTAACCTCCCAATTCCCCGTCGTGTTTGAATATGGCACCGTTACATACACATTGTAAAGGTTCGACCCATATTGGACCGACTTTGGGGCCTTCGCTATCACCGGCCTCAAAGTTGAGTTGTTTGCTGATAAATAATCGGGGGAAAATGCCTCGATTCTCAGCTCCGTGGGGAAAGGTTGAACCCACGTGTATACCTCATGTGTGTTACTTCCGGCGAGCAAAATTCTTCCGTCGGGCAATAAATTTGCGGTCGAGTGGTACATTCTGGGGATTGTAGTGGGGTTTAGGATCGTAAAGCGGGAGCCCGCAGGTTGGTATAGAATTGGATTCAAACCAGGATTATTTGCCAATCCGTACCCTTGGGACCCCTCTTGAGCCCCGTTGATGATTATTACGTCTCCTGTTGGTAGCATCACCATCTCCCCCATGTTCCGAACAAGCGGCATGTCCTCCATCTCCCAAGCAGGGTTGGGATCAGTTGCCACGATCCCCCCGCAGTTCTCTTGGGCCGGTATCGTCACTTTGTGACCATGGTAGGCGTCGTATTGAGCCCCACCACAAATGACGATCGTGGCCGTGGAATAGTTACCTTCCAATGCTAGCATGGCAGAGGATCCTGCGGATGGGTAGTTACGCGGTCCTCCCCCAATCAGAGGTAAATTTGATATAATCACATTATTCACGTAATCGTATATCACACATTGTTTATCAGCAAATATAAACAGATTTCCGTTTGGGAGAAGGTGAACGTATGGATACAGGTTATCCCCTTCGTTGTCTGACACATTGCCGAGGAACGAGAAATTAATCGCGCCGCCGATTCTCGGTGGGTAATACTCCACGCTGTTGGTGCCGATACCCCCGACTATTATGATAGAACCGTCGGGAAGTATCTGATTCGTGGCGTACCAACGCCCTTGGGACAACGAGATGTTTTGAAGCTCAACCCAATCGCAAGAGGAAGTGGGTTTGCAGGGGGTGAATGTTCGGAACTTGGTGTTGCCGTCGTTGAAGCCGCCGGATTGGAGGAGGGTGCCGTCAGGGAGGAATTGGCCCGAGGAGCACCACGTGTCGGTTTGGATCGTGAGGGGACGGATTTTGTTGGTTTTGAGGTCGAGGAGAGCGGAGTGGGCGGAGCAATCGGTAGTTAAAGCCAGGTCGTTTGGGTCGTGGCGGCATTGTTGGACGCCGTTAACGACTGGGAGCGATAAATTGGACGCGCCGATGTCGGTCCGATCGAGGAGGACGACGGTATTGAACCGGGTGACGGCGGCGTGCATGGCGGCAATGCCAGCGTTTTGCACAATGACTTCCCACGTGCCCCCCTGGGCACGTGTTCCGATGATTGTGAGGGCGAAGCAGAGGAATTGTAGACAGAGGAAAGCGAGAGAGTGTTCACTGTTTAGTTGTGTGTGTCTGCCCTTATTTCTGAGATATATATAGTGAGAATGTGAGACGTATATTTATAGATGAGAGAGAGAGAGAGAGAGAGAGAGAGAGAGAGAGAGAGAGAGAGAGAGAGAGAGAGAGAGAGAGAGAGAGAGAGAATTTCAAACGTGGGGGTTAAGTTGATGTCGACCCTTCACTGTTCTGTAGAGCAAGGGAATTATGAAGTAGTAGTTGCCCAACAGATTAAAAGGGAGTAGGCGAATTTTTGCAAAGGTCAACTGGACGAAAACCCAACGGTCGCCATTCTGCCCTCCACGTCCTCCTCCTCCTCCTCCTTCTTCGTCTTTATTCGCCATGATTTTTCTGGTCCTCTGAGTTTTTATTGTTGTTGTTGTCCTCTGTTTTTGGACACTCTCGAAATAGTCAATGAGTTTCCTACCTAATTTTATTATTTCAAACAAGCATGGTTATTGCAACCATAATTTCTAACTTTTGATAAACATTTCGATCTTACAACTTTAGACAAGCATACCCATCTCTTGGTTGACAGATTCGGCCTTGACTATTTGAGGGCTGAAAGCAAAAATTTAATGTTGAGCCTTGTTTGCTAGTCCATTGTAAAGGGTACCAAAATAAGAGGAGCTACTAAAATATGAAATTTTTCGGAACCTAAATAGATCGAATTTTCGACTTTAGTTCGGAGCCGACCCTGCTGGTCGATGGGTTCCACTGATGCTTGAATGATTGTTGGTTGATTGTTCTTCAATTTTTTTATCCCTCTAAATTTCTAGGGGATGAATGTTGGTTTGCCCAGAGAATAATACTGTTGTCATCCGCTCAGAAGATCAGTGAAGATAGAAATTTCTAGGGGAATAGCTTAAGTAGTTTAATGGAAACAACAACTTTCTTTGAAAGTGGTAACAACATTTTAATTCAATGGATATAGGACAGGGGCGATTCTCCTAAATTCTTTAATAATGGTAACAACAACTTCTTCTTCTTCTTCTTCTTTTTCTTTTTTTTGTGTCAAATGTGAGAAGATTGTATCGATAAACGCCTAGCGACACTGACAAAATAGAGATGATTACAAAGAATTTGGACAAAGCTAAACTAATCGTCTAACAAATACAAAACAAATAAATTACAAGGCAATCGAGGTCTTTTATCCTAACCCAGACATGGCCTGACACAATAGCGTCACGTTTAAACTGCCTAATATCTAATTAGGAGTCTCAAACGAGAAAAAATGCAAAGTTATATAAAGAACATAAGACACCAAATACTCAGATGTACTCCACCCAAGTATGAACGCACTAATGAAATTTTCCAGGTCCTAAATCGATCGAATTTTCGGCTTTAGTTCGAAGCCGACCCGGCAGGTCGATGGGTTCCACTGATGCGGAAATGATTGTTGGTTGATTGTTCTTCAATTTTTTTTTTCCCTCTAAATTTGTAGAGGATGAATGTTGGTTTGCCCAGGGAATAAAACTGTTGTCATCCGCTCAGAAGATCAGTGAAGATAGGAATTTCTAGGCCAGGGGAATAGCTTAAGTAGTTTAATGGAAACAACAACTTACAGAAATTGCTTTAATAATGGAAACAACAACTTTCTTTGAAAGTGGTAACAACATTTTAATTCAATGGATATAGGACAGGGGCGATTCTCCTAAATTCTTTAATAATGGTAACATGCAACAACTTCTTCTTCTTCTTCTTTTTTTTTGTGTGTGTGTGTGTCAAAAGTGAGAAGATTGTATCGATAAACGCCCAGCGACACTGACAAAATAGAGATCATTACAAAGAATTTGGACAAAGCTAAACTAATCGTCTAACAAATACAAAACAAGTAAATTACAAGGCAATCGAGGTCTTTCATCCTAACCCAGACATGGCCTGACACAATAGCGACACGTTTAAACTGCTTAACATCTAATTAGGAGTCTCAAACGAGAAAAAGTGCAGAGTTATATAAAGAACAAAAGACACCAAATACTCAGATGTATTCCACCCAAGTATGAACGCACCAATGAACTCCCAAGAACTACAGATCTGCCAAGCCGCCACGAGTTGTCTCGCCAAAGACATCGTGTAGGGATAGAATATTGAAGCACAAATATCGTTGTTAAGCAACCTTTATTGAGAGAACCCGATCTTTGGACAAATTTCGTCCGAAGATGAAACTAATAACTTTCGTTGAACGAGAGACAAAACTCTCATAGATCAAGAGACAAAACTCTCACAGATCAGACGACAAGTCGTAGATTTGGAGAAACGGAAGGAAGAAAAAAAACAAAGAAAGCGAGTCGGGAGTACCATAGCCCCCCCTCCCGCCGCTGCACACGGGTATGGAACCCACAAGGAGAGGGGAAGGGAGAAGATCGAGGAGTTGTGGTGGCTAGGGTTGAAAGAGAGGAAGAGAGAGACAGGGTTGAGAGAGGTCTGACTTTCCTTGTTACTATGGTAACAACTTCGATCTTCAATCGCTCTCTTTATATTCTCTCTCCGTCCTAAATTGGTTGTCTTCTTTTGAAAAATCATGCATTTTGCACATAAAAAATAGTAATGTGTTTATGAGAATTCTTTTGAAAAATAATTTACACCAATTGTTTCTTCGTAATGAAATCTTATAAATTAGTGTAAAAAATTTGGGAAAAAAATTATCGCTTTTACATTATTTTTTAGGTGCAAATTAAATACATAGTTTCTAAAACGGGCTAGAAATTTGGGATGGAAGAAGTATCTGGTATCGGGGCAGAGCCATGTTTTTTAGTCAGCAAGGTCAAAATTTAGCGAGTTAATTTTTTTATTAGCCAGTCGAAAGAAAAATTAAACTAAAAGGATAATTGTAAGGTGAATATGTGCATGATAGTCTCATTCCTAATATTATCAACTTTCGAAAAAAAGAGAACTATTGGAATTTTTATGCATTTGAAGTAAGTTGGGGCGGCAATTTAGGAATTTTTTGTGGGGTTAAAGTAACTAATTTTGGGTACAAACTATCAAATACCCTTATGGGAAATCAAAGTGAGTGGGATCAACTTAACCTCGATTGCGCGTACCATATATAACTCTGCCGCTGTCTCGAATCTGTGTAACTTTTACTGGTTCTGCCGTATAAAACCACTTTTAGACAACCTTCAACAATTAACAGCTCCATTCAAGTAACATGGGGAAAAACATATTTATGGAGGTCCGTGAATAAGTTGTTACGGAGCGCGATCTCGGCCGTCCGTTTCGACTTTGGACGGTCCTAATGTTAATGAAATTTTTCCAGGGTTAACTCTTCTCCGGAGAAGTTTCAATAAAATCTGAACCGTCCAAGGCCGAAAAGGACGCGCTAGATTGAACGGTTCCGTACGTGAATGGCAAGTTTACGGAAGCTCCATGAAAAAGTTTATGTCGGGGATTAAATGAAGTAATTAGCTTCCCAATACGGTCTGAATTAGTGCTCTTGTTCCTCTTTGGCTTTAGGGGGTTTTAGTCTACAAGTACAACCTTTGTAACTGCATTTATAATGTGTTTCATGGTGTCATTGCAGTACCGTTATGTATTATACATCGTACTCCTTTTTCCATCATAAATTAGTGGGGAGCACAAGATAAATTAGGGACGTGGCGCATTCTTCCTGAGTGGCAGTGAATGAGGAGAAATTATTCTTTGCTTTTGGAGCAAGGACGTACATGTGCTACTCCACATATGTGTTGTGATTGGTAAATATTGTGGGTATCATAATTTTTGTGTTGGTAAATTTGAAGATGAAATTACGCCTGGTGTGTTGTAATTAGCGCGGAGTATCACTCCAAGAACACTCAATAAAAAACATAAAAAGAATGCCACAACTATATAAACAATAATTTATATATTAATATAAAGAATGCCACCAATTTTTTTTTAATTGAAGACCGTACCTAAAATTTTTGAGAATCCACTACGAATAAGGCCTTAGAGACCCATTGGAGAGATGCTCTTAACTTAATTTTTTGGACTCCATTATGAGCTCACAATAGTGATTCTACAATATTGTATGTCTAAAAAATCAGATTAATCGATCATCACTACATACATGAATAATTTCTATAAAATGGACATTTAACATAATATATTTTAGATTACTGAACTATATATCTTATAAAATTTGTTTATTTAATTACGGATGACCGATCAGGTTGAATTTTTTTACGGATGTTATCAACAAAAAGTACGGGATGAATAGTTTGGATCACCGTTGTGTGCCCACAAAGGCAGTGAAGGTGGAGCCCATCCCCCCCCCCCCCCCCCCCCCCCCCCCCCGACTTCGACATTGATAAGGAAATGGAGGTTCCTCTCATTTTACGCCCATTTTTTCTTCTTTTCCTTTGGTTTCTTTTCCTTAGGTTTCAAACAGAGTCATAGTCCTTATTCTTTAACACGATTTCATAGCTAGAGGTTCCTGGAATATAATCATTTTCACCCTTTCACCTCCCTTTCCTGTAAAATGGATCCAATAAAATTCCCGGGCGCACATTCACCCCACCCGAATAAAACGGAACATTTTGTTTCCTCTTACTTGTTTTTTTTTTAACGACCACAAAATTTGTTAATAACTCGATAAAGGGTACATCGAGGAAGCCAAATGCAAGCCACAAGGGATGAGGCAATACATATAGAAAAGAAAAGGAAATAAAAAGAACATGAAAATACATTCAATGAAAAATTGATTGGACCCGAGAACCAGATTCAAGTTTGGAGAAAATATCGTCCATATCTTTTTATCTATAGTTTTTTTTATATACAATATGAATCTTGTTTGATTGATCTCAATTAATTCTATAATACAAAATCTTAAAAATATTATAAGTTGAAAGATATAAGAAATTTTGTAGGTGGCACGATTGCCGAAAAAGAACACTTATTTCAGAACGGAGGGAGTAACAAAGAGCAAAAAAGTAATCTGAACCCTCAACTATAGACTCTGAGGTAACTTAGAAGGTCATAAGTATGAAGAACTAGACTAGACAGAAATTTTCCCTTTGTTCATTGGAAAGCTAAATATTTAGCCCCTGAACATTTTTACTGGTTTGGGATTAAGGCCTCTATGAATAGGCCAAGCCTGTATATATAGTTTTTGGGCAGAACTTGAAAAAAGTTGGTTTGCTTTTACTATAGCATACTTTTTTGATTTCCTATCCTGATACACACGGGCCTAATAGACGTACTCAATGAATATGGCTTCTCTGTAATATTAGGTCGACTGCACTTTGCAGTTTAGGTGATTTGAGTCTATTTAGGACTCACCTCTAAAATGCTAGCTTGAGTCTCTTAACTTGTAGGTTCCGTGGAGTAGAACATATGTATAAAATCTTGGGATGCTGATTCTTGAAATTAGCATTTCCTTTGAATACACAGGAGGTTGATTTTTTAGAAGAGTCTGTGGTATGTAATCAATCAACTAGCAATGGAACTGAAAGAATTGGAACGGTACCATTTTTCATTATTCTTCTGCGCATACATGAGTTAAACCAAATCTTAACAAAAATTATTTTATAAACACTTTCAGACAAGGTATTGAAAGCATTATGGAACAGATGACATAAATATATATAAGAAAAGTAAATGAATCCCAACATTTGAAAATTAGGAGATAGGGACCCAAACAGCGACGCTCGGCACACCCTGGTAAACCACAAACATCATATAATACCCTGGCGGCGCCACCTCTGCACTGGGTGGAGCCCGAAACACAATCATGTACACTCCATTAGATTCCGAAACAGGGTGGACGATATTCATCTTTACCAATCTCTGCCCCTGTGAAAACGAATGCGTAGAGTAAGGCGCACTTGCAAAATTAACCTCCCAATTCCCCGTCGTGTTTGAATATGGCACCGTTACATACACATTGTAAAGCTTCGACCCATATTGGACCGACTCTGGGGCCTTCGCTATCACCGGCCTCAAAGTTGAGTTGTTTGCTGATAAATAATCGGGGGAAAATGCCTCGATTCTCAGCTCCGTGGGGAAAGGCTGAACCCACGTGTATACCTCATGTGTGTTACTTCCGGCGAGCAAAATTCTTCCGTCAGGCAATAAATTTGCGGTCGAGTGGTACATTCTGGGGATTGTAGTGGGGTTTAGGATCGTAAAGCGGGAGCCCGCAGGTTGGTCTGGTTGGTATAGAATTGGATTCAAACCAGGATTATTTGCCAATCCGTACCCTTGGGACCCCTCTTGAGCCCCGTTGATGATTATTACGTCTCCTGTTGGCAGCATCACCATCTCCCCCATGTTCCGAACAAGCGGCATGTCCTCCATCTCCCAAGCAGGGTTAGGATCAGTTGCCACGATCCGCCCGCAGTTCTCTTGGGCCGGTCTCGTCACTTTGTGACCATGGTAGGCGTCGTATTGAGCCCCACCACAAATGACGATCGTGGCCGTGGAATAGTTACCTTCCAATGCTAGCATGGCAGAGGATCCTGCGGATGGGTAGTTACGCGGTCCTCCCCCAATCAGAGGTAAATTTGATATAATCACATTATTCACGTAATCGTATATCACACATTGTTTATCAGCAAATATAAACAGATTTCC
Source organism: Rhododendron henanense subsp. lingbaoense (assembly GCA_020567845.1). NCBI lineage: Eukaryota > Viridiplantae > Streptophyta > Magnoliopsida > Ericales > Ericaceae > Rhododendron > Rhododendron henanense. Next base: position 42,553,570 of record CM036318.1, read on the forward strand.
GTTTGGGAGAAGGTGAACGTATGGATACAGGTTATCCCCTTCGTTGTCTGACACATTGCCGAGGAACGAGAAATTAATCGCGCCGCCGATTCTCGGTGGGTAATACTCCACGCTGTTGGTTCCGATACCCCCGACTATTATGATAGAACCGTCGGGAAGTATCTGATTCGTGGCGTACCAACGCCCTTGGGACAACGAGATGTTTTGAAGCTCAACCCAATCGCAAGAGGAAGTGGGTTTGCAGGGGGTGAATGTTCGGAACTTGGTGTTGCCGTCGTTGAAGCCGCCGGATTGGAGGAGGGTGCCGTCAGGGAGGAATTGGCCCGAGGAGCACCACGTGTCGGTTTGGATCGTGAGGGGACGGATTTTGTTGGTTTTGAGGTCGAGGAGAGCGGAGTGGGCGGAGCAATCGGTCGTTAAAGCCAGGTCGTTTGGGTCGTGGCGGCATTGTTGGACGCCGTTAACGATTGGGAGCGATAAATTGGACGGGCCGATGTCGGTCCGATCGAGGAGGACGACGGTATTGAACGGGGTGACGGCGGCGTGCATGGCGGCAATGCCAGCGTTTTGCACAATGACTTCCCACGTGCCCCCCTGGGCACGTGTTCCGATGATTGTGAGGGCGAAGCAGAGGAATTGTAGACAGAAGAAAATGGGAGCGGCCATAGTGAAAGCGAGAGAGTGTTCACGGTTTAGTTGTGTGTGTCTGCCCTTATTTCTGAGATATATATAGTGAGAATGTGAGACGTATATTAATAGATGAGAGAGAGAGAGAATTTCAAATGTGGGGGTTAGAGAGAGAATGTCAAATGTGGGGGTTAAGTTGATGTCGACCCTTCACTGTTCTTTCTGTTGAGCAAGGGAATTCGGAGAATCTTTGAGTTGGGGAAAATTATGAAGTAGTAGGCGAATTTTTGCAAAGGTCAACTGAACGAAAACCCAACGTCCGCCATTCTGCCCTGCACGTCCTCCTCCTTCTTCGTCTTTATTCGCCATGATTTTTCTGGTCGTTTGAGTTTTTATTGTTGTTGTTGTCCTCCGTTTTTGGACACTCTCGAAATAGTCAATGAGTTTCCCACCTAATTTTATTATTACAAACAAGCATGGTTATTACAACCATAATTTCTAACTTTCGATAAACATATCGATCTTACAACTTTAGACAAGCATACCCACCAATTGGTCGACGGATTCGGCCCTGACTATTTTAGGGCCTAAAGCGAAAATTTAATGTTTAGCCTTGTTTGCTAGACCATTGTAAAGGGTACCAAAATAAGAGGAGCGCGCTACTAAAATTTGAAATTTTCCAGGTCCTAAATCGATCGAATTTTCGGCTTTAGTTCGAAGCCGACCCGGCAGGTCGATGGGTTCCACTGATGCGGAAATGATTGTTGCTTGATTGTTCTTCAATTTTTTTTTTCCCTCTAAATTTGTAGAGGACGAATGTTGGTTTGCCCAGGGAATAAAACTGTTGTCATCCGCTCAGAAGATCAGTGAAGATAGGAATTTCTAGGCCAGGGGAATAGCTTAAGTAGTTTAATGGAAACAACAACTTACAGAAATTGCTTTAATAATGGAAACAACAACTTTCTTTGAAAGTGGTAACAACATTTTAATTCAATGGATATAGGACAGGGGCGATTCTCCTAAATTCTTTAATAATGGTAACATGCAACAACTTCTTCTTCTTCTTCTTTTTTTGTGTGTGTGTGTCAAAAGTGAGAAGATTGTATCGATAAACGCCCAGCGACACTGACAAAATAGAGATCATTACAAAGAATTTGGACAAAGCTAAACTAATCGTCTAACAAATACAAAACAAGTAAATTACAAGGCAATCGAGGTCTTTCATCCTAACCCAGACATGGCCTGACACAATAGCGACACGTTTAAACTGCTTAACATCTAATTAGGAGTCTCAAACGAGAAAAAGTGCAGAGTTATATAAAGAACAAAAGACACCAAATACTCAGATGTACTCCACCCAAGTATGAACGCACCAATGAAATCCCAAGAACTACAGATCTGCCAAGCCGCCACGAGTTGTCTCGCCAAAGACATCGTGTAGGGATAGAATATTGAAGCACAAATATCGTTGTTAAGCAACCTTTATTGAGAGAACCCGATCTTTGGACAAATTTCGTCCGAAGATGAAACTAATAACTTTCGTTGAACGAGAGACAAAACTCTCATAGATCAAGAGACAAAACTCTCACAGATCAGACGACAAGTCGTAGATTTGGAGAAACGGAAGGAAGAAAAAAAACAAAGAAAGCGAGTCGGTAGTACCATAGCCCCCCCTCCCGCCGCTGCACACGGGTATGGAACCCACAGGGAGAGGGGAAGGGAGAAGATCGAGGAGTTGTGGTGGCTAGGGTTGAAAGAGAGGAAGAGAGAGACAGGGTTGAGAGAGGTCTGACTTTCCTTGTTACTATGGTAACAACTTCGATCTTCAATCGCTATCTTTATATTCTCTCTCCGTCCTAAATTGGTTGTCTTCTTTTGAAAAATCATGCATTTTGCACATAAAAAATAGTAATGTGTTTATGAGAATTCTTTTGAAAAATAATTTACACCAATTGTTTCTTTGTAATGAAATCTTATAAATTAGTGTAAAAAATTTGGGAAAAAAATTATCGCTTTTACATTATTTTTAGGTGCAAATTAAATACATAGTTTCTAAAACGGGCTAGAAATTTGGGATGGAAGAAGTATCTGGTATCGGGGCAGAGCCATGTTTTTTAGTCAGCAAGGTCAAAATTTAGCGAGTTAATTTTTTTATTAGCCAGTCGAAAGAAAAATTAAAATAAAAGGATAATTGTAAGGTGAATATGTGCATGATAGTCTCATTCCTAATATTATCAACTTTCGAAAAAAAGAGAACTATTGGAATTTTTATGCATTTGAAGTAAGTTGGGGCGGCAATTTAGGAATTTTTTGTGGGGTTAAAGTAACTAATTTTGGGTACAAACTATCAAATACCCTTATGGGAAATCAAAGTGAGTGGGATCAACTTAACCTCGATTGCGCGTACCATATATAACTCTGCCGCTGTCTCGAATCTGTGTAACTTTTACTGGTTCTGCCGTATAAAACCACTTTTAGACAACCTTCAACAATTAACAGCTCCATTCAAGTAACATGGGGAAAAACATATTTATGGAGGTCCGTGAATAAGTTGTTACGGAGCGCGATCTCGGCCGTCCGTTTCGACTTTGGACGGTCCTAATGTTAATGAAATTTTTCCAGGGTTAACTCTTCTCCGGAGAAGTTTCAATAAAATCTGAACCGTCCAAGGCCGAAAAGGACGCGCTAGATTGAACGGTTCCGTACGTGAATGGCAAGTTTACGGAAGCTCCATGAAAAAGTTTATGTCGGGGATTAAATGAAGTAATTAGCTTCCCAATACGGTCTGAATTAGTGCTCTTGTTCCTCTTTGGCTTTAGGGGGTTTTAGTCTACAAGTACAACCTTTGTAACTGCATTTATAATGTGTTTCATGATGTCATTGCAGTACCGTTATGTATTATACATCGTACTCTTTTTTCCATCATAAATTAGTGGGGAGCACAAGATAAATTAGGGACGTGGCGCATTCTTCCTGAGTGGCAGTGAATGAGGAGAAATTATTCTTTGCTTTTGGAGCAAGGACGTACATGTGCTACTCCACATATGTGTTGTGATTGGTAAATATTGTGGGTATCATAATTTTTGTGTTGGTAAATTTGAAGATGAAATTACGCCTGGTGTGTTGTAATTAGCGCGGAGTATCACTCCAAGCAGGGCCGGCCCTGATGATTGGGTTGCCCAAGCCCGACTCCAAACTTGGTTGCCCATGTACTTTTAAGTCGTACTCCCTCCGTCCCGAAATAAATATTCGGCGCCCAACTTTAAGCCTTTTAAAAGATGCAATTTTTTCTAAAAAGAATTAATTTTTTTTTTATCAACTGGTTCTTTTAAGTTGCGAAATTTTTGATTTTTTTAATAAAAAAAATACATATTTTTAAAGGCTTAGGTTTGCGCGGCAAATATTTATTTAGGGATGGATGAGGTAATAAATAGAAAGACATACCTAAATCATCATAGTATTGTGCTTTTAGCTTGAATTATATCAAAAAATCAAAATCTTAATCATAATGTAACCTCAGTTATATTGCTTTATGATCACTCCTCTCTGCCGAAGCAACTGTAACATGTATATTCAACTAAATCGATAAGCAATCACATACCATTTGGTAACCGCCATCTTACTGATAAGACTTTATAATCATACAATTGAGAAACAATTTGAAGGGATTTGAACTAGAAACTTAATGAAACTAACTCTCAAAAAATTTAAGAAGTACAAATCTTTTTTTAGCAAAAAAGCCTACTAAGGTTAAAATTAAGTGAGGTTTTTTTTTTTTTTTGAAGAGAGTGGGTTATATTTTTCAATGTAGACATTGTAACGTTTGTACTCCGTATCAGTTATTGTAATCAAAAGGAATATGATTATAAAATAGTTTGACCAAATAAAAAGAAACAAAATAAAAGTAGGAGCCTTAAGCAAACTAAAAAAGAAAGTGAAAAAGGAAAGATGTTCTATGGAGGGAAAGATGAAGCAGGCCAGCAGGGCTCCCTTGGGGCAACAAAATAACGTAAGAGGGGTGGGTGGCGTGGGACTCGAACCTGCCTCTATTCTAGGGAGAAGACACGACCGTTCCGCTGTGGCAAAGAGCCGACATTGCTTTTCAAGCGCTAACCTACATATTTATAACATACTTTGTTAAATTTTTTTTTATTTTGGTTGCCCTGCGGTGGGGGGTTGCCCAAGCCGGAGGGCTTGTGGGGCTTACCCCGGGGCCGGCCCTGACTCCAAGAACACTCAATAAAAAACATAAAAAGAATGCCACAACTATATAAACAATAATTTATATATTAATATAAAGAATGCCACCAATTTTTTTTTAATTGAAGACCGTACCTAAAAATTTTGAGAATCCACTACGAATAAGGCCTTAGAGACCCATTGGAGAGATGCTCTTAACTTAATTTTTTGGACTCCATTATGAGCTCACAATAGTGATTCTACAATATTGTATGTCTAAAAAATCAGATTAATCGATCATCACTACATACATGAATAATTTCTATAAAATGGACATTTAACATAATATATTTTAGATTACTGAACTATATATCTTATAAAATTTGTTTATTTAATTACGGATGACCGATCAGGTTGAATTTTTTTACGGATGTTATCAACAAAAAGTACGGGATGAATAGTTTGGATCACCGTTGTGTGCCCACAAAGGCAGTGAAGGTGGAGCCCATCCCCCCCCCCCCCCCCCCCGACTTCGACATTGATAAGGAAATGGAGGTTCCTCTCATTTTACGCCCATTTTTTCTTCTTTTCCTTTGGTTTCTTTTCCTTAGGTTTCAAACAGAGTCATAGTCCTTATTCTTTAACACGATTTCATAGCTAGAGGTTCCTGGAATATAATCATTTTCACCCTTTCACCTCCCTTTCCTGTAAAATGGATCCAATAAAATTCCCGGGCGCACATTCACCCCACCCGAATAAAACGGAACATTTTGTTTCCTCTTACTTGTTTTTTTTTTAACGACCACAAAATTTGTTAATAACTCGATAAAGGGTACATCGAGGAAGCCAAATGCAAGCCACAAGGGATGAGGCAATACATATAGAAAAGAAAAGGAAATAAAAAGAACATGAAAATACATTCAATGAAAAATTGATTGGACCCGAGAACCAGATTCAAGTTTGGAGAAAATATCGTCCATATCTTTTTATCTATAGTTTTTTTTATATACAATATGAATCTTGTTTGATTGATCTCAATTAATTCTATAATACAAAATCTTAAAAATATTATAAGTTGAAAGATATAAGAAATTTTGTAGGTGGCACGATTGCCGAAAAAGAACACTTATTTCAGAACGGAGGGAGTAACAAAGAGCAAAAAAGTAATCTGAACCCTCAACTATAGACTCTGAGGTAACTTAGAAGGTCATAAGTATGAAGAACTAGACTAGACAGAAATTTTCCCTTTGTTCATTGGAAAGCTAAATATTTAGCCCCTGAACATTTTTACTGGTTTGGGATTAAGGCCTCTATGAATAGGCCAAGCCTGTATATATAGTTTTTGGGCAGAACTTGAAAAAAGTTGGTTTGCTTTTACTATAGCATACTTTTTTGATTTCCTATCCTGATACACACGGGCCTAATAGACGTACTCAATGAATATGGCTTCTCTGTAATATTAGGTCGACTGCACTTTGCAGTTTAGGTGATTTGAGTCTATTTAGGACTCACCTCTAAAATGCTAGCTTGAGTCTCTTAACTTGTAGGTTCCGTGGAGTAGAACATATGTATAAAATCTTGGGATGCTGATTCTTGAAATTAGCATTTCCTTTGAATACACAGGAGGTTGATTTTTTAGAAGAGTCTGTGGTATGTAATCAATCAACTAGCAATGGAACTGAAAGAATTGGAACGGTACCATTTTTCATTATTCTTCTGCGCATACATGAGTTAAACCAAATCTTAACAAAAATTATTTTATAAACACTTTCAGACAAGGTATTGAAAGCATTATGGAACAGATGACATAAATATATATAAGAAAAGTAAATGAATCCCAACATTTGAAAATTAGGAGATAGGGACCCAAACAGCGACGCTCGGCACACCCTGGTAAACCACAAACATCATATAATACCCTGGCGGCGCCACCTCTGCACTGGGTGGAGCCCGAAACACAATCATGTACACTCCATTAGATTCCGAAACAGGGTGGACGATATTCATCTTTACCAATCTCTGCCCCTGTGAAAACGAATGCGTAGAGTAAGGCGCACTTGCAAAATTAACCTCCCAATTCCCCGTCGTGTTTGAATATGGCACCGTTACATACACATTGTAAAGCTTCGACCCATATTGGACCGACTCTGGGGCCTTCGCTATCACCGGCCTCAAAGTTGAGTTGTTTGCTGATAAATAATCGGGGGAAAATGCCTCGATTCTCAGCTCCGTGGGGAAAGGCTGAACCCACGTGTATACCTCATGTGTGTTACTTCCGGCGAGCAAAATTCTTCCGTCAGGCAATAAATTTGCGGTCGAGTGGTACATTCTGGGGATTGTAGTGGGGTTTAGGATCGTAAAGCGGGAGCCCGCAGGTTGGTCTGGTTGGTATAGAATTGGATTCAAACCAGGATTATTTGCCAATCCGTACCCTTGGGACCCCTCTTGAGCCCCGTTGATGATTATTACGTCTCCTGTTGGCAGCATCACCATCTCCCCCATGTTCCGAACAAGCGGCATGTCCTCCATCTCCCAAGCAGGGTTAGGATCAGTTGCCACGATCCGCCCGCAGTTCTCTTGGGCCGGTCTCGTCACTTTGTGACCATGGTAGGCGTCGTATTGAGCCCCACCACAAATGACGATCGTGGCCGTGGAATAGTTACCTTCCAATGCTAGCATGGCAGAGGATCCTGCGGATGGGTAGTTACGCGGTCCTCCCCCAATCAGAGGTAAATTTGATATAATCACATTATTCACGTAATCGTATATCACACATTGTTTATCAGCAAATATAAACAGATTTCCGTTTGGGAGAAGGTGAACGTATGGATACAGGTTATCCCCTTCGTTGTCTGACACATTGCCGAGGAACGAGAAATTAATCGCGCCGCCGATTCTCGGTGGGTAATACTCCACGCTGTTGGTTCCGATACCCCCGACTATTATGATAGAACCGTCGGGAAGTATCTGATTCGTGGCGTACCAACGCCCTTGGGACAACGAGATGTTTTGAAGCTCAACCCAATCGCAAGAGGAAGTGGGTTTGCAGGGGGTGAATGTTCGGAACTTGGTGTTGCCGTCGTTGAAGCCGCCGGATTGGAGGAGGGTGCCGTCAGGGAGGAATTGGCCCGAGGAGCACCACGTGTCGGTTTGGATCGTGAGGGGACGGATTTTGTTGGTTTTGAGGTCGAGGAGAGCGGAGTGGGCGGAGCAATCGGTCGTTAAAGCCAGGTCGTTTGGGTCGTGGCGGCATTGTTGGACGCCGTTAACGATTGGGAGCGATAAATTGGACGGGCCGATGTCGGTCCGATCGAGGAGGACGACGGTATTGAACGGGGTGACGGCGGCGTGCATGGCGGCAATGCCAGCGTTTTGCACAATGACTTCCCACGTGCCCCCCTGGGCACGTGTTCCGATGATTGTGAGGGCGAAGCAGAGGAATTGTAGACAGAAGAAAATGGGAGCGGCCATAGTGAAAGCGAGAGAGTGTTCACGGTTTAGTTGTGTGTGTCTGCCCTTATTTCTGAGATATATATAGTGAGAATGTGAGACGTATATTAATAGATGAGAGAGAGAGAGAATTTCAAATGTGGGGGTTAGAGAGAGAATGTCAAATGTGGGGGTTAAGTTGATGTCGACCCTTCACTGTTCTTTCTGTTGAGCAAGGGAATTCGGAGAATCTTTGAGTTGGGGAAAATTATGAAGTAGTAGGCGAATTTTTGCAAAGGTCAACTGAACGAAAACCCAACGTCCGCCATTCTGCCCTGCACGTCCTCCTCCTTCTTCGTCTTTATTCGCCATGATTTTTCTGGTCGTTTGAGTTTTTATTGTTGTTGTTGTCCTCCGTTTTTGGACACTCTCGAAATAGTCAATGAGTTTCCCACCTAATTTTATTATTACAAACAAGCATGGTTATTACAACCATAATTTCTAACTTTCGATAAACATATCGATCTTACAACTTTAGACAAGCATACCCACCAATTGGTCGACGGATTCGGCCCTGACTATTTTAGGGCCTAAAGCGAAAATTTAATGTTTAGCCTTGTTTGCTAGACCATTGTAAAGGGTACCAAAATAAGAGGAGCGCGCTACTAAAATTTGAAATTTTCCAGGTCCTAAATCGATCGAATTTTCGGCTTTAGTTCGAAGCCGACCCGGCAGGTCGATGGGTTCCACTGATGCGGAAATGATTGTTGCTTGATTGTTCTTCAATTTTTTTTTTCCCTCTAAATTTGTAGAGGACGAATGTTGGTTTGCCCAGGGAATAAAACTGTTGTCATCCGCTCAGAAGATCAGTGAAGATAGGAATTTCTAGGCCAGGGGAATAGCTTAAGTAGTTTAATGGAAACAACAACTTACAGAAATTGCTTTAATAATGGAAACAACAACTTTCTTTGAAAGTGGTAACAACATTTTAATTCAATGGATATAGGACAGGGGCGATTCTCCTAAATTCTTTAATAATGGTAACATGCAACAACTTCTTCTTCTTCTTCTTTTTTTGTGTGTGTGTGTGTCAAAAGTGAGAAGATTGTATCGATAAACTGTTAGTTCTATATTTATTAAGTGTGGCTCACATGACTTGTCATCTTATTATTGTATTTATGTATTATATTTATTAAAACTTGGATATTAGATTTAAGTTAATTACCCATATATAATGGTACCTCTATGAATAGTTGCCTAATACTTCCTTGATGGAAGGAAGTCTAAGGGGTGCGACTATTGGAAAGGGTGTGACTCTTGGTGAAGAGTCACGAGGTGTGACTCTTGGCGAAGAGTCACATATTGGGTTGTGACTATTGGAAAAGGGTCCCTGTCTATCTATATAAAGGCCTGTGATTACCATCAAGTTATGGGATTAACGTGATATAGAATAGACCGGAAATCCTACCCATTTCTCTCGAAACAAAACAGTGAGAGTTGTGAGTGTTAGACAATTTGGTTCAAGATCAAAACGGTGTCCGGATTTCTCAAGACTTAAACACCATGACAGAAGGTAAGTATTTTTCCGCTGCATATTTGTTTTTGATTCTCCCATATAGGTTTATCATTTGGTATCAGAGCCAACCTTCATGTCATTGTGTTTAGTCGTATGAATTACTAGATTACCGAAACTTCAATCTATTGTATCGACCCATTTCAGTATTGATCTTGGCTCTTGTGGGTTTGTTGACAAAGTCAATCAGAGCATTTCTTTTGCTTCTTTAATGCTCACTGTAAATCCCGGGACTTCGACATTGTTGTCGATTTCCATCACCGGTCCATGATTTTGCCATTATAAAATTGGTTCCTGATTTGTTTGGTTTCTCTGACTTTCAATATGGTCTGTTTTGTATTCTTAGTTCCATTAGGCATTAACAGATCATCGTTCTTTATGTTTCTGAGTTCTACGGTCATGGAATTTAGTGCTAAACATAAATCTGATTAAGTTTACTATAGCATGTTAGTCAAAGGTTTTATTATTGTGGTGGTTTTTCCGAAATCCTTTCGGTTACAGTTGTATTCAACCGATTTGCTAAGTCATTTATTTGGTTGAACAGTGCTTTTGTTTTTCTGTGTGTAGATGGCATATTTTAATGTTTTATGGGCTACGGGCATGTTGTTAAGGCATTTCATGTAATGCATATGTACTTTGGTTAAACTGTACTCCATGCTACTTAGTTTACTTTTGATGAATAATGCCAAAATCTATAGTTTAAGAATAGCCACAGCATCTTAAAATAAACTTATGTTAGAGTATTTACTTTGGCATTTTCATATTGCAATTATGTGGTTATGAATTTTACTTGGCCCCACAGGGAAGTAATTATACATAATTGGATTAAGATAGTAAGTCAAACAATAAAAGTTTAGATATCGTTAACCCACAGGTATGAGATCTTTTCTGTAAGTGTTTGCTTGCCAGTCTTATACTAAAAGAAATTAACGAGTCTAATGCATGTCGCAATCTTTACCCACAGGAAGATTTAGATTTGTTACTGAATTTAACATTGGTTGGTTCAGATTAAGTTTATTACTTCAAAGCATTGATATTCGTACGTATTCTTGGTTAATATTGCAGTTGGTACTACCTCTTTAATGTCTAGTGAGTCTTCTCGTATTCCGTTCTTAAGTGGTGAAAATTTTTCGGAGTGGAAGGACAAAGTCCTTTTGGCATTAGGGTGTATGGATCTCGATTTGGCAATTCGTGAGGACGAACCACCAAAGCCCACGAACGAGAGTTCAATTGCAGTTAGGATTGCCTATGATCGTTGGGAGCGATCTAATCGCTTAAGTTTGATGCTTATAAAGACTCATATCAGTTCTAGCATCAGAAACTCGATCCCATCATGCGACAAGGTAAAGGACTACATGAAGGCTATTGAAGAGCAGTTTGTTAGTTCTGATAAGGCACTCGCAAACACCCTAATGAATAGGTTATCAGGAATGAAACACAATAGTTCTAGAAGTGTGTGTGAACACATTATGGAAATGAGGGACATCGTGGCTCGCTTGAAGTCCTTGGAGATTGAGATATCTGACTCATTCCTTGTTCATTTCATACTCAATTCTCTTTCTGCTGAGTTTGGACCATTCAAAATTTCTTACAACACACATAAGGAAAAATGGTCCATCAATGAACTTCTTACCATGTGTGTTCAAGAAGAGGAGAGGTTGAAGCATGAGAATATAGAGAGTGCTCATTTTGCGACACAGAAAGTTGAACAAGGAAAGAAAGGCAAGAATGGTCCAAATTTGAAGAAGATTGGAAAACAATCTTTTAAGCGTCATGGCAAGAAGGATGCTTGTTTCTTCTGCAAGAAAAAAGGACATATGAAGAAGGATTGCTCCAAGTATAAGGAATGGCTTAAAAAGAAAGGTAATCTTTGGTCTCTAGTGTGTTATGAGTCAAATTTTGTCAATGTTCATCAAAATGATTGGTGGATTGATTCGGGTACTACAATTCACATTGCCAATATCATGCAGGGATTTCTCAGCCTAAGGAAACCGACGGGAAGTGAACAAGGCATCTACTCTGGAAATGGGATGCGTTCGCACGTTGAAGCTGTGGGAACTTTTAGACTAGTTTTAGAAAGTGGTTTTGTTTTAGATCTTGTAAACACATTTTACATTCCATCGTTTTCTAAGAATCTGATTTCTGTATCTAAGCTAGTACCGTATGGTTTTGAGTTTAAATTTAGTGGACCACATTTTTATTTTATTAAAGATTCTTCAATTGTTGGTTCTGGTTCACTTGTTAGTGGTTTATACAAATTGAATTTGGATCCTAATTTTGAACAAAGTCTTTTAACCCTGCATGTTGACATTGGCACTAAGCGTAACATTATTGATGAGACATCCTCCACATTATGGCATAGGAGATTGGGACACGTCTCCATGGATAGGATTAAGAGGTTGGTAAAAGATGGAGTGCTGACGACTTTAGATTTTTCCAACTTCGGTACTTGTGTGGCCTGCATAAAAGGAAAGCAGACCAACAAGAACAGTAAGGGTGCCAAAAGGAGTGATGGACTACTTGAAATCATTCACACTGATATCTGTGAATTTTCTACTCCTTGCTTAAATGGTCAGAGATATTTTATCTCATTCATTGATGATTATTCTCGATTTATGTATCTCTATCTTCTATTTGATAAATCTGAGGCACTTGATGCTTTTAAGGAATATAAGAAAGAAGTAGAGAAACAATTAGGAAAACAAATCAAGATAGTCCGATCTGATAGGGGTGGAGAATATTATGGTAGATACACAGAAATGGGACAAAGACCGGGTCCATTTGCTAATTTTCTAAAGGATGAAGGCATTGTTGCTCAGTATACCATGCCGGGTACACCACAACAAAATGGTGTAGCAGAAAGGCGAAATCGTACTCTTATGGATATGGTAAGGAGTATGCTTAGCAACTCTAGTGTTCCTAAATTTTTGTGGAGTGAAGCCTTAAAGACAGCAGTGTACATCTTAAACAGGGTTCCATCTAAGGCAGTTCCTAAAACGCCTTTTGAGTTATGGAAAGGATGGAAACCGAGTTTGAGACATATGCATATATGGGGCTGTCCAGTTGAGGTTAAAGTATATAATCCACAATTAAAGAAGCTAGACCCAAGAACAGTCAGTGGATATTTCATTGGCTATGCAGAAAAGTCAAAGGGCTATAAGTTTTATTGTCCTTCACACACACCTAGAATTGTTGAGGCTAGAAATGCTAAGTTCATTGAGGATATTGACATAAGTGGGAGTAAATCCCAAAGAATTGAGTGGGAGCAATCCCCAGGTTCTGTTACTGCGCCTGAGCATGAAGAAAAATTGGTTGTCATACAAGATAACCAGCAAGATATTCTTCATGAACATGAAAATGGAGAACCTCCAACTGATCAACAAAGGCCAGTCAACACAGATTCTTCAACTCAAAATCCTCCAAATGTAAATGAGGTTGTAGAAATACGAAAATCCTCAAGAATAAAGAAGTTAGCCATTTCTAGTGATTATTTAGTGTACTTGATGGAGTCTGATTATGATATTGGACCTAAAGATGATCCTATTTCATTTACTGATGCTGTGAATGGGGAAAATTCTAATTATTGGTATGAAGCCATGAAGGAAGAGATGGAGTCCATGGCTAAGAATCAAGTTTGGGAAATTGTAGAGTTACCTAAAGGAGTCAAAGCAGTTGGCTGTAAATGGGTCTATAAGACTAAAACAGACTCGAATGGTAACATTGAACGATATAAGGCCAGACTTGTAGCCAAGGGTTTCACTCAAAGAGAAGGCATTGATTACCATAATACTTTTTCTCCAGTTTCTAAGAAGGATTCATTTAGAATAATTATGGCATTAGTAGCTCACTTTGATTTAGAGTTACATCAGATGGATGTCAAAACAGCATTCTTAAATGGGGATCTTGAAGAAGAAGTATACATGAAGCAACCTGAGGGTTTCTATTCTGATAACAATAGTCACTTAGTTTGCAAACTTAAGAAATCTATATATGGACTAAAACAAGCCTCCCGACAATGGTATTTAAAATTTCACAATGTCATTACTTCTTATGGTTTCACGGAGAATGTTGTGGATACATGTATATACCTTAAGATCAGTGGGAGTAAGTATATTTTCTTAGTTCTATATGTGGATGATATTTTGCTTGCAACTAATGATTTGGGCCTGCTGCATGATACTAAATTGTATCTTTCTCAAAATTTTGAAATGAAGGATATGGGTGAAGCCTCCTATGTCATAGGCATAGAGATTCATAGAGATAGATCTAAAGGAACATTAGGACTATCTCATAGAGCCTACATTGAAAAAGTTTTGAAGAAATTCAACATGAGTGAATGTAGTCCTAATGCAGCGCCTATCTTGAAGGGTGACAAATTTAGTTTGAGTCAATGTCCGAAAAATGCTTTGGAGAAGGAACAAATGACGAGTATTCCATATGCATCTGCCGTAGGTAGCTTGATGCATGCCTTAGTTTGCACAAGGCCAGATATTGCATTTGCTGTAGGAATGCTTGGCAGATACCAAAGCAATCCAGGGATAGAACATTGGAAGGCCGCTAAAAAGGTTATGAGGTATCTACAGGGAACCAAAAACTTGATGCTTACCTATAAGCATGTCGACTGTCTCGAAGTGGTTGGATATTCAGATTCAGATTTTGCGGGTTGTCAAGATTCTCGGAAGTCCACTTTGGGATATGTTTTTATGTTAGCAGGAGGTGTTGTATCATGGAAGAGTGCTAAGGAGACAATTGTTGCTTCGTCAACAATGGAAGCGGAGTTTATAGCATGCTTTGAAGCAAGTTCACAGGCTGTATGGTTAAAGAATTTTATCACAGGGCTTCAGATTGTGGACTCGATATCTAAGCCGATTAAAATTTTCTGTGATAATTCGGCTGCGGTTTTCTTCTCTAACAACAACAAAAGTGGAAGTCGGACCAAGCATATTGACATCAAGTATCTTGCTGTTAGAGAGAGAGTTAGGAAACAAGAAGTCATTATAGAACATATAAGTACAGATTTGATGGTTGCAGATCCCATGACAAAAGGGCTCACAGTTAAAATATTTTCGAAGCATGTTGAGCGTATGGGTTTAGTTAGCTAACTTTTGGTTTGATTTCTTGTTATCTGTACTTTTAGAGTTTGTCAATACAGTAACATGTTAATTTGTGCACATCTAAGTTATTTTTATGACATGTTGTCTATTGGGACATATAAGCCGACTTTTGGACCCAAATGACTTGTTGGAAGTTATTCATAAAGCATTATATCACAAGTTATTGAGAGACTCGTACAATGTAATACATGGAAGGAAATGTTCATCTTAGTAGCATAACTGCCATGATTCGTGTGTTAAGTCTCTTAACTAATGGTTATTATTTGGGTAGTTTTGTATGGCCATATTCAATGTTTAATATCTTTTATCCAAGCATTTTAAAATTGATATATCATGTGAGCCAAGTGGGAGAATGTTAGTTCTATATTTATTAAGTGTGGCTCACATGACTTGTCATCTTATTATTGTATTTATGTATTATATTTATTAAAACTTGGATATTAGATTTAAGTTAATTACCCATATATAATGGTACCTCTATGAATAGTTGCCTAATACTTCCTTGATGGAAGGAAGTCTAAGGGGTGCGACTATTGGAAAGGGTGTGACTCTTGGTGAAGAGTCACGAGGTGTGACTCTTGGCGAAGAGTCACATATTGGGTTGTGACTATTGGAAAAGGGTCCCTGTCTATCTATATAAAGGCCTGTGATTACCATCAAGTTATGGGATTAACGTGATATAGAATAGACCGGAAATCCTACCCATTTCTCTCCAAACAAAACAGTGAGAGTTGTGAGTGTTAGACAATTTGGTTCAAGATCAAAACGGTGTCCGGATTTCTCAAGACTTAAACAACATGACAGAAGGTAAGTATTTTTCCGCTGCATATTTGTTTTTGATTCTCCCATATAGGTTTATCATAAACGCCCAGCGACACTGACAAAATAGAGATCATTACAAAGAATTTGGACAAAGCTAAACTAATCGTCTAACAAATACAAAACAAGTAAATTACAAGGCAATCGAGGTCTTTCATCCTAACCCAGACATGGCCTGACACAATAGCGACACGTTTAAACTGCTTAACATCTAATTAGGAGTCTCAAACGAGAAAAAGTGCAGAGTTATATAAAGAACAAAAGACACCAAATACTCAGATGTACTCCACCCAAGTATGAACGCACCAATGAAATCCCAAGAACTACAGATCTGCCAAGCCGCCACGAGTTGTCTCGCCAAAGACATCGTGTAGGGATAGAACACTGAAGCACAAATATCGTTGTTAAGCAACCTTTATTGAGAGAACCCGATCTTTGGACAAATTTCGTCCGAAGATGAAACTAATAACTTTCGTTGAACGAGAGACAAAACTCTCATAGATCAAGAGACAAAACTCTCACAGATCAGACGACAAGTCGTAGATTTGGAGAAACGGAAGGAAGAAAAAAAACAAAGAAAGCGAGTCGGGAGTACCATAGCCCCCCCTCCCGCCGCTGCACACGGGTATGGAACCCATAGGGAGAGGGGAAGGGAGAAGATCGAGGAGTTGTGGTGGCTAGGGTTGAAAGAGAGGAAGAGAGAGACAGGGTTGAGAGAGGTCTGACTTTCCTTGTTACTATGGTAACAACTTCGATCTTCAATCGCTATCTTTATATTCTCTCTCCGTCCTAAATTGGTTGTCTTCTTTTGAAAAATCATGCATTTTGCACATAAAAAATAGTAATGTGTTTATGAGAATTCTTTTGAAAAATAATTTACACCAATTGTTTCTTCGTAATGAAATCTTATAAATTAGTGTAAAAAATTTGGGAAAAAAATTATCGCTTTTACATTATTTTTTAGGTGCAAATTAAATACATAGTTTCTAAAACGGGCTAGAAATTTGGGATGGAAGAAGTATCTGGTATCGGGGCAGAGCCATGTTTTTTAGTCAGCAAGGTCAAAATTTAGCGAGTTAATTTTTTTATTAGCCAGTCGAAAGAAAAATTAAACTAAAAGGATAATTGTAAGGTGAATATGTGCATGATAGTCTCATTCCTAATATTATCAACTTTCGAAAAAAAGAGAACTATTGGAATTTTTATGCATTTGAAGTAAGTTGGGGCGGCAATTTAGGAATTTTTTGTGGGGTTAAAGTAACTAATTTTGGGTACAAACTATCAAATACCCTTATGGGAAATCAAAGTGAGTGGGATCAACTTAACCTCGATTGCGCGTACCATATATAACTCTGCCGCTGTCTCGAATCTGTGTAACTTTTACTGGTTCTGCCGTATAAAACCTCTTTTAGACAACCTTCAACAATTAACAGCTCCATTCAAGTAACATGGGGAAAAACATATTTATGGAGGTCCGTGAATAAGTTGTTACGGAGCGCGATCTCGGCCGTCCGTTTCGACTTTGGACGGTCCTAATGTTAATGAAATTTTTCCAGGGTTAACTCTTCTCCGGAGAAGTTTCAATAAAATCTGAACCGTCCAAGGCCGAAAAGGACGCGCGAGATTGAACGGTTCCGTACGTGAATGGCAAGTTTACGGAAGCTCCATGAAAAAGTTTATGTCGGGGATTAAATGAAGTAATTAGCTTCCCAATACGGTCTGAATTAGTGCTCTTGTTCCTCTTTGGCTTTAGGGGGTTTTAGTCTACAAGTACAACCTTTGTAACTGCATTTATAATGTGTTTCATGGTGTCATTGCAGTACCGTTATGTATTATACATCGTACTCCTTTTTCCATCATAAATTAGTGGGGAGCACAAGATAAATTAGGGACGTGGCGCATTCTTCCTGAGTGGCAGTGAATGAGGAGAAATTATTCTTTGCTTTTGGAGCAAGGACGTACATGTGCTACTCCACATATGTGTTGTGATTGGTAAATATTGTGGGTATCATAATTTTTGTGTTGGTAAATTTGAAGATGAAATTACGCCTGGTGTGTTGTAATTAGCGCGGAGTATCACTCCAAGAACACTCAATAAAAAACATAAAAAGAATGCCACAACTATATAAACAATAATTTATATATTAATATAAAGAATGCCACCAATTTTTTTTTAATTGAAGACCGTACCTAAAATTTTTGAGAATCCACTACGAATAAGGCCTTAGAGACCCATTGGAGAGATGCTCTTAACTTAATTTTTTGGACTCCATTATGAGCTCACAATAGTGATTCTACAATATTGTATGTCTAAAAAATCAGATTAATCGATCATCACTACATACATGAATAATTTCTATAAAATGGACATTTAACATAATATATTTTAGATTACTGAACTATATATCTTATAAAATTTGTTTATTTAATTACGGATGACCGATCAGGTTGAATTTTTTTACGGATGTTATCAACAAAAAGTACGGGATGAATAGTTTGGATCACCGTTGTGTGCCCACAAAGGCAGTGAAGGTGGAGCCCATCCCCCCCCCCCCCCCCCCCCCCCCCCCGACTTCGACATTGATAAGGAAATGGAGGTTCCTCTCATTTTACGCCCATTTTTTCTTCTTTTCCTTTGGTTTCTTTTCCTTAGGTTTCAAACAGAGTCATAGTCCTTATTCTTTAACACGATTTCATAGCTAGAGGTTCCTGGAATATAATCATTTTCACCCTTTCACCTCCCTTTCCTGTAAAATGGATCCAATAAAATTCCCGGGCGCACATCCACCCCACCCGAATAAAACGGAACATTTTGTTTCCTCTTACTTGTTTTTTTTTTAACGACCACAAAATTTGTTAATAACTCGATAAAGGGTACATCGAGGAAGCCAAATGCAAGCCACAAGGGATGAGGCAATACATATAGAAAAGAAAGGGAAATAAAAAGAACATGAAAATACATTCAATGAAAAATTGATTGGACCCGAGAACCAGATTCAAGTTTGGAGAAAATATCGTCCATATCTTTTTATCTATAGTTTTTTTATATACAATATGAATCTTGTTTGATTGATCTCAATTAATTCTATAATACAAAATCTTAAAAATATTATAAGTTGGAAGATATAAGAAATTTTGTAGGTGGCACGATTGCCGAAAAAGGACACTTATTTCAGAACGGAGGGAGTAACAAAGAGCAAAAAAGTAATCTGAACCCACAACTATAGACTCAGAGGTAACTTAGAAGGTCATAAGTATGAAGAACTAGACTAGACAGAAATTTTCCCTTTGTTCATTGGAAAGCTAAATATTTAGCCACTGAACATTTTTACTGGTTTGGGATTAAGGCCTCTATGAATAGGCCAAGCCTGTATATATAGTTTTTGGGCAGAACTTGAAAAAAGTTGGTTTGCTTTTACTATAGCATACTTTTTTGATTTCCTATCCTGATACACACGGGCCTAATAGACGTACTCAATGAATATGGCTTCTCTGTAATATTAGGTCGACTGCACTTTGCAGTTTAGGTGATTTGAGTCTATTTAGGACTCACCTCTAAAATGCTAGCTTGAGTCTCTTAACTTGTAGGTTCCGTGGAGTAGAACATATGTACAAAATCTTGGGATGCTGATTCTTGAAATTAGCATTTCCTTTGAATACACAGGAGGTTGATTTTTTAGAAGAGTCTGTGGTATGTAATCAATCAACTAGCAATGGAACTGAAAGAATTGGAACGGTACCATTTTTCATTATTCTTCTGCGCATACATGAGTTAAACCAAATCTTAACAACAATTATTTTATAAACACTTTCAGCACAAGGTATTGAAAGCATTATGGAACAGATGACATAAATATATATAAGAAAAGTAAATGAATCCCAACATTTGAAAATTAGGAGATAGGGACCCAAACAGCGACGCTCGGCACTCCCTGGTAAACCACAAACATCATATAATACCCTGGCGGCGCCACCTCCGCACTGGGTGGAGCCTGAAACACAATCCTGTACTCTCCATTAGATTCCGAAACAGGGCGGGCGATATTCATCTTTACCAATCTCTGCCCCTGTGAAAACGAATGCGTAGAGTAAGGCGCACTTGCGAAATTCACCTCCCAATTCCCCGTCGTGTTTGAATATGGCACCGTTACATACACATTGTAAAGCTTTGACCCATATTGCACTGACTTTGGGGCCTTCGCTATCACCGGCCTCAAATTTGAGTTGTTTGCTGATAAATAATCCGGGGAAAATGCCTCGATTCTCAGCTCCGTGGGGAAAGGCTGAACCCACGTGTATACCTCATGTGTGTTACTTCCGGCGAGCAAAATTCTTCCATCGGGCAATAAATTTGCGGTCGAGTGGTACATTCTGGGGATTGTAGTGGGGTTTAGGATCGTAAAGCGGGAGCCCGCAGGTTGGTCGGGTTGGTATAGAACTGGGTTCAAACAAGGATTATTTGCCAATCCGTACCCTTGGGACCCCTCTTGAGCCCCGTTGATGATTATTACCTCTCCTGTTGGCAGCATCACCATCTCCCCCATGTTCCGAACAAGCGGCATGTCCTCCATCTCCCAAGCAGGGTTGGGATCAGTTGCCACGATCCGCCCGCAGTTCCGTTGGGCTGGTATCGTCACTTTGTGACGAAGGTAGGCGTCGTATTGAGCCCCACCACAAATGACGATCGTGGCCGTGGAATAGTTACCTTCCAATGGTAGCATGGCAGAGGATCCTGCGGATGGGTAGTTACGCGGTCCTCCCCCAATCAGAGGTAAATTTTTTAGAATCACATTATTAACGTAATCGTATAGCACGCTTTGTTTATCAGCAAATATAAACAGATTTCCGTTTGGGAGAAGGTGAACGTATGGATAAAGGTTATCCCCTTCGTTGTCTGACACATTGCCGAGGAACGGGAAATTAACCGCGCCGCCGATTCTCGGTGGGTAATACTCCACGCTGTTGGCGCCGATACCCCCGACTATTATGATAGAACCGTCGGGAAGTATCTGATTCGTGGCGTACCAACGCCCTTGGGACAACGAGATGTTTTGAAGCTCAACCCAATCGCAAGAGGAAGTGTGTTTGCAGGGGGTGAATGTTCGGAACTTGGTGTTGCCGTCGTTGAAGCCGCCGGATTGGAGGAGGGTGCCGTCAGGGAGGAATTGGCCCGAGGAGCACCACGTGTCGGTTTGGATCGTGAGGGGACGGATTTTGTTGGTTTTGAGGTCGAGGAGAGCGGAGTGGGCGGAGCAATCGGTCGTTAAAGCCAGGTCGTTTGGGTCGTGGCGGCATTGTTGGACGCCGTTAACGATTGGGAGCGATAAATTGGACGGGCCGATGTCGGTCCGATCGAGGAGGACGACGGTATTGAATGGGGTGACGGCGGCGTGCATGGCGGCAATGCCAGCGTTTTGCACAATGACTTCCCACGTGCCCCCCTGGGCACGTGTTCCGATGATTGTGAGGGCGAAGCAGAGGAATTGTAGACAGAAGAAAATGGGAGCGGCCATAGTGAAAGCGAGAGAGTGTTCACGGTTTAGTTGTGTGTGTCTGCCCTTATTTCTGAGATATATATAGTGAGAATGTGAGACGTATATTAATAGATGAGAGAGAGAGAGAATTTCAAATGTGGGGGTTAGAGAGAGAATGTCAAATGTGGGGGTTAAGTTGATGTCGACCCTTCACTGTTCTTTCTGTTGAGCAAGGGAATTCGGAGAATCTTTGAGTTGGGGAAAATTATGAAGTAGTAGGCGAATTTTTGCAAAGGTCAACTGAACGAAAACCCAACGTCCGCCATTCTGCCCTGCACGTCCTCCTCCTCCTTCTTCGTCTTTATTCGCCATGATTTTTCTGGTCGCGCGTTTGAGTTTTTATTGTTGTTGTTGTCCTCCGTTTTTGGACACTCTCGAAATAGTGAATGAGTTTCCCACCTAATTTTATTATTACAAACAAGCATGGTTATTACAACCATAATTTCTAACTTTCGATAAACATATCGATCTTACAACTTTAGACAAGCATACCCACCTATTGGTCGACGGATTCGGCCCTGACTATTTTAGGGCCTAAAGCGAAAATTTAATGTTTAGCCTTGTTTGCTAGACCATTGTAAAGGGTACCAAAATAAGAGGAGCTACTAAAATTTGAAATTTTCCAGGTCCTAAATCGATCGAATTTTCGGCTTTAGTTCGGAGCCGGCCCTGCTGGTCGATGGGTTCCACTGATGCGGGAATGATTGTTTGTTGATTGTTCTTCAATTTTTTTTTCCCTCTAAATTTCTAGGGGATGAATGTTGGTTTGCCCAGGGAATAATACTGTTGTCATCCGCTCAGAAGGTCAGTGAAGATAGAAATTTCTAGGGGAATAGCTTAAGTAGTTTAATGGAAACAACTTCTTATAGAAATTGCTTTAATAACGGAAACAACAACTTTCTTTGAAAGTGGTAACAACATTTTAATTCAATGGATAGGACAGGGGCGATTCTCCTAAATTCTTTAATAATGGTAACAACAACTTCTTCTTCTTCTTCTTCTTTTTTTTGTGTGTTAAAAGTGAGAAAATTGTATTGATAAACGCCGAGCGACACTGACAAAATGGAGATCATTACAAAGGATTTGGACAAAACTAAACTAATTGTCTAACAAATACAAAACAAGTAAATTACAAGGCAATCGAGGTCTTTTATCCTGATCCAGACATGGCCTGACACAATAACGACACGTTTAAACTGCCTAATATCTCATTAGGAGTTTCAAACGAGAAAAAATGCAAAATTATACAAAGAACAAAAGACACCAAATACTCAAATGTACTCCACCCAAGCATGAACGCACCAATGAACTCCGAAGAACTACAGATCTGCCAAGCCGCCACGAGTTGTCTCGCCAAAGACATCGTGTAGGGATAGAATGCTGAAGCACAAATATCGTTGTTAAGCAACCTTTATTGAGAGAACCCGATCTGTAGACAAATTTCGTCCAAAGATGAAATTAATAACTCTCGTTGAACGAGAGACAAAACTCTCACACATCAAACGACAACTCGTAGATTTGGAGAAACGGAAGGAAGAAAAAAAAGAAAAAGAAAAAAGCGAGTCGGTAGTAGCATAGCCTCCCCCTCCCCCCGCCGCACACGGGTATGGAACCCACGGGGGGAGGGGAAGGGAGAAGATCGAGGAGTTGTGGTGACTAGGGTTGAAAGAGAGGAAGAGAGAGATAGGGTTGAGAGAGGTCTGACTTTCCTTGTTACTATGGTAACAACTTCGATCTTCAGTCGCTATCTTTATGTTCTCTCTCCGTCCTAAATTGGTTGTCTTCTTTTGAAAAATCATTCATTTTGCACATAAAAAATAGTAATGTGTTTATGAGAATTCTTTTGAAAAATAATTTACACCAATTGTTTCTTCGTAATGAAATCTTATAAATTAGTGTAAGAAATTTGGGAAAAAAATTATCGCTTTTACATTATTTTTTACGTGCAAATTAAATACATAGTTTCTAAAACGGGCAAGAAATTTGGGATGGAAGAAGTATCTGGTATCGGGGCAAAGCCATGTTTTTTAGTCAGCAAGGTCAAAATTTAGCGAGTTATTTTTTTTATTAGCCAGCCGAAAGAAAAATTAAACTAAAAGGATAATTGTAAGGTGAATATGTGCATGATAGTCTCATTTCTAGTATTATCAACTTTCGAAAAAAAGAGAACTATTGGAATTTTTATGCATTTGAAGTAAGTTGGGGCGGCAATTTAGGAATTTTTTGTGGGGTTAAAGTAACTAATTTTGGGTACAAACTATCAAATACCCTTATGGGAAATCAAAGTGAGTGGGATCAAGTTACCTCCGATTGCGCGTACCATATATACCTCCGCCGCTGTCTCGAATCTGTGTAACTTTTGCCGGCTATGCCGTATAAAACCGCTTTTAGACAACCTTCAACAATTAACAGCTCCATTCAAGTAACATGGGGAAAAACTTATTTTACGGAGCGCGATCTCGGGCGCCGTCCGTTTCGACTTTGGACGGTCCTGATGTTAATGAAATTTTTCCGGGAAGAGTTTCCCCGAGTTAAACTCTTCCCCGGAGAAGTTTCATTAAAATCTGGACCGTCCAAAGCCAAAAACGGACGCACGAGATTGAGCGGTTCCGTACATGAACAGCATGTTTATGGAAGCTCCGTGAAAAAGTTTCACTCGGGGATTAAGGGGCTGTTCGGCAAAATAATTAAGCCTGGCTTATTGGCTTCATTTTTGCAGGAAAGCCTGGCTTACTGGCTTATTTTTGGCGGGAAAGCCATTTGCTTGTTTGGCTTATTGGCTCATTTTTGGTTGGAAAGCCACTTGGCTTATTTAGCCGAATGACCCCTAAATGAAGTAATGAGCTTCCTAATACGGTTTGGATTAGTGCTCTTGTTCCTCTTTGGCTTTAGGGGGTTTTAGTCTACAAGCTAGTACAACCTTTGTAACTGCATTTATAATGTGTTACATGGTGTCACTGCAGTACCGTTATGTATTATACATCGTACTCTTTTTTCTATCATAAATTAGTGGGGAGCACAAGATAAATTAGGGACGTGGCGCATTCTGCCTGAGTGGCAATGAATGAGGAGAAATTATTCTTTGCTTTTGGAGCAAGGACGTACATGTGCTACTCCACATATGTGTTGTGATTGGTAAATACTGTGCGTCTCATAATTTTTGTGTTGATAAATTTGATGATGAAATTATGCTTGGTGTGTTGTAATTGGTGCGGAGTATCACTCCAAGAGCACTCAATAAAAAACATAAAAAGAATGCCACAGCTATATAAACAATAATTTATATATTAATATAATTTATCTATTAATATAAAGAATGCCACCAAATTTTTTTTATTGAAGACCGTGTGTAAGAATTTTGAGACTCCACAACAAACAAGGCCTTAGAGACCCATTAGAGAGATGCTCTAAACTTAATTTTTTGGACTCCATTATGAGCCCACAATAGTGATTCTTCAATATTGTATGGGTCTGTTTGATAAAACTGAAAACTGAAAACTGAAAACTGAAAACTGAAAAATAAGTACTGGAAACTGAATACTGAATTGTTTAAGCTAACAAGCTGTTTGATATGTACTGAATTTTAAGCACTGAATTAAATAAGCTGTTTGATCTGTCCAGTGAGCTGAAGTCTGAAAGTCATTAATTTTCCAACTTTACCCTTCATACATTAATGACTAGTAAATCACAATCAATTATATATATAGACAAAGATACCGCTATCAAAATAATAACATTATATACAAAATATTAGAACGACACTCAAAAACTATTCTAAATATTGTTGATCATTGAAACTTCATCAAATATTAAAGTAGCAAAATCAAATTTAACACTCAAGAGTAGTTTATAGCATTCAAATGCACTGCAATTTGCTCTCGTAAGGTGAGCATAAAAATCTGATCAGCTTGGGTCGATCCTCCACCTGCTTCGAAATTATCCACATGATGCTGAGCATTGCCGTAAAAAGCATTTGGATCGTTGAATTCGTCAAGAAATTTATCTGAAATGCAAGTCCTCCGAATAAAATTGTGCATGGTTATGCAAGCAATCACCATATTTCTTTGTACCGCGAAAGGATATGATGACATCCTTTTTAGTATTGGAAAACGAGACTTCAGAACTCCAAAAGCACGCTCAATCACATTCCGTAACCTCGCATGTGCGAGGTTGAATCGCTCTTCTTTATTCCTAGGACGCCGACCAGTTTGGAAATCAGCTAACCAATACCGCACATTCCGGTATGGTGCCATAAATCTACGTGTATGAGTATATGCTGCATCACATAAAAAGTATTTTCCTGCACAGTAGATGAATAATTATACTAGGAAATATTAGCATCTAATTCAAAACAATCATCTAACCTGGAGGAAGAATTGGAAAGTTGTTAGCTGGATCACCCATAGTTTCTCTTAGCACCCGTGAATCATGTGCTACCCCTTCCCAACCAGCCCACACAAATGTAAACAACATATCAAAGTTACATATAGCAAGCACATTTTGGTAACATTCTCCCCTTCCTCGTCCTCTGTATGGAATTTGTTGATCATGTGGCACAACTGCTGAAATAAGAGTTCCGTCAAGCGCACCTACCGCACCCTTACATTAGAAAATGAAAGCACAATAATTCATATTATGCACAGTGTATAAATAAAAACCAATTGAAATGTTTACCTTCTAAATGAAATAGTACCTGAAATATGTGTCTAATACGACGGTTCTCTCGTATTTGATGTGCCGGCTGATCATAAGGTGTGTCAACAATCATTTCTTTTGAGAAGTTCAGCATCGCATGCAATACTTCATAAAAATACCTATGTATTGTTTGTGTTGAATGATTGAATCTTCTTTTGACAAAACGATTCCGTATATTGTGACTCAATGCTATGAGAAACTTTGCGACCTTTTCTTCTACAGATATGTAACGACTATTTTGAAGCCATCCTCTAATACGAAAGTGATGACACATACTTACGAATGCTTCTATTTTCATCCGTAGCATTTCCTGACAATGTGCGGGGTTTCCTGTTACAAGTTCTTTCATATATCCAGGTCCGGTAAGCATAGAGTCAGTATCAGGCCTTCTTCCAATACGTTTTTTCCTCAATATTTTGATGATCAAAATAAGTGCAATAATCTTTAATGCACTCTTTTGCTTATCAGACAACATGCTGCGCCAAACATTGCAAGTATTTAATTAGATAAATATCATGACATGTCAACCAGAAAATACCAAGGTATAAATATTAAACTTTATAACAAAAACAATTCCAATTTCCAAACAAACCCATTCCTAAACGTAATCAAAAAGAAAAAGAAAAGAAAGAACAAGCTCAAGCAATGTCTCAAGTTCATGAAAATCAACTGCCTATTCACTATAATTCAAAGTCATCCTAACTTCTTGCCATTCAACTCTATCCAACTCTTTCTAACTACTTCTGGTTTTTGATGTAATAGCATCCATTGCTCCCTGTGTGCCTTGCTCTCGCAAAAAATGCTACATGCAACTATATATAATGGGTCGCTCATATCAAAAAGTTGCATCTCATCCAGAATACGATTGCATTCTTCTAGTGTTGGCCCATCAGAACTTTGTAAAGTGTGAAGAGCTTCAAGCAGTTGTTTATCAAGATCATCGGATGACTTGTTTTTCTTTTGTCGTTTATTGCCATGTTTTTCCACGTCACCATTTGGCGAAGAAGGTGTCTCAAGAGATCCAATGTCAAGATTAATGTACGTTTGTGATTGTGAATGAGTGCCATCAGTAGGAAACCCTTCTTTTGACGGTCCCCATGAAAATCTTCATGTTGCTCTAACACCGTCAAATAATGCTTTTAACTCGTTCGAATATTGTAGTCCAGTATATCGAAACTGTTTGGCATTGGGGTTGGCCTATAAAATTGTAATTGTATAAATCTCATATTCATTGAGTATCATTTTAGCTTTCAAAAGCTTTGAAACCACAAGATAAAAAGTTTAACATAAGAGATAAATTATACCTGTATGTACTCACTCCATTCCTCTGTACTCCAATTGACGGTATTAGTTACAGGATCATAACCGTTACCAGTTTTTGAGATTATCTTTGACCACTCTCCATATTTTGATTTCAAAAAATCCCATTGATTTTTCACCTGTTTTTGAGTTAAGTTGAGATCCTTCTCTTTATTCAAAGCTATCAGAATCCTGTCCCAACTTTCTTTTTTAAGACTACCGCCATTTTTACCATTCTCCGTAGATTCTTTCAAGCACAAATCTATAAAAAGTTTATAGAGCTCTGGATCTTTCCAATTTGCTCTAGCAGAATCGCCAGAAGCCATCCCTACGAGTAAATATCTTTAGTTTCAATCCATCCGAATCAATGTATTGAATCTAAAAAACTAATGTCTCAGTTGAGCCACCAAAACAAATTTTCTACTTATGATGACAATGATACAAACAAGAGCCAACCCAAAATAAACTTGTCCCGAATCCAGAAAACTTATTCCAAGCAGGGATGTAACATTCATAGTGAATTAATTTTATTTATGTGGGCTCAACTTTTTTGCCCCATAATTGGAGAAGTATGATGAAGACGTAAGATCCGAAAGTAACACCAAACATCAAAAGATCTTTCTATTATTGATGATGAACACACATAGCAACGGAATGAGTTTCCATTAGATCATAAACTTGTCAGTCGTTTTTGAAAAATGAAATACTCCATCCTATACCCATAGAATATAATCTGAAATTCTTTCAAGCCCTCTCTCTCTCTCTCAATTGCAATTCAGAGAATATAAACTGAAAACCCAAATCATCAAACAATATAAATCAGAAACCCTAAGTAAAAAATTGAAAATATACGGACTGGCCATGGCACAGAGAGAGAGAGAGAGAGAGAGAGAGAGAGAGAGAGAGAGAGAGAGAGAGAGAGAGAGAGAGAGAGAGAGAGAGCAAACCTGAGATGGGTCTTCGTCGTTTGTGGGATCAGAATGGGACGAGGGCAAGGGAGAGAAGATGACGCGAGAAAAAGAAAATAAATGAAAGAACACGCTGAGCGTGTTCAGCGTTAAGTGATAAGTAGGGGGGGACCTACTTATTTTTTTACTCTTGACTCTTTAATTCCACTGAGCGTGTTCAGTGGAGTCTTTTGTACTTATCAAACCAACTTATTTTATTTTCACTTAACCTATTCAGTTTTAAGTACTGAATTAGGTTATCAAACAGACCATATGTTTAAAAAATCAGATTAATCGATCATCACTACATACATGAATAATTTCTACAAAATGGACATTTAACATAATATATTTTAAATTACTGAACTATATATCGTATAAAATTTGTTTATTTAATTACGGATGATCGATCAAGTTGAATTTTTTTACGGATGTTATCAACAAAAAGTACGGGATGAATAGTTTGGATCACCGTTGTGTGCCCACAAAGGGTGTGAAGGTGGAGCTCATCCCCCCGACATTGGTGTTGATAAGGAAATGGAGGTTCCTCTCAT
Organism: Rhododendron henanense subsp. lingbaoense; assembly: GCA_020567845.1. Classification (NCBI taxonomy): domain Eukaryota; kingdom Viridiplantae; phylum Streptophyta; class Magnoliopsida; order Ericales; family Ericaceae; genus Rhododendron; species Rhododendron henanense. The sequence goes on from CM036318.1 coordinate 42,582,340, forward strand.
TTAATTTTCTGCCCATTTTTTCTTCTTTTCCTTAGTTTTCAAACAGAGTAATAGTCCTTATCCTTTAACGCGATTTCGTAGAGGTTCCCGGAATATAATCATTTTCACCCTTTCACCTCCCTTTCCTGTAAAATGGATCCAATCAAATTCCCTGGCGCACATCCACCCCACCCAGATAAAATGGAACATTTTGTTTCCTATTACTTGTTTTTTTTTTACCGACCACAAAATTTGTTAATAACTCGATAAAGGGTACATCGAGGAAGCCAAATGCAAGCCACAAGTGATGAGGCAATACATATAGAAAAGAAAAGGAAATAAAAAGAACATGAAAATACATGCAATGAAAAATTGATTGGACCCCAGAACAAGAGACAAGTTTGGAGAAAATATCGTCCATATCTTTTTATCAATAGTTTTTTTTATATACAATATGAATCTTGTTTGATTGATCTTAATTAATTCTATAATACAAAATCTTAAAAAATATTACTCGTATAAGTTTAAAGATATATGAAATTTTGTAGGTGGCACGATTGCCGAAAAAGGACACTTATTTCAGAACGGAGGGGGTAACATTGAGCAAAAAGGTAATCTGAACCCACAACTATAGACTCTGAGGTAACTTAGAAGGTCATAAGCATGAAGAAATAGGCTAGACAGGAATTTTCCCTTTGTTCATTGGAACGCTAAATATTTAGCCCCTGAACATTTTTACTGGTTTGGGATTAAGGCCTCTATGAATAGGCCAAGCCTATATATATAGTTTTTGGGCAGAACTTGAAAAAAGTTGGTTTGCTTTTACTATAGCATACTTTTTTGATTTCCTATCCTGATACACACGAGCCTAATAGACGTACTCAATGAATATGGCTTCTCTGTAATCTTAGGTCGACTGCACTTTGCAGTTTAGGTGATTTGAGTCTATTTAGTGCTCACCTCTAAAATGCTAGCTTGAGTCTCTTAACTTGTAGGTTCCGTGGAGTAGAACATATGTATAAAATCTTGGGATGCTGATTCTTGAAATTAGCATTTCCTTTGAATACACAGGAGGTTGATTTTTTAGAAAAGTCTGTGGTATGTAATCAATCAACTAGCAATGGAACTGAAAGAATTGGAACGTTACCATTTTTCATTATTCTTCTGTGCATACATGAGTAAAACCAAATCTTAACAACAATTATTTTATAAACACTTTCAGAACAAGGTATTGAAAGCATTATGGAACAGATGACATAAATATATATAAGAAAAGTAAATGAATCCCAACATTTGAAAATTAGGAAATAGGGACCCAAACAGCGACGCTCGGCACTCCCTGGTAAACCACAAACATCATATAATACCCTGGCGGCGCCACCTCTGCACTGGGTGGAGCCCGAAACACAATCCTGTACACTCCATTAGATTCCGAAACAGGGCGGGCGATATTCATCTTTACCAATCTCTGCCCCTGTGAAAACGAATGCGTAGAGTAAGGCGCACTTGCAAAATTCACCTCCCAATTCCCCGTCGTGTTTGAATATGGCACCGTTACATACACATTGTAAAGCTTTGACCCATATTGCACCGACTTTGGGGCCTTCGCTATCACCGGCCTCAAATTTGAGTTGTTTGCTGATAAATAATCCGGGGAAAATGCCTCGATTCTCAGCTCCGTGGGGAAAGGCTGAACCCACGTGTATACCTCATGTGTGTTACTTCCGGCGAGCAAAATTCTTCCGTCGGGCAATAAATTTGCGGTCGAGTGGTACATTCTGGGGATTGTAGTGGGGTTTAGGATCGTAAAGCGGGAGCCCGCAGGTTGGTCGGGTTGGTATAGAACTGGGTTCAAACAAGGATTATTTGCCAATCCGTACCCTTGGGACCCCTCTTGAGCCCCGTTGATGATTATTACCTCTCCTGTTGGCAGCATCACCATCTCCCCCATGTTCCGAACAAGCGGCATGTCCTCCATCTCCCAAGCAGGGTTGGGATCAGTTGCCACGATCCGCCCGCAGTTCCGTTGGGCTGGTATCGTCACTTTGTGACGAAGGTAGGCGTCGTATTGAGCCCCACCACAAATGACGATCGTGGCCGTGGAATAGTTACCTTCCAATGGTAGCATGGCAGAGGATCCTGCGGATGGGTAGTTACGCGGTCCTCCCCCAATCAGAGGTAAATTTTTTAGAATCACATTATTAACGTAATCGTATAGCACGCTTTGTTTATCAGCAAATATAAACAGATTTCCGTTTGGGAGAAGGTGAACGTATGGATAAAGGTTATCCCCTTCGTTGTCTGACACATTGCCGAGGAACGGGAAATTAACCGCGCCGCCGATTCTCGGTGGGTAATACTCCACGCTGTTGGCGCCGATACCCCCGACTATTATGATAGAACCGTCGGGAAGTATCTGATTCGTGGCGTACCAACGCCCTTGGGACAACGAGATGTTTTGAAGCTCAACCCAATCGCAAGAGGAAGTGTGTTTGCAGGGGGTGAATGTTCGGAACTTGGTGTTGCCGTCGTTGAAGCCGCCGGATTGGAGGAGGGTGCCGTCAGGGAGGAATTGGCCCGAGGAGCACCACGTGTCGGTTTGGATCGTGAGGGGACGGATTTTGTTGGTTTTGAGGTCGAGGAGGACGACGGTATTGAACGGGGTGACGGCGGCGTGCATGGCGGCAATGCCAGCGTTTTGCACAATGACTTCCCACGTGCCCCCCTGGGCACGTGTTCCGATGATTGTGAGGGCGAAGCAGAGGAATTGTAGACAGAAGAAAATGGGAGCGGCCATAGTGAAAGCGAGAGAGTGTTCACGGTTTAGTTGTGTGTGTCTGCCCTTATTTCTGAGATATATATAGTGAGAATGTGAGACGTATATTAATAGATGAGAGAGAGAGAGAATTTCAAATGTGGGGGTTAGAGAGAGAATGTCAAATGTGGGGGTTAAGTTGATGTCGACCCTTCACTGTTCTTTCTGTTGAGCAAGGGAATTCGGAGAATCTTTGAGTTGGGGAAAATTATGAAGTAGTAGGCGAATTTTTGCAAAGGTCAACTGAACGAAAACCCAACGTCCGCCATTCTGCCCTGCACGTCCTCCTCCTCCTTCTTCGTCTTTATTCGCCATGATTTTTCTGGTCGCGCGTTTGAGTTTTTATTGTTGTTGTTGTCCTCCGTTTTTGGACACTCTCGAAATAGTGAATGAGTTTCCCACCTAATTTTATTATTACAAACAAGCATGGTTATTACAACCATAATTTCTAACTTTCGATAAACATATCGATCTTACAACTTTAGACAAGCATACCCACCTATTGGTCGACGGATTCGGCCCTGACTATTTTAGGGCCTAAAGCGAAAATTTAATTTTTAGCCTTGTTTGCTAGACCATTGTAAAGGGTACCAAAATAAGAGGAGCTACTAAAATTTGAAATTTTCCAGGTCCTAAATCGATCGAATTTTCGGCTTTAGTTCGAAGCCGACCCTGCAGGTCGATGGGTTCCACTGATGCGGAAATGATTGTTGGTTGATTGTTCTTCGATTTTTTTTTTCCCCCTAAATTTGTAGAGGATGAATGTTGGTTTGCCCAGGGAATAAAACTGTTGTCATCCGCTCAGAAGATCAGTGAAGATAGGAATTTCTAGGCCAGGGGAATAGCTTAAGTAGTTTAATGGAAACAACAACTTACAGAAATTGCTTTAATAATGGAAACAACAACTTTCTTTGAAAGTGGTAGCAACATTTTAATTCAATGGATATAGGACAGGGGCGATTCTCCTAAATTCTTTAATAATGGTAACATGCAACAACTTCTTCTTCTTCTTCTTTTTTTTTGTGTGTGTGTGTGTCAAAAGTGAGAAGATTGTATCGATAAACGCCCAGCGACACTGACAAAATAGAGATCATTACAAAGAATTTGGACAAAGCTAAACTAATCGTCTAACAAATACAAAACAAGTAAATTACAAGGCAATCGAGGTCTTTCATCCTAACCCAGACATGGCGGCCTGACACAATAGCGACACGTTTAAACTGCTTAACATCTAATTAGGAGTCTCAAACGAGAAAAAGTGCAGAGTTATATAAAGAACAAAAAACACCAAATACTCAGATGTACTCCACCCAAGTATGAACGCACCAATGAACTCCCAAGAACTACAGATCTGCCAAGCCGCCACGAGTTGTCTCGCCAAAGACATCGTGTAGGGATAGAACACTGAAGCACAAATATCGTTGTTAAGCAACCTTTATTGAGAGAACCCGATCTTTGGACAAATTTCGTCCGAAGATGAAACTAATAACTCTCGTTGAACGAGAGACAAAACTCTCATAGATTGAGACAAAACTCTCATGCACAGATGAGACGACAAGTCGTAGATTTGGAGAAACGGAAGGAAGAAAAAAAAGAAAAAGAAAAAAGCGAGTCGGTAGTAGCATAGCCTCCCCCTCCCGCCGCCGCACACGGGTATGGAACCCACGGGGGGAGGGGAAGGGAGAAGATCGAGGAGTTGTGGTGACTAGGATTGAAAGAGAGGAAGAGAGAGATAGGGTTGAGAGAGGTCTGACTTTCCTTGTTACTATGGTAACAACTTCGATCTTCAGTCGCTATCTTTATGTTCTCTCTCCGTCCTAAATTGGTTGTCTTCTTTTGAAAAATCATGCATTTTGCACATAAAAAATAGTAATGTGTTTATGAGAATTCTTTTGAAAAATAATTTACACCAATTGTTTCTTCGTAATGAATCGAAAGGAGTGTTAAAAATAATGCATTTTTTTCAAGAAAAAATTCAAAATTTTTTCACAAATTAAAAATACTCATTGATATCTATTAAGTTGTTGAAAAACTTTTGATTTTTTCTTGCAAAAATTGTATTATTTTTAACACTCCGTATGCTTGTGTGTATCAGGATAGGAAATGCTAAATATTTAGCCCCTGAACATTTTTACTGGTTTGGGATTAAGGCCTCTATGAATAGGCCAAGCCTGTATATATAGTTTTTGGGCAGAACTTGAAAAAAGTTGGTTTGCTTTTACTATACCTTACTTTTTTGATTTCCTATCCTGATACACACGAGCCTAATAGATGTACTCAATGAATATGGCTTCTCTGTAATCTTAGTCGACTGCACTTTGCAGTTTAGGTGATTTGAGTCTATTTAGTACTCACCTCTAAAATGCTAGCTTGAGTCTCTTAACTTGTAGGTTCCGTGGAGTAGAGCATATGTATAAAATCTTGGGATGCTGATTCTTGAAATTAGCATTTCCTTTGAATACACAGGAGGTTGATTTTTTAGAAAAGTCCGTGGTATGTAATCAATCAACTAGCAATGGAACTGAAAGAATTGGAACGTTACCATTTTTCATTATTCTTCTGTGCATACATGAGTTAAACCAAATCTTAACAACAATTATTTTATAAACACTTTCAGAACAAGGTATTGAAAGCATTATGGAACAGATGACATAAATATATATAAGAAAAGTAAATGAATCCCAACATTTGAAAATTAGGAAATAGGGACCCAAACAGTGACGCTCGGCACTCCCTGGTAAACCACAAACATCATATAATACCCTGGCGGCGCCACCTCTGCACTGGGTGGAGCCCGAAACACAATCCTGTACACTCCATTAGATTCCGAAACAGGGCGGGCAATATTCATCTTTACCAATCTCTGCCCCTGTGAAAACGAATGCGTAGAGTAAGGCGCACTTGCAAAATTCACCTCCCAATTCCCCGTCGTGTTTGAATATGGCACCGTTACATATACATTGTAAAGTTTCGACCCATATTGCACCGACTTTGGGGCCTTCGCTATCACCGACCTCAAAGTTGAGTTGTTTGCTGATAAATAATCGGGGGAAAATGCCTCGATTCTCAGCTCCTTGGGGAAAGGCAGAACCCACGTGTATACCTCATGTGTGTTACTTCCGGCGAGCAAAATTCTTCCGTCGGGCAATAAATTTGCGGTCGAGTGGTACATTCTGGGGATGTAGTGGGGAAAGGCTGAACGCACGTGTATACCTCATGTTAATGAAATTTTTCTAGGGTTAAGTACTCTTCTCCGGAGAAGTTTCATTAAAATCTGGACCGTCCAAAGCCGAAATGGACGCGCGAGATTGAACGGTTCCTTACTTGAATGGAAAGTTTACGGAAGCTCCATGAAAAAGTTTCTCTCGGGGATTAAATGAAGTAATGATCTTCCTAATACGGCCTGAATTAGTGCTCTTGTTCCTCTTTGGCTTTAGGGGGTTTTAGTCTACAAGTACAACCTTTGTAACTGCATTTATAATGTGTTTCATGGTGTCATTGCAGTACCGTTATGTATTATACATCGTACTCTTTTTTCCATCCTAAATTAGTGGGGTGCACAAGATAAATTAGGGACGTGGCGCATTCTGCCTAATCGGCAGTGAATGAGGAGAAATTATTCTTTGCTCTTGGAGCAAGGACGTACATGTGCTACTCCACATATGTGTTGTGATTGGTAAATATTGTGGGTCTCATAATTTTTGTGTCGGTAAAATTTGAAGATGAAATTACGCCTGGTGTGTTGTAATTAGCGCGGAGTATCACTCCAAGAACACTCAATAAAAAACTTAAAAAGAATGCCACAACTATATAAACAATAATTTATATATTAATATAATTTATCTATTAATATAAAGAATGCCACCAAAAAAAATTTATTGAAGACCGTGCCTAAGAATTTTGAGACTCCACAACAAACAAGGCCTTAGAGACCCATTGGAGAGATGCTCTAAACTTAATTTTTTGAAACTCCATTATGAGTCCACAATAGAGATTCGACAATATTGTATGTTTACAAAATCAGCTTAATTGATCATCGCTACATATATATATACATGAATAATTTCTATAAAATGGACATTTGACATAATATATTTTAGATTATTGGACTATATATCTTATAAAATTTGTTTGTGTAATTACGGATGATCGATCAAGTTGAATTTCTTTTACAGATGTTATCAACAAAAAGTACGGGATGAACAATTCGGATCACCGTTGTGGGCCCACAAAGGGTGTGAAGGTGGAGTTGATCCTGGGAGGGAAGAGAAAACTGAAACAACTCCCCCACTCCCCGACTTTGGCGTTGATCGATCGGGAAATGGAGGTTCCTTTCCAGTGTCGCTTTCATCAAAACTTTTGACGCGAAATACCTCAGAAGGAGAAATTTTTCAGTGCCGAGCAGGTATATCCCACATGGTGCCCGCTCGCCACTCCTGAGCTGTCCGATATATTTTTGGATGGCTCAGATTGAAACCTTCTCTCTCCTCTCACCCCTCTTTTTTTTCTCTTCTTTTTCTCTCTCTCCAAATCCGAGCCATCCAAAATCGCATCGGACGGCTTGGATGTGCCGAGCGGACGCCACGTGGTACCCACCCAGCACTGAAAAATTTCTCCCTCAAAAGACTTTGGAGTACTTTTGTTGGACCACTTTCCTAATTAGCAATTCTCTAGGTACTTCTCATTGTGTTTCTCATGTCACTCAAATTGTAGGCTCTATTTGGAACTTAAAGAAAAGAAAGGAAAATTAAAAAAAATTTATCTTCTATTGTTTGGTTTGAAGAGAAAGAGAGAAGAAAATAAAAATTTTAAGTTTAGTGAATAGTAAATTTTTTCTCTCATTTTCCGCCCATTTTTTTATCTTTTTCTTTTGTTTCTTTTCCTTAGGTTCCAAACATAGCTGTAGTCTTTATTTTTTAACATGATTTCATAGAGGTTCCTGGATTATAATCATTTTCACCCTTTCACCTCCCTTTCCCGTAAAATGGATCCAATCAAATTCCCTGGCCAAGCACATCCACCCCTCCCGGTTAAAACGGAATATTTTGTTTCCTCTTACTTGTTTTTTTTTTTTTTTAATTTTTATTTTACCGACCACAAATCTATCTAATAAAACAGAAGGGCCTTTGGGAATATTCCTAAAGAATATTCTCTCTCAATGGTTCAGATTTCTCTATGACACAAATTTTATCTACCCATACAAACAAATTCAACGGTCCAGATTTCTTTACCCTTCACATACAAATCAATGGCATTTTCGTGAATAGCTTACATTATTTGGACAAAAAATATGGGTATCTGTATCAGTTCAAAATTTGAACAAAACATGGCACGGGCATTTTCTCTCTCTTACTTTCCTCTCAAAAGTCAGACTCTCTCTCTCTCCCTCCTCCCCCCTCGCTCCACACTCCCCAAACCCCGCACAGTCGCACTCACCACCTCCTCTCTCTCCTCCCTCCCCGCCGCCGCTTCTCCGCCCTTCCCCCCGTACAGGCCTCCCCGCCGACGATCCTCGCACTCAACCTGTCTCCCATACGTAACGGGCCCGCCGTCCAAACCCCGCACAGTCGCACTCAACCTGGTTTCCTTGCTCTGGACAATCAGCCCACATCAGGTACTTTGTATTTGCAAATTATTTGCACACACATACATATATGAATCTATACACCTATTTTCAAGACAAAGGTTGAATTTTTCCCACATCAGCATCTCAAGCTACTGACTAAATCTGTTGATTATATGGTTCTTATGTGATTTTTACTATCTGGGTTTGTGTTGGATTTAGTTGACTTAGGTGAATCATATGATTTTTTCCAGTTGTCGGTGTGTGTTTGTTTTCTAGGGTTTAAAGAATTTGGGGGTTTATGAATTGTGATTGGAGTAGTTGGAGAAATCCAACATGTTTTACGGAAGTAGGAAGCAAAGACTTGATGCTTCTTACACAAGGGAAACAGAGTTTATTTCTCAGAGATATTACGTTGGGAGTTTCTGTGTTTGTTTGGATGAGTTAGGAGGGTTTGGAATAATTTCTAGGGCTCTAAAAGTCATTCAAGCTTGCTACTATGGTTAGTTGGTTAAATGGGGTGTGGCCGTGTGGGGAAATTCATAATTCTCTTTTTTTTTCCATGGCTTGCTACTATGGTTAGTTGGTTACTCAATTTTTTTGCACCTGTTTCAGGGATCCTACAGAATATTTGCCATCCAATCACCTTCAAATAGTTGGAAGCACCTTAACTTAAGAAGTTGGGCTGCCCGCGGAATAGAACATGCTGCTCAGTTGTATCGAGCTGCATCAACATTTGATTCTTGATGCATTTTTTTAGGCAAACACAGGATGAGGTTGAAATACGAGAATTGATTGCTTATTGATCATGTTGGCCATCGTTGCTGTTGGGAAAGTCGTCCGGCTCAAACCTAGGCAGTGGAAGACTTCAATGTCTTAGTTGGAACTTTAGAGACTTTCATCCATGAGAGGGAAGCAGTTACAGAAATAGAGTTGTTCCTTGGAGGCAACATTGATGGAAAGGATAAGGGTTCTGAACTTGCAATCAGGGAGTTGGATTTAAGATCAGAATTGCCTGTTTTATTTATACCTCACAAAGAATCGCGATCAGAATGCGTTGCATTGTGCCATCAGGCACGGACATGCACTAGAAATTGTATTCAATTTTCGTTGTATATCTAAAGGAGTGTGGTGCTGCTCTTTCTTAGAAATTGTATCTTGAAAAATGCTGATGAAGCTGTAAAATTGTAGCTGTAAATTGTATCTAAAGGGTTGTGTTGTTGTTGTTGTAGTGTTGTGGGAAAGATGTTTAAACCACATGCATTTTTGCCCTTTCTTTTTCTTCTATTGTTATTTCAATCCTTTCATATATCTCTTTTGTTGTAGGCAACAAGGTCATGCACAAAAGTGAAATGGAAGAAAAGCGAAGGTCGCATTGGAAAGAAAGAGTAGGCACGGGCAATTTCAACCGGGATGCGTAGTGCCGTAGGCACGGGCAAGCACTAGTTTATTAATAACACGATAAAGGGTACATCAAGGAAGTCAAATGCAAGTCACAAGGATGAGGCAATACATATAGAAAAGAAAAAGAAACAAAAAGAACATGAAAATACATTCAATGAAAAATTGAATGGACCCCAGAACAAGATACAAGTCTGGGGAGACCATCCAAGATAACGGCCAAACTGATTGGCCAAAATACATTACTACATCTTACACTTCAACACTAGCAAGAATTGGTAGAAGCAGAAACTTGGAGTAATTATTTAGTGGTTTTGGGGCACCGCAATGTGGTCTAACAATTTTTTTTCCCCATACTTGAGGCTGAGGTGTCCAGGGGAGTTTACACACTTCGACTAATCTTGAAAACCAATTTCATAGCCCACTTGTGGGGGTCGAACTTAAAGCGAGAGCAAAGTTTTGTATAAACTGACCACAAAGGAGTTTATAGCACTTGTGAGGCTGCACTATTAGGCTAACTCCTAAGTCTCCAACTCAAATTGTTGATATTGATCAAAGCGAGACATAGAAATTTCTACTACGTACAAAATCAATATCGACTAAATCCCAAATCTCTACGACAGTTTTTCCCTCAAGCTGCAGGTACACCAAATAAAAATATAAAGAGGCGGTTATTTCATCGAAGCAATACCGCTGACCGTCCCTTATTTCGGTTAATTTTGATAACCGCGCATTCTGCAAGCCGCTTGAGAAGCTATCATATCCCATTTGAGTTGGGCCAGCCTCTTTCTGGGGTTTCATACCTTGGGACTTTATGGTCATAATGATGTCACGGTTGCCTTTTGTACTCCGGTGAAACAAATCTTGATCGAACCTATATTTGATTGCAACCCTGAAGAATTCTAGACTGGACAGGAATTTTCCCTTTGTTCATCGGACAGCTAAATTTTTAGCCCCTGATGAGCTATAAGGGAACATTTATACTGGTTTGCATATTAAGGCTTTTACTGTAGCATATTTTTCCTAATTCCATATCCTGATGGCCTAATAGGCGTACTCAATGAATATGGCTTCTCTGCAATCTTAGCTCGACTGCACTTAATTTGTAGTTCAGGTGATTTGAGTCTATTTAGGACTCACCTCCAACGCTTGAGTCTATTAACTTGTAGTACGTTCTATGGAGTAGAACATATGTATAAAATCTTGCGCCAACTCTTGAATTATTCACAGTTTTTTTGAATACACAGGAGCGAGAATTTTTAGAAAAGCCCGTGGTATGTAATCAATCAACTAGCATTTAACGGAACTAAAAGAATTGGAACGGTACCACTTTTCATTATCCTTTTGCCGATTACATGAGTGAAACCAAATCTTAACAACAAATGTGTTTTATAAACACTTTCAGAACAAGTTCTTGAAAACATTATGGAACAGGTGACATAAATTTATTAAAAAAATAAATAAAAACCAACATTAGAAAATTAGGAGATCAATTGGACCCATTGAGCAACACTCGGCACTCTTTGGTTAACCACAAACATCATATAATATCCTGGCGGTGCTACCATCCCATTGGGCTGCACCTTAAACACAATCCTGTACCGTCCATTACTACTGTTCAAGATACGGGTGACGACCAATTTTACCAATCTCTGCCCCTGCGAATTTGAATGTGTAGAGTAAGGTGCACTGGCAAAATTCACCTCTACTGTCCCCGTCATCAGTGACGACACTGCTACATACACATTGTAAGCTTTCCCATACTGCATTGTTTTTGGCTTCTTCACCTCCATCGGCCTCAAATTTGAGTTGTTTGCTGATAAATAATCCGGCGAAAATGCCTCGATTCTCAGCTCCGTGGGGAAAGGCTGAACCCATGTGTATACCTCATGCATGTTACTTCCGGCGAGCAAAATTCTTCCGTCGGGAGCCCGCAGGTTCGTCGGGTGGGTATAGAACTGGGTTCAAACAAGGATTATTTGCCAATCCGTACCCCTGGGACCCCGCTTGAGCCCGGTTGATGATTATTACGTCTCCTGTTGGTAGCATCACCATGTCCCCATGTTCCGAACAAGCGGCATGTCCTCTATCTCCCAAGCAGGATTGGGATCAGTTGCCACGATCCGCCTGCAGTTCCTTTGGGCCAGTATCATCACTTTGTGACCAAGGTAGGCGTCGTATTAAGCCCCACCACAAACGACGATCGTGGCCGTGGAATAGTTTATCTTCCAATGCTAGCATGGCAGAGGATTTTGCGGACGGGTAGTTACGCGGTCCCCCACTAGAGGTTAATTTTTTATAATCACATTATTAACGTAATCGTATAGCACGCATTGTTTATCAGTAAATGTAAACAGATTTTCGTTTCGGAGAAGGTGAACGTATGGATACAGGTTATTCCCTTTGTTGTCTGACACATTGCCGAGGAACGAGAAATTAACCCCGTTGCCGATTCTCGGTTGGTAATACTCCACGCTGTTGGCGCTGATACCCCCGACTATTATGATTGAACCGTCGGGAAGTATTTGATTCGTGGCGTACCAACGCCCTTGGGACAACGAGATGTTTTGAAGCTCAATCCAATCGCAAGAGCAAGTGTCTTTGCAGGGGGTGAATGTTCAGAACTTAGTGTTGCCGTCGTTCCAGCCGCCTGATTGGAGGAGGGTGCCGTTATGGAGGAATTGGCCCGAGGAGTACCACGTGTCGGTTTGGATCATGAGGGGACGGATTTTGTTGGTTTTGAGGTCGAGGAGAGCGGAGTGGGCGGAGCAATCGGTCGTTAAATTCAAGTCCTTTGGGTCGTGCCGGCAATGTTGCACGCGCCAATGTCGGTCTGATCGAGGAGGACGACGGTATTGAACCGGGTGACGGCGGCGTGCATGGCGGCAATGCCAGCGTCTTGCACAATGACTTCCCACGTGCTCCCCGGCACGTGTTCCGATGATTGTGAGGGCAAAGCAGAGGAATTGTAGGCAGAAGAAAATGGGAGCGGCCATAGTGAAAGCGATCTGAGAGTGTTCACTGTTCAGTTTGTGTGTGTCTGCCCATATTACTGAGATATATAGAGTGAGAATGTGAGACGTTTATATATAGATGAGAGAGAGAGAGAGAGAGTGTGTGTGTGGAATGTGGGGGTTAAGTTGAGAGAGAGAGAGAGAGAGAGAGAGAATGTCGAATGTGGGGGTTAAGTTGATGTCGACCCTTCACTGTTCTGTTGAGTTGGGAAAAATTATAAAGTAGTAGTTGCCCAACAGATTAAAAGGGGGTAGGGGAATTTTTGCAAAGGTCAACTGAAAGAAAACCCAACGGCAGCCTTTTTGCCCTCCACGTCTTCCTCCTCCTCGTTCTTCTTCGTCTTTATTCGCCACGATTTTTCTGGTCGATCGTTTGAGTTTTTATTGTTGTTGTTGTCCTCCGTTTTTGGACACTCTCGGAATAGTCAATGAGTTTCCCACCTAATTTTGTTGTGAGTTTTTTTTTTTCTTTTTATCCCCTAAATTTTGTTCATTTTCTTTACTTAGTCCATAAACTATCAATTTGATAATTTTATCCCCTAAACTATCATATGGCTGCCTACTTTGTCTAATAGATAACGAAAATTAGAAATTTGGACGGAAAATATCAAGTACGGCCTTGTTTGGGACCCTATAGAGGAGATACTTGATTATGAGAAGTTTAGAGATAAAAATTAATCATGACTCTTTAGAATAATATGATCAGAAAAATAAGATTTTCACACCGTTCCAAATGAATTGAAACTTCGAGCACTTATCTTTAGTTACCGGCCGGTCCCTAGCCTGGATAAAGGAGGAGGGTTGTGAGTTAGGTAGCTGACGGTCAGCACGTAAAAAGCCCGTCAGATCTTTATGACATGAATCCAAATATGAAAACGAGACATGCTAGGGCGTTCCCTTTAAGCGACGCGTTGTGCCTGCCTTCGGGTGCTTCGAAAAATGAGCAAGGGGCGCCACACCGGTGCCTGGGTGTGGTGATAAGTGCGCAAGGGTTCTCGCGCGTGTTTGGACGAGTGCGGGTAAAGAAACTAGCACAGGATTATAGGATTCGTTTAGCAACTTAGAATATAGGGTCATTAACAGGAAAGACTAGAGAGCTAGTTGACACCATGCTTAGGAGGAGGATTAGTATAGCTTGCCTTCAGGAGTCTAAGTGGGTAGGGGAGAAAGCTAGGGAGAAGAGGACACATGTTATAAGCTTTACTATACGGTTAAGGATAGATATAGAAATGGGATAGGTATCGTAGTAGATAAACACCTGAAAGATTTGATAGTTACAGTCATGAGGAAAGGAGAACGGATTATTTTAGTTAAGCTTGTGATCCGAGGGAGCATAGTTAATATTATTAGTGCTTATGCACCCCAAGTAGGCTTGGATGATCTTACTAAAGAGCAATTCTGGGAGCAGATGGATGACGTGGTTCAAGAGATCCCTTTTGGGGAGAAGCTATTTATAGGAGGCGATTTCAATGGTCATATGTGAGTGCATAAGCAAGGGTTTGAGAAGGTGAATGGTGGCTTTGGATTTGGTGACCTTAACGAAGGTGGTCGGAGGATTTTAGATTTTGCAGTAGCTTTTGACCTTATAGTGGGGAATACTCTTTATAGGAAGCGAGAAGAGCATTTAATTACCTTTAAGAGTGGAGCCAATAGAAGCCAAATCGATTATTTTCTTGCTAGAGGTTCAGATCGCTTGACATGTAAGGATTGTAAGGTTATCCCTGGAGAGTGTCTAGTGACACAGTATAGACTTTTGGTATTAGATATTTGTCTCAAGGGGAATATTAGAAAGAGAAAGGAAACTACATGCCCACAGACTAAATGGTGGGGCCTAAGAGGGGAGAAACTAGAGGTATTTAAAGAAAGAATGTCGCAAGAAGTACGGTGGGGAGTGGAAGGCGATAGTGACACTATGTGGAATACCATAACTGACGATATTAGAAGAATATCAAAAGAAGTTCTTAGGGAGTCGAAGGGAAAAGATCCGATTTCTAAGGAGACATGGTGGTGGAATGACGAGATTCAAACCATGGTAAAAGCCAAGAAGGAGTGCTTTAAAAAGTGGCAAAAGGACCGGGATGCCGAAAATTTTCAAGGTTATAAGCAAGCTAGCAAGGAAGCTAAGAAAACCGTTAGAGATGCTAAGTTGAAAGCCTATGAGAGTTTCTACGCTAGACTCGATAGTAAGGATGGAGAAAAGATTATTTATAAACTTGCTAAGTTACGAGAAAAGAGAGCTATAGATGTTTTCCAAGTTAAGTGTATAAAAGGTATTGATTCGGTGGTGTTGGTGAAAGACGAGGCAATCAGGGATAGATGGAAGTCATATTTCGAGAAGTTGTTAAATGAGAAGCATGAAGGAGACTTTGGTGGGGAGGAAGTGTATGTACCTGGCGAGAACATAGAATATGAATTTTATCGGAGAATACAAAAGTTTGAAGTGGTTAAAGCTTTGAAAAGGATGAAACCGGGTAAGGCCTTAGGACCAGATGGTATTCCTATTGAAGTGTGGAAAAGTCTAGGTGATCTGGGGGCGACATGGTTGACAAAATTGTTTAACAAGATTATTATGACTAGGAAGATACCCGACGAATGGAGAAGGAGCACGCTAGTACCTATCTATAAGAATAAAGAGGATATTCAAAGCTGCAACAACTATAGAGGTATTAAATTGATGAGTCATACAATGAAGTTTTGGGAAAGAGTTATTGAGCATCGCCTGAGGATGGTGACTACGGTGTCAGCGAAACAGTTCGGGTTTATGCTGGGAAGATCAACCATGGAAGCTATCTACCTATTAAGGAGAATGGTAGAAAAACACAGAGTAAAAAAGAAGGATCTCCATATGGTTTTCATAGATTTAGAAAAGGCTTATGATATGGTGCCTAGAGACATCATATGGTGGGTTCTGGAGAGAAAAGGTGTGACCAAAGGGTATATCGAGGTGATTAGAGACATGTATGAAGGTGTCGTCACTACCATTCGATCACCAGTAGGGGAAACAAGTGAATTTTCAATCACTGTAGGATTGCACCAAAGGTCAGCCCTTGAGCCCGTACCTCTTTACATTAGTTATGGATGAATTGACTAGAAACTTTCAGGAGGATATTCCATGGCGTATGATGTTTGCAGATGACATTGTCCTCGTGGATGAAACTGCTAGAGGTGTTAATACGAAACTAGAAATTTGGAGGGAATCATTAGAGTTAAAGGGTTTTCGAATAAGTAGGAGTAAAACTAAGTATATGGTGTGCAAGTTTAGTGGTACCAGCAGTGCGCATGAAGAAATAGTGATGATGCAAGACCAGGAGCTACCTAATAGTGATTATTTTAAGTATTTAGGCTCAATTATTAGTAGTGATGGGGAGATTGCCGATGATGTGACCCATAAGATCTAAGTGGGGTGGCTGAAGTGGAGGAGCGCTACGAGTGTATTGTGTGACAAGAGGGTACCCAAAAAATTGAAGGGAAAATTTTATGGAACTACCATCAGACCAGCGATACTTTACGAGACGGAATGTTGGCCTGTTAAGAAACAACAGGTGAACAAGATGAGTGTAGCAGAAATGAAAATGTTGAGGTGGATGTGTGGTAAGATTAGACGAGACAAGATTAGAAATGAAATGGTTCGTGAGATGGTAGGTGTAGCACCTATAGAAGAGAAGTTGAGGAAAAATAGGTTAAGGTGATTTGAGCATGTCTACCGTAGACCAAAAGATGCGGTAGTTAAGAGAGCGGATATGATAGATTTGGAAAGCAATGCTACGAGGAGATGTAGACCTAAATTGACATTAGATGGTGTGGTGCACAAAGATATGAGTACATTAGGTCTGTGTGAACAAATGACCCTTGACAGAGCTCAATGGAGGAAAATGATTCATGTAGCCGACCCCAGGTGATTAGGATATAAGGCTCAGTTTGGTTTGGTTTGGTTTGGTTTGGTTATATACTAAAATACTAAAAAATATGGTTAAAAAATGAAGTACTCCAATTTTCAATCTGTTGAAACCGGTGTGAAAATCTTATTTTTTTTGATCATTTTATCCTAATGGGTCAAAATTAATTTTTATCTCTAAGACTCATAATCAAGTATTTGCTTTACAGAATCCCAAACAGGTCTTACATGACATTTTTTGTCCAAATTCCTTACTTTCCTTATCTATTGGATTAAGTAGGTAACGGTATGATAGTTGAGGGGATGAAATCGTTAAATTGATAATTTAGGGACTAAGTAGAGAAAATGGACATAGTTTAGGAGATAAAATGGAAAAGAAAAACTCTTCTATTATTGCATACAAGTATGGTTAGTACAACCATAATTTCAAACTTTAGATAAACATATCCATCTTACAACTTTAGACAAGCATACCCACCTATTGGTTGACGGATTAGGCCTTGACTATTTGAGGGCCAAAAGCAAAAATTTAATGTTGAGCCTTATCTGCTAGACTATTGTAAAAAGTACCAAAATAAGAGGAGCTACTAAAATTTGGAATTTTCCGAGACCTAAATCGATCGCATTTTCGGCTTTAGCTCGGAGCCGGCCCTGCTGGTTTACGGGTTCCACTTATGTGGGAGGTTGATTATTCTTTGAACAATTTATCCGCGTAATTGCTAGGGGGATGAATGTTGCGGTTTGGCCAGGGAATAATACTGTTGTTATTAGCGGTCCAAGATCTCCAAGGACTCTACGTAGCAATAAATCAATTAGGATCGCTACTCAATCCCATAATTGTAGGAGAGTTATTCTCCTTCCAAATCAATCCCTTCCTAATTAGTTGTAATCCTTTCTTATGTAATGCTTGTAATATGCCTTTGGCAAAGTAATGAGAAATAGAAACATATTCACCCGCAAATTAGCTTTTATCAGTTGTCATGCATCCTCTTGGAAGATCAGTGAAGATAGGAATTTCAAGGGGATGGTTGTCGGGCTAAACCAAACCTACCTATATAGGTACTAGCTAGTACTAGTTTTAGTTTAATGGAAACAACAACTTACGAGAAATTGCAATATTAATTAATATTGGAAACAACAACTTTCTTCGAACAAACGTGGTTACAACAACTTCGATGGATAGGATCATAGGATAGAGGTGATTCTCCTAAATCCTTTAATAATGGGAACATCAACTTCAATCGGTATATTTATATTCCCTCCGTCCAAAATTGGTTGATTTCTTTGGAAAATCATGTATTTTGCGCATAAAAACTAATGTGTCTATGAGAATCTTTTTAAAAAATACACAAATTATTTCATCTTAATGAGATCTATAAATTGCTAGTGTGAAAATTTTTGAAAACGAAATTATCGCTGTTATACGGACGTTATTTTTTATGTACAAAATGCATAGTTTCTTAAAAATGGCAAACAATTTCGGATAGAAAGAGTATCTGGTATCGGGGCAGAGCCATGTTTTTTAGTCATCGAAGTCAAAATTTAGCGAGTTATTTTTTTTAATAGCCAATCGAAAGAAAAATTAAACTAAAACGATAATTGTAAGGTGAATATGTGCATGATAGTCTCATTCCTAATATTATCAGCTTTCGACAAGAAGAGAACGATTGGAAATTTTACGAATTTGTAGTAAGTTGGGGCGGAAATTTGGAAATTTTGTATGGGGTCAAAGTAATTAACTTTGGGTACAAACGATCAAATACCCTTAATGGGAATTAAAGTGAGTGGGATCAAGTCACCACTTCTAGAAAACCTTCAACAATTAGCAGCTCCATTCGAGTGACATGGGAATTAAATGAAGTAATGAGCTTTCCCAATATGGTCTGGATTAGTGATCTTGTTCCTGTTTGACTTTAGGGCCGGGGTCTTAGTCTACAAGTACAACCTTTGTAACTGCATTTATAATGTGTTACATGGAGTCACTATAGTACCGTTATGTATTATACGTTGTACTCTTTTTCCATCATAAATTAGTGTGGAGCAAAGATAAATTAGCGACATGGGGCATTGTGCCCAAGAGGCGTTGAATGAGGAGAAATTGTTCTTTGCTATTGGAGCAAGGACATGTGGTACTCCAACTATGTAGTGATTTGTCAATACAGTACTGGGTCCCATAATTTTTGTTTTGGTAAATTTGCGGATGAAATTACACCTGGTGTGTTATGATGGTGTTATTATGGCCAAAAGTACTAATACCATACTACCTCAGGAAACCAACAATAATTTATCTATTAATATCAAGAATGCCACAAAAAAAACAAATATACAAGATATTACAGTTGCCCTCAATGATTTTTCATATTTTAAAATAGTTGATTAATTGCTTCCTTATCAACGGTATGAATCAACTATTTTAAGAGCAACATCAAATAGGAAAATGCTAGAGGCACATCAAATTGGCACATCAAATTGGAACAGATTAATCTGTTCCCATTGGTTGTATATTGATTTAAAAAATGGCTGTAATTAATTCTTGAATTTTTCTAAGAGCAACATCAAATTTGCAAGGTTTTATTCGAAGAACAAGGTTATGTTTTACGAAAATGCTAGAGGCACATCGGTGTGACACATTTGTGCCACACTCCTCTCACATACAGGTGGGTCCTAGTGGAACGGGTCCCACCTGTATGTGAGAGGGGTATGGCACAAATGTGCCACATCGATGTGCCTGTAGCAGTGTCTAAGCCATTTTCTCTATAGAAAAGCGTGCTTTTTTCTGTTTTACACTAAAAGTTGGGGGTTAACATTTTGATTGGATTGAAATCTCAAAATTCTGGTAATGCCTTTATTTTCAAATGGGGGTACTTCCTTATTTTCATTAAATATATTAAATGTGCCACACCCCTCTCACATACAGGTGGGTCCTATTGGAACGGGTCCCACCTGTATGTGAGAGGGGTATGGCACAAATGTGCCACATCGATGTGCCTGTAGCAGTGTCTAAGCCATTTTCTCTATAGAAAAGCGTGCTGTTTTCTGTTTTACACTAAAAGTTGGGGGTTAACATTTTGATTGGATTAAAATCTCAAAATTCTGGTAATGCCATTATTTTCAAATGGGGGTACTTCCTTATTTTCATTAAATATATTAAAATAAAGAAAAGGTAAAAGAAAAGTTTAAAATACAATCTTCACTTTAAGTTTAGGAAATGAAAATAAGATGTTGTGAAAACTGTTAGGTGTTGTGGAAGAGCTGGAAAGCCAAGGATCAAGACCAAGGGCTGGACTTAAGCACCTCGGTATCGATACCTATCATCCCTTCCAATCGGTACCGAGCTACTCAGCAAAGCCAGCCAAGACTCTCGGTATCGGTACCACGTTTTGACCCCTATTGGTACAGAGCCCCTTATCACAGTAGCTTAAGTCATTTGCTATCGGGACTGAGGGCTTCAAAGGGTATCTTTGGAGCATCTTGGAGAATATTCTGTGCACGGAGCTTGGAGGATATAAACGGCGTGATGTCACTTGTACAAATAGCTTTTTGGATTGCGTTTTTTTAGATCTAGATTTTGCATTGCTTTTTGTTCTTCATTTTTCCAGCACTTACTTTTTAATTTCTAGCCTTTATTAGTTTGTTTTTGCTACTTTTTCCTTCATAAAAGTTGTAGCCGCTACTCCAATTTATCGTTTAATCTAGTTTTCTTCAAGTATTGTTATTTCAAATATGTTAGCTAGATTTTTGCTTGCTCTTATCTCTTTAGATATGTGTGAGTAGTTTTTTAAGGTTAGGTTATGAGGAGATTAGCACCTCATGGCTCGAGTAAAATTGCGTTTTTCACCATAAAGTTTGAATTTTTGGTTCGAAAATCGATGTGGAGTTCGGGTTTGTTTGTCAAATTGCTAAGGTGTTAACCTCATTGATCATGTGTAGGTAAGAGCATCGCCTACTTACCACACATGATGCTTGGAGCTCTGTCACTCGAGGCGTTTGCTAAATAAATTCTAGAGCTAACTTGGTAATCGAACCATTCTATTTTCCGGGTTAAGAACCTTAGTTGAGTATCTTAAACCGCGTATTTGGGTGAGAAATGTGATTCGACTTGAGTCGTGGGTGTTCGTTATTCTTAGACCTAACCTGCTTTTTATCCTATTTTATTCGTTTAATTTAGCCTTTTTACTTTTCACCGCATACGTAAAACCAAGT
The DNA here is from genome assembly GCA_020567845.1 of Rhododendron henanense subsp. lingbaoense. Lineage (NCBI taxonomy): Eukaryota > Viridiplantae > Streptophyta > Magnoliopsida > Ericales > Ericaceae > Rhododendron > Rhododendron henanense. The sequence continues at coordinate 42,603,210 of CM036318.1, forward strand.
TGGCTGACTAAAAGCCGAAAACCCTGCTTACTTCTACAAATCCAATAAAGCCGTATTAATTATTTCCTTGGATACGATCCTAGTCTTCTGGATTATTATGCTTCAATTGGATGCTTATACCCTACGCTTGGGGTGATAGTTTGATATATATTGACGAACGAAGCAAAAATCCAAAACACTTAACCAAACAAAGGATTTTTATTTGGACTTGAATCCTTATGTTGCCATTTGTCTATTGAAACCTTTACTTAGCCATTTGTCTTATAAGTCTGAATTATAATTTTCTTTTCAGATTTACAATTTTTTTTTTATTGAGATCCCATTGCGGTGTTTTCTTGGTAAAGGCCCGGGGAGGCTAGGGTGGAGAAACATTTTGTTAGCTTATATGGCCTGCCCGGCCGACCATAATTTGTCGGTTTGTATTTGGTTTTTTGGATGTCAAAGTGACGATAAATAAATTTTACAAAAGTTATAATTGAAAAGTAACAATTGTATGATATAAGCTAACAAATAGCCCTTATGATAAATTTATATTTCATTACAATGCATGGTAGATTATCGTGTTCGTAACCTATTCTTATCAACCTCTTAATCATGTTTGGAATACTCTAGGTTTCAAAATTTATCTTTTTTGTCGGAATGTTCATATGTAACAAATTTACAATGATTGTTGAAATGTGCATATATTACAAAATTATTATGTTAGTAAAAAATGTCATTAATATTTTTGTAAGGTTTATCATGTTCGGCAAAATTGTCAATCAATACGATCAATAAGTACATTAAGTTTATCATATTTGCAAACCGGTAAGTAAAAGAGAGAGAGAGAGAGAGAGAGAGAGAGAGAGAGAGAGAGAGAGAGAGAGAGAGAGAGAGAGAGAGAGAGAGAGAGAGAGAGAGAGAGAGAGAGAATTGGGTATAGAAAAATGTGTTATGCATAAATAAGGATAAATGTTGGGTTTTTCAAATTTGAGGATAGCAACTTATGCCTTGATCAGATCATAACTTCAAATTTTTTTCAACTCAAAAAATACTAATGCCCTTACTCATATTTTCAATCATTACTTTTATTTCTCTCTACTCATTACCCCTATCTGCAATCATTATTCTCATTTCTGTCTCTTTCTCTCTCCACTCATTACCCCCAAAAACAAAGGAATATGAAATATCCATCATCTTTATTCATACCATGTAAGAATTTATCCCTCTTTTTTTTTCATGCTTATGTTTTCATCCTTCTAACATGTGAATTACCATTATTATCCTTTATATTATATATATATATATATATATATATATATATATATAGAGAGAGAGAGAGAGAGAGAGACTTATACTATTTCCTAAATACAAGGGATTCAAATGAATAGGAGGTTTTTCAAACTTTCAAATAAGCAAATCCCACTGATTTCTTTTTCCATTAATTGCGGACATTATCTTAGGTTTTCAAAGGGGTATATAAGGTTCCATAAATGGAGTTTAGTCCTACTCCGAATAGTCGTCTTTTTTCATGAAGCTACCTGTTGATGGTAATTTAACCATGTTTCATGAAATAAGATTGAAAAAAATATTCCATGAAAAGTTTTTATAACAATTACGGTCAACTTACCATGATCCATAGCTAACTGATCATACTGGTCTAGTTAATATTCTATTACACCTTTGCGGAAAATACATGAACATTTGAACACGATCAATACCTGCAAAATATGGTCAACTTATCATGTTATGTTGACCAATACCAGTTTTGATGGAAACTAATCCATGTTTCATGAAATAAGGTTGCGAATTAGAATTCATTGTAAGTTTTTATAAAATTTGCGATCAATTGACCATGATCCAATATTGCTGAAGTCACAGTTGCTAGTAAATATTCCAAACAACATGTGTGTAACATACAGGAACAATTTAATAATTTCAAGTTATGCTAATTGCTGATCAATTGATCACGTTATATTGGCCAATACCATGTTCATTGCAAGAGGATACAACTTGAACATGATCAAAACATGTGGATCAATCTCAAACTGTCAATTGACTTGTCAAAGCAAATGGTGAAGGGCCTTTTTTTTTATCAGCAAAGAAAATTTTACTGTATTAATCAAGGAACCAAAGTTACAAAGATTAAAGGGAAAAGGAAAAAAAACGGCATCACAACCTACGACCTACACCCCAACTATGTCGGCACCTAAAATAAGGACAAATCATATACCACCCGCTACCCGAGGAAGGGGATGTTGGCGAGAAGCCAACCACACAATCTAGAACAGAAAACCATAAAAACAAGCTGCTTAAACCCCAAAACAGACGGATACTTGGCAAATGAAACAATTGAAACAGTTGCCATTTAACAGTTAACCATGTGACAAAACCACCTGGACATATTATAACAATTGCCAAGTATCCATCCAAAATTTAAGTGAAAGTGCCTGACATGAATGGTGGTTTCAATTTTGGTAAATGGTGGTTTACACGCCCAAATCTTGTTCTTCTTTTGGAGGACCTTTTCACATTAAGATTTTCTGGTGTACTTTTACCTTTACTAGCTTTCCGAACTAGCTTCAATGGTCGATCACTAATTCCAATTGAAACTATGCGAAAATAGCAATGAAATCATGGAATATTTCGTGACCGTTCATAACCGTTACATGACCGCTCATGACGGTGACTAACCAAATTCGGACATGCATTTTGCAGAATTGTGGAATTGTATTCATCAACATGCCACATATCGACATAATCATCAACTTCAAAAAATATGGATTATTTCGTAAACATGACTTATTTCGAAACAACAAACCAACTACATGGTTAGAATGTGAAATCATGATTTTATGAAATCAGCTAATGAAATCGAAAAATCGTCCTGTTCTAGTGTATTCTAACAGCAATTGGAGTTAATCAGCACACAACGAAAAAACAAAAAAAGGCTACAAACATGGAATATTTCATGTCCAATTCGAACAAACATTTTCATGACCGTTAATGACCATTCCTTGACTAAATTGCAACTGCAATATTTTTTACTGTTCCATTCATGACCGCCCTTAACATACCTCGCAAACTTTAGGAATCGATTTCATTATGGAAACATGACATATCTAGGAGATGACGCGATTTGGAACAATAAACCTACCATTTTTCCCATAAAACATGACATAATTATAACAAAAAATCATGATTTCATCAAAAACATGAATAAGATTTCATCCTCTTTAGTGGAAAAACATGAATTAGAATTTGGAAAAGCATGAATTGTTTTGCATCCAACCGATTACCCCATTGAATCATGGCTTATTGCGTAAAACATCAGTAGGATCGCCACGAATAGCTCAGTTTTAAACACGTAATCATATTCCCATAGGCAAAACCAAGCAATGAAGCCAAAAAGAATTAAGTGGGTTTAACAGATTGACTAACGAAATCTGGCCATGTCTGTTTCGTCCCCTTCTTCTCTGTCCGTTGCTTCAGCTATGAAAGACTGGATCGAGTTGTGGCATTTTGGGCTTCCCCGGAAAACCCCCCATATAGATTTAACGGGGGAATGCATGCACCAATATTCTTTGCCGGACTTCGCAACCGAGGACGATGGACTGGTGTGGGTTTCTGCCGTTTAGGGATTTAGGAAAATAGGGATTACAGATGGATTTTGTCGAACAATACATGTGCCGAGATTCTTGGGATTGATAGGCAAAAATTTTGGGAAACTGTTTGCCGGAAAAAACGCGAGGATGTGACGACTTAAGTTGTCGTCCTAAAAATCGGAGCTATATATATATATAGTATAGAAAAAGGGCATTACAGGTATTGAAAATATAGAAAGGACGAAAACATAAGGGCCAGAAAAGGGGAGGACGAAAACATAACTAAACAGTGATGGCAGGATGAATTAAAAAAATTTCAAAACATAATCCAAAACACGGCATTAATGATTCAAACAAATTATAGGATGAGAACTTAGTTATATCTATTGCCCAGGACCAATATTTAAGTTAACAATACTTAAAATAGTGCTCAACTTTTTATAGATGCATACCATATCTGAGTAGGCCACTTTTTCAAATACTAACATTTCTTTTGAATACACAAGTGTTCGATTTTTAGAGAAGTCCATGGTACAGTAATCAATCAACTAGCAACGAAACTAAAAGGATTGGACAAGTACAGTTTTCCTTATTTTTTTTCGGATACATGAGTGAAATCAAATCTTAGCAACAAATTTGTTTGATGAACACTTTTGGAACAAGTTCTTATTATATATGAAACAGACGATATAAATAATTCAAAAAAACTAACAAATGAAAACCAACATTTAAAAATTAGGAGATGACGATTGGGACCCAAATAGCAACACTTGGCACTCCCTGATTAACCACAAACATCATATAATACCCTGGTGGCGCCACCATTCCATTGGGCGGTGCCTGAAACACTATCTTGTACTCTCCATTAGCTTCTGAAACTGGGCGGGTGATATTCATCTTTACCAACCTCTGCCCCTGTGAAAACGAATGCGTAGAGTATGGGGCACTTGCAAAATTCACTTCCCAAGTCCCCGTCGAGCTCGAGGGCACCGTTACATACACATTGTGAGTACTATTCCCATATTGCACCGTCTTTGGCGCCTTAACCACCACCGGCCTCAAATTCGAGTTGGCTGCTGACAAATAATCCGGCGAAAACGCATCAATTCTTAGCTCCGTGGGGAAAGGCTGAACCCACGTGTATACCTCATGTGTGTTACTACCGGCGAGCAAAATTCTCCCGTCGGGCAATAAATTTGCAGTCGAGTGGTACATTCTGGCAATTGTACTGGGGTTTAGGATCGTAAAGCGGGAACCCAAAGTTTGGGTTGGTTGGTATCGAACCGGGTTCAAACACGAGTTATTTGCCAATCCGAACCCTTGCGACCCCGTTTGAGCACCGCTGATGATTAATACATCTCCTGTTGGTAGCATCACCATTTCCCCCATGATCCGAACAAGCGGCATGGTATCCATCTCCCAAGTAGGGTTAGGATCCGTCGCCACGATCCGGCCGCAACTCCCTGTGCCCGGTAGATTCACAGTCTTCTCATTGTAGGCGCCGTACTGGGCCCCACCACAAATGATGATAGTGGCCGTGGAATAGTTTCCTTCCAATGCCAGCATGACAGAGGATCCTGCGGAAGGGTAGTTGCGTGGGCCCCCCTGCAATTGAGGATAAGTTGTTACAATCACGTTTGCAGCGTAATTGTATAGCACGGATTGATTGTTAGCAAATATAAACAGATTTCCGTTGGGGAGAAGGTGAACGTATGGATACAAGTTATCCCCTTGGTGGTCTGCCACATTGCCAAGGAACGGGAAATCGACCGCGCTATTGCCTGTCGGTGGGTAATACTCTAAGTTGTTGGCGCCTTTGCCCCCGACTATTATGATAGTACCGTCAGGGAGTATCTGATTCGTGGCATAAAAACGGTGTACGGACAAATTGACGTTTTGAAGCTCAACCCAATCGCAGGAGGAAGTGTTTATGCAAGGGTTGAACATTCGGAACTTGTTGGAGCCATCATTCCAGCCGCCGGATTGGAGGAGGGTGCCATCAGGGAGGAATTGGCCCGAGGAGCACCACGTGTCGGTTTGAATTGTGAGGTGACGGATCGTGTTGGATCCGAGGTCGAGGAGAGCGGAGTGGGCGGTGCAATCGTACGTTAAGGCCTTGTCGTTCGAGTCGTTGCGGCACGGGGTGCCGGCCGGGAACGTTAAATTGGACGCGCCGGTGTCAGTCCGGTCGAGGAGGACGACGGTGTTCCACCGGGTGACGGCGGCGTGCATGGCGGCGATGCCGGCGTCTTGCACGATGACTTCCCACGAGCCCCCCTGGGCACGTGTTCCGATGATCGCGAGGGCAAAGCAGAGGATTTGCAGACACAAGGAAATGGGAGCGGCCATAGTGAAACTAAGCAAGAGAGTGTTCAGTACTCTTCGATCCGTTGCGTGTATGTTTAGTCTACCGTTGTTTGAACGGCGATATATATTGGGAAGAAGAGACAGGAATGTCAATTATGTTTATCGTTCACTATTCAGTGGAGCGTCTATTCGGATGATTGTTGAGTTGGGAAAAATTATCCAACGCTCTGACAGAGTGCCACGAACAGTTGCCATCCAGCTGTTCTCTATGTCCTTCTTTTTCTTCTTCTTCTTCTTCATGGGTTTTTCTAATCGTCTGCGTTGTTCTTGATTGTAATATTCAAAGACTTAATTATCCACCTCCCCACCACTACAACAAAAAACACCAATGGTGACACCCTTTGACACCTTTTGGTGACAAAAAATTAGTGTTGTCACGGAATATACTCAACGGTGACAAACAATTTTATTGCTTGTCACCGAAGACCTTTGGGTGACCAGGGTAAATAATGAGGAGATTTTGTGACAAAATATTTGTCACGGAAGACAAGTTTCAGTGACAAGTATAAAATTGTGACTGAAAGATCCAAATGAGGAGATTTGGTGACAAGTATAAAGTTGTCACCGAATTTCGTGCTCCCGGGCTCCAGCTCATTTAGGCGGGCTGTCAAAAAGTGAAAAATGATTTTTTACAAGCAGAACGACATCGTTTTGCCTGTAACCAAAACCCAGCCCTAGCTTTCCTCTTCTTTTTCCTCTCTCCAGTCTCCACTTTACTCTTCGGCTCTGCCTCTCGATCTCCACTCCCGCAGCCACGCTCCCGCCGAAGACTTCCATCAGCCCACAAACCGTCGGCCGTCGCTCCGATCTACCCAGGTCTTTTTTTTTCCCTCTCAGTATCTCACCCTGTCCCTCTCACTATCTCACCCAGTTGTTCACGCACTCTCGATCTCTCTCTTGACTTCGTCTAGCTAAACATTTTTTTTTTTTATTCTATCTTCACTGAAAAGGCAGCACACTTCATCTCCGCCCTCTTCCTCGCCGGCCGGAACTCGCCAGCACCACCACCACACTCTGTGATTTCTGGTATTCCTCCACTCTCCAATCTTCCGATTTCATGGATTTTTTGCTTTGCATGTGAGTGTTTAATTCGATTTTGTAGATTTAAAGTTTGAATCGGAAGCTAAGGTATCCTCACGATAGTCAAAATCAAATGAATCTGTTTTGTTTGAGATGTTCAATCTTAAAGATTTCGTTTTGAGTATGGGTTTCGGCTGACCATTTATTTTGGAAGAACGAGGTTAAATGTGGTGAAATTTATTACTTATTTCTGAAATTTTAGAACAATGAGGGCCACTCTTGGTAGGATATCTGGTCTTTGGCTGCTTTTGTAGTATGGCGATGTTGTAATAAGCTTTGGTCCTTGGCCTTTTTTTTTTAATCTGCAAACAGAAATGTCATTCACTATGTTCAACCCATTTTATCAATAATGATTGCAAGATGGCATAAAAAAATATGTATCTATACCAATCTTTTGTACTTTCCTCACTTTCGAAATCTTTCTCTATATTTTAGTACTAATTGCTAAAACTTAGAGGGAGTTTAATATTATAATTCCCCCTTTTAAAATAATTTTAGAATAATTTTTTAGTTTCCTGCTATCTAGTCGGAATGCGTGAATCCAAATGGGTAACTATTTATATCACTAGCATTTAGAAGTATAAAATACTAGTGTTAGCCCGTGCCTACGGCACTACGCATTTCTGTTGGAAGGGGATGACAGTTGTGTAATTTAGGTGAAAACAATGGGTACTTAACCGGGAAGTGGGAGGATGCACTACAACCTTTGGATCAAATGAATCTAAGCCGTTCCAACAACTTGTCCCCACACCCTTCTGTTTTATAATAGAGACTAGTGGTAGCCCGTGCCTACGGCACTACGCATCCCGGTTGGAAGGGGATAGTAGTTGTGTGATTTAGGTGAAAACCATGGGCACTTAATCAGGAAGTGGGAGGATGCACTACAGCCTTTGGATCAAATGAATCTAAGCCGTTCCAACAACTTGTCCCCACACCCTTCTGTTTTATAATAGAGATTTCTATGGAATCTATATAACTAATCATTTACACTTCTCCAAAATATAATTGAAAGATGAATCAAAAGATGATTCTTATTTCAAAAAGAAAGGTGTACCAGGTATTTAGGAAATAAAATAATATATGGTGGTGTTCTATTGTCATAGCCTAATTAAATATTAGTAAGTGCCTTTTGTATTATGCATAAGTGCACCAGTGGACTTTTTTATATTGTATAGACTTGTTAGTTTCTCCTTAACAGATTATTCTAGATTTGTCCAATTGGCACACACTACTACAAAATGATATAAAGGTCACGGTCCAAAAACTAAGAAGATCTCACTTTTTGTAAAAGCGTAATAAAATGTTACTCCCTCCGTCCCAAAATCATTGTCCATTCCGCAAAACGGAGTCTTAAAAATAATGCAATCTTTTAAAGAAAAAATTCAATTTTTTTTTCACCAATTAATAGAACTCATTGATATCTAGTAAGTTGTTAAAAAACTTTTGAATTTTTCTTGCAAAAATCGTATTATTTTTAAGACTCCGTTTTGCGGAATGGACAATGATTTTGGGACGGAGGGAGTATGAACTATAGTTTTAATCTCAGTTATACGAAAAAACTGAGATGAAAAGATTTTTTAATCTCAATAATCTAAAAAGTGAGATTGTAACTTAAAGAATATATATCTCATTTTCGAAAAACTGAGATTGTATGTAAAAGAATATATCTCGTTTCAAAAACACTGAGATTGTTACTTAAATATTTTAGATCTCGCTTAGTAAAACTGTGATTGTTTACTTAAAGATCTCATTTCAAAAAAGTGTGATTGTAACCGTAATAACCATCGAAAGCCATGCCCAAGGTTCGAACACACCCTCACGCGACTGACAACATCTTACAGGCTACGGCTAGCACGCACAAGGAAATCTGGAATGTCTTAGGATATTAAATATATATACTCCCTCCGTTCCAAATTAATAGTCCGGTTCGGTCTCCAATGCAACTTTTAAATTGTTAATATCTTTCAATCTATAATGAATTTTATGTGCAATATGGATCTCATATGATAGATCTCAATTAGTTCTATTATACAAAGTTTTTAAAATCTTTAAATACATTATAGATTGAAAGATATTAACAATTTAAAAGTTGCATTGGAGACCGAACCGGACTATTAATTTGGAACGGAGGGAGTACTATTTTTTACTGTTGCTTAAAAGCACCCACTTACGTTCGTGATTTTCTGCACAATAATTAAGCGTCCTCATATTACACACAGTACGAATAAGTTCTAAACTTAATCAATCAATTATATTTTAATAATGGTCGATCTGAACCATTAGAATTTCATGTTTAACTAATTCCCGCATTGTCACAAAAATCGAAGATCATCGGATATCGACAATCTCCTGATTGAACTATATTTGATGCATCTCAATGCATTAAAGTATTATATTGCAATACCCGACCCCCGCTTGATCAGTCTTTTTCTTCGATCCAAACCGTCCATCTTTTACATAATATGAAGTAAATCATTCTTGCGAAAATGACATTAATCAGGTATCGCTACACACTTGATCGGACGGAAAAAATCCATTTTGTTAGTGACATTGTGTCTTGATAAAGAAGCTTTCTAAACTTGATTGAGACCAATATTTTCGAGTATGATATAATTAACAAAGAAAACAAAAGCAATGGTTTGGATCATTGTAATTGTGTCACGGTCGAATGACTACTGTACGTTCACATATAACACAAAACTTAGTTTGTTGACAGCTACATTGTACATATAGAATTTAAAGGTCATTACCAACTCAAATTTTACAGTGGTCGATCCGATCCGTTAGGATTTCACGTCTCACTGATTCCAACATTGTCACCAAAATCAAAGATCATCGGATATGAGCAAATGCCTGATAGGACCACATTTGATGCATTCCGAGTAGATTGCAAGACCCGACTCCCACCAGAGTTTTAATTTTTCAATCCATACCGTCTATCTTTTACATATTACGGAGTTCATCATCCACATAAAAAATAAAGTTGATCGGGGATCGTTACACATTTGATCGGACGATAACTATCATCCAAAAAACAAATTGAGTCCCAATCAAGGAGCTTTTTAAATCCAATGGGGACAATTTTTTTACGATAATGATTTAAGGTGGTACTCCTCCTCTTGGGCTATTGCATCAGGTATCCTTTAAATAGTTTTTATTGTCACCACAATTAGATCAAAGGATTTAGAATGTGTTTGGAGTTTTGCTTCTTAAATAAAACATGGATTGACTTTTGTTCAATAACTTATTGTATGATACATACCGAATCGAGATACGCGAATGTATCGTAAGATATGCCATCGTATTGTAGGATTTTTACACAAAATAGGATACGGCCGGGTGGAGTACGTATAAATTTTAGAAGGAGACGATACGAATCGTATGATACACGGAACACCACGTGTAAGTACGTAACAATCAAAGAGCACGGACGAACAAAATTCAAATCGAATTTCTGTTTCCTACGTCGTCTATAACCTAATTGGAGTTCAATAAGTGGGAAAAAACAGTAAGCAATACGTATGAAAAATCAAAGCAAAAGATCTGAAAGATTAAAGTTGATGCATATATTACCAGGTGCGCTTGAGGGTTGAGAGTGAACCGTGCAAGGCCTGTTTTTGATGACGAGGTAACCTTTTTTTACTATTAGAGTGGATCCGATATATCCGAACCCAATCAGGCAATCATACTAGTATTCTGATTATCTGATTGACGTTATCAGTTTTAGATATTCTTGGATCGGATCTGGATCTGGATCCATTGACAGGCTTACATCCAACTTATGTGATGCGACATGGTAGCGGAAGAACAACTAGATATTGTTCCGGTAGACGAATGTGTTAGATTTCGTTCTAACATATGTACTTTTGAATTCACAAGAAAATGATAAACACGTTGTGCACAAAGAAAATAGTGAGAACTCTAAAATATTATTGATGATTGAATTAAAGAATTGATTTCTACACTCTCTTTCTTGATAACCACACTCCATTTTTGGATTTTAGTGTTGAAAATGTATACTATTTTTTTTTTTTGCTAAAAGACAAAAAAAGAGTGTGGATATCAAAAACTGGGAAGTGTACGTAGAAATCAATTCCCTTGAATTAATTCCAAAAGTAGGTAATAAAAAGATCCAAATCAAAAAGAAAAATGCCAAAACTAAGGAGGTAATATTGTCATGGCAAAACTCAACCGACAGTAAAGAAAAGAAAAGGTTTTTATAAAGAAAATATCCTAAGTTCCTAACCAAAGTTGCCATAACAAAGTACCTCATCAATGATTCTTCTTTGATTTGTGCTTGTCAAAAATTTTCCACAAAAATCTTTCGTGATTTATTTTGCATCATTACCACATTCCCTTAAATTTTTTTTATAGGTTATTTGGATTTGGAAGCAACTATTTTATAGTTGGGAAGAAATTGGACGTCTCCGGTCCAAGATCGTGTGACGTAGTTAAATAATTTGATAATTTGAATTGTTCATAATGCAATCTCTTCTAGACGCGTTATTTGAAAATGGTGGGTTCAACTCCAATGTGGTTGACTAAATTGATTTTTTATTTACCAAAAAAAAGAAGGGGAAACAAATGGACGATGTTGTCATATGATTTCATTGTTGCCTTCATAAAATATGTGGTATATACACAAAATTATATATATAAAATCATAATCATACTCAGCATTCCTCCTTATAAACATACTAGGTTCCTTTTTCGTGCACAGCACGAATGTTTTGCCCGTTGAAGAGAGCGTGTTAGGAAACGGTAGATTCACCTTCGTGCATAGCACGAATGCATGCTCGTATGAGGTGGTACTCCTCCTCTTGGGCTATTGCATCAGGTATCCTTTAAATGGTTTTTATTGTCGCCACAATTAGATCAAAGGATTTAGAATGTGTTTGGAGTTTTGCTTCTTAAATAAAACATGGATTGACTTTTGTTCAATAACTTATTGTATGATACATACCGAATCGAGATACGCGAATGTATCGTAAGATATGCCATCGTATTGTAGGATTTTTACACAAAATAGGATACGGCCGGGTGGAGTACGTATAAATTTTAGAAGGAGACGATACGAATCGTATGATACACGGAACACCACGTGTAAGTACGTAACAATCAAAGAGCACGGACGAACAAAATTCAAATCGAATTTCTGTTTCCTACGTCGTCTATAACCTAATTGGAGTTCAATAAGTGGGAAAAAACAGTAAGCAATACGTATGAAAAATCAAAGCAAAAGATCTGAAAGATTAAAGTTGATGCATATATTACCAGGTGCGCTTGAGAGTTGAGAGTGAACCGTGCAAGGCCTGTTTTTGATGACGAGGTAACCTTTTTTACTATTGGAGTGGATCCGATATATCCGAACCAAAGTTGTCAATCCCGTACCAGCCAGCGTACCGTTTTCACTACTGGAATGGTACGTACCGGTACCGGATTGTATCTCGGTACCGTTCCAGATTTACCGCAATTAATATTTTATATATATTTAATATATATCTACCATATATATTGGTTTTGAGACCACAAGTTATAAAAAAAAAAAAAGAGAGACCGGAACGGAATACCGGAAAATGTCCGAAACAGACCGGTATCGTCCGGTACATCCGGTATTGGCCGGAACAGGCCGGTATTTCAATCGGAACGGATCTTGAGTTTTTGTGTTCCGTTCAAAGACCGGTACGGTACGTACCGGTCGGTACGGAACGGATTTCACAACTTTGATCCGAACCCAATCAGGCAATCATACTAGTATTCTGATTATCTGATTGACGTTATCAGTTTTAGATATTCTTGGATCGGATCTGGATCTGGATCCATTGACAGGCTTACATCCAACTTATGTGATGCGACATGGTAGCGGAAGAACAACTAGATATTGTTCCGGTAGACGAATGTGTTAGATTTCGTTCTAACATATGTACTTTTGAATTCACAAGAAAATGATAAACACGTTGTGCACAAAGAAAATAGTGAGAACTCTAAAATATTATTGATGATTGAATTAAACAATTAATTTCTACACTCTCTTTCTTGATAACCACACTCCATTTTTGGATTTTAGTGTTGAAAATGTATACTTTTTTTTTTTTTGCTAAAAGACAAAAAAAGAGTGTGGATATCAAAAACTGGGAAGTGTAGAAATCAATTCCCTTGAATTAATTCCAAAAGTAGGTAATAAAAAGATCCAAATCAAAAAGAAAAATGCCAAAACTAAGGAGGTAGCGTTTATAGGCTGCGTTGAACTACAGCAGCAACTTCGGAGAGGAATCACGCAAAACAAAGTGCGCGGTTGGATCTGGGGCGTCGAGATAGTCAAAATCAACTACTCACCCGCCAAAATTGGGGAAAAAACGGTTCCGGGATCGCGAAAACAAAACGTAGTCGGCTAGCTTACTAGGTGCGGTTGACTGGACTGATCAAAACCAACCGGTCAAAAAACGTGGAAGAGTAAATTGACCGGTCAAACATCTTCTAATGAACCAACAAGCAGGTACAGGAAGCTGAGTCAGCTTCTTCTTCAACCAAAGCGTGAACACACGCTAACTAGCCTTACACGCTCCACGAATGGCGCGTGAGAGCTAGTTACTGCTCCGATTGAGATGGGTCTCACACCAATCTCTTCGTATCGTTGATACGAACGGGATGAACAGATCAAATCAAGTTTTCAAGCAGTTTCAAAAAACTGCAATTTCGAACAGACAACAGAAATGGCAGTGGTTTCGCAAGTTTTTGGTTCCCTAGTGCTCTGATACCATTTGTTGTGCCGTAAGGATCAAACCAAAAACACACAAAGAAACACACACCCAAATGAACACAGAGACAACGGATTTATGTGGTTCGGCAAATCGCCTACTCCACGGACAGCTGATTTGTATTTGGAGGATGTACAAACTCTCACCCAATCCCAGTGTATACCCACCCAAACTCACAAACTCTCGGATCTCTGTGTTACTTTACAATACCAAACTACTAGGGTATATATAGGGAGGAGAAAACCCATGTTCACAGCCACGCCAGAGAGAAGAATTCCCATTGAGACTCTTCCTCATTTAATGCAGCTTTATCCTAGAGCTTCCTTTTGTTAAACATAGCTGCTGGAGGGGATTTTGAGCCAATCCTCTGAAGATCTTCTTTGACCAAAATCCTCTCTCTTGTGAAAAACGTGAGAAAGCTCCAATCTTCAACAGTTTCCGCCAGCGCCCCCGGCTATTATGATTGTACCGTCGTGGAGTATCTGATTCGTGGCATACCAACGCCACACGGACAAATTAACGTTTTGAAGCTCAACCCAATCGCAGGAGGAAGTGTTTATGCAAGGGGTGAACATTCAGAACTTGTTGGAGCCGTCGTTCCAGCCGCCGGATTGGAGGAGGGTGCCGTCAGGGAGGAATTGGCCCGAGGAGCACCACGTGTTGGTTTGAATTGTGAGGTGACGGATCGTGTCTGATCCAAGGTCGAGGAGAGCGGAGTGGGCGGAGCAATCTTACGTTAAGGCCAGGTTGTTCGAGTCGTTATGGCACGGGGTGCCGGCCGGGAACATTGAATTGGACGCGCGCGCCAGTGTCAGTCCGGTCGAGGAGGACGACGGTGTTCCACCGGGTGACGGTGGCGTGCATGGCGGCGATGCCGTCGTCGTGCACAATGACATCCCACGAGCCCCCGGGCACGTGTTCCGATGATTGCGAGGGCGAAGTAGAGGAATTGCAGACAGAAGACAATGGGAGCGGCCATGGTGAAATTAAGCGAGAGAGAGTGTTCAGTACTGTTGAGTTGTGTGTATGTCTACCGTTATTTGAACTGCGACATATATAGGGTAGAAGAGACCGGAGTGTCAAATTGCGATATCGTTCACTATTCAGTGGAGGACGTTTATCAGTCTATCTGGTATTAGGGCAGAGCCATGTTTATTAGTCGGCGAGGTCAAAATTTTGCGAGTTATTTTTTTTATCTGCCAATCAAAAGAAAAATTAAACTAAAAGGATAATTGTAAGGTTGAATATATGCATGATAGTCTCATTCCTAATATTATCAGCTTTCGAAAAGAAGAGAACAATTGGAACTTTTATGCGTTTGTTGTAAGTTGGGGCAGAAATTTAGAAATTTTGTGTGGGGTCAAAGTAACTAACTTTAACTTTGAGTACAAACTATCAAATACCCTTAATGGGGGAACAAAGTGAATGGGATCAAGTTACCCCGATTGCGCGTACCTTATATACCTCCGCCACCGTCTCGTATCTTTGTAAGTTTTACTGGGTCTTCCGTATATGACCGGTTTTAGACAAAATTTCAACAATTAACAGCTCCATTCGAGAGACATTGGGATTAAATGAAGTAATGAGCTTCCCAAGATGGTCTGGATTAGTGCTCTTGTTCCTCTTTGGCTTTAGGGGTTTAGTCTACAAGTACAATCTTTGTAACTACATTTATAATGTGTTACATGGTGTCACTGCAGTACTCTTACGTAGTATACATCGGACTCTCTTTCCATCATAAATTAGGGACGTGCATGGGGATATGTGGTACTCCACATGTGTCGTGATTGGTAAATACTGTGGGTCCCTTAATTTTTGTGTTGGTAAAGTTGAGGATGAAATTACGCTTGGTGTATGGTGATTGGCGCAAAGTATCTCTCCAAGAGCACTCAATAAAAAAAAAAAACCCTCTTGAATAAGAAGAATAAGATGTGTGAATATATGATGGTGTTATGATGGCCAGAAATACTAACACTATACTACCTCAAGAAATCACAACTATATAAACAATAATTTATCTATTAATATCAAGAATGCCACCAAAAAATAAATAAATATACAAGATATTACAGTTGCCATTCGGTTGTATTTGGCTTTTTGGATGTCAAAGTGACAATAAATAAATTTTACAAAAGTTATCATTAAAAAGTAACAATTTTATGATTTAAGCTAACAAATGGCCCTTATGATAATTAAATTTATATTTCATTACAATTCATGGTAGATTATCGTCTTTGTAACCTATTTTTATTAACCTCTTTATCATGTTTGGGATACTCTAGGTTTTAAAATTTATCTTGTTTGTCGGAATGTTCATATGTAACAAATATACAATGTTTGTCGAAATGTGCGTATATTACAAAATGAGAGAGAGAGAGAGAGAGAGAGAGAGAGAGAGAGAGAGAGAGAATTGGGCATAGAAAAATGTGTTATGCATACATACGGATAAATGTTCGGTTTTTCAAATTTGAAGATAGCAATGATTCAAACAAATTCTAGGATGAGAACTTTTTTTTGAAAGGCAAAAAAATTTCATTAATCTTTGAAATTATTAGAAAGACTTATAGGAACAAAGAGACAACATCATATTGAAAGAATAATCTTATGCCTAGTCTGAGACCCAAAGTCTCGATTGACAAGAAACCAACCAAGGACATCCATAGAGACGTACGTAACCCACACCACAAAGGCCGAAGCCAAGACTAAGAAACAACCTAGGATACCCAAAGGCCTAAGCGCACAGGACCAATATTTAAGTTAACAAATACTTAAAATAGTGCTCAACTTTTTATAGATGCATACCATATCTTAGAAGGCCATTTCTTCAAATACTAACATTTCTTTTCAATACACAAGTGTTTGATTTTTAGAGAAGTCCATGGTACAATAATCAATCAACTAGCTACGAAACTAAAAGAATTGGACAAGTACACTTTTCCTTATCTTTTTGCCGATACCTGAGTGTAACCAAATCTTATCAACAAATGTGGCTGATAAACACTTTCAAAAAAGTTCTTGAAAACATTATGAAACAGACGACGTAAATTATTCAAAAGAATAAAATAACATGAAAACCAACATTTGAAAATTAGGAGAAGACGATTTGGACCCAAACAGCAATACTCGGCACTCCTTGGTTAACCACAAACATCATATAATATCCTGGCGGCGCCACCATCCCATTGGGCGGCGCCTGAAACACAATCCTGTATTGTCCATTAGCATTCAAAATAGGGCGGATGATATTCATCTTTACCAATCTCTGCCCCTGCGAAAACGAATGCGTAGAGTAAGGCGCACTTGCAAAATTCACCTCCCAAGTCCCAGTCGAGTTTGACGGCACTGTTACATACACATTGTAAGTACTATTCCCATATTGCACCGTGTTTGGCGCCTTCACCACCACCGGACTCAAATTCGAATTGGCTGCTGACAAATAATCCGGCGAAAATGCATCAATTCTCAGCTCCGTAGGGAATGGCTGAACCCACGTGTACGCCCAATGTGTGTTACTTCCGGCAAGCAAAATTCTCCCGTCAGGCAATAAATTTGCGGTCGAGTGGTACATTCTGGCAATTGTACTGGGGTTTAGGATCGTAAAGCGGGAGCCCAAAGGTTGGTTGGGTTGGTATCGAACTGGGTTCAAGCACGAGTTATTGGCCAATCCAAACCCTTGTGACCCCGTTTGAGCCCCGTTAATGATTAATGCGTCTCCCGTTGGTAGCATCACCATTTCGCCCATGATCCGAACAAGCGGCATGGTATCCATCTCCCAAGCAGGGTTGGGATCCGTCGCCACGATCCGTCCACAACTCCCTTTGCCTGGTAGATTCACAGTCTCATTATTGTAGGCATCGTACTGGGCCCCACCACAAATGACGATTGTGGCCGTGGAATAGTTCCCTTCCAATGCGAGCATGGCAGAGGATCCTGCGGAAGGGTAGTTGCGTGGGCCCCCCTGCAGTTGAGGATAAGTTGTTACAATCACGTTTGTAGCGTAATTGTATAGCACGGATTGATTGTTAGCAAATATAAACAGATTTCCATTGGGGAGAAGGTGAACGTATGGATACAGGTTATCCCCTTCGTTGTCTGTCACATTGCCAAGGAACGGGAAATCGACCGCGCCGTTGCCTGTCGGTGGGTAATACTCTAAGTTGTTGCCGCCAGCGCCCCCGACTATTATGATAGTACCGTCGGGGAGTATCTGATTCGTGGCATACCAGCGCCACACGGACAAATTAACGTTTTGAAGCTCAACCCAATCGCAGGAGGAAGTGTTTACGCAAGGGGTGAACATTCGGAACTTGTAGGAGCCGTCGTTCCATCCACCGGATTGGAGGAGGGTGCCGTCGGGGAGGAATTGGCCCGAGGAGCACCACGTGTCGGTTTCGATCGTGAGGGGACGGATCGTGTTGGATCCGATGTCGAGGAGAGCGGAGTGGGCGGAGCAATCGTACGTCAAGGCCTGGTCGTTCGAGTCGTTGCGGCACGGTGCGCCGGCCGGGAGCGACAAATTGGACGCGCCGGTGTCCGTCCGGTCGAGGAGGACGACGGTGTTCCACCTGGTGACGGCGGCGTGCATGGCGGCGATGCCGGCGTCCTCCACGATGACTTCCCACGAGCCCCCCTGGGCACGTGTTCCGATGATTGCGAGGGCGAAGCAGAGGAATTGCAGACAGAAGACAATGGGAGCGGCCATGGTGAAATCAAGCGAGAGAGAGTGTTTTCAGTACTGTTGGGTTGTGTGTATTCTACCGTTACCTGAACTGCGATATATATAGGGAAGAAGAGACCGGAATGTCAAATTTTGATATCGTTCACTATTCAGTGGAGTGAGCTGGGAAAAAACTATCAATTATGTAGTTGCCCAGCGCTTTGGCAGAGTCTCACAAACAGCTTGCCATCCAGCTGTCCTCCACGTCCTTCTTCTTCTTCGCCACGGTTTCCACCTCGGCGGCCACCCACCGGATTCTATTTCTAGCTGAACTCAACGGGAATGATTGGCGGTTGATTGTTGTTTAAAGTTTTTTTTTCCCCGCGTGATTTCTGGTGTATGATTTTCGGGTTTGGCCAGGGAACAATCTCCGAGTGGATGATTGTCGGTTAAACCAAATCTAATAATGGAAACTACTTATTTGATCGCAATCTCTCTGTTTTTTTTTTTTGGGTCTTATTCTTCAATTTCTAGTTGGTGATTGTGATAAACGTGTAGAGGAAAAACTCTAACTTTATTAGAATTATATATTATCAATTGACCAGATGTTAAGAAGAGACTTGCGATGGCCTGTTTCTTGGGAGTAAAAGAATAATTAGATTGATTGTTCCACGTGCATCCAGCGCTTCAGGACCACCGGTGGCAGCTTCAGGATTTTGTGATATAGAATGTTCAGAAATTACCTTAATTTTAGTAGCTGATATATTAAGCAATAATATATGTACACAATCTCATATAGTTGTATAAATAGTACGGTAAAAAAACATAACTTCTATTCTAAAAAAAATTAATTACGAGGCGAAATGAGAACTTAAAAATATTCACTATTCTTTTTAACAAAAATTTAATTTTTTTTGAAAGTTTGATTTCGTAGTAGATAGTGTTTTGAGAATGGAGGGGGTAAAATTTTACATTTGTCCTAAATGAATTTTCATATTTTGTGTCAATGTATTATTAATCTACTAAAACCCTTGTCAAAGAAATTGTAGCGAGTACGTTAAGGTTGACCTTCTCGAAAATATGTTCTTTAAAATGACATTATAAGATTTTCTATCGTAGTCTTAAATTCGAAAGAATATTATACAAGTTAACGGGATTTATAATGTAGTTGAATTTTTTTAAAGCTTTGTCTGTAATTGTTCCACGTGCATCGAGCGCTTCGGGACCAGAAATAGGATAATAAATTGTGTTTTAAAGTTATGTGCTTGGTCGAATTGGTTTCGAACTCAATTGTGGTTGAAGTTGTGTACTTCTAAATGTGTGCGCGAGAGTTAACATCATCTCTAGGGCTTCGGATTAGTCCTTCCGTCGTTGTTATTGGATGTTTGTTACCGGGGTAAGAAGGGTATACTGAATAAGGCAAATTTTTTTTTTTTTCATAATCCATTGCTGCAAAGGGCGTTACTATCTCATTTTATCAAGGACAGAATCAGGATTTTACCCTAGCATTGGCGAAATATATACTCCCTCTGTCCCTAAATAAATGTTCGGCACGCAAACCTAAGCCTTACAAAAGATGTATATTTTTTGTTAAAAAATCTAAATTTTTTTCACAATCTAATAGAACTCATTGCTATCTATTCATTTGTGAAAAAAAAATTGATTTTTTTTACGGAGTAAATGTATTTTTTTAAAGGCTTAGGTTTACGCGCCGGACACTTATTTAGGGACGGATGGAGTACTAAAAAAATCTAGTGGTTGAGAGACTATATAAGTTAGGCATAATTTTTTTTTTTTACATAGAATAATTGCATTTTCTAAAATTCTTGTTGTGGCGGTCGCCGCCACTAGATCCCCTGGTTCCATCCTTGCATTTTATTACAGTATTTTTTAGATCATTGTCCTCTCTATTCCACTTATGGAATGGAGATCGATCGATCTCTAGCTATTTCATTTAATAAAGAGTTGACGCGTCAACTATTTTACAATAGACGAACAAGTTGATATTGGCTTTATATATAACCTTATACTCCCTCCGTCCCATTTTCATTGTTCATTTTCGTTTTTCGTGCCGTTCTTTCAATGCTTATATCTCCCAATCTACAATGTTTTTCATAATTTTGAAAATTTTGTATTATAGATCTAATCGAGAACTATCAAACAAAATCCTTATTGCATAGTTTTGGAGATTCATATTAGAAGATATAAGTGTTGAAAGAACGACACGAAAAATGAAAATGAACAATAAAAATGGGACGGAGGGAGTATAAAACTAAATCGTTGCTGTTCTGATAATCTCATTGAATCTCTATTCATTACCATTTTCCATTTACACGAACAAAATTCTCTGTCAGAACAAAAATATTACTACGAGAGCTGATGAACTATTTCCAGCTTGTTAGTCAACGTAATGAAACAAAGCCACCCTTTCAAGAAAAGACAGTACTTGGGGATATTGTAGGGAGTTCGATTCGCCGGAGGTCTTTCCGTGTGCGCCTAGGCCCAATCCGTTGGGAAGTGTCCACGGAGTCCACACCACATCACATGGGCCCAATATACATTAAATGATCCGTATCCACTTAAAAGGTTAAGTATTATACGTGGTGAGTCATCCAATTGTATATTAAGGTTCAACAATTTTTCTATTTATCCGATGTGGAACTCACTCAACATTTCACACATGTTCCTAACAATATTCCCCTCATGTGTGAACCATGCATTGGGCCTTAACTCCCCCTCAATTTGATCCACTTGACTCCCCCTTGATCCATAATCTTTTTACTCTCCAACACCGATTTAATCCCCGGACTTCATCGCACCCACTCCATCGATTGAGAACCAACCCCTTTACTCCATCGAGAGCCTCCATGCAATGCTTTGCTTGCATCCTTGCTCCATCGAGAGCCACCTTGGATTTTTCTTGCTCCACCGAGAGTCTCTGTGCAAGTCCACCAAATCGGTTTTGAGTCCGCCCAAAGATCGTCAGCCATCGGCTCTGATACCAGTTGTTAGGATCCGGGGTCACTCAACAACACAACGATATGAAGAAAAACTCTCTTAATATTATTTACACAATAATACAAGATGAAAAAACCTCTCCGGGAGAGCCACAACAGGCTCTCCACCGCTCTGGTGAGCCACACTGGCTCACCCACTAGATCTCACACTCTCCCTCACATGTTTCAGGCACACACCTCTCTGCTCTCATATGCATCAATATATAGGCAAAAAGAAAACCCTAATACTCGTAAGGAAATAAGGTAGGGAGTGACCATGTGCTTCGCGCACACCACCCCACTTGGGTGGAATCCCAACAATCACCCCTTTCCAACTAAGTGGGGTAATCGTCAAACCGTTCAGCTACTCTAGCAAGCGCCTGTTATCACTACCTAAGTCAACGTCTCAGCACCCCCTCACGGAGTACACGTTTGACCGAGTGTCTACTTGCAAGACTAGATCTTCTGTAGCTGAACCCGCAGCGCTATCTGGCTGCAATATTGACATCTCGTCGATATTTAGCACCCCCTCAACAGAGTGCTCGCACCCCGTCCAAAGTGCTAGCATCCAAACCCGGATGCTCCACATCTCAAACCTGAGATGTCTGCAGCAGACCCATTTCTATCCGCGATCCTCCGCTGCTTGACCGCCCGCGTCACACCCTGGGATGCTGTAATTCACGTCCGACAATCCATGAACGCCCGTGCCCAGTCATTGGACACAAAACCCGATTGAACCAGACTACCCCCGATCACTGTTAATCATCTCCGTAAACCATCGCTCCAGTGAGCGCCTGTGTCACTGCTAGCCATTAGAAGTCTTACCACCCCCATACCGAAAGTGTATATACCAACTGATTGAGTGTCTCCTTGCTCAACTTGCTCATCCGTGACTGAATGCCTTGATCAACCTCTGAACTCTGCAAGTCTGCTCTGTCAATCTTCCGCCACTTTCCCGAGCCTCCTGCCACTCTCTGTCATCTCATCCCGGGTCTTCTCCTGCCACTTGTCCATCCTCGTTCCATTCCCAGCTTTTCCCACTGTCCCCTGACCTTCTCAAGATCATCGCGAACTATCGCCCTAAACAGGTGCCTATTATCACTTCCAAGTCAGCGTCCTCTGACACGACCGAGTGTCTCCCTGCTTGCTAGGTCTCCTGCAACTGATCGCCTTGCTAGGAACAAGCATCCTCACAACCCGAACAAACCTCCAAACATTCGATTTCTGCTCCTCTAAGCAATAACACCAGCCTAGGAGCCTCCAATCAGAAAAACGGAGTGCATGGTTGGATCCGGAATGTTGAGATTGTCAAAATCGACTACTTACACGCGAAAAACGGAGTCCGAACGACTTCGAAAAGTGTGAAAAACCAATTTGAATTATTTTCGGAATATTCCTGTTGACCAGCAGTTACAGTTGACCCCGTTGACCATTGACAGACACGTCATTGTTGACCTGCTAACGTGGCACGCAAACTGGGTCTCTTTGATGACATGGAATGATGACATGGCGCTGATTCACTGCTGACTCAGCATCATTCTCGATTCTTCCGCGCGACCGTGAGGAGTACCTTCATGAATAGTAACTTCATTTTCCAGATCTGACGCGCACGCACCATTTGACCGGCACGTGCGGGCTTCTCGGGCATCTTCCTGTGACGTTCTTGGTACCGTTGGAATCGTCTCAACGAGACCCTCCTAACCCTAACCCTATGCTCAAATCTTAAATCCGGGCAACCTCGAAACTGGGCTTTTCAAAACCAGCTCTCGCCGCCACTTTGCTGCCTTTGACCAGCGATTGTGGCTTACTCCTGCGTCCTCTAGCGACGTTTCACATACCTCCGCGATCATCTCGACGAGACGAACACAACCCAGTACTCAAAACTCATTTTCGACCAACTTCGAAACTGGGCTTTCCCAAAATAGCCCTCGGTCTGCGTGCGCCACCTTTGACCGGAGCGTGTGTCTTACTCCGGCATCTTCCGACGACAGGCTCCCCAGATCCGTGATCGTCTCCGTGAGATGAACACAACCCCGTGCTCAAAATCTCTGTAAGAGCACTCCTAATCGGAGCCCTAACACGGACAGCCTTCTCGCCATCGCGCGCCGCGTTTCGAAACGCCCGTTAGACTTTCAGTGACGAAACCCGACCGCCCACACACCGTGGCGATCGTCTCTGTGAGGCGCACAAACCGTGCGTCAATGGAGGTCGTATGTTTTTTTCCCGGTGACCCCCCTTTGCTCTCTTGGGCTCTGATACCACTTGTAGGGAGTTCGATTCGCCGGAGGTCTTCCCGTGTGCGCCTAGGCCCAATCCATTGGGGAGTGTCCACGGAGTCCACACCACATTATATGGACCCAAAATATATTAAATGACCCATATCCACTTAAAAGGTTAAGCCTTATAAGTGATGAGTCATCCAATTGTATATTAAGGTCCAACAATTTTTCTATTTATCCGATGTGGAACTCACTCAACCTTTCACATATGTTCCTTACAGATATGGCTCGAGGAAATAATGATTCAGAAGGGAGGAATAATGAAGAGAGCATTAACTCAGTTCACGGGTTGGATTCTATTGTTCAGGATTCTCAAACCCCATTGAATGAAGATTGTTTAGAATCTGTCAATAACAGTAGCCAAGTTCAAAACACAAAAACCCAAGAAGGTCTTGAGCAGGAGCAAGAAAGGGAGCGAGTAAATGAGGAGGACAATATTCCAGTCGTGTATGACTCTAATGCTAGTATAAGGGCCTCTCAGGTGCAGAGCATAAACCTCCACATGGATTTAAATCCAAGTGCCGTTAGACAAAGCATCATAAGCCAACAGTTTGAAACATATTTGAGTACTGAAGGGGATGAAATTGATGGTTACATTATCGCTTCGATGGAGCAGGAACAAAATTCAGTGGACAAGGAGCTGCAGAACACTATCATAGTAGGTAACAATCTTGGTATTAAATTTGGGGATGCTGGTATACTAAGAATGAAAAAGATGATAGAAAATGAGGCAAAAGCTTTGAAAGCATCTCTGAATAATAATAATTCCTTTGCCCCTCTTATGAGGAACCAATAATTATACAACAATGCGAAACAAGTCAGAGGCTTCAATGAAGATCATTTCATGGAGTATAAGGAATATAGGTATTTCACTTAAAAAGAGGTTTGTTTCAAAAATTATCAGGGAAAGAAGACCTGATGTGTTTATTTTTGCAAGAAACTTAAGCTGATAGTTTTGATAGGTCTTTTGTTTAAAGAATATGGGTTTCTTCTGAATTTGAATATGCTGAGTCTGGGGCTGTTGGTCTGTCTGGGAGAGTATTAACGATATGGAATCCATAAAATTTCAACCCAAGAGAAGTCATAATTCATAGGCATTTTGTTATGTTGAATGGGTTTTTGGTAGGATTGGAGTGTGTCATTGTCAATGTGTATGCCCCCAATGAAGCAGCAAGTAGACAGGAATTGTGGAGTGTATTATATCAGTTGAAGTCAGTACCTCAAATCCCTTGGTGCATTGGTGGTGACTCTAATAAGATTAAGGCTTTGTGTGAGAGATCAGGGGGTAATAGAGTGGATAGGAACATGAGATGAGCTCCTGTTTGCTCTGAAGGTTAAGAAGATGTTATAAGGAAGTGAGAGCTCTGGAATCTCTGATAATTTGGTTGCTCCCTCTTTTCAACTCCTAAGTCTTTGGAGGGCTAAGAGGGCACTGAAGAGATGAATTTTTTGGTCAAGAAGTTATGACGTTGTTCTCTTTATAAATCCACTACTTTTTCAAGCTTCGGAGGACCAAGAATCTAAGATTACTATTTATGCTGCTATTTTGGGTATTCCATTCACTCAAATGCTTATCTTTACCGAGTGAATAGTACTTTCTCTGTTCAACTCCTAGCTGTGGTCATTTGGGATGATTTAGTCTGCTGTCTGGAAATCCATTATCCAGTTCTGGAGGGCTAAGAGTATTAGATCAGTGGTTGCTGTTTCTCTCTTTTCAACTCCCAACTCTGGGGAGGGCTAAGAGTCCATTTGGATATGTAACCATCACTGAGGGGCTGGGTATTGATGCATTGATTATATTTACTTCTGTTTAAACTGCAATTTTTCTTTTGCTGCTGCTGGATCTGAACTGAATTCGTGCTGAAAATTGATGGTAATCCATTTGTGCCGAAATTTGCTGGAAATCCATTTGTGCTATGGAGTTTCATGGTGGGTTAAGTGGTGGAATACATTCTAATCTACTGATTTTTGTACTTCTGTGGGCTACCACAGCCCCGGGTGGATTGGGGCGGCCCGAAAAAAATAATAATGTTTTGATTTGAAAAATTGAAGAGTCGCCACCCGGATTTGAGGTTTGCCACCCGAGAAACCATTTTGATCGAAAGCGGATTGAAAACCAGAGATTCGTTTGGAGGTTCGGAAGCCACGTTACGAGAGGGGAAGGGTTTTACGACACTCCTCTCGCCCGACGCGATGTCGGTCTCTACTAAAAGTTTGCGGGATTTTCGAAAATGTTTTGTTTCATTAAGCAATTAGCAGATATCCTCAGATGTATCAAGTAAAAAGGTGCATGCTTGTGCTGGTGTACAAAATATATTGATGAAATAATGCAAGATGTTAGAATGATGCATAAAAACGGAGATCTGTCACTGAGAACACTCCCGAGCGCTCGGGACTGCACTCCTGAGCGCTCAGGAGTTCTGCCATCCCATCCTGCAAATTTCTGTTAGACAAATATGCTACAACATTTGGAATAATCACACACTATTAATATCATATGTCATTGCTCAGCTAGAAACTTAAACAACTAGGAACTGGTCCAAGCCATCCAAATTCTGCTTCCTTGCAACTGTAAACAAACCTAACTAGGCTCTGGAAGGACCAGTACACACCCAGTGTCTACTGAAAACAGAAAATGAAATACATAATGAACAAAATAGGGTTTTAGTGGCAGCAGCACTCCTGAGCGCACAAGAATGGTCATGAGTGCTCGGGAGTGCACACAGTGCCCAAAAAAAAGTTTGGTTTCTTTGCTCCTCTTGCTCTTGTCGCTACTAAACTAAGATCAAATGAGCTCATAACCAGTATGAGGAACTGGTATGGGCCTCTTGATCCCCCTCAGAAGTTTGAAAACAGTAGATTATGAAGGTGTTTATACATTTGCTTGACTTGAACTTTGCTTCTTGGACTGATTTGGATGCTTGAAAATGGGTAAAAACAGTAGGAAAATGGAGTTCGAGATGGACTAGAGATTTGAGGTTTGAAGATTGTTTGAAACTTTTCTTTTGAAAACTCAAATTTTGGAAAATGTTTGAGGGAAGTGTAGAGATTGAGATTTTCAGAAAACAAGGGAGAGAGTGAGAGGAATTTCGTCCCCTTTGTGAGGTAGAACAATGGGGTATTTATAGGCAAGCCAAAATTAGGATTTTAATTTGAAAATCAAATCAAAAATGAAAAGAAAAATGTTTTGGGGGAAAAATGGCATCATGAGATGCCCTGGCTGGCCTGAGACGTGCAGGTTTGAACATCAGGTTTGAGAGATCTGAAAAATCTGAAAAATCCATGGTCAAAGATCAAGCTCAACATGCATTGGTCTATCAGTACTCCCGAGCACTCTAGAGTGCCTGCCCAACTTCAGAAGGGCGCCACGGACACTTCCGAACTCGGTTTTTGGTGTTTTTCTAAGCGTTGGAAAGCTCGTTGAGTCCTCTTTCTAACCCAATTGGTTTCATTCAAAGGTATTTTATATGCTGAAATATGTGCCCATTTTACCCTCAGGGTGTCGGAAAAAAAGAATGTTTTGATTTTGAAAAAGTCCAAGAAGCATCGTCCAAGTTTTCCAAGGCCTGTTTTGACCCTATTTCATCATCGGGAAGCCTCGAGGGCACAAATTAAGGATAATTAATAAGTCCAAATTGGGGTGTCTACAAGTTCTTTCAACTCCAACGAGTTGGACGGCTAAGAGCTTGTATCCACAATGGTGCACTTTAAAGATTGTTGGTCACCCTGTTATCAGGTGGACACCATGGTATCTCCGATCCTTTTGATTGTTATCGTCGCATACGGTTGCCAAATGGTTTTCAACCTGATGCTATATGGTGATGTCTCATAATGGGAAGGGGCCGAAGGGCTTATGCAAGATGATATCCTCTTGTTAACATTTCTTTTGAATACACAAGCGTTTGATTTTTAGCAAAGTCAATCAATTCAGGCAACGAAAGTAAAAGAATTGGACTAGTACATTTTTCCTTATCTTTTTACGGATACATGAGTGAAACACAATCTTAACAACAAATGTGTTTTATAAACACTTTCAGAACAAGTTCTTGAAAACATTACGAAACAGACGACATAAATAATTTTTTAAAAAAAAACAAACGAAAACAAACATTTGAAAATTAGGAGATGACGATAGGGACCCAACGAGCAACACTCGGCACTCCTTGGTTAACCACAAATAACATATAATACCCTGGCGGCGCCACCTTCCCACTGGGCGGAGCTTGAAACACAATCCTGTACTCTCCATCAGATTCCAACACGACAGGGCGGGTGATATTCATCTTTACCAATCTTTGCCCCTGTGAAAACGAATGCGTAGAGTAGGGTGCACTTGCAAAGTTCACCTCCCAATTCCCCGTCGTGTTTGACGGCACCGTTACATACACATTGTAGAGCTTCCCGTATTGCACCGACTTTGGCACCTTCTCTATCACCGGCCTCAAATATGAGTTGTCTGTTGATAAATAATCCGGCGAAAATGCTTCGATTCTCAGCTCTGTGGGGAAAGGCTGAACCCACGTGTATGCCCAATGCGTGTTACTTCCGGCGACCAAAATTCTCCCGTCGGGCAATAAATTTGCAGTCGAGTGGTACAATCTGGGGATTGTAGTGGGGTTTAGGGTTGTAAAGCGGGAGCCCAAAGTTTGGTCGGGTTCGTATAAAAATGGGTTCAAACACGGGTTAGTTGCCAATCCGAACCCTTGCGACCCCGCTTGAGCCCCGTTCATGATTACTACATCTCCTGTTGGTAGCATCACCATTTCTCCCATGTTACGATCAAGCGGCATGGTATCCATCTCCCAAGTAGGGTTGGAATCAGTTGCCACGATCCGCCCACAACTATTTTGGGCCGGTAGATTCACATTATTATTCTGGTAGGCGTCGTATTGGGCCCCACCGCAAATGACGATCGTGGCTGTGGAATAGTCCCCTTCCAATGCCAACATGACAGAGGATCCTGCGGACGGGTAGTTACGTGGGCCCCCCTCCAACACAGGATAAGTTGTTACAATCTCGTTTGCATTGTAATCGTATAGCACGGCTTGAGTGTTAGCAAATATAAACAGATCTCCAGTGGGGAGAAGGTGAACGTAGGGATACAGGTTATCTCCTTCGTTGTCTGCCACATTGCCAATGAAGGGGAAATTGACCGCGCCGTTGCCTGTCGGTGGGTAATACTCCAAGCTGCTGACGCTGATCCCCCCGACTATTATGATAGTACCATCGGGGAGTATCTGATTCGTAGCGTACCAACGCCCTTGGGACAACGTGGGGTTTGAATGCTCAACCCAATCGCAGGAGCCAGTGTTTATGCAAGGGACGAATGTTCGGAACTTGGTGTTGCCGTCGTTCCAGCCACCGGATTGGAGAAGGGTGCCGTCTGGGAGGAATTGCCCGGAGGAGCACCACGTGTCGGTTTGGATCGTGAGGGGGCGGATCGTGTTGGTTTTGAGGTCGAGGAGAGCGGAGTGGGCGGTACAATCGGTCGTTAAAGCCAGGTCGTTCGGGTCGTTGCGGCATTGCTGGACGCCGTTAACGACTGGGAGCGATAAATTGGACGCGCCGGTGTCCGTCCGGTCGAGGAGGACGACGGTGTTCCACCGGGTGACGGCGGCGTGCATGGCGGCGATGCCAGCGTCTGGCACAATGACATCCCAGCTGCCCCCCCCGGCACGTGTTCCGACGATTGCGAGGGCGAAGCAGAGGATTTGTAGACAGAAGGAAATGGGAGCGGCCATAGTGAAATTAAGCGAGAGAGTGTTCACTGTTTAGTTGTGTGTCTCTACCCGTTGCTTGAACTGTGGTATATATAGGGAAGAAGAGACTGCAGGAATTTCAAATGTTGAGTTGGGAAAATTATCCAGTAGTTACCCAACGCTTTGACAGAGACCCACAAACAGTTGCCACCCTGTCTTCCTCC
This sequence comes from Rhododendron henanense subsp. lingbaoense, assembly GCA_020567845.1. Taxonomy (NCBI): domain Eukaryota; kingdom Viridiplantae; phylum Streptophyta; class Magnoliopsida; order Ericales; family Ericaceae; genus Rhododendron; species Rhododendron henanense. The sequence goes on from CM036318.1 coordinate 42,632,854, forward strand.
TCCTCCTCCTTCTTCTTCTTCTTCGCCATGGTTTTTCTAATCGTCTGCGTTGTTGTTCTTATCCTTCTGTGGCCAATTAAGTTAATTTACATTCTTGTAATATATTCAACCACTAGAATGAACTCAACCGGGAATGATTGTTTGTTTAATTTGTTTCCGCGTAATTTCTGGTGGATATATGATTTTCAGTTTGGCCATGGAATAATTCTGTTGTCATGTCGTCGATCCGTTGAGAAGATAGATACGAATTTCGAGTTCCACTTGTCGGTTAAACCAAATGTAATAATGGAAACCAAATCTAAATAAGAAAAGTGGCTAAATAAGGGAAGGTTTTTCTTTTTCTTTTTCCCTTTCTATATTCAAGCTAAGCTCAAACTCGAATGAGAATAAATTATATACGCCAGCGGTATAAACGTTTGTTTCCTCCAAAACAGTGTCTCAATTAATAGAATTGGCAACTTGACGCCATATAATTGATTTAGAGGAAATAAATGTTTCCACCAGCGGTGTAAATAATTTAATTGTTCAGGTTCTCCTTGTTTGTCTTGGGGAAATTATGATCTGTATGTTTTGTTATGATTGGTTGTTTTGGTTGGCTTCTCGCCAGCTTCTTCCCTTCCCTTTGGTAGCGTCGTAGCGGGTGGCATATGATTTTCCTCGACCTAGGTGCCAACATAGTTGGGATGTTGGTTGTTGATTGTCTTGTTTTTTTATCCTATTTCCTTTTAATCTATGTAACTTCGGTTCGTTGATTAATAAATTTTTTCTTTGTTGATAAAAAAAAACATCGAGACCCAAGATTTTTTGAGCAAAGATGAATAAAATTGGCTTATTTTTGTCTTTATTAAAAAAAGGGGTTTTGATCGTATTTTTTTACTACTTTTAAAATTTCTCTGGTAATGACGAAGCAATAATCCAAAAAAAAATGATAAAAATAATAAATACAAAAGAAAAAACCAAAAAATAGTCCAAATGGATTATTTATCCAAAAAAGACCCCTAACCACAATCTTTTTTGTTTTTTTCTTCTTATTCTTCAATTTCTAGTTGGTGATTCTGATAAACGTGTAGAGGAAAAATTATAGTTCTCTATTATCATTCTAAATACAACTACCGGATGATAGAACCTAGCGAAACAACGGCTGTCGTTAAGTAGACAAATTATTATTATTTTTTTTGGGTCAAACATGAGAATTGATGTAAATTCTTCCAATACATATTATAGAAGTATTACCAACGAAGATGACACCGATGGCGAACCGTGGTTTTTTCGTTCGAATCACATTATACAATTACAGAACTTTGGCCACATATATAATAATAATAGTCGATGAGGATTCATATATATATATATATATATATATATATATATATATATATATATATATATATATATATATATCGGGGCGGTTCCAGAGACATTTATAAAAACACTTAAAAAAACACTTCATAATTCCCGATCAAATTTTAATGATCCGAACCGCTCAATGTGATCAGAACGTGATTTTAAGGGTACTCGTTAGAAATCAGCAAAAAAAATGACCGGGAAGGGTTTGATCCGAACAGTTCCATATTGTTTTTTATTGAATGGTTCAATTAAAAACTGCTCAAAACAAGCACTTCCCGGTAAATTTTTTTGCCGATTTCTCGCGGGTACCCTTAAAATCACATTCTGCACACATTGAGCGGTTTGGATCATCAAAATGTTATCGGAAACTATGAGATTGAGATTTGGAGTGTTTTTTTAAGTGTTTTTATAAATGTCTCTGGAACCGCCCCGTATATATATATATATATATTTATTTATTTATTTATCAGAAGTATTAATTATGAATTGACCTGAGGTTAAGAAGAGGACATGTTGATAAACGATGCCTGTTTCTTAATTGGGAGTAAAAGAAAAAATTGACTATCCATGTGCGTCGAGCGCTTCTGGACGTATTTAAAATTGTGTGCTTAGGTACACATGCATCGAACTGCTTCAAACTCAATTGTGATTGAAGTTGTGTTCTAAATGTGTGTGCGAGAAGCCGAGACTTTACGTTATCTCTACGGCTTCGTATTAGTCCTTCCGTTGTAGTTATTGCATGTTTGTTACCGGGATAATTAAGAAGAGTATTTGATCTCTCTGTCTCTGTCTCTTTTTTTTATTTATTTAATCTTAGATCTCTGTTGTCTCCCATAATTTATCTCCTGGATAATTTCTTGCATGCTTTCTTTGTTCTATCACTATGTTGTTTCCTTTTTTATTTATTTATTTAGGAAACATAAACTTATATTAACGACTAAACAAATACAAAGAACACAAAAGGTCCCATTGCAAGAAAAACAAAATACCAAAAGGAAAAAGGAAAAAAAAACCTGCAACACATCGGAACCCACAAATCTACACGTCTCAGTGGATGGAAAAATCATTATCTACATCAAGCGGTAGTCCGGTTCCGTCAGAGTCAGAGCCGCAATGACGACATTACCGTTACGGTTGGAGAGCCCAAGAGTCCGTCATAAAAGTTGATCGAAGCTAAGAGCCAAAAACCCAGACCTGATTCCCTAGATCTGGGTCCCCATGTCCAAAATGATGGGAAGAATGAGAGTCTCAGTCATCTCTCAACCATAGAGGTAGAAGAGAAGAGGAGAGGAGAGAGTTTGGAGCTATACGGGGACTGAGAGGGGAAAGAAGTAGGAAGAGAACTAGTAAAAGATGGGGAGGAACCCTCCCCCAAACTCTCTCATCTCTCTCTCTCTCTCACAGACTCTTCACTTCTTCCATTTGACAATTAGTGTTTTCTTTCTTTTAGTTTGCCTGGTTGATTGGTTAGTTTTCCTGTTTTGCTCCAATTTTGTGAGCGGCATATGATTGTCGATGGTTAGAGTGTCAATCTTGTTGGAACGCTAATTTATCATTGCGATGTTGTATGCCATCACCCTTTTAGCATTGTATCTCGTATAACTGTTGTACTCTTTTAGCATTTTCATGTAATCTGCGCACAAAACAAATTGAGTAAAGAAATATCCTCCTAGTAAATAATACGCTTAACAAACAATAAGTATGAGCAAATTATGTTAATTAGGTAGCAATTACTCACAGTGGCGGACCCAGAATTTGCCTCACGTGGGGGCACATTATACTAATAACCTTAAACAAAAATTAAAATTAAGCGCAAATGCACAAACTATGGAAAATTGAATTGTAAATTTCATTCATTGGGTAAAAACCATGCAAAGAAATGAAGTTCTAATTTTCCAAAACAATCAAGATATATATTACGAACCTTAAAAGAAAAGAATAAAAAGTCCTAAATTATGTAGCCCCAAATTAAAATTTCCTTCAATAAAATGTTACTTTTGCCGTGTATCCCCAAATTTAATTGATGATTGGTGAGGTGACGGGCGACGACCACAGAGACGAGCGACCGGCAACAACCAAATAAATCAAGTGTCGAGCAAATTTTTCTCGTCGAGTTTTGTGTGGGTTTTTCTCGTTCTCCCACTCATTTTTGCCAAAAAAAAAAAACAACTCATTTTTACATAAAAAATAAACTATAAATTAAAAAAAAAAGGATGGGGTGGGGTGGGGGCACGTGGGGATCACGTGCCCCTTACTTGGTCCGCCCCTGATTACTCATTAACAGTCCCATTTTATGCTGTTTCTTATTTTCTTTCGTTACACAATTGCATGGGTACAGAAGATGTCATGTGAGTAACTGGTTAATCGGTGGTATCAAAAATGGAGTTTTATTAGGTATCCCGATCAAGTGGTTCATGTAATGAGAATTTAAATGCATTTATGGAAATAAGACAACTTTTTTTCCCCATCCATTGCTGTAATTAAAGGCGTTAGTACTATCTCATTTTATTACATTATTTCTTGGATCAACGTCCTCTCTATTCGACTTATGGAATGGGTCAGCGTGTCGGTCTGTGTTTCGTCGGTGTCCATAGGATTTTCAAACATTAGGGCCTCTTTAAATAGGCCAAGCCTGCACGCATCGGGAATGTAGTGTAGTTGGATCAAACGTCTGACAGAACGTTTCAGAGTCTGGAAAATAGACAATCTGGCGGCCGAGGAAATGATGTTGCGGCCGAAGGATAGATCTTGCGGCCGAGGGATTGATCTCTCAGGGAGATTTTCATACAACAGGTTGCTCGGGTGAAGAAATGATGTTAAGGCCGTGAGATCTATGTTACGGCCGACAGATGGATTCTCCTAGAATTCTGTATTTCTGTCTGAAAGGCTGTATGGCTCTGGATTGGGTCCTCTAAGTGGCTCAAAGTTCTTACCAAAAGTCCTAAGGTTCTCGAGAAGGCAATCAGCAATCACTGTATCTATTTCATCATCGGGATGGTCCCCAAGGTGGGACTTGAAATAATCGTTAGGCCAAATTGGCGTGTCTATAACCATAATCTATCGGTTTGTTGTAGCTTTCTACAATGATTGTGCTATCTTGTGTGAGTAACTGTGTTAGATTTATTTGAGGGTTCCAAACTAAAACCAAGCTTGTATGGCTTAGATAAGCGATGTGAGATAGAAAACACATCACTTTTGTCCTGTAAAGATTGTCCACTCCGGAAAGAAGTACAATCTCCGAATCAAGAAATATAGTACTTCCATTCATTATTCCTTTTAAAGTTTTCAATCATTAAATAATCACAAACAGTTACACAAACACACTTACATTCATATTGGTGTCACACACATTACACCTCCAGTGTATGTGGCCCTCCCACCAAAAGATGTGAGTGTGTATGTAAAGTATGCTTGTAACAGTTTGTGGTTGAATAAGAATTGTAATGTTTTTGACACCAAAGTATGCACAAAAGTACTTCATTTGTATCTAAAAATTACACGCCTTTTCTTAGAGGACTATCTTTGAGGGACGAAGGGTGTGGTGGTGGTGGTGGTGATGTGAGGACGGTGGTGGTGGTGAAGTGATGATTGTGGTGGTGATGATCTGGTGGTGGTGGAGTGGGGATGGGATTTTCGGTAATGCAATAGTAAATTGCGTAATTTTTGGCCAACATGAGTAGGTTTTGTACCAATCGGTGTTTTCATGTTTGGCTTCTTGCTAAACTTGGGTTTTAGGTCTTGGATGGGCATATGATTATTCTTAGCGTTGTTTACCCGGTTGAGTCTCGGATTAGAAATATGATGCTATCATTCCTTGTACCTATTAATCTTTGAAACAATGTCAGAGGTTGATGAAATTTTTTGCCTTTCAAAACATAAAATAAAATTGCGTAACTGTAGTAAAAAGTGTGCAAAAATAATAATCCCTCCGTCCCATATTAAGTCTCTATTATCACTATTTGGGAGGTCTCAAAATATCGTCCATATCTTTTTATCTATAGTTTTTTTTATATACAATATGGATCTTATTTGATTGATCTCAATTAATTCTATAATACAAAATCTTAAAAATCTTAAAAAATATTATAAGTTGAAAGATATAAGAAATTTTGTTGGTGGCACGATTGCCAAAAAAGGACACTTATTTTGGGACGGAGGGAGTAACAAAGAGCAAAAAAGTAATCCGAACGCACAACTATAGACTTTGAGGTAACTTAGAAGGTCATAAGTATGAAGAACTAGACTAGACAGGAATTTTCCCTTTGTTCATTGGGAAGCTAAATATTTAGCCCCTGAACATTTTTACTGATTTGGGATTAAGGCCTCTATGAAGAGGCCAAGCTTGTATATATAGTTTTTGGACTGAACTTGAAAAAAGTTGGTTTGCTTTTACTATAGCATACTTTTTTGATTTCCTATCCTGATACACACGGGCCTAATAGACGTACTCAATGAATTTGGCTTCTCTGTAATCTTAGGTCGACTGTACTTTGCAGTTTAGGCTCTGTTCAGTTGCCAGGAATGTTGTACCTGAAAGTTATTCTCAGAAAAAATTAAGTAAAGTAAAAAGAAATCTATTTTTTTGTGAGTGTTCGTTTAACAATTTTTTTTGGCAGGAAAACTAAAGTTTAGTGGTTCATTTGCCGAGAAAAGACACTTATGAGAAACTTCTTTATTTTTATTCCTATGGCTAATTTTAAATAAAAGTAACTTTGAGAGCTAAATAATAGGCTATTATATTTCAAAAATTAACACATACGGAAAATGTATTTTATCTAATTCAAAGCCTTAATAAGAAATGAAAAAATCAACTTGCAATTCCCTATTCAATTTGCAATATTCTAAATGGTCATGCAAATCCCCCATTTAAATTGACATTCTCTGATAATCAACCGTACAAATAAAGTTTAAAAAATAAATAGATGATAATAAAATATATAAATATTAAACAACCGTGCTTGATTAGATGACGATGCAAAAACTCATTGAAAATTAGTTACTACAAAACAAAATTGAAGACTAATGACAAGATAAATAAATACTTTAAAAAAAAAATAAACTATCAATCTTTTTCCACAACAATTATCTCAAAAAGTATCATAGTAGTTGAAATTGTTTTTTTTTTTTTATCAGCAAAAAGATAATTTCATTAACTCATAACACAAAATACAGAGATAATAGGGACTTGGGTACACCGGTCTGACCACCTAAAACTCTCTTCTCCTAACCATGTGGAGGAAACTGATTTAGGCCCAACAGGCTAAACCCAAACCAAGAAGAAAAACCCAAAAACAAAACCAAAGGTTGGTAAGGAACCAACCCAACCAAAAGGAACCCAGCCTAAAACAAGGCTAGGCCCAAAACACCTAACGTTACACAGCCAAAACCCTAAGAAAACAGCCCAAAGCACCAGAACACCACCACCGCCTCCGCTCCCCCGCCGTCCAAGACCCACAAGCACAACCTCCACCAAAAGCAACCACCAAAGCCAAAATACACGGCGATGCACGCTCGCGCCCACCACTGAAACAGACCAGAGCCACCGGACGACATAGAAAAGAGATGGCAATGGTCGAACCACCTCACGTCGCTGCCACCACAAAACCCGTCTTCCGAACCGCACCAAAACACCACCTGCAAAAAAGAAAAAAAACCAAACCCTAACCACAAACTCTGCCACTAGCTCCAAACCGACAGCCACCTCCTCGGCAAGCACCCAGCAACCCACGACGTCGAAATTGTTGTTGCTCACGTAAATCTCAAAGTGTCTTTCTAAGAACCTAATTTGTATTTTTTTGGTATTGGCGTCATTCACTTTTTTTCCTACTCTGGGCAGCATGCCCTTAGGAAATTCCGGTTTCCCAAAGCGAGGCATGGAGCCCGGATCGAGGGAGCGCGAGCGCAGATGGCAGACGCTTGGAATACAGAGTCGCCATTCGGGTTTGAAGGTCCGACACCCAAGAAACCGTATTTTGAAGCACCTGCCGCACTATTCGATTTGAAAAAGTGAATGCACCAGTCCGTAGACACAAGAAAATGGGAGCGGCCATAGTGAAAGCGATCTGAGAGTGTTCACTGTGCAGTTGTGTGTGTCTGCCCTTATTACTGAGATATATATAGATGAGAGAGAGAGAGAGAGTGTGTCAAATGTGGGGGTTAAGTTGATGTCGACCCTTCACTGTTCTGTTGAGCAAGGGAATTCGGAGAATCTTTGAGTTGGGAAAAATTATGATGTAGTAGTTGCCCAACAGATTAATAGGGAGTATGCGAATTTTTGCAAAGGTCAACTGGGCGAATTTTTGCAAAGGTCAACTGGAAGAAAACCCAACGGCCGCCATTCTACCCTCCACGTCCTCCTCCTCCTCCTCTTCATCTTTATTCGCCATGATTTTTCTGGTCGTTTGAGTTTTTATTGTTGTTGTTGTCTTCCGTTTTTGGACACTCTCGAAATAGTCAATGAGTTTCCCACCTAATTTTATTATTTCATAAAAGCATGGTTATTACAACCATAATTTCTAATTTCTGATAAACATATTGTTCTTACAACTTTAGACAAGCATACCCACCTATTGGTCGACGGATTCGGCCCTGACTATTTTAGGGCCTAAAGCGAAAATTTAATGTTGAGCCTTGTTAATTTGCTAGACCATTGTAAAGGGTACCAAAATAAGAGGAGCTACTAGAATTTGAAATTTTTCGGGACCTAAATCGATCGCATTTTCGGCTTTAGTTCGGAGCCGGTCCTGCTGGTCGATGGGTTCCACTGATGCGGGAATGATTGTTCTTCAATTTTTTTTTCCCTCTAAATTTCTAGGGGATGATTGTTGGTTTGCCCAGGGAATAATATTGTTGTCATCTGCTCAGATGTAGTTTAATGGAAACAACTTATAGAAATTGCTTTAATAATGGAAACAACAACTTTCTTTGAAAGTGGTAACAAAAACTTAATTCAGGGATAGGACAGGGGTGATTCTCCAAAATTCTTTAATAATGGTAACAACAACTTCAATTGCGATCTTTATATTCCCCCTCCACCCTAAATTGGTTGCCTTCTTTTGAAAAATCTTGCATTTTGCACATAAAAAATAGTAATGTGTTTATGAGAATTCTTTTGAAAAATAATTTACACCAATTGTTTCTTCTTAATGAGATCTTATAAATTAGTGTAAAAAAATTGGGAAAAAAATTAATGCTTTTACATTATTTTTTACGTGCAAATTAAATACATAGTTTCTAAAATGGGCAAGAAATTTGGGATGGAAGAAGTATCGAGTATCGGGGCAGAGCCATGTTTTTTAGTCAGCAAGGTCATAATCTAGCAAGTTTTTTTTTATTAGCCAGTCAGAAGAAAAATTAAACTAAAAGGAAAATTGTAAGGTGAATATGTGCATGATAGTCTCATTCCTAATATTATCAACTTTTGAAAAGAATAGAACTATTGGAATTTTTTTGCATTTGAATGATGCAAGATGTTAGAATGATGCATAAAAACGGAGATCTGTCACTGAGAACACTCCCGAGCGCTCGGGACTGCACTCCTGAGCGATCAGGAGTTCTGCCATCCCATCTTGCAAATTTCTGTTAGACAAATATATATGCTACAACATTTGGAATAATCACACACTATTAATATCATATGTCATTGCTCAGCTAGAAACTTAAACAATCAGGAACTGGTCCAAGCCATCCAAATTCTGCTTCCTTGCAACTGTAAACAAACCTAACTAGGCTCTAGAAGGACCAGTACACACCCAGTGTCTACTGAAAATAGAAAATGAAATACATAATGAACAAAACAGGGTTTTAGTGGCAGCAGCACTCCTGAGCGCTCAAGAATGGTCCTGAGTGCTCGGGAGTGCACACAGTGCCCAAAAAAAAGTTTGGTTTCTTTGCTCCTCTTGCTCTTGTTGCTACTAAACTAAGATCAAATGAGCTCATGACCAGTATGAGGAACTGGTATGGGCCCTTGATCCCCCTCAGAAGTTTGAAAACAGTAGATTATGAAGGTGTTTTTTTTTTTTTTTGCTCGGCAAACGAAATTTATTTAAAACTCAAAAGGGTACATCGAGGGGAGAAAACAAAGACAAACAAACAACACAAGACCGTCCAACAGAAAGTTGGACAGTTACAACGCCTCAAGAAAGAACTATAATTTGAGCTTTCGGATACCGTCCAAAAATAGCCTAAAGTCCTCCACCGAGTAAAATTTAATCTCTAACTTAGACTTCATCCACATTGCAACTCTGGTTTTAACAATCTCCCCCACCTCCTCCACACTAGTTGTGGCGTTGTTGAAAACGTAATCATTCCGAACTAGCCACAAGGACCAGAGTGTAGCATAAAAAGAAGCTTCCCACAACTTTTTCTCCACGTCTCCAAACCTACTATCGAACCACCATACAGCTAGATCTTCCAAGGATGAAGGTGTTTATACATTTGCTTGACTTGAACTTTGCTTCTTGGACTGATTTGGATGCTTGAAAATGGGTAAAAAACAGTAGGAAAATGGAGTTCGAGATGGACTAGAGATTTGAGGTTTGAAGATTGTTTGAAACTTTTCTTTTGAAAACTCAAATTTTGGAAAATGTTTGAGGGAGGTTTAGAGACCGAGATTTTCAGAAAACAAGGGAGAGAGTGAGAGGAATTTCGTCCCCTTTGTGAGGTAGAACAATGGGGTATTTATAGGCAAGCCAAAATTAGGATTTTAATTTGAAAATCAAATCAAAAATGAAAGAAAAATGTTTTGGGGGGAAAAATGGCATCATGAGATGCCCTGGCTGGCCTGAGACGTGCAGGTTCGAACATCAGGTTCGAGAGATCTGAAAAATCTGAAAAAGCCATGGTCAAATATTAAGCTCAACATGCATTGGTCTATCAGCACTCCCGAGCGCTCTAGAGTGCCTACCCAATTTCAGAAGGGCGCCACGGACACTTCCGAACTCGGTTTTGGGTGTTTTCCGAAGCGTTGGAAAGCTCGTTGAGTCCTCTTTCTAAACCAATTGGTTTCATTCAAAGGTATTTTATATGCTGAAATATGTGCCCATTTTACCCTCAGAGTGTCGGGAAAAAAGATTGTTTTGATTTTGAAAAAGTCCAAGAAGCATCGTCCAAGTTTTCCAAGGCCTGTTTTGACCTTATTTCATCATCGGGGAGCCTCGATGGCACAAATTAAGGATAATTAATAAGTCCAAATCGGGGTGTCTACAAGTTCTTTCAACTCCGACTCCGACGAGTTGGACGGCTAAGAGCTTGTATCCACAATGGTGCACTTTAAAGATTGTTGGTCACCCTGTTATCAGGTGGACCACCATGGTATCTCCGATCATTTTAATTGTTATCGTCGCATACGGTTGGCAAATGGTTTCCAACCTGATGCTATATGGTGATGTCTCATAATGGGAAGGGGCGAAGGGCTTATGCAAGATGATATCCTCTTGTTAACATTTCTTTTGAATACACAAGCGTTTGATTTTTAGCAAAGTCTATGGTACAATAATCAATCAATTCAGGCAACGAAAGTAAAAGAATTGGACTAGTACATTTTTCCTTATCTTTTTACGGATACATGAGTGAAACACAATCTTAACAACAAATGTGTTTTATAAACACTTTCAGAACAAGTTCTTGAAAACATTACGAAACAGACGACATAAATAATTTTTAAAAAAAAAACAAACGAAAACAAACATTTGAAAATTAGGAGATGACGATAGGGACCCAACGAGCAACACTCGGCACTCCTTGGTTAACCACAAATAACATATAATACCCTGGCGGCGCCACCTTCCCACTGGGCGGAGCCTGAAACACAATCCTGTACTCTCCATCAGATTCCAACACGACAGGGCGTGTGATTTTCATCTTTACCAATCTTTGCCCTTGTGAAAACGAATGCGTAGAGTAAGGTGCACTTGCAAAGTTCACCTCCCAATTCCCCGTCGTGTTTGACGGCACCGTTACGTACACATTGTAGAGCTTCCCGTATTGCACCGACTTTGGCACCTTCTCTATCACCGGCCTCAAATATGAGTTGTCTGCCGATAAATAATCCGGCGAGAACGCCTCAATTCTCAGCTCCGTGGGGAAAGGCTGAACCCACGTGTATGCCCAATGCGTGTTACTTCCGGCGACCAAAATTCTCCCGTCGGGCAATAAATTTGCAGTCGAGTGGTACAATCTGGGGATTGTAGTGGGGTTTAGGGTTGTAAAGCGGGAGCCCAAAGTTTGGTCGGGTTCGTATAAAAATGGGTTCAAACACGGGTTAGTTGCCAATCCGAACCCTTGCGACCCCGCTTGAGCCCCGTTCATGATTACTACATCTCCTGTTGGTAGCATCACCATTTCTCCCATGTTACGATCAAGCGGCATGGTATCCATCTCCCAAGTAGGGTTGGAATCAGTTGCCACGATCCGCCCACAACTATTTTGGGCCGGTAGATTCACATTATTATTCTGGTAGGCGTCGTATTGGGCCCCACCGCAAATGACGATCGTGACTGTGGAATAGTCCCCTTCCAATGCCAACATGACAGAGGATCCTGCGGACGGGTAGTTACGTGGGCCCCCCTCCAACACAGGATAAGTTGTTACAATCTCGTTTGCATTGTAATCGTATAGCACGGCTTGAGTGTTAGCAAATATAAACAGATCTCCAGTGGGAAGAAGGTGAACGTAGGGATACAGGTTATCTCCTTCGTTGTCTGCCACATTGCCAATGAAGGGGAAATTGACCGCGCCGTTGCCTGTCGGTGGGTAATACTCCAAGCTGCTGACGCTGATCCCCCCGACTATTATGATAGTACCGTCGGGGAGTATCTGATTCGTAGCGTACCAACGCCCTTGGGACAACGTGGGGTTTGAAAGCTCAACCCAATCGCAGGAGCCAGTGTTTATGCAAGGGACGAATGTTCGGAACTTGGTGTTGCCGTCGTTCCAGCCACCGGATTGGAGAAGGGTGCCGTCAGGGAGGAATTGCCCGGAGGAGCACCACGTGTCGGTTTGGATCGTGAGGGGGCGGATCGTGTTGGTTTTGAGGTCGAGGAGAGCGGAGTGGGCGGTGCAATCGGTCGTTAAAGCCAGGTCGTTCGGGTCGTTGCGGCATTGCTGGACGCCGTTAACGACTGGGAGCGATAAATTGGACGCGCCGGTGTCCGTCCGGTCGAGGAGGACGACGGTGTTCCACCGGGTGACGGCGGCGTGCATGGCGGCGATGCCAGCGTCTGGCACAATGACATCCCAGCTGCCCCCCCCGGCACGTGTTCCGACGATTGCGAGGGCGAAGCAGAGGATTTGTAGACAGAAGGAAATGGGAGCGGCCATAGTGAAATTAAGCGAGAGAGTGTTCACTGTTTAGTTGTGTGTCTCTACCCGTTGCTTGAACTGTGGTATATATAGGGAAGAAGAGACTGCAGGAATTTCAAATGTTGAGTTGGGAAAATTATCCAGTAGTTACCCAACGCTTTGACAGAGACCCACAAACAGTTGCCACCCTGTCTTCCTCCTCCTCCTCCTTCTTCTTCTTCTTCGCCATGGTTTTTCTAATCGTCTGCGTTGTTGTTCTTATCCTTCTGTGGCCAATTAAGTTAATTTACATTCTTGTAATATATTCAACCACTAGAATGAACTCAACCGGGAATGATTGTTTGTTTAATTTGTTTCCGCGTAATTTCTGGTAGATATATGATTTTCAGTTTGGCCATGGAATAATTCTGTTGTCATGTCGTCGATCCGTTGAGAAGATAGATACGAATTTCGACTTCCACTTGTCGGTTAAACCAAATGTAATAATGGAAACCAAATCTAAATAAGAAAAGTGGCTAAATAAGGGAAGGGTTTTTTTTTTCTTTTTCCCTTTCTATATTCAAGCTAAGCTCAAACTCGAATGAGAATAAATTATATACGCCAGCGGTATAAACATTTGTTTCCTCCAAAACAGTGTCTCAATTAATAGAATTGGCAACCTGACGCCATATAATTGATTTAGAGGAAATAAATGTTTCCACCAGCGGTGTAAATAATTTAATTGTTCAGGTTCTCCCTGTTTGTCTTGGGGAAATTATGATCTGTATGTTTTGTTATGATTGGTTGTTTTGGTTGGCTTCTCGCCAGCTTCTTCCCTTCCCTTTGGTAGCGTCGTAGCGGGTGGCATATGATTTTCCTCGACCTAGGTGCCAACATAGTTGGGATGTTGGTTGTTGATTGTCTTGTTTTTTTATCCTATTTCCTTTTAATCTATGTAACTTCGGTTCGTTGATTAATAAATTTTTTCTTTGTTGATTAAAAAAAACATCGAGACCCAAGATTTTTTGAGCAAAGATGAATAAAATTGGCTTATTTTTGTCTTTATTAAAAAAAGGGGTTTTGATCGTATTTTTTTACTACTTTTAAAATTTCTCTGGTAATGACGAAGCAATAATCCAAAAAAAAAATGATAAAAATAATAAATACAAAAGAAAAAACCAAAAAATAGTCCAAATGGATTATTTATCCAAAAAAGACCCCTCACCACAATCTCTTTTGTTTTTTTCTTCTTATTCTTCAATTTCTAGTTGGTGATTCTGATAAACGTGTAGAGGAAAAATTATAGTTCTCTATTATCATTCTAAATACAACTACCGGATGATAGAACCTAGCGAAACAACGGCTGTCGTTAAGTAGACAAATTATTATTTTTGTTTTTGGGTCAAACATGAGAATTGATGTAAATTCTTCCAATACATATTATAGAAGTATTACCAACGAAGATGACACCGATGGCGTACCGTGGTTTTTTCGTTCGAATCACATTATACAATTACAGAACTTTGGCCACATATATAATAATAATAGTCGATGAGGATACATATATATATATATATATATATATATATATATATATTTATTTATTTATTTATTTATTTATCAGAAGTATTAATTATGAATTGACCTGAGGTTAAGAAGAGGACATGTTGATAAACGATGCCTGTTTCTTAATTGGGAGTAAAAGAAAAAATTGACTATCCATGTGCGTCGAGCGCTTCTGGACGTATTTAAAATTGTGTGCTTAGGTACACATGCATCGAACTGCTTCAAACTCAATTCTAAATGTGTGTGCGAGAAGTCGAGACTTTACGTTATCTCTACGGCTTCGTATTAGTCCTTCCGTTGTAGTTATTGCATGTTTGTTACCGGGATAATTAAGAAGAGTATTTGATCTCTCTGTCTCTGTCTCTTTTTTTTATTTATTTAATCTTAGATCTCTGTTGTCTCCCATAATTTATCTCCTGGATAATTTCTTGCATGCTTTCTTTGTTCTATCACTATGTTGTTTCCTTTTTTTTATTTATTTAGGAAACATAAACTTATATTAACGACTAAACAAATACAAAGAACACAAAAGGTCCCATTACAAGAAAAACAAAATACCAAAAGGAAAAAGGAAAAAAAAACCTGCAACACATCGGAACCCACAAATCTACACGTCTCAGTGGATGGAAAAATCATTATCTGCATCAAGCGGTAGTCTGGTTCCGTCAGAGTCAGAGCCGCAATGACGACATTACCGTTACGGTTGGAGAGCCCAAGAGTCCGTCATAAAAGTTGATCGAAGCTAAGAGCCAAAAACCCAGACCTGATTCCCTAGATCTGGGTCCCCATGTCCAAAATGATGGGAAGAATGAGAGAGTCTCAGTCATCTCTCAACCATAGAGGTAGAAGAGAAGAGGAGAGGAGAGAGTTTGGAGCTATACGGGGACTGAGAGGGGAAAGAAGTTGGAAGAGAACTAGTAAAAGATGGGGAGGAACCCTCCCCCAAACTCTCTCATCTCTCTCTCTCTCTCACAGACTCTTCACTTCTTCCATTTGACAATTAGTGTTTTCTTTCTTTTAGTTTGCCTGGTTGATTGGTTAGTTTTCCTGTTTTGCTCCAATTTTGTGAGCGGCATATGATTGTCGATGGTTAGAGTGCCAATCTTGTTGGAACGCTAATTTATCATTGCGATGTTGTATGCCATCACCCTTTTAGCATTGTATCTCGTATAACTGTTGTATACTCTTTTAGCATTTTCATGTAATCTGCGCACAAAACAAATTGAGTAAAGAAATATCCTCCTAGTAAACAATACGCTTAACAAACAATAAGTATGAGCAAATTATGTTAATTAGGTAGCAATTACTCACAGTGGCGGACCCAGAATTTGCCTCACGTGGGGGCACATTATACTAATAACCTTAAACAAAAATTAAAATTAAGCGCAAATGCACAAACTATGGAAAATTGAATTGTAAATTTCATTCATTGGGTAAAAACCATGTAAAGAAATGAAGTTCTAATTTTCCAAAACAATCAAGATATATATTACGAACCTTAAAAGAAAAGAATAAAAAGTCCTAAATTATGTAGCCCCAAATTAAAATTTCCTTCAATAAAATGTTACTTTTGCCGTGTATCCCCAAATTTAATTGATGATTGGTGAGGTGACGGGCGACGACCACAGAGACGAGCGACCGGCAACAACAAAATAAATCAAGTGTCGAGCAAATTTTTCTCGTCGAGTTTTGTGTGGGTTTTTCTCGTTCTCCCACTCATTTTTGCCAAAAAAAAAAAAAAAACTCATTTTTACATAAAAAATAAACTATAAATTAAAAAAAAAAGGATGGGGTGGGGTGGGGGCACATGGGAATCACGTGCCCCTTACTTGGTCCGCCCCTGATTACTCATTAACAGTCCCATTTTATGCTGTTTCTTATTTTCTTTCGTTACACAATTGCATGGGTACAGAAGATGTCATGTGAGTAACTGGTTAATCGGTGGTATCAAAAATGGAGTTTTATTAGCTATCCCGATCAAGTGGTTCATGTAATGAGAATTTAAATGCATTTATGGAAATAAGACAACTTTTTTTCCCCATCCATTGCTGTAATTAAAGGCGTTAGTACTATCTCATTTTATTACATTATTTCTTGGATCAACGTCCTCTCTATTCGACTTATGGAATGGGTCAGCGTGTCGGTCTGTGTTTCGTCGGTGTCCATAGGATTTTCAAACATTAGGGCCTCTTTAAATAGGCCAAGCCTACACGCATCGGGAATGTAGTGTAGTTGGATCAAACGTCTGACAGAACGTTTCAGAGTCTGGAAAATAGACAATCTGGTGGCCGAGGAAATGATGTTGTGGCCGAAGGATAGATCTTGCGGCCGAGGGATTGATCTCTCAGGGAGATTTTCATGCAACAGGTTGCTCGGGTGAAGAAATGATGTTAAGGCCGTGAGATCTATGTTACGGCCGACAGATGGATTCTCCTAGAATTCTGTATTTCTGTCTGAAAGGCTGTATGGCTCTGGATTGGGTCCTCTAAGTGGCTCAAAGTTCTTACCAAAAGTCCTAAGGTTCTCGAGAAGGCAATCAGCAATCACTGTATCCATTTCATCATCGGGATGGTCCCCAAGGTGGGACTTGAAATAATCGTTAGGCCAAATTGGGGTGTCTATAACCATAATCTATCGGTTTGTTGTAGCTTTCTACAATGATTGTGCTATCTTGTGTGAGTAACTGTGTTAGATTTATTTGAGGGTTCCAAACTAAAACCAAGCTTGTATGGCTTAGATAAGCGATGTGAGATAGAAAACACATCACTTTTGTCCTGTAAAGATTGTCCACTCCGGAAAGAAGTACAATCTCCGAATCAAGAAATATAGTACTTCCATTCATTATTCCTTTTAAAGTTTTCAATCATTAAATAATCACAAACAGTTACACAAACACACTTACATTCATATTGGTGTCACACACATTACACCTCCAGTGTATGTGGCCCTCCCACCAAAAGATGTGAGTGTGTATGTAAAGTATGCTTGTAACAGTTTGTGGTTGAATAAGAATTGTAAAGTTTTTGACACCAAAGTATGCACAAAAGTACTTCATTTGTATCTAAAAATTACACGCCTTTTCTTAGAGGACTATCTTTGAGGGACGAAGGGTGTGGTGGTGGTGATGTGAGGACGGTGGTGGTGGTGAAGTGATGATTGTGGTGGTGATGATCTGGTGGTGGTGGAGTGGGGATGGGATTTTCGGTAATGCAATAGTAAATTGCGTAATTTTTGGCCAACATGAGTAGGTTTTGTACCAATCGGTGTTTTCATGTTTGGCTTCTTGCTAAACTTGGGTTTTAGGTCTTGGATGGGCATATGATTATTCTTAGCGTTGTTTACCCGGTTGAGTCTCGGATTAGAAATATGATGCTATCATTCCTTGTACCTATTAATCTTTGAAACAATGTCAGAGGTTGATGAAATTTTTTGCCTTTCAAAACATAAAATAAAATTGCGTAACTGTAGTAAAAAGTGTGCAAAAATAATAATCCCTCCGTCCCATATTAAGTGTCTATTATCACTATTTGGGAGGTCTCAAAATATCGTCCATATCTTTTTATCTATAGTTTTTTTTATATACAATATGGATCTTATTTGATTGATCTCAATTAATTCTATAATACAAAATCTTAAAAATCTTAAAAAATATTATAAGTTGAAAGATATAAGAAATTTTGTTGGTGGCACGATTGCCAAAAAAGGACACTTATTTCGGGACGGAGGGAGTAACAAAGAGCAAAAAAGTAATCTGAACGCACAACTATAGACTCTGAGGTAACTTAGAAGGTCATAAGTATGAAGAACTAGACTAGACAGGAATTTTCCCTTTGTTCATTGGGAAGCTAAATATTTAGCCCCTGAACATTTTTACTGATTTGGGATTAAGGCCTCTATGAAGAGGCCAAGCCTGTATATATAGTTTTTGGACTGAACTTGAAAAAAGTTGGTTTGCTTTTACTATAGCATACTTTTTTGATTTCCTATCCTGATACACACGGGCCTAATAGACGTACTCATTGAATTTGGCTTCTCTGTAATCTTAGGTCGACTGTACTTTGCAGTTTAGGCTCTGTTCAGTTGCCATGAATGTTGTACCTGAAAGTTATTCTCAGAAAAAATTAAGTAAAGTAAAAAGAAATCTATTTTTTTGTGAGTGTTCGTTTAACAATTTTTTTTGGCAGGAAAACTAAAGTTTAGTGGTTCATTTGCCGAGAAAAGACACTTATGAGAAACTTCTTTATTTTTATTCCTATGGCTAATTTTAAATAAAAGTAACTTTGAGAGCTAAATAATAGGCTATTATATTTCAAAAATTAACACATACGGAAAATGTATTTTATCTAATTCAAAGCCTTAATAAGAAATGAAAAAATCAACTTGCAATTCCCTATTCAATTTGCAATATTCTAAATGGTCATGCAAATCCCCCATTTAAATTGACATTCTCTGATAATCAACCGTACAAATAAAGTTTAAAAAATAAATAGATGATAATAAAATATATAAATATTAAACAACCGTGCTTGATTAGATGACGATGCAAAAACTCATTGAAAATTAGTTACTACAAAACAAAATTGAAGACTAATGACAAGATAAATAAATACTTTCAAAAAAAAATAAACTATCAATCTTTTTCCACAACAATTATCTCAAAAAGTATCATAGTAGTCAAAATTGTTTTTGTTTTCTATCAGCAAAAAGATAATTTCATTAACTCATAACACAAAATACAGAGATAATAGGGACTTGGGTACACCGGTCTGACCACCTAAGACTCTCTTCTCCTAACCATGTGGAGGAAACTGATTTAGGCCCAACAGGCTAAACCCAAACCAAGAAGAAAAACCCAAAAACAAAACCAAAGGTTGGTAAGGAACCAACCCAACCAAAAGGAACCCAGCCTAAAACAAGGCTGGGCCCAAAACACCTAACGTTACACAGCCAAAACCCTAAGAAAACAGCCCAAAGCACCAGAACACCACCACCGCCTCCGCTCCCCCGCCGTCCAAGACCCACAAGCACAACCTCCACCAAAAGCAACCACCAAAGCCAAAATACACGGCGATGCACGCTCGCGCCCACCACTGAAACAGACCAGAGCCACCGGACGACATAGAAAAGAGATGGCAATGGTCGAACCACCTCACGTCGCTGCCACCACAAAACCCGTCTTCCGAACCGCACCAAAACACCACCTGCAAAAAAGAAAAAAAACCAAACCCTAACCACAAACTCTGCCACTAGCTCCAAACCGACAGCCACCTCCTCGGCAAGCACCCAGCAACCCACGACGTCGAAATTGTTGTTGCTCACGTAAATCTCAAAGTGTCTTTCTAAGAACCTAATTTGTATTTTTTTGGTATTGGCGTCATTCACTTTTTTTCCTACTCTGGGCAGCATGCCCTTAGGAAATTCCGGTTTCCCAAAGCGAGGCATGGAGCCCGGATCGAGGGAGCGCGAGCGCAGATGGCAGACGCTTGGAATACAGAGTCGCCATTCGGGTTTGAAGGTCCGACACCCAAGAAACCGTATTTTGAAGCACCTGCCGCACTATTCGATTTGAAAAAGTGAATGCACCAGTCCGTAGACACAAGAAAATGGGAGCGGCCATAGTGAAAGCGATCTGAGAGTGTTCACTGTGCAGTTGTGTGTGTCTGCCCTTATTACTGAGATATATATAGATGAGAGAGAGAGAGAGAGTGTGTCAAATGTGGGGGTTAAGTTGATGTCGACCCTTCACTGTTCTGTTGAGCAAGGGAATTCGGAGAATCTTTGAGTTGGGAAAAATTATGATGTAGTAGTTGCCCAACAGATTAATAGGGAGTATGCGAATTTTTGCAAAGGTCAACTGGGCGAATTTTTGCAAAGGTCAACTGGAAGAAAACCCAACGGCCGCCATTCTACCCTCCACGTCCTCCTCCTCCTCCTTCTTCATCTTTATTCGCCATGATTTTTCTGGTCGTTTGAGTTTTTATTGTTGTTGTTGTCTTCCGTTTTTGGACACTCTCGAAATAGTCAATGAGTTTCCCACCTAATTTTATTATTTCATAAAAGCATGGTTATTACAACCATAATTTCTAATTTCTGATAAACATATTGTTCTTACAACTTTAGACAAGCATACCCACCTATTGGTCGACGGATTCGGCCCTGACTATTTTAGGGCCTAAAGCGAAAATTTAATGTTGAGCCTTGTTAATTTGCTAGACCATTGTAAAGGGTACCAAAATAAGAGGAGCTACTAGAATTTGAAATTTTTCGGGACCTAAATCGATCGCATTTTCGGCTTTAGTTCGGAGCCGGTCCTGCTGGTCGATGGGTTCCACTGATGCGGGAATGATTGTTCTTCAATTTTTTTTTCCCTCTAAATTTCTAGGGGATGATTGTTGGTTTGCCCAGGGAATAATATTGTTGTCATCTGCTCAGATGTAGTTTAATGGAAACAACTTATAGAAATTGCTTTAATAATGGAAACAACAACTTTCTTTGAAAGTGGTAACAAAAACTTAATTCAGGGATAGGACAGGGGTGATTCTCCAAAATTCTTTAATAATGGTAACAACAACTTCAATTGCGATCTTTATATTCCCCCTCCACCCTAAATTGGTTGCCTTCTTTTGAAAAATCTTGCATTTTGCACATAAAAAATAGTAATGTGTTTATGAGAATTCTTTTGAAAAATAATTTACACCAATTGTTTCTTCTTAATGAGATCTTATAAATTAGTGTAAAAAAATTGGGAAAAAAATTAATGCTTTTACATTATTTTTTACGTGCAAATTAAATACATAGTTTCTAAAATGGGCAAGAAATTTGGGATGGAAGAAGTATCGAGTATCGGGGCAGAGCCATGTTTTTTAGTCAGCAAGGTCATAATCTAGCAAGTTTTTTTTTATTAGCCAGTCAGAAGAAAAATTAAACTAAAAGGAAAATTGTAAGGTGAATATGTGCATGATAGTCTCATTCCTAATATTATCAACTTTTGAAAAGAATAGAACTATTGGAATTTTTTTGCATTTGAATGATGCAAGATGTTAGAATGATGCATAAAAACGGAGATCTGTCACTGAGAACACTCCCGAGCGCTCGGGACTGCACTCCTGAGCGATCAGGAGTTCTGCCATCCCATCTTGCAAATTTCTGTTAGACAAATATATATGCTACAACATTTGGAATAATCACACACTATTAATATCATATGTCATTGCTCAGCTAGAAACTTAAACAATCAGGAACTGGTCCAAGCCATCCAAATTCTGCTTCCTTGCAACTGTAAACAAACCTAACTAGGCTCTAGAAGGACCAGTACACACCCAGTGTCTACTGAAAATAGAAAATGAAATACATAATGAACAAAACAGGGTTTTAGTGGCAGCAGCACTCCTGAGCGCTCAAGAATGGTCCTGAGTGCTCGGGAGTGCACACAGTGCCCAAAAAAAAGTTTGGTTTCTTTGCTCCTCTTGCTCTTGTTGCTACTAAACTAAGATCAAATGAGCTCATGACCAGTATGAGGAACTGGTATGGGCCCTTGATCCCCCTCAGAAGTTTGAAAACAGTAGATTATGAAGGTGTTTATACATTTGCTTGACTTGAACTTTGCTTCTTGGACTGATTTGGATGCTTGAAAATGGGTAAAAAACAGTAGGAAAATGGAGTTCGAGATGGACTAGAGATTTGAGGTTTGAAGATTGTTTGAAACTTTTCTTTTGAAAACTCAAATTTTGGAAAATGTTTGAGGGAGGTTTAGAGACCGAGATTTTCAGAAAACAAGGGAGAGAGTGAGAGGAATTTCGTCCCCTTTGTGAGGTAGAACAATGGGGTATTTATAGGCAAGCCAAAATTAGGATTTTAATTTGAAAATCAAATCAAAAATGAAAGAAAAATGTTTTGGGGGGAAAAATGGCATCATGAGATGCCCTGGCTGGCCTGAGACGTGCAGGTTCGAACATCAGGTTCGAGAGATCTGAAAAATCTGAAAAAGCCATGGTCAAATATTAAGCTCAACATGCATTGGTCTATCAGCACTCCCGAGCGCTCTAGAGTGCCTACCCAATTTCAGAAGGGCGCCACGGACACTTCCGAACTCGGTTTTGGGTGTTTTCCGAAGCGTTGGAAAGCTCGTTGAGTCCTCTTTCTAAACCAATTGGTTTCATTCAAAGGTATTTTATATGCTGAAATATGTGCCCATTTTACCCTCAGAGTGTCGGGAAAAAAGATTGTTTTGATTTTGAAAAAGTCCAAGAAGCATCGTCCAAGTTTTCCAAGGCCTGTTTTGACCTTATTTCATCATCGGGGAGCCTCGATGGCACAAATTAAGGATAATTAATAAGTCCAAATCGGGGTGTCTACAAGTTCTTTCAACTCCGACTCCGACGAGTTGGACGGCTAAGAGCTTGTATCCACAATGGTGCACTTTAAAGATTGTTGGTCACCCTGTTATCAGGTGGACCACCATGGTATCTCCGATCATTTTAATTGTTATCGTCGCATACGGTTGGCAAATGGTTTCCAACCTGATGCTATATGGTGATGTCTCATAATGGGAAGGGGCGAAGGGCTTATGCAAGATGATATCCTCTTGTTAACATTTCTTTTGAATACACAAGCGTTTGATTTTTAGCAAAGTCTATGGTACAATAATCAATCAATTCAGGCAACGAAAGTAAAAGAATTGGACTAGTACATTTTTCCTTATCTTTTTACGGATACATGAGTGAAACACAATCTTAACAACAAATGTGTTTTATAAACACTTTCAGAACAAGTTCTTGAAAACATTACGAAACAGACGACATAAATAATTTAAAAAAAACAAACAAACGAAAACAAACATTTGAAAATTAGGAGATGACGATAGGGACCCAACGAGCAACACTCGGCACTCCTTGGTTAACCACAAATAACATATAATACCCTGGCGGCGCCACCTTCCCACTGGGCGGAGCCTGAAACACAATCCTGTACTCTCCATCAGATTCCAACACGACAGGGCGTGTGATTTTCATCTTTACCAATCTTTGCCCTTGTGAAAACGAATGCGTAGAGTAAGGTGCACTTGCAAAGTTCACCTCCCAATTCCCCGTCGTGTTTGACGGCACCGTTACGTACACATTGTAGAGCTTCCCGTATTGCACCGACTTTGGCACCTTCTCTATCACCGGCCTCAAATATGAGTTGTCTGCCGATAAATAATCCAGCGAGAACGCCTCGATTCTCAGCTCCGTGGGGAAAGGCTGAACCCACGTGTATGCCCAATGCGTGTTACTTCCGGCGACCAAAATTCTCCCGTCGGGCAATAAATTTGCAGTCGAGTGGTACAATCTGGGGATTGTAGTGGGGTTTAGGGTTGTAAAGCGGGAGCCCAAAGTTTGGTCGGGTTCGTATAAAAATGGGTTCAAACACGGGTTAGTTGCCAATCCGAACCCTTGCGACCCCGCTTGAGCCCCGTTCATGATTACTACATCTCCTGTTGGTAGCATCACCATTTCTCCCATGTTACGATCAAGCGGCATGGTATCCATCTCCCAAGTAGGGTTGGAATCAGTTGCCACGATCCGCCCACAACTATTTTGGGCCGGTAGATTCACATTATTATTCTGGTAGGCGTCGTATTGGGCCCCACCGCAAATGACGATCGTGGCTGTGGAATAGTCCCCTTCCAATGCCAACATGACAGAGGATCCTGCGGACGGGTAGTTACGTGGGCCCCCCTCCAACACAGGATAAGTTGTTACAATCTCGTTTGCATTGTAATCGTATAGCACGGCTTGAGTGTTAGCAAATATAAACAGATCTCCAGTGGGAAGAAGGTGAACGTAGGGATACAGGTTATCTCCTTCGTTGTCTGCCACATTGCCAATGAAGGGGAAATTGACCGCGCCGTTGCCTGTCGGTGGGTAATACTCCAAGCTGCTGACGCTGATCCCCCCGACTATTATGATAGTACCGTCGGGGAGTATCTGATTCGTAGCGTACCAACGCCCTTGGGACAACGTGGGGTTTGAAAGCTCAACCCAATCGCAGGAGTCAGTGTTTATGCAAGGGACGAATGTTCGGAACTTGGTGTTGCCGTCGTTCCAGCCACCGGATTGGAGAAGGGTGCCGTCAGGGAGGAATTGCCCGGAGGAGCACCACGTGTCGGTTTGGATCGTGAGGGGGCGGATCGTGTTGGTTTTGAGGTCGAGGAGAGCGGAGTGGGCGGTGCAATCGGTCGTTAAAGCCAGGTCGTTCGGGTCGTTGCGGCATTGCTGGACGCCGTTAACGACTGGGAGCGATAAATTGGACGCGCCGGTGTCCGTCCGGTCGAGGAGGACGACGGTGTTCCACCGGGTGACGGCGGCGTGCATGGCGGCGATGCCAGCGTCTGGCACAATGACTTCCCAGCTGCCCCCCCCGGCACGTGTTCCGACGATTGCGAGGGCGAAGCAGAGGATTTGTAGACAGAAGGAAATGGGAGCGGCCATAGTGAAATTAAGCGAGAGAGTGTTCACTGTTTAGTTGTGTGTCTCTACCCGTTGCTTGAACTGTGGTATATATAGGGAAGAAGAGACTGCAGGAATTTCAAATGTTGAGTTGGGAAAATTATCCAGTAGTTACCCAACGCTTTGACAGAGACCCACAAACAGTTGCCACCCTGTCTTCCTCCTCCTCCTCCTCCTTCTTCTTCTTCTTCGCCATGGTTTTTCTAATCGTCTGCGTTGTTGTTCTCAACGGGGAATGATTGTTTGTTTAATTTGTTTCCGCGTAATTAATTTCAGTTTGGCCATGGAATAATTCTGTTGTCATGTCGCGCGTCCGTTGAGAAGATACGAATTTCGAATTCCACTTGTCGGTTAAACCAAATGTAATAATGGAAACCAAATCTAAATAAGCAAAGCGGCTAAATAAGGTAAGGGTTTTTTTTTTCCCCCCCCCTTTCTATATTCAATTTTTTTTTGCTTTTGTTAGTTTTGTATCGATTTTTTGTGTGGATTATTGCGTTATCATGACGATAAGAATTTAAAAAGTAAAAAATTAACATCGAACGAGTATAAATTATATACCTCAGCAGTGTAAAAAATTATTTTCTCCAAATCAATTACGTTGCGCCTCGTCGTCAAAACAGTGTCTCAATTAATAGAACATGGCAACTTGGCGCCATGTAATTGATTTAGAAGTTTAAATAATTTAATTGTTCAGGTTCTCCCTGTTTGTCTTGGTAGCGGCCGGCGGCATATGATTGTCCTCGGCCTAGGTGCTAACATGGTTGGGATGTAGGTCGTTGATTGTGATGCCTTTTTATCCCTTTACCTTTTAATCTATTTAACTTCAGTTCGTTGATTAATAAATTTTTTCTTTGCTAATAAAAAAAAACATTGAGACCCAAGATTTTTTGAACGAAGACGAAAAAATTGACTTTTTTTTGTATTTATTAAAAAAAATTGGGTTTCGATCATAATTTTTTACTATTTTTAAAATTTCTCTAGTAATGACGATGTAATAATCCAAAAAAATGAGGAAAAAAATAATAAATACAAATAAAACCCAAAAAATAGTCCAAATGGATTATTTATCCAAAAGACCCCTAACCACAATCTCTTTTGTTTTTTTCTTCTTATTCTTCAATTTCTAGTTGGTGATTGTGATAAACGTGTAGAGGAAAAATTCTAGTACTCTATTATTATACTAATACAACTACCGGATAATAGAACCTAGCGAAACAACGGCTGTCATTAAGTAGTCAAAAATTTTAAAAATAATTTTTGGGTCAAACATGAGAATTGTTGTAAATTCTGCCAACGAAGATGATACCGATGGCGTACCGTGGTTTTTTCGTTTGAATCACATTATACAATTGCAGAACTATGGCCACATATAATATAATAGTAGATGAGGATACATACATACATACATACATACATACATATATATATATACATATATATATTTATCAGAAGTACGGAGTATTAATTATGAATTGACCAGAGGTTAAGAAGAGGACATGTTTCTTAATTGGGAGTAAAAGAAAAAATTGTTTATCCATGTGCGTCGAGCACTTCCGAACATATATAAAATTGTGTGCTTTGGTACACATGCATCGAACTGCTTCAAACTCAATTGTGATTGAAGTTGTATTCTAAATATGCGAGAAGCCGTGACTTTACATTATCTCTATGGCTTCGGATTAGTCCTTTCGTCGTAGTTATTGGATGTTTGTAACAAGGATAATTAAGAAGAGTATTCTCTCTCTCTCTCTCTCTCTCTCTCTCTCTTAATCTTAGATATCTGTTGTCTCTCGTAATTTATCTCCTGGATAATTTCTTGCGCGAGCTTTCTTTGGTCTATCACTATGTTGTTTCCTTTTTTTTTTTTTAGGAAACATAAACTTATATTAACGACTAAACAAATACAAAGAACACAAAAGGTCCCATTATAAGAAAAACAAAATACCAAAAGGAAAAAGGAAAAAAAACCAGCAGCGCATTGGAACCCACAAATCTACACGTCTTAGTGGGTGGAAAAATCATTATCTGCATCAAGCGGAAGCCTGGTCTCGTCAGAGTCAAAGCCGCAATGACGACATTACCGTTGCTGTTGGAGAGCCCAAGAGTCCGTCGTAAAAATTGATCAAAGCTAAGAGCCAAAAACCCAGACCTGGTTCCCTAGATCTGGGTCCCCTGTGTCCAAAATGATGGGGAGAATGAGAGAGAGTCTCAGTCATCAATCAACCATAGAGGTATAAGAGAATAAGAGAGGAGAAGATTTGGAGCTATAGGGGGACTAAGAGGGGAAAGAAGTAGGAAGAGAACTAGTAAAAGAGGGGGGAGGTACCCTCCCCCAAACTCTCTCTCTCTCTCTCTCACTCTCAGACTCTTCACTTCTTCCATTTCACAATTAGTGTTTTCTTTCTTTTAGTTTGCCTGGTTGATTGGTTAGTTTTCCTGTTTTGCTCCGGATTTGTGAGCGGCATATGATTGTTGATGGTTAGGGTGTCAATCTCGTAGGAATGCTAATTTATCATTGCGATGCTGTATGCCATCGCCCTTTTAGCATTGTATCTCGTATTTCGTATAATTGTTGTACTCTTTTGGTTGGATTAATAATATGATCGCCTTTATGCCGTTAAAAAAAAAAACATTACTGACAATTTTTCCCCATCCGTGCTATATCTCCCTTTTCATGATAATCCTTAACTTACAAAAGTAGTATGGAAATGATTTTGCCACTCCCTTTTTTGTTAACGCCACTCCCCTGCAAGTGTATTTTTGCAAAAATACACTTGCAGGGGAGTGGCGTTAACAAAAAAGGGAGTGGCAAAATCAGCAGCCAAATAGTATATCTCTTGTTAAATTGACATCCAACTATCTATATCTAACCATATCATCTGAGTACGTAATTAATATACTTGTCTGTTAGTGTTCAAAATACACATGGCTAAAACACTAAAAGACAAATTTTGGTGCGTAGTTACCAAAAAGTGGAGTGCCAAAATCATTTCCATATCATCTGCGCACAAAACAAATCGAGTAAAGAAATATCCTCCTCGTAAATAATACGCTTAACAAACAATAAGTATAAGCAAATTTTTTTAATTAGGTAGCAATTACTCACAGTGGCGGACCCAGAATTTGCCTCACTTGGGGACACATTATACTAATAACCTTAAATAAAAATAAAAATTAAGCGCAAATGCACAAACTATGGAAAATTGAATTGTAAATTTCATTCATTGGGTAAAAACCAAGCAAAGAAATGAAGTTCTAATTTTCCCAAACAATCAAGATATATATTACGAACCTTAAAAGAAAAGAATAAAAATTCCTAAATTATGTAGCCCCAAATTAAAATTTCCTTCAATAAGAGGATGATGGACCCAATCACAGAGGATAAATCCCCTACCGAACAAATGTCCTTCCAAATGTTAGAAACCTTACCAGAAGAAGGCAAGCTAGGTAACCAGCATCCGTACTCTAGATTATATTTGCTTTTGACTACCTTCACCCTGAGGGAGTTGCTGTCCGTATAAAATCTCCACCACCATTTGGCTAAAAGAGCAAGGTTTTGGACCATCAGATTCTTAACCCCTAACCCTCCATACTCTTTCTTTTTCGAAATCACCTCCCATTTAACCAAGTGAATCTTTCTCTTGTCCACTGTATCACCCCAAAAAAATTGTCTCTAGATCTTGGCTAGCACTTTTGCAACTGACACTGGCATTTTGAACATGGACATGAAGTAGATTGGCAAACTGTTGAGGGATGAATTCATTAAGGTAAGTCTACCCCCTGTGGTGTTAAATATTCTACACCAAACACTTAACCTTTTCTCCATCCTTTCCACCACTGGATCCCAGGTTTTGACTCTATTCGGATTAGCACCCAACGGTAAACCCAAATATGGTGGCCCAAATATTTGATTGGCAAGTGATCAATTTTACAACCCATAACCATAGCAAGGGAGGCTGCGCTGCATCAGTCAGCATGTCGGTCTGTGTTTCGTCGGTGTCCATAGGATTTTCAAACATTAGGGCCTCTTTAAATAGGCCAAGCCTGCACAGAATTATGGGCCGAACTTGAAAGATTGGATTGCTTTTACTGTAATAACATTTCTGATTTCATATCCCGATACACATGGGCCTAACATATTTTTGCTTGGAGTTGATTAACTTGTAGGTTCCGTGGAGTAGAGCATATGTAAAAAAAAACTTAACTGATCTTTCTTTGTATCCTTTGCATCCCCTGAGACTATTTAGTTCTATTGGGGGGGGGGGGGGGGGGGGGGGGGGGGGGGAGAGAGAGAGAGAGAGAGTAATTCATAACGGGAGTTCTTGCAATAAGACTTAATTGGTGATGATGTCATGGATATCAACTTAATTAGGGGCTGGAAACAGGATGTTTATTTAATTTTCTCTTGACGTACATAATTAGCAAATTATGGCCGTATATACAATAACAGATCATAGAATCTTTCATTCATATCCATGTTAAAAGGGAAGATATTTAAACTAGTGCTGAGCTTTTTATAGATGCATACAAAATATTAGAAGGCCATTTCTTGAATTATTAACAATTCTTTTTAATTAATATGCAGGTGTTAGATTTTTTAGAAAAGTCCGTGGTACAATAATCAATGAACTAGCAACGAAACAAAAAGAATTGGACAAGTACCACTTTTCTTTATCTTTATGCTTATACATGAAGAAAATCAAATCGTAACAACAAACGTGTTTAATCAACACTTTCAGGATTTTTTTTATAAAACATAATGGAACAGACAACATAAATAAGTTTTCATAAAAAAAACAAATAAAAACCGACATTTTGAAAATTAGGAGATGACGATAGGGACCCAAACAGCAACACTCGACACTCCTTGGTTAACCACAAATAACATATAATACCCTGGCGGCGCCACCTCCCCACTGGGCGGAGCTTGAAACACAATCCTATACTCTCCATCAGATTCCAACACGACAGGGCGGGTGATAATCATCTTTACCAATCTTTGCCCCTGTGAAAACGAATGCGTAGAGTAAGGTGCACTTGCAAAATTCACCTCCCAATTCCCCGTCGTGTTTGACGGCACCGTTACATACACATTGTAGAGCTTCCCGTATTGCACCGACTTTGGCACCTTCTCTATCACCGGCCTCAAATATGAGTTGTCTGTTGATAAATAATCCGGCGAAAATGCTTCGATTCTCAGCTCTGTGGGGAAAGGCTGAACCCACGTGTATGCCCAATGCGTGTTACTTCCGGCGACCAAAATTCTTCCGTCGGGCAATAAATTTGCAGTCGAGTGGTACAATCTGGGGATTGTAGTGGGGTTTAGGGTTGTAAAGCGGGAGCCCAAAGTTTGGTCGGGTTTGTATAAAAATGGGTTCAAACACGGGTTAGTTGCCAATCCGAACCCTTGCGACCCTGCTTGAGCCCCGTTCATGATTACTACGTCTCCTGTTGGTAGCATCACCATTTCTCCCATGTTCCGATCAAGCGGCATGGTATCCATCTCCCAAGTAGGGTTGGAATCAGTTGCCACGATCCGCCCACAACTATCTTGGGCCGGTAGATTCACATTATTATTCTGGTAGGCGTCGTATTGGGCCCCACCGCAAATGACGATCGTGGCTGTGGAATAGTCCCCTTCCAATGCCAACATGACAGAGGATCCTGCGGACGGGTAGTTACGTGGGCCCCCCTCCAACACAGGATAAGTTGTTACAATCTCGTTTGCATTGTAATCGTATAGCACGGCTTGAGTGTTAGCAAATATAAACAGATCTCCAGTGGGGAGAAGGTGAACGTAGGGATACAGGTTATCTCCTTCGTTGTCTGCCACATTGCCAATGAAGGGGAAATTGACCGCGCCGTTGCCTGTCGGTGGGTAATACTCCAAGCTGCTGACGCTGATCCCCCCGACTATTATGATAGTACCGTCGGGGAGTATCTGATTCGTAGCGTACCAACGCCCTTGGGACAACGTGGGGTTTGAAAGCTCAACCCAATCGCAGGAGCCAGTGTTTATGCAAGGGACGAATGTTCGGAACTTGGTGTTTCCGTCGTTCCAGCCACCGGATTGGAGGAGGGTGCCGTCAGGGAGGAATTGCCCCGAGGAGCACCACGTGTCGGTTTGGATCGTGAGGGGGCGGATCGTGTTGGTTTCGAGGTCGAGGAGAGCGGAGTGGGCGGTGCAATCGGTCGTTAAAGCCAGGTCGTTCGGGTCGTTGCGGCATTGCTGGACGCCGTTAACGACTGGGAGCGATAAATTGGACGCGCCAGTGTCCGTCCGGTCGAGGAGGACGACGGTGTTCCACCGGGTGACGGCGGCGTGCATGGTGGCGATGCCAGCGTCCGGCACAATGACTTCCCAGCTGCCCCCCTGGGCACGTGTTCCGACGATTGCGAGGGCGAAGCAGAGGATTTGTAGACAGAAGGAAATGGGAGCGGCCATAGTGAAATTAAGCGAGAGAGTGTTCACTGTTTAGTTGTGTGTCTCTACCCGTTGCTTGAACTGTGGTATATATAGGGAAGAAGAGACTGCAGGAATGTCAAATGCGGGGGTTTATTCGATCAGATGATCCTTGAGTTGAGAAAAACCTATCAATTAGTTGCCCAACGCTTAGACATAGACCCACAAACAGTTGCCACCTTCCTCCTCCTCTTCTTCTTCTTCGCCATGGTTTTTCTAATCGTCGATCGGCTTTGTTGTTCTTATCGGTTTGGGATCAGGTTTACACTCTTAATTCTAATATTCAACGAGCTAGCTAGTTTCCACCTCCCCGGCCGAGAACTGGTTTCTAGCTGAACTCAACGGGAATGATTGTATCGGTTGATTGTTGTTTAAATTTTTTCCCGCGTACTTTCTGGTGGAGGAATTTTCGGTTTGGCCTTGGGAATAATTCTGTTGTCATGTCCTTCCTCTGAGATACGAATTTCGAGTTCCACTTGTCGGTTAAACCAAATGTAATAATGGAAACCAAATCTAAATAAGAAAAGTGGCTAAATAAGGGAAGGTTTTTTTTTTTTTTTCCCTTTCTATATTCAAGCTAAGCTCAAACTCGAATGAGAATAAATTATATACGCCAGCGGTATAAACATTAGTTTCCTCCAAATCAATTACGTTGAGCCACGTCATCAAAACAGTGTCTCAATTAATAGAACTGGCAACCTGACGCCATATAATTGATTTAGAGGAAATAAATGTTTCCACCAGCGGTGTAAATAATTTAATTGTTTAGGTTCTCCCTGTTTGTCTTGGAGAAATTACGGTCTGTATGTTTTGTTATGATTGGTTGTTTTGGTTTGCTTCTCGCCAACTTCCTCCCTTCCCTTTGGTAGCGTCGTAGCGGGTGGCATATGATTTTCCTCGACCTAGGTGCCAACATAGTTGGGATGTTGGTTGTTGATTGTCTTGTTTTTTTTATCCTATTTCCTTTTAATCTATGTAACTTCGGTTCGTTGATGGTTTGATTCTAGTTTCCGAAACTTGGAAA
The DNA here is from genome assembly GCA_020567845.1 of Rhododendron henanense subsp. lingbaoense. Classification (NCBI taxonomy): domain Eukaryota; kingdom Viridiplantae; phylum Streptophyta; class Magnoliopsida; order Ericales; family Ericaceae; genus Rhododendron; species Rhododendron henanense. The sequence continues at coordinate 42,665,024 of CM036318.1, forward strand.
AGCATATTTGGGAAGCCTGTTTTTTTGCGGTAATCTGGTCAATTTGGATTATGCGGAATAGGATCATATTTCAAAACGTTACGATCAGCTCTGAGGAGGTAGTGGATTTAATCAAATACAGGGTGGCCATGTGGATGAAGGTTAAGTTTGATATTAAGGTGTATTCAATAGAGGAGTTCAAAGGGTACCTGGACGGTATTCGATTGTTAAAGATGTAATCTTTGAGGTGATCCTCATCCAATCTCCTGCTGGATGAGTTCTGTTTTGTTTTCTTTTCGGTGAGTTGAGCTTTTGCTTCTCAGCTTTTCCCTCGATGTACCCTTTCGAGATTCAATAAAATTTCCTTTTGCCGAGCAAAAAAAAAAAAAACTTCGGTTCGTTGATTAATAAATTTTTTCTTTGCTGATAAAAAAAAAACATCGAGACCCAAGATTTTTTGAACAAAGACAAAAAAATTGGCTTATTTAATTCTTTATTAAAAAAAATTGGATTTCGATCGTAATTTTTACTTCTTTTAAAATTCCTCTGGTAATGATGATGCAATAATCCAAAAAAATGATGAAAAAATAATAAATGCAAAAAAAAAAAAAAAAACCAAAAAATAGTCCAAATGGATTATTTATCTAAAAGACCTAACCACAATCTCTTTTGTTTTTTTCTTCTTATTCTTCAATTTCTAGTTGGTGATAATTGTGATAAACGTGTAGAGGAAAAATTCTAGTTCTCTATTATCATTCTAAATACAACTACCGGATGATAAAACCTAGTGAAACAACGGCTGTCGTTAAGTAGACAAAAATTTATTTATTTATTTTTTGGTCAAACATGAGAATTGATATAAATTCTGCCAATACATATTATAGAAGTATTACCAACGAAGATGACACCGATGGCGTACCGTGGTTTTTTCGTTTGAATCACATTATACAATTACAGAACTATGGCCACATATATAATAATAATAGTCGATGAGGATACATACATATATATATATATATACATATATTTATTTATCAGAAGTATTAATTATGAATTGACCAGAGGTTAAGAAGAGGACATGTTGATATACGATGCCTGTTTCTTAATTGGGAGTAAAAGAAAAAATTGATTATCCATGCGCGTCGAGCGCTTCCGGACATATATAAAATTGTGTGCTTGGGTACATATGCATCGAACTGCTTCAAACTCAATTGTAATTGAAATTGTGTTCTAAATGTGTGTGCGAGAAGCCGAGACTTTACGTTATCTCTACGGCTTCGGATTAGTCCTTCCGTCGTAGTTATTGGATGTTTGTTACCGGGATAATTAAGAAGAGTATTTGATCTCTCTCTCTCTCTCTCTCTCTCTTAATCTTAGATCTCTGTTGTCTCCCATAGTCCCATAATTTATCTCCTGGATAATTTCTTATGCTTTCTTTGTTCTATCACTATGTTGTTTCCTTTTTTTTTTTTTTAGGAAACATAAACTTATATTAACGACTAAACAAATACAAAGAACACAAAAGGTCCCATTACAAGAAAAACAAAATACCAAAAGGAAAAAGGGAAAAAAACCTTCAGCTTATCGGAACCCACAAATCTACACGTCTCGGTGGGTGAAAAAATCATTATCTGCATCTAGCGGTAGCCCGGTCCCGTCAGAGTCAAATCCGCAATGACAACATTACCATTGCTATTAGAGAGCCCAAGAGTCCGTCATAAAAATTGATCAAAGTTTAGAGCCAAAAACCCAGACCTGGTTCCCTAGATCTGGGTCCCCCATGTCCAAAATGATGGGGAGAATGAGAGAGAGTGGGCCCTCCCCCAAACTCTCTCCTCTCTCCTCTCTCTCTATCTCTCATACTCTTCACTTCTTCCATTTGACAATTAGGCTCCGTTCAGTTGTGGGGGAGGGGGGGACCCTCCCCCAAACTCTCTCCTCTCTCTATCTCTCATACTCTTCACTTCTTCCATTTGACAATTAGGCTCCGTTCAGTTGTCAGGAATATTGTACTGGAAAGTTATTCTCAGGAAAAGTTAAGTAAAGTGAAGTAGAGAAAAAAGAAATCTATTTTTCTGTGAGTATTCATTTGACAATTTTTTTTGCAAGAAAACTAAAGTTTAGTGGTTTATTTGTCGAGAAAAGACACTTATGAGAAACTTCTTTATTTTTATTCTCATGGCTACTTTTAAATAAAAGTAACTTTGAGAGCTAAATAATAAGCTATCATATTTCAAAAATTAACACATACGGAAAATGTATTTTATCTAATGCAAAGCCTTAACATGAAATGAAAAATCGACTTGCAATTCCTTATTCAATTTACTATTTGCTGAATGGTCATGCAAATCCCTCATTTAAATTGACATCCTCTAATAATCAACCGTATAAATGAAGTTTAAAAAATAAGTAGATGATAACTTAATAAACAAATGTTAAACAACCATGCTTGGTTAGTTGCCGATACAAAAACTCACTGATAATTAGTTAGTACAAATAAAATTGAACACTAATGACAAGATAAATAAATACTTCCAAAAAAAAAATACTACCAATCTTTTTTCACAATAATTATCTCAGAAAGCACCATAATAGTTGAAATTATTGTTGCTCACGTAAATTTCAAAGTGCCTTTCTAAGAATCTAATTCGTATTTTTTTTGGTATTGGCGTCATTCACTTTTTTTCTTACCCGCCAATTATTTTGGCCCCACAATGCATGGAGAAAACTTTTCCCGTGACGCAAAATCCTATGCTTTTGGCCGGATCACTTTTGCAAGAAAGTAAATCTTGCAAGAAAATTTAAAAACATATTTTCTATTATTTTCCACCCAACTGAACACTAAAAAAGTTATGGAAAAGTTGATTTTCCCATCTTTTCCTGTACTTTCCTGGCAATTGAACGGGGCCTTAGTGTTTTCTTTCTTTTAGTTTGCCTGGTTGATTGGTTAGTTTTCCTGTTTTGCTTCGGATTTGTGAGCGGCATATGATTGTCGATGGTTAGCGTGCCAATCTCGTTGGAATGCTAATTTATCATTGCGATGTTGTATGCCATCGCCCTTTTAGCATTGTATGTCGTATTTTGTACTACTGTTGTACTCTTTTGGTTGGATTAATAAAAAACATTACTGACAATTTCTCCCCATCCGTGCTATATCTCCCTTTTCATGATAATCCTTAAACTTACAAAAATAGTATCTCTTGTTAAACTGACATCCAGCTATCTATATCCAACCATATCTGGGTACGTAATTGATTTCGACACTCTAATATATACTTGTCTATTAGTGTTCAAAATACACATGGTTAAAACACTAAAAGACAAATTTTAGGGCGTCATTACCAAAAAGTGGAGTGCCAAAATCATTTCCATATCATCTGCGCACAAAACAAATCGAGTAAAGAAATATCCTCCTCGTAAATAATATGCTTAACAAACAATAAGTATGAGCAAATAATGTTAATTAGGTAGCAATTACTCATTAACTGTCCCATTTTATGCTGTTTCTTATTTTCTTTCTTTACACAATTGGGTACAGAATATGTCATGTGAGTAACTGGTTAATCGGTTATCGGTGGTATCAAAACTGGAGTTTTATTAGGTATCCCGATCAAGTGGTTCATGTAATAAGAATTTAAATGCATTTATGGAAATAAGACAACTTTTTTTCACCATCCATTGCTGTAATCAGGGGCGGAACCATGTGATGGTAAGGGGGGTCATGTGACCCCACTGCCTTCCAAACTATCCCACGATAGCTATACATATTTGGGACATTTTAGTAAATTTGCCCCAAGTACTACAACAATAATTCAATCATTGCCCTCACCAAATCCTCACATCACCCAATCACTCTCTCTCTCTCTCTCTCTCTCTCTCTGAAAAAGCTTGTGAATAATTGGACTTTTGAGTCTCTTGTCCACTTTCAAGTACAAACCTACCCCACCCCCACCATGTTCCCTCTCTGTATCTTTGATTTTTTTATGAACGCAAAACAACACCCCATAACTTCAACAAAACAAAAAAAAAAAAGGAAGAAGAAACGGCAACAAATTACTACTCCCTCCGTCTCACTTTGTTGTGCCGGTTCCCTTTTTTGGACATCTTAAAAAATTATCTATATCTTTTAATGTATAATATTTTATATATTCAATTTGGATCTTATTTGATAAATCTCAATTAATTCTTTTAAACAAAAAATTTTAAATCATAAAAAAATATCAATATAGATTGTGAGATATATACAATTTTTTGTGAGATGCCAAAAATGAAACATGCACAACAAAGTGGGATGGAGGGAGTGTAAAATTTGACCCCAGTGCCATGAATTTTCTGGATCCGCCCCTGGCTGTAATTAAAGGCGTTAGTACTATCTCATTTTATTAAATTATTTCTTGGATCAACGTCCTCTCTATTCGACTTATGGAATGGATCAGCTAGCGTGTCGGTCTGTGTTTTGTTACTGTTCATAGGATTTTCAAACGTTAGGGCCTCTTTAAATAGACCGAGCCTGCATAGAATTATGGGCCGAACTTGAAAGATTGGATTATTTTACTGTAATAACATTTCTGATTTCATATCCTGATACACATGGGCCTAACATGCATATTTTTGCTTGGAGTCGATTAACTTGTAGGTTCCGTGGAGTAGAGCATATGTACAAAAAAACTTAGCTGATCTTTCTTTGTATCCTTTGCATCCCCTGAGACTATTTAGTTCTATTGGAGAGAGAGTGAGAGAGAGAGAGAGAGTAATTCATAACGGGAGTTCTTGCAATAAGTCTTAATCGGTGATGATGTCATGGTTATCAACTTAATCTTTCATTCATATCCATGTTAAAAGGGAAGATATTTAAACTAGTGCTGAGCTTTTTATAGATGCATACAAAATATTAGAAGGCCATTTCTTGAATTATTAACATTTCTTTTTAATTAATATGCAGGTGTTAGATTTTTTAGAAAAGTCCGTGGTACAATAATCAATGAACTAGCAACGAAACAAAAAGAATTGGACACGTACCACTTTTCTTTACCTTTTTGCTTATAAATGAAGAAAATCAAATCTTAACAACAAACGTGTTTAATCAACACTTTCAGGATTTTTTTTATAAAACATAATGAAACAGACAACATAAATAAGTTTTCATCAAAAAATAAATAAATAAATAAAAACCAACATTTTGAAAATTAGGAGATAGGGACCCAAACAGCATCACTCGGCACTCCCTGGTTAACCACAAACAACATATAATACCCAGGCGGCGCCACCTCTGCACTGGGCGGAGCCTGAAACACAATCCTGTACTCTCCATCAGATTCCAACACGACAGAGCGGACGATATTCATCTTTACCAATCTCTGCCCCTGTGAAAACGAATGCGTAGAGTAAGGTGCACTTGCAAAGTTCACCTCCCAATTCCCCGTCGTGTTTGACGGCACCGTTACATACATATTGTAAAGCGTCGACCCATATAGCACTGACTTTGGCGCCGTCGCTATCACCGGCCTCAAATATGAGTTGTCTGCCGATAAATAATCCGGCGAGAACGCCTCGATTCTCAGCTCCGTGGGGAAAGGCTGAACCCACGTGTATGCCCAATGCGTGTTACTTCCGGCGACCAAAATTCTCCCGTCGGGCAATAAATTTGCGGTCGAGTGGTACATTCTGGGGATTGTAGTGGGGTTTAGGGTCGTAAAGCGGGAGCCCAAAGGTTCGTCGGGTTCGTACAGAAATGGGTTCAAACATGGGTCAGTTGCCAATCCGAACCCTTGCGACCCTGCTTGAGCCCCGTTGACGATTACTACGTCTCCAGTTGGTAGCATCACCATTTCTCCCATGTTCCGATTAAGTGGCATGGTATCCATCTCCCAAGCAGGGTTGGGATCAGTCGGCACGATCCGCCCGCAAGTCCCTAGGGCGGGTAGATTCACATTATTATTCTGGTAGGCGTCGTATTGGGCCCCACCGCAAATGACGATCGTGGCTGTGGAATAGTTCCCTTCCAATGCCAACATGACAGAGGATCCTGCAGACGGGTAGTTACGTGGGCCCCCCTTCAACACAGGATAAGTTGTTACAATCACGTTTGTAGCGTAATTGTATAGCACGGATTGATTGTTAGCAAATATAAACAGATATCCGCTGGGGAGAAGGTGAACGTAGGGATACAAGTTATCTCCTTCGTTGTCTGCCATATTGCCAATGAACGGGAAATTGACCGCGCCGTTGCCTGTCGGTGGGTAATACTCCAAGCTGCTGACGCTGATCCCCCCGACAATTATGATAGTACCGTTGGGGAGTATCTGATTCGTAGCGTACCAACGCCCTTGGGACAACGTGGGGTTTGAAAGCTCAACCCAATCGCAGGAGCCAGTGTTTATGCAAGGGACGAATGTTCGGAACTTGGTGTTGCCGTCGTTCCAGCCACCGGATTGGAGGAGGGTGCCGTCAGGGAGGAATTGCCCCGAGGAGCACCACGTGTCGGTTTGGATCGTGAGGGGGCGGATCGTGTTGGTTTCGAGGTCGAGGAGAGCGGAGTGGGCGGTGCAATCGGTCGTTAAAGCCAGGTCGTTCGGGTCGTTGCGGCATTGCTGGACGCCGTTAACGACTGGGAGCGATAAATTGGACGCGCCAGTGTCCGTCCGGTCGAGGAGGACGACGGTGTTCCACCGGGTGACGGCGGCGTGCATGGCGGCGATGCCAGCGTCTGGCACAATGACTTCCCAGCTGCCCCCCCCGGCACATGTTCCGACGATTGCGAGGGCGAAGCAGAGGATTTGTAGACAGAAGGAAATGGGAGCGGCCATAGTGAAATTAAGCGAGAGAGTGTTCACTGTTTAGTTGTGTGTCTCTACCCGTTGCTTGAACTGTGGTATATATAGGGAAGAAGAGACTGCAGGAATGTCAAATGCGGGGGTTTATTCGATCAGATGATCCTTGAGTTGAGAAAAACCTATCAATTAGTTGCCCAACGCTTAGACAGAGACCCACAAACAGTTGCCACCCTCCTCTTCTTCTTCTTCTTCTTCTTCTTCGCCATGGTTTTTCTAATCGTCGGCTTTGTTGTTCTTATCGGTTTGGGATCAGGTTTACACTCTTAATTCTAATATTAAACGAGCTAGCTAGTTTCCACCTCCCCGGCCGAGAACTGGTTTCTAGCTGAACTCAACGGGAATGATTGTGTCGGTTGATTGTTGTTTAAATTTTTTCCCGCGTACTTTCTGGTGGAGGATTTTTCGGTTTGGCCTTGGGAATAATTCTGTTGTCATGTAATTCCTCTTAGATACGAATTTCGAGTGGTTAAACCAAATCTAATAAGGGAAAGAGAGAGTCTTATTCACGGAGGAGCCGTGAATAAGTTTCTCTTTATGGGAAATAACTTAATTCTTTAATCACATTCTTCAATTCTAGTTGGTGATTGTGAGAAACGTGAAGAGGAAAAAGTCTACTCTATTAACTTACTAAATTCAACTATCGAAAATAAAATTAGGAACCTAAACGAAAGTACGAAACAACGACTGAAAAGTCTACTCTATAAACATACTAAATTCAACTACTGGATAATGAAATTAGGAAACTAACGAAACAACCACTGGATGTTTGGATGCGAATTGATGATGTAAATTCTGCCAATAGATATTAAAGAAAAATAATACCAAAAATCTTATCGTAGATATTTCGATCAATTTATAAACGCAATTACAGAACTATGGCTATATATAGGCCTGTCAATGGACCGGATCCGATCCGAAAAATCCGATCCGAATTCGATAACGTTGATATGATAATCCGAATCCGGTAATCCAAATACGGATCGGATTAAATCCGTATCAACCCGAATCCGAACTTTGTTTTTTTTTTAATTTCTTTAAAAAACAGTAAATTTTTTATTTTGAAAAAAAAAATGTACGTTTAGGAAGTTGTACAATTAACTGCTAAGCATTTTGAGTCTCCTTCGTTTAACCTGATGATAGGTTAGAGCAATGAATCTTGCGTTTTAGGTGTCATTCTACATTATTATCACTATATATGTGTTATTCCAAAGTTATGTTATAGATGATATTTTGTACGCTTTTAATACTATTGGACGACAAACACGAACAGCTTAGGTCCTCAGTCTCACCTACAACAACTAAAATGTCATGCTATGATGTTTTATTCCCTATCTTCTGTGGTTAATTGAATGAAATTATTTCTTCTTCAATACCAGCTCCTCCATAAGGTTATCAAACAGGGCCTCTAAAGATGAAAAACTAGGTTATGACTTTTAAGAAACGAAAACCTAAGTCATGTCCTCCCCCATCCAAGATTATAATAAACATTGGCTCAAACTTAGTATAATACTTTAATGTATTGACAAGAGAAAAGCAAATAATCCTGCTCTTGAACAATGCCTCCAGTCACCCACTCACCTCTCAATACGATATCCCAGAAAATATTTTTTGGCTGAAGAAAAAGAGCATCAAAATTAGTATAATACTTTTAAAACATGTTGCAGCAGGTTGGTTTCATGCTTGGTTCCACACAAATTACACCAAAAACAAAAGCATGTTGCATGCAACTAGGGTTAATCCTTTGTTAAGGAAGACATCAAGGAAGTTCAGCAAGGAATACAAGACAATCTATTTACTGCCCCGTTATTGAATTTGTCTAGCGTCCCTATACAGAGGCACAGAAATACCACAAAAGTGAAAAACATTCCAAGTTTCTCCTCAAGTAAAATTGAGAAAACAAGAAGAGATCGCATAAAATAGGGTGTCAAAAGTGAGAACTTCATGTGATGGTGTGTACTTGACATTTTGATCGAATGCACCTGAGGAGAGGGAGTGAGCAATGCCACGACACTTTAAAAATTTACCTCTGATGTGCTTTGACTGGTTGCAGGTTGAGAGCCTTGTAAGCATTAAGTTGAATGTCAGATGCAATGTACATATATTTCGAAAAGCGAAAACCATATCTGCGCATAAGACATTATGGCCGAAATTTTAGAGCAACAAAGGGAGAAAACACAAAGGAACTTGTAACTTGCATTAACATAATAAATTTACAAAGTGAAAGACAGATCGAGATCGAGATCGAGAGAGAGAGACGTTTACTAAAGGTATTAACTCTACTTTTGTTGCTTTGATCCCCAAGGTCGATTGCCCCTCTTCTTTGAGAGAATATAGACCCATAAGCATGGTGGGCTGGGTTTATAAAATCCTCTCAAAAGTGTTAGCTAACAGGTTGAGAGTTCACATTCCAACAGATACTGGACGGGGTTCTTGTTACTAACGAAGTTTTCCACAGCTGGAAGAATAAAACTAAAGGAGTATCACACCCCCCAACTTGAAGGTTGCTAGTCCCTAGCAACAAGAAGAATAAAACAAATAAATAAAAGGATAGATCTTTTAAACCCCCGGGCGGCCCCGGTAGGACGAGTGAAGTCTCGTGAGGGTTTTCAGCAGTGATCACCCACAAAACACAAAGGATCCGGACACTTCGAATGCGACCCAACCCAATCAATAACCTCTAAAAACACTATAATAACTGTCAAGCAAGTCAACGGCAAGATATTTCATCCATGGATAAAGTTAAACAAGTGAACTTCGTACCAAACTTAGCACAAAAATTAATCCTCACACCTACGATCGGATAGCGAATTTTCAAATGGCATGCGTGTATGTGGAAAGCCACATAAAGAAATTTACCAATCTCGAGAACAGTTCACACACCGTTGATAGCCCAGTGTTTCTCTAAGCACACTCCTTCCTTTTCTTTCTTTGCTTTTTTTTCATGGTCGTGTAATGCCGGATCTCTCGGGCTTTCTAGTTGACTCTTTAGCGAGCTTTGGGTCGGCTATCCCCAAGCCAAACGGCTTTAGAGCACCAGGTTTTAAGAGACCCCTACGGACTTAATTGCTCAAGTAAAAAAGGCTTTATATTGAGATCCAAGCTAACCATATTTAATGATACTTTCACAAAGTCTATCCATCTTTTGTTGCGAACAACACGGTGGGAGCATACCCCGATTGTCCGGTTACTACTCAATGGACGCCCGGATAAGCATTAACAATATAGCACACATTACTCTCTTTTACTTTTTTTTTATATTGGGAAAGGAGTTCCAAAAATTCCATCAAACAAGCTTATACCGAAATACCAAAAACATGTGAACCAAACTCTCAACCGGTAAATACTCATGTGGCTCTGTGTGTGTGAGAGCATGTTTTCAAGTGACCAAACGCTATCCAACTATAGACGATACCGGCTAACCAAGTACTTCTCAACATCATGTTCACGAGCTTAAGTCTATCCATGAAATCATATCGAGACTCCGACTCACACAACAACCACTATAGTACTAATTAAAAACCATCAACCAAGAATAGTTGCACCCAAGTAACCAAAATCCTTAATTCAACGAATAAAAAACAAGTACGAAGTACACCCTCCCCCCAACTTAGAACATGCTATGTCCTCAGAGCATGAAGACAATAAGAAAATAAAGAACAAGAGAGAGAAATGGACCGACGGATGGCAGCCAACCATCATGACCTCGGCCGCTGTATGGGGAATTTTGCTGTCACCGTTGCGTTTCGTCATCAGAACTGCTTTCAGAATCCGCTCCTTCGGACCTCATGAGGTCCACAGCTAGTCACACAGAGCCGCGCCAATGCTTTATCGGACTTACAACCGCCACACTTAGTGGCACCCCTGCTCGAGGCTCCTGAATGCCTCACTCACACCGGCGGAGAGGCCCAAACTACCAAGGCTGATGTGGTAGCATGCTCGTCCTGCAAAAGACTTAAGAACCAACTACCTACTAGACAACAAATGACATTAGTACCGCCCGCTAATAGAAGCCGGGCCACAACAAGAAATAATAATGAAAATAAAAGAACACCACCAGACATTCACGCAGTCTCAAGTGTCATACTTTTCTCCCCGAGTCAAGCGGATGAGCGAGAAACGGGTGGCTATACAAGACCCACAAATTAAAAGCCCAAAACTAAAAAGAAAATCTTTTTGGTTTTTTTGAATTTTTTGTTTTCAATTTTCTGATTTTTATTATTTTTGAGTTTAAGAGAGAGAGAGAGAGAGAGAGAGAGAGAGATCTTTCCAACGTAAAATCCGAAAGTTAATCAAATGTACAAAAGCAATTCCCAAGAATGCACCACCCCACTCTAAGCTTTGCACTAAAAATTGAATTCGGCCAGACCACAAGAAAAGATATTTCGAATAAAGCAATCGCCGAGTTTTGTTAAAAAATTTGAAAGCCTCAAAGTGCACGAGTGAAACCAAATTAATTTTCGAGCTGTGGACATAATTTGCGATAGAAGGGAGATAAACAAAATCGTAATCATCAACACCGAGAAAATCAATATGTTCCACTACCGTCGACTTCGACTCTTCTACCAAGACCTCCTCCGCCAAGTTTGGTTTCTCAACTAATTCCTCCTCAACAAAGCCTTGGTCCCCAAAAATAAGAGACTCACTCTCAAACCCATACTTCCTATCTTGCTCGTCCATTAAGGACTGCAAATAATCAATCTCAGCGTCCCACTCCTCAGCAGTGGGAGATTTTTCGATCGGACCATCATACGGAGGGCAGTGAGCTCCTCGTTCTCTAGACTCATAGGAGCGCAAAAGGAAAACGTAGGCAGCGCGGATCAACAGTGGGAGATACATAAGAGGGGGTTCGACCTTTACATTAGACTCAAGGGGGGAACATTGGGCAGTTAGCTCCGCGTTTGCTCCCAACTCAGAAGGTTCCACCAAACCATCATCAACCCCACCCTCAATGACAAGTGGGTCAACTTCCTCTTCTCTCTCTTCCCTAGCAGTAAACTCCTCATCCCTTCCAAATTCAGAGGACTGTGGTAAGACCAAGTCAACCTCCTTAACATCGTTAACCAAACCTACTTCCTCTTCCCTAGGAGTAAACTCTTCACTCCCTCCAAACTCGTAGGAGCTTTCAGACCACGAATCAAAATCCTCCATAAAATGACGTGACTCAGTTACCTCTTCCTTTGGCAGGGAATTGGCACTGTTAGAATTTAAAGCACAATATTCATTTTTCGGAATCTGGGCCAAAAGATCATAAAACTGTAAAGCCTCAGCAGGTGGTTTGTCCCAAAAACCCCCGTCACTCATCACGTCCAGATATTGTTGACTCTTTTGAGAAAGTCCTCTGTAAAAATAACAAACTATTTCAGGATACTCATAGACATGATGTGTGACGTTTTTGAGAAAACCCTTGAACCTTTCCCAACATTCACTAAAAGACTCATTCTCTTTTTCAGCAAATCTTCGAATTTCACTCTCTGCCAAATGACTCTTTAGGATAGCCATGCGAGTCTCATAGTCCCAAAAGGGTTCAGGAATTTGTGCTAATTGACTCGGAAAAATGTCTGAGTAATGCTCGTGATCCCAAGAGGACTTAAAGGTACCCGGTTGACTTGAAGGGATATTCTCATAACCCCAAGTAAAATTTTGTATTTGTGCAGATTGACTCGAAGGAATACCTACTTGGCTCTCAAAATTCCAATAGGGTTCGTTAATTTGTGCTAATTTACTCAACAGCATACTATGGTGTTGCTCTAACTCCCCAGGGTTATCAAGAAGGCCCATCAATAGTTTTTTTTTTTTTCAAGACACAAAACACTTACCACTCGACTGACTCCAGATGACTCAACCTAGAAACAAAAAGATGCTAACAACAAAAGACACTTTTTCTTTTCTTTTTTTTTTTTTTTGTTTTGTTTATTGACGCAGATAAAAACACAAAGATACTAACCCGACCCGACTTCTTTGAACACACGTTGCCGTCCCCGGCAACGGCGCCAAAAATGCTTGACCGACCGGGTGAATTAAAATAAAGACACGTCCCAAGCGTAGGACTCTCGACCGATGTAGCATAATATCCGGAAGTACCGGAGTCGAACCACAGAGACGGACGAACGTGTGCAGGACTCAAAGATGACGGGTTCACAATTTATCTTGGCTCTTAGGTAGCCACCCCTTGTTCAATGAGGTTGATTTACTAACTAAATTACCGAACTAAATTAATGAAATAAGAATTTAAAAAGGAGAGTACAGCCGTGGGAACTCAGCGTCCGCAACTAGTCTAACCAATGTTTACTCGGGCCACAATTATTCACTTTGTTGATTTTAGAATAAGAAAAAGGATCCCTAACAAATGCGCACCACCTGTCACCAGTATCCGTGCGCATTCGAATTCCGGCGATGCCTGGGTTTTTTTGTTAGAAGAGTTTTCGTCTTCTAAAACTGCTTAAAGATTAAATTAATTCGAACCCGAGGTAAAAACATTAATTAAACTAGCCACGGGACGCCTTCGCCCCGCGGCCGCACTCTACAAAATTACTCACTCATGCTTAAGCAATAAACAAAGGAAACCCTAAATTGAAACATGCTTCTATTATGCGAGATGAACAATAAACAAAAGATCTAAACCAAATAAAAACAAACGAACTTTTATTAAGAACAGAAATTAAATCGAGTTACCGGAGTGTGAGTAATGAACAAAACTTGAAGAACTCGAAGGAAAAATACTCTGAATGAGAAGTAAATAATATTCGGAACCAAAAAAGCTGCGTTCACTGTTTTGCATATCCCTTTTATAAGAGAAGTGCCGACTTAAAAGTTAAAACCCTTCTCCTACCTTTTAAATTCCCAGCCGTGGGCCACTTTCCTCCATGGCCCATCATTTAGTCAAACTAACTACCAACCATTGGGCCCACCATTTAAACATAAGTCCAAGACCAATTAAAAACCCTCGGTAGCGCTACATAGAAATAGGTGTAGCGCTCGCGAATGCTTATGACGTGTTGACCCCGTTGACCGATGCTTGGCCGTTGACCCCTTTAGCCTCTAGGTAGCGCTACACCAAAAATGGTGTAGCGCTCGCGATCTCTCTGTCCACTTCCTCGCGAATTCCACTTCAACACTTAGTCTCCACAGCCCTTCTCGCTCTCAAGCTCCATCACGGCCTTTCCGGATACCTCGCAATCCAAACTTGGCGCAAAAACCACCTTATTTCCTGCGAAACTAACAAAAATACAAAAACAAGACAAAGCACGACATCAAGCAGAAAATGGAATAAACTGCGCCTTTAACGCGCTAAAACGCCCTACTTAGGCGCTTATATCTGTGATATTGCGCGCCTATCAAGGTCTTATTCTGAAACTGGACTTTGAAAGGGCATATGATTGTGTAAATTGGGGGTTTATGCTGGATATGCTCAAGAAGGTGAGATTTGGGGACAAATGGTGTAGTTGGATCAAGGAATGTTGCTCATCAATTTCCATGTCTGTTCTAATTAATGGGTCAGCAACGAAGGAGTTCAAGACGCAGAAAGACCTTAGGCAAGGGGATCCCTTATCTCCTTTTCTCTTCAATATTGTGGTTGAGGCTCTCAACATTTTGCTGGAAAGAGCGAAGGAGAAAGGATTTGTTAAAGGGGTGGCAATGGGTCGTAATGGGCTGGTTTTATCACACCTACAGTTTGCGGACGACACAATATTGTTCTGTAACAATGAAAAGGAAGAGATGTGCAACATCAAAAGGATTTTAAGGATTTTCCAACTGATGTCTGGTTTGAAGATAAACTTTTCGAAGAGCTCTCTTTGTGGCATTAATGTAAGTAATCTGGATGTGATTTTCCTAGCTCAAGTGATGGGATGCAAAGTTGAAAAACTACCCCTTGAATACCTTGGTCTGCCATTGGGAGCTAACCCAAGGAGCATTAAGACTTGGGATCCAGTTATTGAGCGCACCCAAAAAAAGTTGAGTATTTGGAGAAGTAGATTCATGTCTACTGGAGGTAGGCTAAACCAGCTTAACTCCAATATGTCCAACTTGTCCGTGTATTTTATGTCCATCTTTAGGATGCCGGTGGCAGTGGCAAAAAAGTTGGAGAAGCTGCAACGACAATTCTTTTGGGGAGATACGATTGACAAGAAGAAGTTGCATTTGATAAAATGGGAGAGTATAACGAAGAAAAAGGCAGCAGGGGGTTTAGGGGCTATTGCAACAAAATTTAGCATTGCTTGCTAAATGGTGGTGGAAATTTAGTAAGGACGATGGATCTATGTGGGTGAAGGTGGTAAGGTCGAAATACAAATTGGATCAGAGAAGATGGTTACCGGAATGCCCAATAAAAGGCTCAGTTTCAAATGTTTGGAAGGATATTTGCGCAGTGGGTGATTTTGATTCAAATATTGGAGGAATTTTGCAAGCGGGTTTCAAAATCAAAGTCTATTCGGGCAATAATACTTACTTTTGGAACCACAGGTGGTTAGGACCTTATACTCTCAAAGAGGAGTACCCTAGATTATTCTTGTTATCCACTCAAAAAGGCGAGGTGATTAGCAATATTTGGGAAGGGTTGGATTTTGGTAGTTGGGGTCTGAATTTTAAAAGAAGACTTCGAGATAGGGAGAATCAGCAGCTATGGGCCTTGTTACAAAGATTGCAGTCCTATGCCATGGATCCGTCCAAGCCTGACTCTTTACTATGGAGGTGGACGGAGGATAAGAGGTTTACGGTAAGATCAGTGTACGAACAATGGGAGGTATTAACTCTGGATCGGAATTTCTTTCTGGGTTCGATTTGGAAAAATTTATGCCCTCCTAAGGTGGAAATATTGGCGTGGATGGTTATTCAGGAAAGGGTGGCCACAAAATTGGTTCTAGTTAGTAAGAACATTGTGTTGAATGATCAATCATGCCCGCTTTGCTCGCTGCATCAGGAAACGCCTAACCATTTATTCCTCCACTGTAAGTTTTCCTGGTCTGTTTGGTCCCAAATTCTGGACTGGTGGCATATTTTCTGGGTTTGCCCTTCCTCGGTAGTTGGTATGGCGAGTTGGTGGTTTGATACCAGCTTTCATAACCTGGAAAAACACATTTGGGAAGCTTGTTTCTTTGCCACAATCTGGTCAATTTGGATAATGCGGAATAGTCTTATTTTTCAGAATGTGATGATCGGCTCGGAGGAGGTAGTGGATTTAATCAAGTACAGGGTGGCCATGTGGATGAAAGTTAAATTTGATATTAAGGTGTATTCGATCGAGGAGTTCAAAAGGTTTTTAGATGGTATTCGATTGTTAAAACTGTAATCTTTGAGGTGTACTCATCCAATCTCCTGCTGGATGAGATCTGCTTTTGTTTTCTTTTGTTGAGTTCAGCTATTTTGCTCCCTAGCTTTTCATCTCAATGTACCCTTTCGAGGTCTAATAAAATTTCCTTTTGCCGAGCAAAAAAAAATAATTAATAGAACATGGCAACTTGGCGCCATGTAATTGATTTAGAGGAAATAAATGTTTCCACCGGCAGTGTAAATAATTTAATTGTTCAGGTTCTCCCTGTTTGTCTTGGTAGCGGCCGGCGGCATATGATTGTCCTCGGCTTAGGTGCTAATATAGTTGGGATGTAGGTCGTTGATTGTGATGCCTTTTTATCCCATTTCCTTTTAATCTATGTAACTTCAGTTCGTTGATTAATAAATTTTTTCTTTGCTGATAAAAATAACATTGAGACCCAAGATTTTTTGAACAAAGACGAAAAAATTGGCTTATTTTTGTCTTTATTAAAAAAAATTGGATTTCGATCGTAATTTTTTACTACTTTTAAAATTCCTCTAGTAATGACGAAGCAATAATCCAAAAAAATGATTGAAAAAAATAATAAATACAAAAAAAAAAAAACCAAAAAATAGTCCAAATGGATTATTTATCCAAAAGACCCCTAACCACAATCTCTTTTGTTTTTTTCTTCTTATTCTTCAATTTCTAGTTGGTGATTGTGATAAACGTGTAGAGGAAAAATTCTAGTACTCTATTATCATACTAAATTCAACTACCGGATAATAGAACCTAGCGAAACAACGGCTGTCGTTAAGTAGTCAAAAATTAAAAAAAAAAAAAATTTGGGTCAAACATGAGAATTGTTGTAAATTCTGCCAATACATATTATAGAAGTAGCTAGTACCAACGAAGATGATACCGATGGCGTACCGTGGTTTTTTCGTTTGAATCACATTATACAATTGCAGAACTATGGCCACATATAATATAATAGTAGATGAGGATACATACATACATACATATATATATATATATAAATATATTTATCAGAAGTATTAATTATGAATTGACCAGAGGTTAAGAAGAGGACATGTTGATATACGATGCCTGTTTCTTAATTGGGAGTAAAAGCAAAAATTGATTATCCATGTGCGTCGAGCACTTCCGAACATATATAAAATTGTTTGCTTGGGTACACATGCATCGAACTGCTTCAAACTCAATTGTGATTAAAGTTGTGTTCTAAATGTGTGTGCGAGAAGCCGACACTTTACGGCTCCGTTCCGGAAACCTTCTTAAAAAATAAGTACTTATTTCACTCACTTCTTTTTTGAAAATAAGAACCACCTTCTTATTTTTCCCAAACAAAAAGTTTCTTTCACATTTTCAAACTCAAATATAACATAAATGAAAAAAAAAAATTTTTTTTTTTTGCACCGTATTAAAGATCTCAATGAGATCTATCAAACAAGATCCATAGTGATAGGAAAATTATTTGCGTAAACACATGATTTTTGAGCTTTAAGTTACTTTATACAAAAAAATAAGACTGGAAACGGAGGTAATTGGCGCCGGCAGACGGAAATCGTACCGGCGGCCGGCCGGGCCGTCTCCGGCCACCGAACGGCCGATCCGAGCCGTCCAAAAATTCTAAAAAAAAAAACCAAGGTGGCCGGAGACTGCCCGGCGCGGCTACCGGTACGATTTCCGTCCGTCGGCCCTCATTCCACCTATATAAATTCTTCCAAGCCTTCTTCTTTTTTTGGAACACCCCTTATTATTCAACAAAAAAGAAGCTCTTATTCTCGTTCTGGAACGGAGCCTACATTATCTCTATGGCTTCGGATTAGTCCTTCCGTCGTAGTTATTGGATGTTTGTAACCAGGATAATTAAGAAGAGTATTTGATCTCTCTCTCTCTCTCTCTCTCTCTTAATCTTAGATCTCTGTTGTCTCCCATAATTTATCTCCTGGATAATTTCTTGCGTGCTGTCTTTGGTCTATCACTATGTTGTTTCCTTTTTTTTTTTTTAGGAAACATAAACTTATATTAACGACTAAACAAATACAAAGAACACAAAAGGTCCCATTACAAGAAAAACAAAATACCAAAAGGAAAAAGGAAAAAAAACCTGCAGCGCATTGGAACCCACAAATCTACACGTCTTAGTGGGTGGAAAAATCATTATCTGCATCAAGCGGAAGCCCGGTCTTGTCAGAGTCGAAGCCGCAATGATGACATTACCGTTGCTGTTGGAGAGCCCAAGAGTCTGTCGTAAAAATTGATCGAAGCTAAGAGCCAAAAAACCAGACCTGGTTCCCTAGATCTGGGTCCCCTGTGTCCAAAATGATGGGGAGAATGAGAGAGAGTCTCAGTCATCTCTCAACCATAGAGGTAGAAGAGAATAGGAGAGGAGAAGATTTGGAGCTATAGGGGGACTGAGAAGAGAAAGAAGTAGGAAGAGAACTAGTAAAAGAGGGGGAGGAACTCTCGGGGACTGAGAAGAGAAAGAAGTAGGAAGAGAACTAGTAAAAGAGGGGGAGGAACTCTCTCTCTCTCTCTCTCTCTCTCTCTCTCTCTCTCTCTGACTCTTCACTTCTTCCATTTCACAATTAGTGTTTTCTTTCTTTTAGTTTGCCTTAGGGGTGATTGTATAAACCGGAAAAACCGGACCGAACCGGAAAACCGGACCGAACCGGATCAAATTTCCGGTTTTCATTTCAATCCGGTCCGGTCCGGTTTGAAATATTTCAAAAATTCATTTTCGGTTCCGGTCCCGGTTTGGGAGACTTACAAACCGGTCTAAACCGGACCGGACCGGATTACACATGTATACAAAACTTTTGCCAGAGGTGTGGCTCGAACTCGAGACCTCAAGCTTCAGCCGAACACAACTTACCGCTGTGCTACACAAGCTATTGTAAATTTTATGTGTAAAACATATATTTATTACATAAATACGCTAGATATATAAATACAAACCCAATTACTAATCCAGATTTCATTCTCTTTCCAAACACACCCCGCCGACTGGACCAGGCGATGGCGATTTGCAGTTGCACGACCGACTCTCTCTCTCTCTCCTTCTTCTTCCACGGTGGCAATGGTGAAGTGCGGCAGCCGGCGACTTTTATACGATGAGTCTCTCTCTCTCTCTCTCCTTTTCCCTCCACGTTTGTTGATTTTTAGTTTTGTTTGAAACCCCAAACTCAGATCTGGTCTGAGATGGAGCTCGGTGAGGCGCCGGCGGTTGATGCCGACGGGATGGTGCATATTTTATCTCTGTCTGTCTTGAAACCGGATAAACCGGAAAACCGGACCGAAACCGGATAAACCGGACCGGAACCGGACCGGATTATTTCGACCGGTTCCGGTTTCCATTTATTCCAAACCGGATAACCGGTTTCGACCGAAAAACTTGCTTAAACCGGTTGAAACCGGACCGGTATCACCCCTAGTTTGCCTGGTTGATTGGTTAGTTTTCCTGTTTTGCTCTGGATTTGTGAGCGGCATATGATTGTTGATGGTTAGGGTGTCAATCTCGTTGGAACGCTAATTTATAATTGCGATGTTGTATGCCATCGCCCTTTTAGCATTGTATCTTGTATTTCGTATAACTGTTGTACTCTTTTGGTTGGATTAATAATATGATCGCCTTTATGCCGTTAAAAAAAAAAAAAAAAAAAAAAACATTACTGACAATTTCTCCCCATCTGTGCTATATCTCCCTTTTCATGATAATCCTTAACTTACAAAAATAGTATGGAAATGATTTTACCACTCCCTTTTTTGTTAACGTCACTCCCGTGCAAGGGTATTTTTGCAAAAATACACTTGCAGGAGGGTGGCGTTAACAAAAAAAGGGAGTGGCAAAATCAGCAGCCAAAGAGCATATCTCTTGTTAAATTGACATCCAACTATCTATATCTAACCATATCATCAGAGTACGTAATTGAGTACGTAATTAATATACTTGTCTGTTAGTGTTCAAAATTGTAACGCCCCCAATTTTGGAAGCGTTAAAATGACAATTTTATTGAATAATAAAGGTGAGTCTGGCTCACTATTACATCAAATTTCCATCAGAGTGCCTTCATTACATAAAGGGAAGGAAATATAGGGTTCCTAACTACAGCTCCGCCTGCTTCTCCATCCTATCCAGCTCTTCTGTTCCAAGGGCTTCCAAGGTTTACAGCTCCCCTTGATCATCTACAAAGTCTAACACATTATACCAGCGTCGCCACCGATATAATATGTCAGGGTCACCAGAGGTAACACCATGAGCTACAGAAGCCCAATAGAATAAACCATACCCACTAACCCCTAACTTACAAACAAGTCATACAGATAACGACATCTACGCAGTATATGTTTGACACATCCACATTCTCTATTAACTATCGTTGGTGTCTGTGATATCAGAGTTTCTCCTACGCAGCGTTTCGTAGACCGTGTCGCCATTTTTACTTTTCATTCCCAAATCAACATTTCGAAAATCACATTTTAACACCCACCACACAATGGGCAAGTCCGGCCACATTGGGGTTTTCAAATATTACACACGATGGGCTACCATGTCCGTCCATATCGTGGTTTTCAAAATCCACACAAGTGCTTTCACACCAGGTCCCTATTGAGTGTATAGATAAATCAAGTTACAAATGAAGCTACCAAGTCCGGCTTCATTGGTGACACACACACAATGGGCTATCAAGTCTGGCCACATTGCTGCTTTCAAAATCCATCAACTCAATGAGCTGCCACGTTCGGCCACATGAGGGTTTAAAACACACCCAACCTCGGTTCCGCCGTTCCGGGTTCCCGAGTATCCTCACAATGGTTCCGCCGCACCGGGTTCCCATTGGCAGACATTAGCATTGGCTCCTCTCCACGGATAACCAAGCCACACACCCAACCTCGGTTCCGCCGTTTCGGGTTCCCGAGTATCCTCACAATGGTTCCGCCGCACCGGGTTCCCATTGGCACACATTAGCATTGGCTCTTCTTCACGGATAACCAAGCCACACACCCAACCTCGGTTCCGCCGTTCCGGGTTCCCGAGTATCCTCACAATGGTTCCGCCGCACCGGGTTCCCATTGGCACACATTAACATTGGCTCCTCTCTACGGATAACCAAGCCACACACCCAACCTCGGTTCCGCCGTTCCGGGTTTCCGAGTATCCTCACAATGGTTCTGCCGCACCGGGTTCTCATTGGCACACACACACACACCACCCAACGGGCAAGTCCGGCCACGTTGTGGTTTAAAAACACACACACTCATATTTCAAAGCTTTTTCTCCTTTTCAAAACGCACACGACTCACATAATGACTCCCACATTGGTCATTATGTAGTTTCAAAAATATTTTACCAAGTCATTGCCTTTAAACACACCTTAGGTGTCATGTTACTACTTTCTCGTTTTCATGTCTCGTTTTCATGCATAGACTCCACGGCAGGACTTCTTAAGACAAAATCATGATCATTCATTGAAATCTTGAAATTAAACTAACAAGATCATCCAACTCTATACTATTTAGCATGCTCATTTTATCCTTGAATTCACGTAAGCATTCTCAAGCATTTAGCATATAATCTAAAGCATAGTGTTACATGGACGGACACCTTTGGAGTGGGAAACCACTTATGCTTCATCACACAACAAGTAATGCAAGCAATCATACAATTAAGCTCATCACCATCCTTATGATCAAAATACAAATACTTCTAAGTAAGCGGTAAGCTTTATCTTTCAAAAGTCGTTCTTTCTTTCTTTTAAGGAAGTTCAAAACAGCATATGTTTTTCCGAAAAAATAAAGTCGGGATATACGACATACTCCCCTTCCTTTTCAAATCTTTGGTAAAACATTTTTCAAGTTCGTATATATTTCAACATCAAACCACATGCAAGAATCATACGATATACTTCAAGATATTAAGTGCGGGAAAACTCTACGTATACTTAGGATTAAAGTGTATGAGAATATTGTACATATACATAGGGAAAGTAGATATAGAAAATCTACCTTAATCCGAAACTAGTCGGGGCCGAATAAGCTAGTTGGAAAATTCCATAGGCGGTGAAACTCTTAAATCTGGACCGAACTTTGGATGGCAGTAACTCGGTGAATATTTGGCCGAATACGATCGTTCTTGAGTTGACATCGAAGCTCTAGAAGTGCTCTACCACTTTCGTGAAGGAAGTTGATCCTAGAAACTACTTTAGGTAGGAGAAATATGGTGATAAAGGGGAAGACAGTAAGCTGTCTGGAAATCTGGAAATCCGAATTTTTACTGAATTTCGGATGTCAATATCTTTGTCGTTTCTTGACCGATTAGGGTGGTTCTTGGGTCTAACTTGAAGCTCTCGAAGCGCTCTACAACTTTCCCGAAGGAAGTTGGTTCTAAGGACTACTCTAAGCAGGAGAATAATGAGGATTTACAAAGGGCAGTAGGCTGTCTGAAAAATCAGAAATGGTTTCTAGAGAGAAGTTGGAGCAATGCTTGAATTTCTAGAGAGAAGTGGGAGCAAGAAGTGAAGGTGTGAGAATGGCTTGAAGTGAGCTTGCTATTTATAGCAAAAAACTTGGCTTATTATCCAAGGGATAAATCTTTCCCTAACAATTATTGTCCAAGGGACAATCTTTGAAAGGTATGGCTTTGAAAGCATGCCATGACTTGTCTTGTCCAACTCCTTAGGCTTAAGGCTAATGAACTAGGTTATCATGAAGGGTTCATGGCCTTGTCTTGTCTAAAATGGTTGGCTTGTAAGATAGGATCTAATTATTGGCTTTGGAAAGACTAGAAATGGTTGACACATGGGGCTTTTAGGCTTAAGGCTACTCTTGTAGCTTGGTGAGGTGTTCAACACACAAGCACACACCTCACCCTCCCTACAAAAAATTCAGCTCCCCTCTCTCTCTCTTTTTCTCATTTTTTTTGTTCCATTAAATTGCCCAATTAAGCATGCCAATCCTTCCATGACTTGTCTTTTCCACTTCTAGGCTTTCATGAAGTGTTTTAGCCTTGTCTAGCCTAAACTATGGGTATAAATATCCATATATGCATGCTTGAGTACAAGTAGTCTATTAGTCTAAGAATTAGGTGATGACTAAGGCTAAGGTTTCCAAGAGTGAACTTATTGACCAAGGGTTAAAAGTTTCCTAGGAAATTTTTATCCAAGGGGTATACTCCTATAAGCTTAAAGAAAATTTAGAAATGTAATTTTGTTGGACAATTTAGGGTTAAGACTAGTGTTCTTAGACTTGCATGCATGGCAAGACTAGTTTTACCTCTTTTTGAAGCAAAATAATGGCTTCCTATTTTATATAGCTCATGAGGATTTTTTCGACCGATACCATATACTCCCTCCGTCCATTTTTTAGAATCTAGTATTCCATTTTGAACTGTCCCTTAATAAGTGTCAATTTGGTAAAGTTAGTGGGTAAAAGCTGATGAATTTTTCATTTTGCCCCTAAAAATAGATTTCATTTTGAAAAGTTAGTGAGTAAAAATATAATGATGAATCAGCTTTGTTTGGTTACCCATTTAGTTTTAGTTTTTGTTTTGTTTTCAATCATTACTCTATTTCTTTTTTCAATCATTACCCTATTTTTTCAATTATTACTTTCTCATCTCTCTCTATCTCTCTCCAATCATTACCCCTATCTTCAATCATTACTCTATTTCTCTCTCCACCCACTACCAAAACTAAACTAAACTAAACTCTCAACCAAACACAACGGATGTTTTCAAAAAGGGTAAGGAGAGAAAGTGGAGGTAAAAGTTGATATGAAAGGTGTAATGATTATGTCTTTTTAATAAGTTGGAATTACGAAACAGGACACTTAAATGAGGACGGATGGAGTAGCTCATGAGAATTTTTTACTAATATTATATCAGTAATTTTTTCCTTTCAGCATGATTTTTTTCGCTTATATTATCTTATTATGTAGCTCATGAGATTTTTTTTTACTGATACTAGTGTATTTCCACGTGTGCTTCGCATTGTGTCGTGTGCTCATTGATGTAGTTATTCTTGTATATAAGAAAGTTGAAATTAAGATTGAGTAATGAAAATTAGAAAGAAATCGTAAGAGTAAGTAATTGAACATAAGATAATTTTTAGGGAAAAAATATTTTAGAAGAAATACAAAATGAGTTCATTGATTAACGCTGTGAATCTGATAGTTCTTTAAACTTGCACCTGTTATTAAAGTTACGATATGAAATTTTACTAATGTTTGGAATTTGGTAAATTGGTGCTTGGAATGTGATAATTGGGGAATATTTGGGAAGTAATTGGGTGTCCGTAAAATACCATATGAGTTTTGGGGTTGGAAATACTAGGGTAATCCTGACCATTGAATTGAAATTGGAGGATCCTCCAATTTCCTATGGATTGGAGAGGAGCCGGACTCAGAATTTTTAGGTATTCCAATAATTTATTGCGTAATGGGAGTAGAAACGAGAAAGGGTGTAAAAATTATAAGAAGAGAAATATTTAAGTTCCCAATATTTAAAATAGTGCCCAACTTTTTATAGATGCATAACATATCTTAGAAGGCCATTTCTTCAATTACTAACAATTCTTTTGAATACACAAGCGTTTGATTTTTAGAAGAATTGGACAAGTACATTTTTCATTATCTTTTTCCCGGATACATGAGTGACGAAACACAATCTTAACAACAAATGTGTTTTATAAACACTTTCAGAACAAGTTCTTGAAAACATTACGAAACAGACGACATAAATAATTTAAAAAAAAAAAACATTTGAAAATTAGGAGATGACGATAGGGACCCAACGAGCAACACTCGGCACTCCCTGGTTAACCACGAACAACATATAATACCCAGGCGGCGCCACCTCCCCACTGGGCGGAGCCTGAAACACAATCCTGTACTCTCCATCAGATTCCAACACGACAGGGCGTGTGATATTCATCTTTACCAATCTTTGCCCTTGTGAAAACGAATGCGTAGAGTAAGGTGCACTTGCAAAGTTCACCTCCCAATTCCCCGCCGTGTTTGACGGCACCGTTACATACACATTGTAGAGCTTCCCGTATTGCACCGACTTTGGCACCTTCTCTATCACCGGCCTCAAATATGAGTTGTCTGTTGATAAATAATCCGGCGAAAATGCTTCGATTCTCAGCTCTGTGGGGAAAGGCTGAACCCACGTGTATGCCCAATGCGTGTTACTTCCGGCGACCAAAATTCTCCCGTCGGGCAATAAATTTGCAGTCGAGTGGTACATTCTGGGGATTGTAGTGGGGTTTAGGGTTGTAAAGCGGGAGCCCAAAGTTTGGTCGGGTTCGTATAAAAATGGGTTCAAACACGGGTTAGTTGCCAATCCGAACCCTTGCGACCCTGCTTGAGCCCCGTTCATGATTACTACATCTCCTGTTGGTAGCATCACCATTTCTCCCATGTTCCGATCAAGCGGCATGGTATCCATCTCCCAAGTAGGGTTGGAATCAGTTGCCACGATCCGCCCACAACTATTTTGGGCCGGTAGATTCACATTATTATTCTGGTAGGCGTCGTATTGGGCCCCACCGCAAATGACGATCGTGGCTGTGGAATAGTCCCCTTCCAATGCCAACATGACAGAGGATCCTGCGGACGGGTAGTTACGTGGGCCCCCCTCCAACACAGGATAAGTTGTTACAATCTCGTTTGCATTGTAATCGTATAGCACGGCTTGAGTGTTAGCAAATATAAACAGATCTCCAGTGGGGAGAAGGTGAACGTAGGGATACAGGTTATCTCCTTCGTTGTCTGCCACATTGCCAATGAAGGGGAAATTGACCGCGCCGTTGCCTGTCGGTGGGTAATACTCCAAGCTGCTGACGCTGATCCCCCCGACTATTATGATAGTACCGTCGGGGAGTATCTGATTCGTAGCGTACCAACGCCCTTGGGACAACGTGGGGTTTGAAAGCTCAACCCAATCGCAGGAGCCAGTGTTTATGCAAGGGACGAATGTTCGGAACTTGGTGTTGCCGTCGTTCCAGCCACCGGATTGGAGAAGGGTGCCGTCAGGGAGGAATTGCCCGGAGGAGCACCACGTGTCGGTTTGGATCGTGAGGGGGCGGATCGTGTTGGTTTCGAGGTCAAGGAGAGCGGAGTGGGCGGTGCAATCGGTCGTTAAAGCCAGGTCGTTCGGGTCGTCGCGGCATTGCTGGACGCCGTTAACGACTGGGAGCGATAAATTGGACGCGCCGGTGTCCGTCCGGTCGAGGAGGACGATGGTGTTCCACCGGGTGACGGCGGCGTGCATGGCGGCGATGCCAGCGTCTGGCACAATGACTTCCCAGCTGCCCCCCCCGGCACATGTTCCGACGATTGCGAGGGCGAAGCAGAGGATTTGTAGACAGAAGGAAATGGGAGCGGCCATAGTGAAATTAAGCGAGAGAGTGTTCACTGTTTAGTTGTGTGTCTCTACCCGTTGCTTGAACTGTGGTATATATAGGGAAGAAGAGACTGCAGGAATTTCAAATGCGGGGGTTTATTCGATCAGATGATCCTTGAGTTGAGAAAAACCTATCAATTAGTTGCCCAACGCTTAGACAGAGACCCACAAACAGTTGCCACCTTCCTCCTCCTCTTCTTCTTCTTCGCCATGGTTTTTCTAATCGTCGATCGGCTTTGTTGTTCTTATCGGTTTGGGATCAGGTTTACACTCTTAATTCTAATATTCAACGAGCTAGCTAGTTTCCACCTCCCCGGCCGAGAACTGGTTTCTAGCTGAACTCAACGGGAATGATTGTATCGGTTGATTGTTGTTTAAATTTTTTCCCGCGTACTTTCTGGTGGAGGATTTTTCGGTTTGGCCTTGGGAATAATTCTGTTGCCATGTCATTCCTCTGAGATACGAATTTCGAGTGGTTAAACCAAATCTAATAAAGGAAAGAGAAAGTCTTATTCACGGAGGAGCCGTGAATAAGGTTTACAGTGCTGCTCATTTTCAGCCTGACAATCCGGATTGAAAACAATCTATTAAATATAATCGATAATCTATTACCGTTAATAGATTATTTTTAATCCGAATTGTCCAAAATATTTCTTTAGACAACTAAAATTGCACGGAACCGTGAATAAGTTTATCTCTATGGGAAATAACTTAATTCTTTAATCACATTCTCCAATTCTAGTTGGTGATTGTGAGAAACGTGAAGAGGAAAAAGTCTACTCTATTATTAACGTACTAAATTCAACTACCGATAATAAAATTAGGAACCTAAACGAAAGTACGAAACAACGACTGAAAATTCTACTCTATAAACATACTAAATTCAACTACTGGATACCACTGGATGCGAATTGATGATGTAAATTCTGCCAATAGATATTAAAGAAAAATAATACCAAAAATCTTATCGTAGATATTTCGATCAATTTATATACGCAATTACAGAACTATTGTAACGCCCCCAAATTCGGGTACGTTAAAAGGGCAATTTTATTGAATAATAAAGGTGAGTTTGGCTCACTATTACATCAAATTTCCATCAGAGTGCCTTCATTACATAAAGGGAAGGAAATCTAGGGTTCCTAACTACAGCTCCGCCTGCTTCTCCATCCTAGCCAGCTCTTCTGCAACAAGGGCTTCCAAGGTGTACAGTTTCCCTTGATCATCTACAAAGTCTGACACATTATACTAGCGTCGCCACCGATATAATATGTCAGGGTCACCAGAGGTAACACCATGAGCTACGAAAGCTCAGCAGAATAATCCTATACCCGCTAACCCATAACTTACACAAAAACAAGTCATACAGACAACGATATATACGCAGTAACTTACACAAAACAAGTCATACAGATAACGATATATACGCAATATATGTTTATTCAACTATCAACAATGACACATCCACATTCTCTATTAACTATCGTTGGTGTCTGTGATATCAGAGTTTCTCCTACGCAGTGTTTCGTAGACCGTGTCGCCATTTTTATTTTTCATTTCCAAATCAACATTTCGAAAGTCACATTTTAACACACACTACACAATGGGCAAGTCCGGCCACATTGGGGTTTTCAAATATTACACACGATGGGCTACCATGTCCGTCCATATCGTGGTTTTCAAAATCCACACAAGGGCTTTCACGCCAGGTCCCTATTGAGTGTATAGATAAATCAAGTTACAAATGAAGCTACCAAGTCCGGCTTTATTGGTGACACACACACAATGGGCTACCAAGTCTGGCCACATTGCTGCTTTCAAAATCCATCCACTCAATGAGCTGCCACGTTCGGCCACATGAGGGTTTAAAACACACCCAACCTCGGTTCCGCCGTTCCGGGTTCCCGAGTATCCTCACAATGGTTCCGCCGCACCGGGTTCCCATTGGCACATATTAGCATTGGCTCCTCTCCACGGATAACCAAGCCACACACCCAACCTCGGTTCCGCCGTTCCGGGTTCCCGAGTATCTTCACAATGGTTCCGCCGCACCGGGTTCTCATTGGCACACATTAGCATTGGCTCCTCTCCACGGATAACCAAGCCACACACCCAACCTCGGTTCCGCCGTTCCGGGTTCCCGAGTATCCTCACAATGGTTCCGCCGCACCGGGTTCCCATTGGCACACACACACACACACATACCACCCAACGGGCAAGTCCGGCCACGTTGTGATTTAAAAACACACACACCACACAATGGGCAAGTCCGGCCGCATTGCGGTTTCAAAACACACCTTGTCTTTAACACACCCTAGGTACCATGTTTCTACTTTCTCGTTTTCGTGTCTCATATTCATGCATAAACTCTGCAGCAGGACGTATTGATTTCTTAGAATTAAATTAACAAGATCATTCAACTCTATATTACTTAGCATGCTCATTCTAGTCATACTTGAACATTTAACACACAAACTAAAGAATAGTGCCACATGGACGGACACCTTTAGAGTGGTAAACCACTTATGCTTTATCAACAACAAGTAGTCAAGCAATCATGCAACAAGCTCATCACCATCCTTATGATCAAAATACAAATACTTCTAAGTAAGCGGTAAGCTTTATCTTTCAAAAGTCGTTCTTTCTTTCTTTTAAGGAAGTTCAAAACGGCATATGTTTTTCCGAAAAATAAAGTCGGGATATACAACATACTCCCCTTCCTTTTCAAATCTGTATTAAGACATTTTTCAAGTTCGTATATATTTCAACATCAAACAACATGCAAGAATCATACGATATACTTCAAGATATTAAGTGCGGGAAAACTCTACGTATACTTAGGATTAAAGTGTATGAGAATATTGTACATATACATAGGGAAAGTAGATATAGAAAATCTACCTTAATCCGAAACTAGTCGGGGCCGAGTAAGCTAGTTGGAAAACTCCATGGGTGGTGAATATTTGGCCGAATACGATCGTTCTTGAGTTGACATCGAAGCTCTAGAAGTGCTCTACCACTTTTGTGAAGGAAGTTGATCCTAGAAACTAATTTAGGTAGGAGAAATATGGTGATAAAGGAAGGGACAGGTTGCTGTCTGGAATCTGGAAATCCGAATTTTTACTGAACTTCGGATGTCAATATCTTTGTCGTTTCTTGACCGATTAGGGTGGTTCTTGGGTCTAACTTGAAGCTCTCGAAGTGCTCTACAACTTTTCCGGAGGGAGTCGGTCCTAATGACTACTTTAAGCAGAAGAAAATTGAGGTTTTACAAAGGGCAGTAGGCTGTCTGGAAAAACAGAAATGGTTTCTAGAGAGAAGTTGGAGCAATGCTTGAATTTCTAGAGAGAAGTGGGAGCAAGTGAGGTGTGAGTTGAAATGGCAAGTGAATGGTGCTATTTATAGGCAAAGGCTTGGCTCCCCTTTCCCTCTCCTTGGCCGAAAATCTCTCTCTCTCTTCTTCCCATGGATATGCTCCAATGTGTTGTCCAATCAAGCTTGAAAGCATGCCAAGCTTTCCATGACTTGTCTTGTCCAATCTCTTTAGGCTTAAGGCTAATGAACTAGGTTATCATGAAGGGTTCATGGCCTTGTCTTGTCCTAGAATGGGTTGGCTTGCAAGGAAGAATCTTCTCATTGGCTAGGTTGTACTTTGGAATACTAGAAATGGGTTGGAAAGTAGATAATAGGCTTAAGGCTAGCTTGTAGCTTGTGTAAGTATCCAAGCAAAAGCACAAGCATGCTCTTCCCTCCTCTCTCATTTTCGGCCCTCTCTCCCCTCTCTTGGCCGATTCTTTCTCTCTCTCTCTCTCATTGCCTTGTCACATCATGCTTGAAGCATGCCATGGCTTGTGATGACAACTTTCTAGGTTTAAGGCTATGGTGTAGCTTGTTGAAGTGACCAAAGACACTAGCACACACTTCTCCCTCTCCCTCAACTTTCGGCCCCTCTCTCTCTCTCTCCATCCGAATTTCTCTCCTCTCTCCTCCCTCTCATCTTTTTGCTCCATTGAGTAGTCATATCACATCCTTCAAGCATGCCATGCCTTGTCATCCAATTTTTAGACTCCAATCTAGGTTATCATGAAGGGTTATGGACTAGTCTCAAAAGGTAGGACAAGTGGCAAGACTAAATTGTGCTTTTGAAAGACTAGGATGAGATGGCTTGCAAAAGAACAAAATAAGTCATAAAAGATTTGTACTTTGGTTGGCTAAAGTAAGATTTTGCTTGTTGGAGTGACCAAACACAAGCACACACAATCTCACTCCCTCTCTCCTCCTCTCTCCCTCTCTCTCTCCCTCTCTCTCACCTACGGCTCTCTCTCTCTCCCTCTTCCTCTCTCTATCTCTCTCTCTCTCTCTCTCTCCTACTTTGGCCAAGTACAAATATATATAAGTCTATATATAGAAAGAACAAAGAAAGACTAAAGGGGTGAAATGATTAAAGGTGAGGTCTTACTTTCCTAGAAAGTAACTTGCCATAAAAGTAATGATTACTCTAGGCCATGTGTCCTACTTTTGGAAACTCATGATGATTCCTATTGTCCAATGGTTCTAGGATGTTAGGAGGATGTAACTAAGTCAATTGGTACTTAGGTTAGGCTAACTAAATAGTTGGAAACTAATTCTTCTTGCCAAGTAGGATAACTAGCTAATAAATATAATTTTAAGACTTTATTTCAAATACTAGGAAATTACACAAGTGTTTTTATAAGCATACTTGTATTTAGAAATGACTAAATAATTTTATATGAAGAAAACTATTTTTATAAGTCAATAACGACTGATTTTTGGGATTTAAGAAGAAATTTTAAATGGAACCCAAGTAGTTTAAAATAAAATTCAAATTTTTAACGAAATTTTTATTTACCAAAAATCAGGATCATTACAACTATGGCAATATATATAATATTAGATGAGGAGATAGAGATATACATACATATATACAAGTGTCGTACCCGTGCTATGCACGGAGGCAAGGGAAAAAAATACTATTATGCTTAAGGTTATTTACCCGTCATTCAGATGAGTAAAGTCTTGTTATATATTGTAGACATCCCAATTTGGACTCTTCGAATTTCCTTAATTTGTGGCCCTGAGGCTCCCCGATGATGAATTTGGATGAAACAAGCCTTGAACTAGCTAGAACCATGCTCCTATGATGACTTTAAAAGGGTAAAATAAAATATCAAAAGCAGTCTCAAGCGCTCTGGAGCAATTCTGAGCGCTCAAAACCATTTTCCAAAACCATGGGCCTGGATCACTCCCGAGCGCTCGAGACCTCTGTGCTGCCCAATGGGTGATAAAGTTCTCCACTTTTCATGAGGGATATCATTTCAGCCGGTTGAGCCAGGCTCTACTTGCAGGATACTCCACCTCAGGTGGCAGGGAATCAAATCATTAAGATTTTCCCTCCCAAAAATTATTCAACCTTGATTTTATTTTTGAACTCAAACCATAGGTTATGTTTCCCTATAAGTACCCTCTTTTCAGCTGAGGAATGGACACGAAAGCTCTGCCTCCCAAAACCTTCTCACAGTCAAAAACCATTTTCAAGATCCCTCTTGCAACACTTGTTTTCCAACTTAAGAGATTTTCAAAACAAAAATTGCAAAGATCAAAAAAACATCAAAAAAATGCAGGAAGTTCAAAATAACCTTGGTCTCTGACTTCTTGTATTTTCCCTTCTTTCCTCACCTTTCAAAGTCATTCAAGGAGCAAGTTCTAACCAAAGGTAGAAATTCCTCTACTTTCACTTCAAACCAAGGGCTGTTCTCCCTTTCAGAGGGAAGTCCCTCAGCCCATCCCAGTCTTCCATACTGGAGGTGGAGTTGAAGGGACTTTAGTGTAAGAACAAGAGCAAAAGGGATCGCATAATCCATTTTTCAAACTTGCTGGGAACACTCTCGAGCGCTCGGGAGTACTCCTGAGCGCTCTGGACTGTTTCTAGCTCCATTTCCGGCATTTTTGGCAAACAGACGGTAGAAATGAAGTTCATTCTTGGATAAAATGGTTTCATTATGACATGTTGATGTAAACAATCTGTATTCTTGGATTAAAAATCTATTTTCTCCAATATCCATTCAAGAATGAGTTATTTATTCACAAAAAGATGGTTCATCTGTATAAAATGGATTCGGAATTGTAGCATGTCAAAATGAGTATGTTTTGAGATCAAAGGGGCATCCAGTGTGCAGCTCACTCTCGAGCGCTTTGGACCATTCCCGAGCGCTCGGGAGCATGGTCATGCGTTTGCAACTCATTTCCTCCCTTGTATTGCCAATACTTTGAGTATTTCAGGACCTGCTCCCTCTTGTTCTCAATAGAAATGCAATTCTCTTGTTGCAAAGGCAGGGAGGCATGGTTTGGAGGATTGAGGTCCATTCTCGATCTGCCAAACCCTCTTGCTGAGCCTATCTTACGTTCAAAATGATTTCAGTTTTCAATTTTAGTGTTATATTGCTTGACGATTTCCTAGTCCTAAATTAACGGGTTTCCCCAAGCGTAGGGCGGAGACCGTCGCAGCATAATATCCAGTAAGTCCGGAGTCGAATCCACAGAGACGGTGACATGTGCTGACTAAAAACTCGGGTTTTCCTAATTTAACGGGCTCTTAGGTAGCCACCCCTTGTTGATTTGGTTGAGATTAACTAAAAACCTAGAAATTGATTGTACTTATTAGATAATTAAAAGGAGGTACGGTCGTGGGGTTCATAGCACTCGTAACCAGTCTGGATTTACCTGCTCTATTTGGAGTTCTTAAAAACATTTAATTTTAGATTGAAAAAGATACCCCGCAAGATGCGAGACCCTATGGTCGCCGTATACCCATGCACAGCGGAGAATGAGTTTTGGTCCCCCATTCCCCCGTTCACATGGGCTCCGACAATGCCCGGGTTCGTCTGCGGGAAGTATTTTTCCAATCAAAAATTGTTTTTCCATTGTTTGAAAATAAGAGCAGTGCCCGAACTAGCCACGGTGTACTAATCACCCCGCAATCATACCTAAACGACTACTCACTAATCATTATGCATAAAACAGAAGAAACCCTAATTTGAAACATACTTCTATTGCTTAGAAGAGAAGACAAACAAAAGATTAATATCAAGAGAACTCAAACGAATAACTTTAATTAAGAATAAAACGTAGTACGAGTTACCGGAAGATAAGTAATTGAACAAAACTCTAAAAACTTGAAGGAAAAATAACTTTGAATGAAAGAACAAGAATCGGAAGCTGCAAAGTAATTTCGGAACCCTCTGATCGCCACCGTTCTCGTCCTGTGATAGCGTAAAAACAGCTCCCCAAACAATAAAACCCTTGCTCCTTTTATACTCCGTAATAGTTATGCCGGGTAAAACTTGAAAAGCCCTTTTTTTGCTATTCTCCTCTTGGCCCACTGTAACAAAGCCTGCCTTTTTCTTATTTTTATTGGACCCACAAGTCCAACTTTATTGTATGCAAATACACTGTGATTTCCTATACCAAATCATCAGCCAATGAATTGCCATGGCAAAGTCAATTACGTGGATGGCACTGGTCATGTGTTGCAAAGCCTTAGTCATGCTCGAACCAAACCATTTATTCTTAATTCCCGATCAGAGCTCGGAACAACCGTTTGGAATTAATTTGTTCACCGGCTATGCTTCCGCACCAAATAAAATTTAACTTTGCACTTTAGCTGCAAATATTATCCATCGGCTCCGAGAGTCCTGAAACACAATTAACAGGTATAAAAAAAACAAGTAGCACGCTAAATGGACATAACAAGTCTAATTTAGGGAGAGTAAATTGGTATATTTACGCACCTATCACATATCCTGCTTGTACCTAACAAAATTTGCAGTGGTGGCCAGCAGCACTCCCGAGCGCTCCGGAGTACTCTCAAGCGCTCGGGAATGACTTCAGTACGTAGCAGTTTGTTGTTTCTCTGGTCATTGTCCATTTTACATTACCATTCAATCATACACTGTACACAGGCACCAGCATGCACTTTATTACTTGATATATCTGTGAATGTTTGCTACTTGTTTAATGAAATGAAATCTTTTTGAAGAATCCCACAAAATTCTAGTAGAGACCGATCTTGTGTCGGGAGAGGGGGGTGCCGTAAAACCCTTCCCCCCTTGTAACGTGGCTTCCGAATCCTCAATGAATCTCTGGTTTTCAAATCAAAACGGTTTCTCGAGTGGCGAACCATAAATCCGGGTGGCGACTCTTCAAATTTTTTCAATTCAATTCAAAAGCAAAACAACATTTATCGGGCCGCCCCGATCCACCCGGGGCTGTGGTAGCCCACATGTATTATTTTTACCTGTCATTCATTTATGATTTCCTACCTCTACTAAAGAAGAACCAGTTGGGCCAATTTTTTCGCTTGCCAAATTTTGTCAAATTTCCCAATTTTACCCCCTGATTTGGGGGCAAGCAGTGTTGTCTGGTGTCCATAATTGTAATTTCCCCTTCTTGACTTAATGGCCCAAGTGGGTGCATCACACACTGCCACGTATGTAGGCCATGAAAAAGGAATACACCGTTTCATCATCCTCTCTCACGTAATACTCTCTCTTTCTCTCTCTTCTACGATTTTCTTCAGGCTCCCATGGCTTCTCTCTCTTATCCATCTGCTTCACCAACGATGGTGCCCACGCAGCTCTTTCTGCAACTAATCCATCTCAACTACCTAGAAAACTTGAATCAGTTGGTTGTTTTGAAATCGCGACTCAATCGCAGAAACGAACAAATTACTTGCTCGAATCGGTAATACTCAACAATCCTTTATCTCCCCCATAGATTCACATTCTCGCACACCACACCGTCCACTCCAGCTTCTTACCGAAAGCACTTCACGGCATCAGTGGTCGACGGGTAGTGGGGCCACTGCAGTGGGTTCGTTGGTGGAAGAATTGGAAGATCTGTGGTGTTGAATAAGGGTTTCAGGCAATATAAGTAATATTTAGGGCTTCTAATTTTATTGTTGATGTTTGCATGTGGTATTTGATTTACATTAGGGTTTCTGATTATAAAGCTTCTAATTACATTGTTGATGTTTGCGTGCGGTATTTGATTTACAAACTTAGGGTTTCTGATTATTGACTATTATAATTATTTTAGGAATATAGTGGCGGGTTGGAGCGGCGACGGAGCTCGGTAGGTGGGTGATCCGGCTGGCTGTGATGATGGAGCTGCAGCTGGGGTTTTGGTGATGGCGGGTAGGAGACCGAGCGGTGGGGCGGTGTGGTGGAGGTAGTGGTGGTGGACTGGAGGAGAGGGGGAGGGTGGCTCCGGAGGTGAGTGGCTGCAGGAGGTTGCCGAAGGAGGCCTGGGGTGGTCTCGGCCGAGGGAGGAGATGGAGTGGGTAAATTTTATTGGTCCAGGGTAGGGGTTGCCCCGCCCAAGTTGCATTCCTCCTCCATTCAGCATGTTTTCTATTACAGCCTCTTCGTGCTTTATTGTGTACTTGTATGTTTCTTAGATCCTAGAACTATCTTTGTTTCTTGTATAATTATATCTTTCTGTTTCGGGGTGTTGGTTGTAGCCATGAGCTTAACCTTCCAATTTCTGAATTATATCTTTCTCCTTCTAATCGTTGCCTTTGTGTATGACATGACAGTCCATGATCGAACTGAGCCGCACACAAGATGAAGAAGTAGGTGATGGGACAACGTCAGTCATAGTTCTTGGTATGCTATTGTGTAGGACTTGTTTCCTTTTGAGGTGCATTAGATTTTGCAATGCTTTTGGTATACTTTAAAGTAGGTAGAAGTTTGGTGGACATGATTCTTTGAATAGCTTGCTGATTTGTTGTTATAGTTTGTTGATCTTGTAGAGAAGAAATCCTATCAGTTTCAAATAGGATGTCTAATCAAACTGTGTTGGATGGAGTGTAGCAAGGAGAGTTTCGAATGTTCTGATTCATGAAGACAGATGCACTGGGTTTTTGGATATAACCTTTGCTTAGGAATTCATTATGTACTTATTCATTCATTGCGTCGTGTGTTCCTTAATGAACATTTTGTAATCATTCTTGTCTGGGAGTTGACTGCTCTTCTTAATGCTATTGAAGAACTTTGCTGTATGCTTTAATTTATATATGTGATCATGTCCTTACCTATGTAACTGATTGTGGAACTGGAATTTTTCAAGCTGGTGAAATGCTTCATGTTGCCGAGGCTTTCATTGACAAGAGCTTTCACCCAACAGTTATTTGTCGAGGTAATGTGGCAATGATCTGTTTTTTTTTTTTAATTGGTGAAATAGGTTTTCTTTCATGTATTTATTTTGACGAGTGTCATTTAATTTGCTTTTGCAGCCTACAGTAAAGGCTCTCTTGAGGATGCTACTGCAGTTCTTGACAAGATTGCTATGCCTATCGATGTGAATGACCGTAAGCTCCAACATATATCAATTGCCATGCATTTACACACGGCCTCTTTTTGGTATTTTTTCCCTTTTATGGCACCAAATGTTACTTGCGGTGCTATAGATGCAAAGATATAATGCTGAAATTGTGTTTTGCTTTCTGATTGCACATTATAATATGGTAATGAACTCTTGAGATCTAAAAGACTGCTTACGTTAACTTTATGCCATGAATAACCTGAAAAATAGGAATTTGGGTTATATTTGTTGCACCAAATTATCAGAAAATGTGTAGGATTCTCATAAACCAAGACCTGTGGAAAAAGTATTAACTTCCCTCATAGTGTCATATGATCCTTCCCGCTTGCTGTTCTAATAAATTAATAATTTGCAGTGGAATAATGCCCACTTTTTTTGACAGGTGTCACAATGATGGAGTTGGTGAAGAGTTGTATAGGCACAAAATTTACCAGTCAATTTGAGGATCTGATTGCTGTAAGTATTCTCTCAATCAGCTACAAGTCTACTATTAAGACAACTTAAATTCTCTTTATCAGAATAATGAAACAAATCCACTTTGGATTGGAAGTTCCAACGAAGAAAACTATATATGCGTATAAACGTACATGACAGGGAAGCTTAAGTGCCCCTAAGTACTGGAAGCTTAAGTGCCCCTAAGTACTGGACTGTCAGGTAAAAATACTTCACTGCTGGCCCCTTTGCAGGTAGTTATGTTAATGTACCAAACTTATGTAACCTATTGTGGATAAGCCTTTTGCAGGCATAAATATAACCTACTTATATGCAGCTATATCGCAAGAAAATTTAAAACCGATCAATTCAACGGGCATGGCACACGTGCCTTGCACGTAGCAAAGTACCCCTGTCATAACACTGTTAAACAATAAATAGTAATGGACTGTCAGGTAAAAATCTTCTTTCTCAAAAAGGTGATAAAAAAGGAGGTAGGATGATCATAAACACCGTGGCAACGACATTAGCTCTGGCAGAGCAGCATCGTTGCTCCCATTTAAAGTCCGTGTGTCTTAAGTTTGTCACAATGCCTGAAAATCTCAGAGGTGAAATCTATTGTTTAACAGTGTTATTTTCCTCTTATCTTTTCAATGTGAAATTTGAGTGGGATTTATTATTGTTTATGTGATTATGTTCCGATCAATTTATGCACAAGTAATGGCGGAAACCGGTTGTTGTAGACATTCTAACGTCTGAAAGTGTGTGCACCGGTTCATACAAACGATCTTTAGTTAATGATCAATTCTCCATCCTTTCGACTTTAGTTGTTTATGTTTCCCCTGGGGATGACGTATCCAGAAGAGTGTTTAAACCATCTTAGACTACTCATCCATTCATTGGTTAAGCTACATAGGCAAAACATTTGTCTAATAGCTGTTACCTGTGCTCATGCTCATGCCATGTTGTTTTCTCATACTATTGGTGCAAAGTGCTTGTTGTTTATATGAAAAGACAAGGTGTCTAAAATTCATCTTACTGATTTAAGTACAATATTTTATATCCCTATTTTGGCATTAAATTATCATTGCCCAGAAAATTAGTTGTAGCACGAAGTGTCTATCTCAGTTGCAATAGTTTGTTCATTTGCGCCCCCCAAGTCCCTCCTCTATGTTAAACGAGCTAATGAATGGGACGGGATGATCACGTTAAACTTCTTTTTCCCTAGAAATGTTTTAGAAACCTTGTGAGTGTGATTGATCTGGTGAACCATGTTCCTTCTTTTGTTTTTTTCAGCTGTGATGCAGATGGAGGGGTTTGAATACTTGAAGGAAAGTTGTTCCTCTTTCCTGACTAAACTCCTCCAGTACATTGCTAGGATCAATGAGCACTCCGCAATTGGCAGCAGCCATGGCAATAAGGCTTTCCTAGATGGCAACGACCTCAACAGTAGATATGTGAAGCATCTACAGTGAAATTTTTCTTTGTACCCCTCTTTAGTTGCTCAAGAGAAGATTTTTTTTTATTTCTGCAGAAAGCTTTTCTACAGTTCAAACATTTTCCAGTTCTGATCAGCTTATTCGGAGTTGTAGATTTAAGGTTCACTCATTGGTTGTCTTAAAATGCGAAGGTCTCTTCCTCTTGTTAGCAGTTTATATTATCCAACACTGATCAATTATTCAACGGGCATGACGGACGTGCTTTGCACGTCGCGATGTACCTAGTACCATTAAATGTTAAGGTTTTCCTCCTCCAGAATATAAAGGAGGAGTTTTTCGGATGCCCATTTTTCGATTTCGGACCAATTTGCCCTTTAATTTCTGGCATATTACCGGTGGCCCAGCCTGCAATTTGCCCTTTGATCTGTTGTATTTTACAGATTGCCCAGCCATCTGGATGCTCTCTTTTCCTCCGCAGAGGCGGTGGGTTATCTGGCTTCATCTGGGAGTGCCGCGGGATGCGTGATGCATCTTGTCCGTCCGTTAGGAGATCCTTCACAGTCCTACCCCGCTCTTCATGTACTTTGCCATTACTGTATGTATTACGCCGGCCTGTGGTTGTTTGGGAGCTCTGCGGTTCTGTGCTCTGAGGTAAGTATTTTGCCCCTCCTCTTCGCCCCTCTTCTTCGCCCTGGCTCCCCAAGCATGCACCCACACGTGGCCACGTTTTGCTCCTGCCTCTTCACTCTCTCTCTCTTCCTCTCTCTCACAACACAGGCGCTGTCTCTCTCCTCCTCTCCTCGCCTGCACAACCAGCAGATCGGCGTAGTTGCAGTCGTATTGTTCCGGCGAAGGTAAGAAAGGTTAACCCATCTCTCTCTCTCTCTCTCCTTCTTCTTCTGTGATTTGTGCGATTTAATCCGAGATATGGGTTTCCAGCATGCGAGATTTGTGGGGCTTTTGTGGGGCTGATCGTGAACAAGGAGTAATCAGACGGTGGCGGCATTGAGGACGGCGACGACACAACTCTTGCTTCAGAGGTAATTTCTTCTAGGTTTTGTGGACTCGATTTTTGGTGGTTTCGATTATACCTGTGTATGAATATATATATGGATGTGTATGTATATACTTATTTCTTGGTAAGATTTCTTAGGGATTTTGTTAGGGCTTTTTGTTTTGGTATGATTTTGTATCTAGATCAGCTGATTTGGATAAGGAATTTTCTTTGCTTAACGATCTACTGATTTCTTAGCTAGGTAAAGAATGTCGATCTACTGATTTCCGTTTCTGCTCCTCTACTCTGAAATCGCAACCGGTAAGTTCTCAAGTTAGTTGTATGTTTCGCTAGAAATATAAGCTCATTTTGTTATACTCAAAGGCTTCCTTTCTTTTGTTTTGTTATGGATTAGACAATGATGAAGAAAGTGAAGAGAGCGATTTCTACTAATTTTGGTTCCAACTCACCGATTCTGAAATCTCATTTAAAGCTTGTGGTAAGTTTTCTTGTTACAAACTGCACTTGAAGGTTGTATTTTCTTAATCTTTTGGGATATGAAATTATGAGAGATCAGTAGTTTAAAAGAATGATGATGTTGATTTTGTTTTACCAAATGCAGATATACAGATATTGGATTCTTCTCTTCGACTTAGAAACTGATGCACTGGTGAGTTCTCAAATAAACTTTGTTTAGCTTCCTCTTTTGATTATTAAGACAAAGAAGCCCCCAACTTGAGATATTTCTTAATTTCCTGTGAAACTTTGATGGTCCTGAATGTTTGGAAGCATGAATCAGTACGGTACTTGACTTTACTGTATATTCTGCTTATTGATATCAAAAGAGCATGTAAGTACTGTTTTGTGACTAAAAAATTACAATATTGATGACCCTAGAATATTGCACTCTCTGCCTGGGTTATGGTTCCATCATTGACTGTAAAAGTTTATTGCTGTAAAGGCATATTTAAATACAGTGCAAAAACCATAGAACACTTCAAAATCCTTACCCGACTGCAGACTTAACTGCTATTTTAGGCACACATTGCATCATAAGTTTAGTACTTCAGTACTCTTTTTACATTCCCTGATGTATATTGAGCAAATTTCAAGGATCTATTCCTAGATCCCTTGCTATCCTTTGGCATTGAAACATGAAGAATAAAACTGTACCAAAAATATCGAAACAAATCCTCCTCTTACGTCCAGTCCACCTAAATCTTACAGACTACCTAGCATCTTTTATTGTCCTGTTATTTAACAGCATCATAGGCATGCCAAGTCTTCACACACCACTTGTAAAAACCGTAAGTTTCGTTAACGATTCCTATCACTATATACTTTTTCACTTCTTATAAAATCAACAAGATTAAGGAACAATCTAAATTTTGATATCTATTGCTTACCTTTTCCGATCGAAACTCAATACTTCATCTGGAGTAGAGCATCCCTCTTCTCCCCTCTTTCCGCTCTGTTTCTCGGCTCCTCTCCAGTGTGGAGATCTTTCTGCTATGTTATCCGCCGAAGTAGCTCAGCGGCCTTGGGCAATTGGCCTCCTTTTGGTCCGGCTCCTCCTTCTGGGCCATTTGTGCCTTTTCTCCAGCTGGGTTTCCCCAGTCGGGCTTGGTTTACCAGTCTGCCTTTACATCCGGTGGGTTTGGATGGTGCGCAATAAGATCGTAGTCCGTGCTCTATGTTCTGATCCAAGTCTCCCTCGGATCCGGCACTGTACGCCGGTGATCACGATTAGTTCTGGAGTTGAGCAATTTCTCCCCAATCTGCAAATAATAATATTGCTTGTGGTTCCGGCATTCATCACCACCAGGTGACCAAAAAAAGCCTCTGCACCAATAGCCAACCGATTTGGACGCAAATAGCCATCAGTCTTTAGGTGAATAAGTCTTGACTTTCCATATCACCCTTTGCTAGGTGGACCCTTCAATTGGGTTAACACGACTCATCAACACTTGCCACATGCGTGGTCAAACCGTGGGTTGAATAGCTCATGTGTCCTGCGATGCTCTCGGCTAATTTTTAACGGTGTCCAATCGGGGCTCTGAAAGCTCATCACTCTTGCACTGTTTTGTTTTACAGTTACATCATTAGTCGCGGGATTAAATGTCAAATCATCTACATGTTCACTCTGTCGTTTTGATGAACTCTAGGAGCCTATGAGTTATGACTACGATTAACTCCAAATCCATTTCAGTAGCAGTTGAATATCTACAACTTTAAAGAACACACATACTTGCTTTAAAAAAATAAAAACTAGAACAACAAACACAAGGCTACACCGTTAAAAATTATTCCACACACAAGTACTGTGCAATGGAGAGTAATAATTCTTTTTTTTGACCACTTTATTCTGTTTGAGTAATGATTTAGCAACTAAGGTGATATCCCCTCCCT
This sequence comes from Rhododendron henanense subsp. lingbaoense, assembly GCA_020567845.1. Taxonomy (NCBI): domain Eukaryota; kingdom Viridiplantae; phylum Streptophyta; class Magnoliopsida; order Ericales; family Ericaceae; genus Rhododendron; species Rhododendron henanense. The sequence goes on from CM036318.1 coordinate 42,707,190, forward strand.
CCCTCCCTTCCTCCTTTTTTTTTTTTTTCCTTCATTTTGCCATTTCCAATTTCTTAAGGGGACACACATTACTTATGTTTCCTTTGAAAGGTAGATTTGATTTCCAACATTGCCCCTTAATCGCATTGATCAGTTTGTCACACAAGTTCAGTTTATGCATATTTAACTTGACCATCAGGTTTAACTCTGCCACGAAATACATGCACCTGCTGTGTTTTTAATGGTGATCTAATTTTTTTACTCTTGTTATCTCACAAGTTCACTTTGTGTCTATGGCCTTTGTTCCGAGCTTGCATGTTTATTCACTGCTCTGTTCAGAGCATGCATAATGAGATAACTCAGTCACTATCCACTGCTGTTTCGATTTGTGGGAACTCTAGGACTTCTATCCTCTCACTTATTTGTGTTTATAGATTTTGGCTACAAATATTTGGGTTTGAGCAGATAGGGTTTTGTGTTTATGAAATTTTCAGATCGAGGATTCAGATATTTTAAAGGTAATTTTCTGAGTTCTTTTTCCATGATTTAGGTTGGATTTGAGTTGTGATTCGGGTGGACTTTGTGTCGTGACTTTTTCCAATACTATTGGATTCACCTTCAAAAAATAAGGTCTGCGAGTTCTCGTATAAATTTACTCTTTTTTATGGAAAATCAATAGTCAATTTTATTGCAAGAATGAGTGGTTGGGTTGAAGGACCGAGAATGGTATAGAATGTTGCTAAGTCATGTACTATATTGATTAGCTATGGGCGTGGTTGCCACTTAATTTTCTTAAGCCTGCCTTTAATTTCTAAGTGAGTTCCCTACTTTTGACTTTATCTTAGTCTAGCTGATTCCAATCCGTTAGTAAGATGTGGAATAAATGCATGTGATTTCGTTCAGTACGTATTTCATGGTTTTGGACAGGTCAATCCTTTTAAATTACTATGCAGTATATGAATTTCTGTGGCTTCTTATATGAATTTAGTCTATCTTGCATGAAGATAGTAATGAATTGAATAGGAAAAGTTGGTTGTTCAGTTGAAGGATGAGGAATGGGTTAGAGTGTTCGATACTGTTTGCAATCTAATTTTTTTCTTCCTTTTTTGCATTCTTTACATTGTAATATCCAGCTTTGTTGTGAAGCTACCTAATAAGATAGCATGGGATTTACGATAATTGTGCAGAGGCTGATGGTGCTTTGGATAAAGCGAGAAAAGACGAGAAGAGGCACCTTGAAGACACACTGAATCTTCTTCTTAAGAAGAGGAAGGTAATGGAAAAACTTTGACAAGAAATACATTGACTAGCATAATTGCCCTTTAGCAAGCATATATGAACCTTTTTATAAGTTCTTACAATAAAGTTAACATGGACATTGATTTTAGATGGCAATTACCTCTATAGTTAAACTTCTTTGCAGTAATAGCAGCTTAAAGAAGAGATTGAAAGGTCTATGTCACATAATTGGCTTTGCTCTTGCCTAAGTATAGCCTGAGGCCAAGTTTCATGTAGAATGTCGGATGAGTTTGAACAAATTTCTTGCTGTTTTGTGGGCGGATTCTTCTTTCTAAGGCATTTACTGAGTTTAACTAGCAGAGAAAGAAAAAGGAAGTGGGGCAAGGTAACATAAGGTGCAGATACACACCGCTACAGATTTCATTTCTTAATTGAGGGCCTGAGGTGTATTTCTTTTTTATGCTCTTGAGTTTGGAAGCTGAAATGGGCCATCTATTTGCCTTGCTAGGTCTATGTTTTGTACATAAACTCTTTCCGACTATTAGATACAGAGTGTTTTGCTGTACTCTTAGCTTTCATGATAATAGTGAATTTAAATCTTTTGCACTTCATTGCAATGCCAGCATGCCCAAATGGGTACCTTGGCCAATCAAAAACTTGATCAAGAGGAGCTATCCAAAGAACTTACAATCCAAAGACTTCTTTGGCATATCTATTTAAAAACGTGAACAATATTAAGCCACATCTCCCCCTCTCCTTTCCTTGGCCTGGTTCAGAGAGAGAGAGAGGAGTTTTAGGGGTTCCTTTTGTTCCTCTGCGCTGCCTGCAGCCACTAGACTGAAGCCAGAGAAACTTCCATAGAAAATGTTTTTGCTACGCATAATTTCCTTTCTGAGTACTTTTGGACAATCTATCTATAACTACCACAAACTTTACTGCAATTATGCTACTCTAGCATCTGTAAATAGACTACACAAAATATAATTTGTACGTAAATCATCTAATGCCTTTGCTTCTTTAATCAATCCATATAATGTACCTTTATAGCTATTTTCGTGTCCTTCTCTCAGTTCCAACTTTACCATTAGAAGCAAGACTAATCTGCCCTAAATCAGAACTTATTCCCTTCAATGAGCATGACATTCGAGCTTTACTGGTGTTATGATTCTTCAGCGTCTGTATATAGACTACGCACTATATGGTCCGTATGTAAATCATCTAATGCTTTTGCTACTTTGATCAATCTATGTAATATATCTTCCTACCTATTTCCATGCTCTTCTATTGCTTCCGGCTCTAAAATTACAATCAACACATATCTAGCCTATATCAAAATTTAACACTAGCCCCGGATAGCTGTTTTGATTAAGAATAATTCAACATCTATAAACTAGGCCCCAGTTGAACACTCCAAATTGTACTTTGTGTGATCTTTCGATACTTTTGTTTTCACAAATTTATCTGATCTTTCCATAAGGTTGGTGAACCATTAGAATATCAAATATTTTCCGATTGAATATGTATAGCCTAAAAGTCATTGAAAGTACGTAGTGAAATCCTCAAAAAAACAATATTTCAGTTGAACATTTTGGTTACATGGCAGTGTAACCCCCCGCAAAGGCCATTTACAATTTATTACCAATCAGATAATCTCAATCACTGGATAACTAACTTTTGTTTTTCCCCTTTCCAGGTATGATTTGGTGATTGTATGGTAGTTGGAATGGAGATTCCTTTCATGGTATATTCTCTTCCCCACATTTTCCCCTTCTCGCACCGAGTATTAACTTAATTGATGGTCTACTTTTAATTATTATTATTTTTGGCTTTTCCCTTGAGCATTGGCCAAAGTCACCACGAATATTTGTTGCTATCCAAAATAAGAGGTCTGGTAGAAAAATCCGTTCCAGTGCGTAGTTCTCCTTTTGATCATATATCCCTTCGACATCAAAATTTCTATGGTCAGCTAATTTGTTTGGGTTCAGGAAATCTTTTTTTTTTGGGTGGGATTTGATGACATGGAATATAGTTTGCCAACACAATAGGGGATACAAAAGTGTTGAGAATAATTATGTTGCTCACTTGAAGTCTATGCTTATGCCAGATCATGCATGGCCTCATTTCTTTCTCTTTATGCTACACTGCATTATCATTTCATTAATTCTCTCTCTCTGCAAAATCACCCTCGCCCATTACCAAAGCTCTCTTTAAAAACTATCACACAACACCTTAGTTTGTAGCATTATCATCACTACTTGATGCTATCATCAATTCATCATTGCCAATTTCTTGGGCTTTCCTTTGGTCATTGCATTTACATATCATCAATTTATAAAAAAAAAAACACCGAAACTATGCGGGCGCCTTAGGCCCTATAGCCCTCAAGTGGTTCCGTCATTGAGAGAAAGGGCTTAAGCGGGTAGCTAGCGTGTGACCCTGAATAAACCTGGAGTTTTGGACGGTTACACTAAGACAAACGAGGCCGGCCTCTTATTGTCCATAACCATTGGAATGGTGTTATTGGTAAAGACAAAAAATCTGTACCAGTGGGTACTAATTCATTTTTGGACTCTTTTTTGGTCTCAAAAAAATGATCGGAGTCGCTCATTTTGTTTAAAATACTTTGCGTATGGTCTCTACGAAAAATAAGCTCAATCCGATATCGGTTAAGACACCTACAAAACATCCAACTTTGTCCAGAATTCAAGCCTAAATTCTAGAGCAAAGTTTGGATGTTTCATAAATGCTCTTACCGATGCCGGATTGAGCTAAAGTCCACTTTCACCCCCTGTGGTTATCGCCATGTGCGGATACACCCCTTGTGGTTTAAAAGTGTGCACATAACCCCCTGTGGTTTTCAAATTGTGCGGATAGACCCCCTGCCGTCATATTTTCCATCCATATTAATGGAGGTGTATCTAACACACCTCTAGAATGTAATCTGAGTCGTTCATAATGTATTAAATAAAGAATAGAGTATCTCTGTAAAAAAAATCATCTTAATCAGCCATCAGTAACCCAGTGATCTAATTTTTAGTAAATTCAAATTTGAAATTTTAATTTCATAACAAAATCGATTTGACCATAAGCTTTTCATTTTTTGATTGACTTGAATTTTGGCATAGACGTAGTACTCGTCAAAATTTACAATATCAACGGTTTGGATTCAATTTTTGGTATACGGGATGGTGTGGTTAGATTTAAAAAAGAAGAAGAATCAAGGGATGTGATGGGGGTATAACGGTCTTTTAACGTTGTTTCCGTTAATATGGATGGAAAACATGACGGCAGGGGGTCTATCCGCACAATTTGAAAACCACAGGAGGTTATGTGCACACTTTTAAACCACAGGGGGTGTATCCGCACATGACGATAACCACAGGGGGTGAAAGTGGACTTTCCTCTATTTTTTATAGGGACCATAAGCAAAGTATTTTAAACAAAATAAGCGACTCCGATCATTATTTTGAGACCCAAAACGAGCCCAAAAGAGGATTTGTACCTACTGGTACAGATTTTTTGTATGTACCATTAGACTTTCTGTAACCATTACCTCAAAAAGAGGCTTTCGGCCCAATAATCTCAGAGGCTTTGTTTGTTTTGCCACCGGAGATGATTATTGTAGACTTTTTACATTTTTCCCTGTTTTGTATAGTCTCCGGGCTTTGGACCGAACCTGAATAGACTGGTTTGCTTCTTTTCTTTTCCTGAACAAATGAAAGTGCAAGTATAGTACCCCTTTACCTCCCCGGCTGCCAAGGAAAATATTGTCCCATCACATCGCACCACTATATGTAAAAGATCCCGCCACACCTATGTTGGGACCGAAGCTAGGGATTCACCACTGGTTTGCCTTTGTTGTAGCATATTTTGAGCATAGCACATCCGGATGCACATGGGCCTACAAGGCGTACTCAACGTATAAGACTTCTCGGCAATCTCCATCTCGACTGCACCATTGAGTTCAAAGTGTTATGGGTCTATTTAGGACTCTACTCGAATTCTCGGAGTTGATTTACTTGTGAGCCCAATGGAGTAGAATATCTATACAAAAACTTAACTTGATCGGCATCAAAATAGGACTTGGTCTAAACCTATTTGTACTTAAAAAAAGAATAAAGGTGACAATTGCAAACCAATTACTTTTTTTTTAAAACACAAATGTGTGTAGCGTGAATGTTATAGTTCATTGAGATGGACCCCGAATGGATCCAAAATATCTAGACCATACGGTGTAGTCCAAATAAGATTTCGACAATACTAAAAATCTTACTCTTTGGAGCGCCTACGTTGTACGCATTTAAACCTAATCATAATTCATCAGTAAGTCTGTTTACACAGATATTTTCTACACATATCACTCACAGATTCGTGTGTGGGATCCACTCCAAGTCCCACACAAATTATTCGAGCCGTTCATTAAATTTAAAATATTTTTTCAAGGGCCCCCACGAAAAATCAGCTCAATCCAATACTTATAGGTGCTCGATTCAATCATATAACTTTTCATTATCTTGAAATCCGAATGAAAAGTTAGATGATTAAATCGAGCACCTATAAGTATCGGATTGAGTTGATTTTTTGTAGGGGCCCTTGAAAAAATGTTTTTACATTTAATGAACGGCTCGGATCGTTTGTGTAGGACCCAAAGTGGACCCCACAATAAATCTGTGCACAAAATTTGTGCATTTTTGCTGTGTGTGTAGCATTACTGATAATTCATAAAGATTCTTTCTTAGCTATGTAATTTATCTCTGCTTTCTCACTCATTTTCACTTTGATTTCACTCTTCCAATAAAGTCCAACCCACCATATGATGCTGTCCCTTGACATTAAAAAAAAGAAATTCTTTTTTCGTTTGATTACAATATTATTGCACCAATATGTCTGTGTGTCCATAATAGCAAAAATATACTTTATCTTGGTACAGTGGGGCCAAAGAATTTCGCAGGACTACAAAAGAATCCTCAATATGGTCCTTTCCCAAGTTGGGAAAATGATGGCTCATGACGTGTTTTGATAATTAATACCCGCCAAGGACATACTAAGAACATTTGTTAATGCTGAAAATGTTCTTGACAGGTATTAATTATCAAAATACGTTATTGGCCATTATTTTCCCAAAAAATTTACCACGATTCACATGAAAGATGCCCAACAAAGCAAGCAAATGAACAATAAGCCAATGAGACACACACCATACACAACCAGACACAAGCTCAAAACTTCTTATGCGCTATCAAATCCTTTGCGGCCTGTGCAAGTGGGAGGAGATATTAGTCCCCCAAGATTAGTCGAGGTGCGCGCAAGCTAACCTGACACCTGAGTTATGTAAAAACATTAAGCCAATTAGAGGTACCCATTTCTTTTATGTGTTCATTTACAAATCGATCATCTTTTAAGCATGTAGCTATTTATTTAACAACGGCCGTCTTTGAATTGGTGCAACAAAGACAGATAAAACGTGCCATTGCATCAATGTCAACTTCCCAAGTACGAGTAATTCTTAGGGGAGAAGCAAGTTTTACATTCAAATTATATTCTAGCGAGTTGAGAAGTACCGTAGAAGACTGAGTTGATTTATACAACCAATAGAATTGATCAAAGATACTCGAGGGCTGAAGGAGCCAGTGCCGGCTTTGACATTTGGGGGCCTAGGATGAACTTAAAAAATTGGGTACCTTAATATATTTCAGTTACAGAACGATAAAAAGATAAATTGATCACTCAATAACATCTTAGACAAAAAGTATTAATTTGTCAAAAAGGGTTTTACATGAAGATTAGACTTCTATTAATTTGTGTTCTTATATAAGTATATGCAGGGCACTTCTAATGAGGGCGCCCTTATTTTCGTTATTTGCGGACTTCTGCTGTCAGCCATTGGATCGTGATTTCAATGGTCCGGATCTGCTGATGAATTAACTTTTCCCCGGAATTTTTTTATTAAAATCTGGATCATTGAAATCACGATCCAACGGCTACTAGCGACGTCCGCATTTAACTCTAATAAGGGCGCCCTTATTAGAAGCGTCCTGTATAAGTATATACTAATTGATCAGAGAGTTTATTGGATTTTTGTCTCATTAGGGGAATATAAATACTATAGAGACAAAAAATACTACAGTGCCAAAGAGTAGATATTTTTGAATTTGGAATTTAAAAAAATCTATAAGATAGGTGTAATATTGCAATACTTACATGTGCTCCCTGAAAATTTCTAAGCAAAGTATATACCATTTGATTCATGCCACTTGTCACACTCAGAGCCACTAATAAGGATCAAAGCAAGGAAATCAATGATCAATGTGGTAATGACCAGAGGTTGGAGATTCCGGTACCAAATGAACAAGTGCACAATGGTGACCGATCTATAACTTTAATGAATGAGCCACTAGTGATTGATTCAAGGAACAACCTTAGAGCATTCCAAATGGAGGGGATCAATCTCGTAGTGGACCTTAAACCAGCTGATCTCAGAAAAAGGATAAGAAATCAGTCCTTTGAGGATTGCATGAGCTCTGGAGAGAGTGAGTTTGTCTAAAACTCATGTTCTTCGCGAGGGACAAGGCAAGATCAAGAAGAAATAGATGCTGAGCTCCAATTAACAACAAATGTTGGCAAAAGATTAGGAGTGAAGATAACGGAGAGAGATGTTCAAAGGATGAGAAAGATGATTGAGATGGAAGTAAAGGAGCATGTGTTTGTGCAAAGGAGTACCTCTGCTTGCTAAAGTTTTCAATATATTAGGAGAGAGAAATGGTGGTCTTATATGGGACTTAGGGTTAGGTTTTGGGGTTCTTCGATTGGGTTTGGCCCATATATTGTATGGGTTTTGCCCTTTTGGGTGTTTCGGGCTTATCCCCTTGGTGTTTTCGGGCTTTGTCCCATCGGGTGTTTTTTTGTTTCATCCAACCTTTGGTTGGATTCTCCTCCCCTCTCCCCCATCTTGATGTACCATTTGTCAAGATTTCTTTAATAAACTTTTTTGCCTATCAAATCAAAAAAAAAAACAAGTTACAGCTTGAAGAGAATCTCAATTCTATTCAATTCAATCACACATTGATTATTGAAACAGAATCACGTCTTATACAAAACAACCATTAACTCTAACCTCACTAACTTTACTCTTTGTTAACAACCACATTCTTTCTAACTAAATTCAGTTACACAGGAACTAATCCTCTACTCCTTAGCTAGCGTACACTCACTAGCTTCTGCTAACAATCTTTGCTGAGATGGCTTGATCATTGGCTGAGATTGAAGCATTGGAACAGTATATCGAACATCCCCCCTCAAGCTAAGGGGGAAGGACTGCACCATTAGCTTGTCCTTAAGATAATGAAACCTGGAAATAGACAGGGGTTTCGTAAAAATATCGGCTAGTTGATCGGCAGATGGAATATGCCGCAACACGATTTGCTTAGCGGCCACTTTTTCACGAACAAAATGGTAATCAAGTTCAATATGCTTGGACCGAGCATGAAAAACAGAATTGGAGGCTAGAGCCAAAGCACTTAAATTGTCACACCAAAGCAGTGGCAAAGAGGCTAAGGGAAGAGAAAGCTCTTGAAACAACATCTGAATCCAACTAAGTTCAGCAGCACAATGAGCGAGAGCCCGATACTCAGCCTCGGTGGAAGATCGGGACACAGTGGGCTGTTTCTTAGCGGACCAAGAAACCAAATTATTACCAAGAAACACACAGTAGCCAGAAGTGGATCGTCGATCAAAAGGATCTCCAGCCCAATCAGAATCAGAATAGGCCTGTAAAGTAAAGGGCCCCGAACTAAAGAAAAGCCCATGATCCAGAGTACCCTTAACATAGCGAAGCAAACGCTTAACAGCAGAAAAATGAGCCTCAGTAGGAGTGGCCATATGCTGGCAAGCCTGATTCACAGCAAACGCCAAATCTGGCCTTGTAATAGTAAGATACTGTAAAGCTCCAACAATACTACGATAAAGAGATGGTTGACCAAAAAGAGTAGAAGAAACAACAGGTTTAACTGCCATAGGAGAAGAGGAAGGCTTACAATTTAGCATACCAGCCTTGGCCAAAATGTCAGTAGCATATTTGCTTTGGGTCAAGGAAAAACCATGACCTTTAGGTTGAACTGACAAACCAAGAAAATAGGAAACAGAACCAAGATCCTTCATAGAAAAAGCAGCATGCATCTCATGAATAAGAGTAGAAACAGCTTGGGAATTATTGCCAGTAACTAAGATATCATCGACGTAGACAAGAACAAGAAGAAGAGAAGAGGAAGATTTCTGAATAAAGAGAGAGGAATCACAGTGACTGGGAGTAAAGCCATGAGATAGAAGAAAGGAGGAGAAAGTAGAGTACCAAGCTCGGGGGGCCTGTTTGAGCCCATAAAGAGCTTTATGAAGTTTGCAAACTAAATGAGATGAACCAGAATCATTGAAACCTGGAGGTTGAACCATATAAACCTCCTCATCAAGAGTGCCATGGAGAAACGCATTAGAAATATCAAGCTGACGAATAGGCCAATGATAAGAGATAGCAAGACTGAAAAGAATACGAATGGTAGGTTGTTTAGCAACAGGACTAAAGGTGTCAAAGTAATCAATGCCTTCCTCTTGTAAATAGCCTTTGGCAACCAATCGAGCCTTATAACGAGCTATAGTGCCATCAGAATTACGTTTGATTTTAAACACCCATTTGCAACCAATGGCATTTTTGTGAGGAGGAAGAGAAACCAAAGACCAGGTACCTTGCTTTTGTAAGGCCTCATATTCTTCAAGCATAGCTTGAGACCATTGAGGAGATTGGAGAGCTTCTTTAACACTAACAGGTTCAGTGAGAATAGATGAGGTCGTAGGAGCAGAAAGACAGACATGAGGAGAAGAAACAACAGGGCTTGTTTTGGACCGAGTCTGCATAGGATGAGTAGGAAGAACAGATTTAGGTTTAGGTGGAGGTTTAGGCTTAGAAGTAGGAAGAGGAGCAGAAGAGAAAGGTAAATCAACAAAGATAGAACCAATGGGAATAGACTGAGGAGAAGGGGCAGGACAAGGTGAAGACGGAGAAGATGTAGGATCAGTTGATTGAGAAGATGTACCATTTAAAACGGGCTGAGATGAGGACATAGAGGAAGAGCTGGCGGAACTAGGTGGAGAAGAGGACAACATAGAAGAAGAAACAGATTAGAGACAGGAGAAGACTGTGAAGGTGGCCAAAAGAAATTGTGTAAGAGAGGAGACGGAGAGGAAGAAGAAGAACAAACAGAAGAAGTGTGGAAAGGAAACACTTGTTCATGAAAGACAACATGTCTAGACAAGTAAATTTTGCCAGTGGAAAGATCTAGGCACCGATAGCCCTTAACAGTGGGATGATATCCCAAGAAAACACAGGGGATAGAGCGAGGTTGTAACTTGTGAGAAACATAGGGCTTGAGCCATGGGAAACACTGACAACCAAAAACTTTGAAAGTAGAATAATCCGGAGGTTGATGAAAGAGGACCTCAAAGGGACTCAGATTATTAAGAGTAAGACTAGGCATACGATTAACAAGAAAGGTAGCTGTAGCAATGGCATCAAACCAGTATTTAAGAGGAACATGGGAGTGATGAAGCAAGGCAATGGCAGTCTCAATGATGTGCCGATGTTTGCGTTCAGAAACACCATTCTGTGGTGGTGTATAAGGACAAGAATACTGATGAACAATACCTTGAGATACTAAGTACTGATACATTTTATTATTGATGTACTCAGTGCCTCCATCAGTGCGCAAAATCTGTAAAGAGGTAGTGAATTGCTTTTCGGCATAAGACTTGAATTCAAGAAATTTATCAAACACTTCACTTTTGTAGTCTAAGGGATAGATCCAAGTGAACCTACTAAAGTCATCAATGAAAAGAACATAAAAGCGACAAGTAGAAGTGCCGTGATTGAATGGCCCCCATACATCACTATGAACAAGAGAAAGGGGCTTATTGACAGTAGAATTAGACAACTTGAAAGGCAGTCGATGACTTTTAGCCACACTACAAGGAGTACAAGCAGAAAACACAGGTTTCACACAAGGAACATGTAAATGACGGAGAATTTGTTGAAACTTCAAAGAAGACGGATGGCCCAAACGATGGTGCCATATTTCAGTGGAAACATTAGATGCACCAGGTGTAGTAGAAGAGAGAAAGACCTGTGGAGAAGCAGACAATACCCAAGGAAAGTGATAGAGACCATTGACATTAGAACCCGTGTGGAGAATCTTGTTCGTAGCCAATTGTCCTGAATGACAAAGGAATCAGAATCAAAAGTCACTTTGCAGTGATTATCCTTGGTTAATTGATTAACAGAGAGCAGATTCGTAGACATGGAAGGAATATGAAGAACTTTGTTTAATTGAAAAGAGTGAGTAGGAGTAGGGAGAAGACCCTTACCAGTATGATGAATGGGAAGTTGAGCCCCATTGCCAACAGTGACGTGCTCAGAACCAGTGTAAGGAGAATAACAATCAAGTGTAGCAACATCATTAGTAATGTGATTGGTGGCAGCAGAATCTAGATACCAATTAGAAGGCCCAGAGTTCAAGAAACCAGGGTCGTAATAAGAACTGGATGGGGTTGATGTGGCAGCAGCAAAGGCCTTTGGTTGAGAAGACTCTGGACGATAAGTAGGAGAAGAACCTGGTTGAAAATCCCCAGCCATACGATACCGACAAGTTCTTGCAGTGTGATTATACTTGTTACAAATCTGACACACCACTCCTGAAGAAAATTGCAAAGGATGTCGAGGACCAGACCTGGAGAAATCATTGTGATTGTCATAATAATTGCCACGAAAACCTCCTCTAAAAGTAGATCTGCCGCCTTGAAACCCTCGAGAAAAATTCCGACCACGATTATTGTTATAATAACCGCGTCCGCCACGATGAGAAGAAGAGAAGCCAGAAGGAGATGCAAACGTAGGGCCTTTGGCCGCTGCATAAGCAACCGTAAGATCACCAGAAGATGATTGTTTATTTTTTGCTTCAATGTGTATCTCCTCAGAACACAATAACATAGCAACTTGTTCCATAGTAATAGTACCCAATTGTGCCCGAATTGTGGGTTTCAAAACATCATAGTCAGACGGTAATCCATTAAGAGCAGTAAGAATCATATCCTCATCATCAATAGAGTGTGAAATCAAAGCCAATTGATTCGCAAGATTCCTAATCTGATCAAGATACTCTTCCATAGTATTGGATTTCTTGGAGACAGAATTAAACTTGTTTTTCAACTGATGAACGTGAGAGCGGGATAAAGAGGTAAAACGACGTTCAAGAAAAGACCACACCTCATGACTCGTGGTGAAATGTAGAATGGCAGTGTAGATCGAAGGTGTTAAAGTAGCAGTAATGCAACTGAGAAGATGAGCATCAATAACAGTCCATTCTTGATGAGAAGCATTCAACACTTCTTTACCGGAATCATCTCGGATCTTCAAAGAGGGGCAAGCAATTGTTCCTTCCACATAGCCGATCAAACCATTGGCTCGAAGAATGTTCTGAAATTGGCGCTTCCAGATGATGTAGTTTGTAGAATCGAGCTTGACAGTAACAAAGGAACTCAGATTTGAGATGAGGAGACTGAGATTAGAAGGAATTGAAGAAGACGCAGACGAAGAAGATGACGCCATGGCAGGATCGTGAAGCTCGGTGGAGCTAGGGCTGCTTTGATACCATGAAGAGAATCTCAATTCTATTCAATTCAATCACACATTGATTATTGAAACAGAATCACGTCTTATACAAAACAACCATTAACTCTAACCTCACTAACTTTACTCTTTGTTAACAACCACATTCTTTCTAACTAAATTCAGTTACACAGGAACTAATCCTCTACTCCTTAGCTAGCGTACACTCACTAGCTTCTGCTAACAATCTTTGCTGAGATGGCTTGATCATTGGCTGAGATTGAAGCATTGGAACAGTATATCGAACACAGCTAACTAACAAAAAATTATTTAAGCCCTCCCCGCCATTGTTCTGTTGGTGCTGAAAAATTCTCCTACCAAATTTTTTTTTATAAAGGAAATGAGGGTGTAATATTGTCATTACAAAAAGGTATTATAAACATTTATGACTAGTATAGAGAATAGTGATAGAAAATGATGTTTGTTGAGTTCCCATAAACACAACTCATCAATGTGAGTATATTAATTACACCTAAACCATTGTCCCAGGGGCACCTATTAGCGGGATCGTTTTTTATTTTAATCTATTTGACTTTTTAGACTTTTGTTTTAGACAATTTGAATTAGTCTTTGGGACTGGATTTACTTTACTTACGATGTGAACATTGTTATTTAAATTCCAGCGTACCCAAAAAAAAACTAAAAAAAAGAACATATAGTTATTTCTCTCTCTTCGAGTTTGAGATTTACTTGTTCGCTTTTTAAGACATTTTTGGAAACATAACTCGTTTAATTTAGTGCAAATTGTATATTGCAAATTCCATTAAAATTTGGTTCAGCTCTTTTGTCACAAGCAAGCTTTGAAAGTCACTTTTCACCCAAAACCGTTAGAACCCCACTTTGAATAGTAGCCATAATTGGGGCTTATCAAAAAAAAAAAAAAGAATAGCCAGAATTGGGTCTTCGTCATCCGAAAAGATATCTATATAACCGAAAGTGTCTTTTTCACGGAGCCTTCACGGAGCTGTTCAATCTCGCGCGTTCATTTCGGTTTTGGACGGTCCAGATTTTAATGAAACTTTTTCGGGAAAAAATTAATCACAATCAATTATTACCGGTCATAATTGGTTTTTAATTTGGATCATCCAAAAACACTTTGAAAAGTCGCGATTGAGCTCCGTAACTTCTTCTTTACAAAACAACGTACCGTAAAGAAGATTTTCTCCAATATAAACATGTAGATTCTCATGCAAGCCTAGCGAAAATCGCTCTCCATTCTTTCTTGAAACAAAAGAATGCCATCAGGATTTGGTTCTGATGAAGAATCACCCCGAACTATTTTGAATGGTGGTTATGAATGGTCTTAGATCTTTCAAAACATTGTGTTACCTTTGCCGATAAAAAGGAAACATTTTAGTATATACCCTTGGGTGCCCAATAATCGATAATAGGCTCAATGAGAATTATTTTGGAAAATGTCAACTACAAAGGATTTTATGGAAATAAGACAACTTTTTTTCCCCATCCGTTGCTGTAATTAGGCTCCGTTCCGCAACGGAAAATAAGTACTTATTTTTTAAGAAGGCAATTTCAAGCTCAAAAATCATGTGCTTACGCAAATAATTTTCCTATCACTATGGATCTTGTTTGATAGATCTCATTGAGATCTTTAATACGGTGCAAAAAAAATTTAATAAATATTTTTTATTTACATTATATTTGAATTTGAAAATGTGAAATAAGCTACTTATTTTTTAAAGGCGTTAGAGCATCCGCAATGTAATAATCAAAATCAAAAAATTGCTAAAGTTAGCAATGTGTGCTTAAAAAAATGCTCACATTGTAATAATAATCAAAGTTAGCAACTTCCTAACCAATAATCAAATTTGGGCATTTGAATAATCAAAAGTAACAATATGGGACTTCACTTTGCTAACTTTAGCAACCCTCTAAATGAATAATCAAAAGCTGACGTGGCAAATTTTGATTATTCACTTTTGAGTATTACATTGTGGATGCTCTTAGTACTATCTCATTTCATTACATTATTTCTTGGATCAGCGTCCTCTCTATTCGACTTATGGAATGGATCAGCGTGTCGGTCTGTGTTTCGTCAGTGTCCATAGGATTTTCAAACGTTAGAACCTCTTTAAATAGGCCAAGCCTGCATAGAATTATGGGTCGAACTTGAAAGATTGGATTGCTTTTACTTTACTGTAATAACATTTCTGATTTCATATCCTGATACACATGGGCCTAACATATTTTTGCTTGGAGTCGATTAACTTGTAGGTTCCGTGGAGTAGAGCATATGTACAAAAAACTTAGCTGATCTTTCTTTGTATCCTTTGCATCCCCTGAGACTATTAAGTTCTATTGGGGAGAGAGAGAGAGAGAGAGAGAGAGAGAGTAATTCATAACGGGAGTTCTTGCAATAAGACTAATTGGTGATGATGTCATGGATATCAACTTCAATTAGGGGCTGGAAACAGGATGAATATTTAATTTTCTCTTGACATAATTAGCAAATTATGGCCGTATATACAATAACAGATCATATAATCTTGCATTCATATCCATGTTAAAAGGGAAGATATTTAAACTAGTGTGGAGCTTTTTTTTTATTTTTTATTTTTTGATCCGCTGCTGAGCTTTTTATAGATGCATACAAAATCTTAGAAGGCCATTTCTTGAATTATTAACATTTCTTTTTAATTAATATGCAGGTGTTAGATTTTTTAGAAAAGTCCGTGGTACAATAATCAATGAACTAGCAACGAAACAAAAAGAATTGGACAAGAACCACTTTTATTTATCTTTTTGGTTATACATGAAGAAAATCAAATCTTAACAACAAACGTGTTTAATCAACACTTTGAGGAATTTTTTTATAAAACATAATGGAACAGACAACATAAACAAGTTTAGATTAAAATAAAATAAAATAAAAACCAACATTTGAAAATTAGGAGATAGGGACCCAAACAGCAACACTCGGCACTCCCTCGTTAACCACAAACATCATATAATATCCTGGCGGCGCCACCTCCGCACTGGGCGGAGCCTGAAACACAATCATGTACTCTCCAGTTGATTCCAACACGACAGGGCGGGCGATATTCATCTTTACCAATCTCTGCCCCTGTGAAAACGAATGCGTAGAGTAAGGCGCACTTGCAAAATTCACCTCCCAATTTCCAGTCGTGTTTGACGGCACCGTTACATACACATTGTAAAGCGTCGACCCATATAGTACTGACTTTGGCGCCTTCACTATCACCGGCCTCACATCCGAGTTGTCTGCCGATAAATAATCCGGCGAGAATGCCTCGATTCTCAGCTCCGTGGGGAAAGGCTGAACCCATGTGTATGCCCAATGCGTGTTACTTCCGGCGACCAAAATTCTCCCGTCGGGCAATAAATTTGCGGTCGAGTGGTACATTCTGGGGATTGTAGTGGGGTTTAGGGTCGTAAAGCGGGAGCCCAAAGGTTCATCGGGTTCGTATAGAAATGGGTTCAAACACGGGTCAGTTGCCAATCCGAACCCTTGTGACCCTGCTTGAGCCCCGTTGACAATTACTACGTCTCCAGTTGGTAGCATCACCATTTCCCCCATGTTCCGATTAAGTGGCATGGTATCCATCTCCCATGTAGGGTCGGAATTAGTTGCCACGATCCGCCCACAACTATTTTGGGCCGGTAGATTTACACTATTGTTCTCGTAGGCGTCGTACTGGGCCCCACCGCAAATGACGATTGTGGCTGAGGAATAGTCCCCTTCCAATGCCAGCATGACAGAGGATCCTGCAGACGGGTAGTTACGTGGGCCCCCTTGCAGCTGAGGATAAGTTGTTACAATCTCGTTTGCATTGTAATCGTATAGCACGGCTTGAGTGTTAGCAAATATAAACAGATCTCCACCGGGGAGAAGGTGAACGTAGGGATACAGGTTATCTCCTTCGTTGTCTGCCTCATTGCCAATGAACGGGAAATTGACCGCACCGTTGCCTGTCGGTGGGTAATACTCCAAGCTGCTGACGCTGATCCCCCCGACTATTATGATTGTACCGTTGGGGAGTATCTGATTCGTAGCGTACCAACGCCCTTGGGACAATGTGGCATTTGAAAGCTCAACCCAATCGCAGGAGCCAGTGTTTATGCAAGGGTCGAATGTTCGGAACTTGGTGTTGCCGTCGTTCCAGCCGCCGGATTGGAGGAGGGTGCCGTCAGGGAGGAATTGCCCCGAGGAGCACAACGTGTCGGTTTGGATCGTGAGGGGGCGGATCGTGTTGGTTTCGAGGTCGAGGAGAGCGGAGTGGGCGGTGCAATCGGTCGTTAAAGCCAGGTCATTCGGGTCGTAGCGGCACTGCTGGACGCCGTTAACGACTGGGAGCGATAAATTGGACGCGCCGGTGTCAGTATGATCGAGGAGGACGACGGTGTTAAACCGGGTGACGGCGGCGTGCATGGCGGCGATGCCAGCGTCTGGCACAATGACTTCCCACGAGCCCCCCTGGGCACGTGTTCCGACGATTGCGAGGGCGAAGCAGAGGAATCGTAGACAGAAGGAAATGGGAGCGGCCATAGTGTGTAATTAAGCGTGAGAGTGTTCACCGTTCAGTTGTGTTTGTCTACTGTTATTCGAACTGTTGTATATATATGGGGAAGAAGAGTCAGGAATGTGAAATGTGGGGGTTAAGTTGATGTTGATCGTTCAGTTCGATTCGGATGAGCGTTTATTCGGATGATCGTTGTGTTCGGAAAAATCATCAGGTAGTTGCCCCTCGCTTTGACAGAGACCCACAAAAAGTTATCCGTTTGGGATCACCAAGTTTACGCTCATGGAATATTCAACGAGTTTCCACCTCCTCACCGGCGACTGAAATTTTTCGGTACCGGGTGAGTATATTCCACATGGTACCCGCTCGATAAATTCGGGCCGTCTAATAAACTCTTAAACGGCTTAGATTGAAATCATCTCTCTCCTCTCACCCCAACATTCTGTGGGGCTCCGATCAGGATGGTTCGCTCCTCTTCGTTCTGGGATTCGAGTCTTGTTCTTAATCCTTCAGTGTCCTGCAAAAGAGAGCACAACTAAAAGACCACACCGGAGGCTCTCCGGGGTGGCTCTCCGTTGCAAGAATCAGAACACTTGCTATGAGGAATTAAGGACTAGAAACTAGGGATTTAGGGTTGTGTCAAAACGTACCTCTTCCAGGAAGGTATAACAGTGTATTTATAGGGAGCCCTAACTTGGCTTTCAAGGCGGTGCCAATGCTCGACACGTGTCGGCTTACGCCATCCTTATGTCACGTTAGGGTTTTGTAACCATTTCAGGGGGTGAGCTTGCTCCTTCACGTGTTCCCTTCATCCCCCTGATAACCGTTTGGCTGACGTCATAATCGTCATCATGGCCACGGTGGCACTCTCACGTGGGTGAGCTAGAATCTTGGCCCCCCACATTCATTCAGAACCGAATGTGATAACCGATTGTCCGAGAGTCGGTGAGCCGAGCGAGTTGCGACAACGAGGTGCGACTGAGATATCAATACACGACCGTCGACTAGCCGAGGCGTCAGATCATCGCCTCGGAGCAAATTGAGTCGTTGATCACGTTGCACGGTGCACGCTCGGTATGGCCCGAGCCTTCTGACTCGGCCTGCTACAACTTCCTCTCTCATTTTTCTCTCTCCAAAGTCTAGCTGAACTCGACACAAATGAATTGTCGGTTTGGGCAGCGATCGAATAATTCTGTTGTCTTGTCATCCGCTGAGAATTTAAGATAGGAATTTGGTAAGTTGTCGGTTAAACCAATTCAAGTCTAATAATGGAAACAACTTTCTTTAATCACAAATCTCTTTCGTTTCTTTCTAATTCTTCATTTAAATACTAGTAGTTGGAGATTGTGATAAACGTGTAGAGGATAAAGTACTTCTCCTATATATATATATATATATATATACGGGACGGTTCAAGGGACACCTAAATAAACACCTAAAAAAACACCCCAAATCTCAATCTCATAGTTTCCGATCAAATTTTTATGATCCAAACCGTTCAATGTGTGCAGAATGTGATTTTAAGGGTGCTCGCGAGAAATTAGCAAAATATATGACCGGGAAGTGATTATTTTGATCAGTTTTTAATTGAACCGTTCATTAAATCTAAGTTAAAAATTGCTTAGATCAAGTATTTTTCGGTCATTTTTTTTGCTAATTTCTCGCGGGTACCCTTAAAATCACATTCTGATCACATTGAGCGGCTCGGATCATCAAAATTTGATCGGGAACTATGAGGTGTTTTTTTAGGTGTCTAATTAGTTGTTTTCGGAACCGCCCCGATATATATATATATATATATATATTAACGTTCTGAATACGAATACTGGATAATAAAATTAGGAACATTAAACGGAAGTACGAAACAACTACTGGATGCGATTTATGATGTAAATTGTGCCAATACATAAAGTAAAATAATTGGCTACTAATTAAGTTTTTAAGCGGCGTATGATTGTTGATGGTTAAGATGTCAACCTCGTTCGAATGCTAATGTATCATTGTAACGTCGTATGCTCTCGCCCTTTTGTTGTTTTATCTCGTAATATTTCGTATCATTGTTGTACTCTTTTTGTTGGATTAATAATATGATCGCTTTTTGCCGTTCCAAAAACAAAAAAAAAGGTACTGACAATTTCTCCCCATCCGTGCTATATCTCCCTTTTCATGATACTCCTCTTAATATATATTTACCTCCCAATTTTCAGTCGTGTTTGACGGAAACACAATCCTGTACTATCCATTAGATTCCAACACGATAGGGCAGGTGATATTCATCTTTACCAATCTCTGCCCCTGTGAAAACGAATGCGTGGAGTAAGGCGCACTTGCAAAATTCACCTCCCAATTTCTAGTCGTGTTTGACGGCACCGTTACATACACATTGTAAAGCGTCGACCCATATAGCACTGACTTTGGCGCCTTCACTATCACCGGCCTCACATCCGAGTTGTCTGCCGATAAATAATCCGGCGAGAACGCCTCGATTCTCAGCTCCGTGGGGAAAGGCTGAACCCACGTGGATGCCCAATTCGTGTTACTTCCGGCGACCAAAATTCTCTCGTCGGGCAATAAATTTGTGGTCGAGTGGTAAATTCTGGGGATTGTAGTGGGGTTTAGGGTCGTAAAGCGGGAGCCCAAAGGTTCGTCGGGTTCGTATAGAAATGGGTTCAAACATGGGTCAGTTGCCAATCCGAACCCTTGCGACCCTGCTTGAGCCCCGTTGACGATTACTACGTCTCCAGTTGGTAGCATCACCATTTCTCCCATGTTCCGATTAAGTGGCATGGTATCCATCTCCCAAGTAGGGTCGGAATCAGTTGCAACGATCCGCCCGCAACTATTTTGGGCCGGTATAGATTCACACTATTATTCTCATAGGCATCGTACTGGGTCCCACCACAAATGACGATTTCAGCTGAGGAATATTCCCCTTCCAATGCCAGCATGACAGAGGATCCTGCAGACGGGTAGTTACGTGGGCCCCCCTGCGGCTTGAGGATAAATTGTTACAATCTCGTTTGCATTGTAATCGTATAGCACGGCTTGAGTGTTAGCAAATATAAACAGATCTCCACTGGGGAGAAGGTGAACGTAGGTGTAACACCCCTGACCCACACGCACCTAAACATAGAAATTAAATTTGTAAAACTTAAAAGTATCAACCTGGATCCTCAAATACTTTAATTTTAAAATCAACCACTCGACGCATAAACTCCGCTTCCAAAACTCCCACGCATACTTAGATGATTTTCCCATATCAATTACCAAAAATTCACCACCCAAGACCTAAGAGCCACTGCCCCTCGCTTTTTTTCCTTTTTACCAAAAACTCCCACGCATTTTTTTTTTTTTTTGCTAAAATTTTTGAAGTAAAAAAGTTTTCGAATCGGATTCGGATTTTCGGATCGGATCCAAGTCTTATCGGATTCGGATCTGTCGGATCTGGCCCGTTGACAAGCCTATTTTCCCATATCAATTACCAAAAACTCTCACGCCCGAGGAGCATCACGTGTCTGTTTGGAACGTGAGGGGGCGGATCGTGTTGGTTTCGAGGTCGAGGAGAGCGGAGTGGGTGGTGCAATCGGTCGTTAAAGCCAGGTCGTTCGGGTGGTAGCGGCATTGCTGGACGCCGTTAACGACTGGGAGCGATAAATTGGACGCGCCGGTGTCCGTCCGGTCGAGGAGGACGACGGTGTTCCACCGGGTGACGGCGGCGTGCATGGCGGCGATGCCAGCGTCTGGCACAATGACTTCCCAGCTGCCCCCCCCGGCACATGTTCCGACGATTGCAGGGCGAAGCAGAGGATTTGTAGACAGAAGGAAATGGGAGCGGCCATAGTGAAATTAAGCGAGAGAGTGTTCACTGTTTAGTTGTGTGTCTCTACACGTTGCTTGAACTGTGGTATATATAGGGAAGAAGAGACTGCAGGAATGTCAAATGCGGGGGTTTATTCGATCAGATGATCCTTGAGTTGGGAAAAAACTATCAATTAGTTGCCCAACGCTTAGACAGAGACCCACAAACAGTTGCCATCCTCTTCTTCTTCTTCTTCGCCATGGTTTTTCTAATCGTCGGCTTTGTTGTTCTTATCGGGTTGGGACCAGGTTTACACTCTTAATTCTAATATTCAACGAGCTAGTTTCCGCCTCCCCGGCCGAGAACTGGTTTCTAGCTGAACTCAACGGGAATGATTGTGTCGGTTGATTGTTGTTTAAATTTTTTCCCGCGTACTTTCTGGTGGAGGATTCTTCGGTGTGGCCTGGGAATAATTCTGTTAGTCATGTCATCCTCTTGAGATACGAATCTCGAGTGGTTAAGCCAAATCTAATAAGGGAAAGAGAAAATCTTATTCACGGAGGAGTCGTGAATAAGATTTACGGCACTCATTCTCGACTGTCCGAAAGTGTTTTTGGACGATTCGAATTAAAAACAATCTATTAACGGTAATAGTTCTTTGGTGTTGGTCCATTTGTTTTCTTTTGGCTGCTGTTGCTGGGGTTGTTTCGGCTGTTTCTCTTTCTAGTTGTGCTTGGACTATTTTTGCTTAGTTTTGTTGGTCAGAGGTTGTCTGCTATTGCTGGTGTGAGTTTGCTTTGTGTTGTTTCTTCTGGTGTACGTTTCGGTTCTTGGCTTTAGTTGTAGGGGCTGAGTGGGTTTTTTTTTTTTTTTTGTTGCTGGGCTTTTGGTAATTCTTTTCTTTGTTGGTATCTAGCGAATGCTTTTCTTTGGGTCTCGGGTTGCTTTTGCTTGCTTTTCTCCTTTTAATCCTTTATATCCCTTTCAAAAATTAATTAAATTTCTTTTGACTAGCAAAAAAGAGAAAAATGGTAATAGATACTTGTTACTGTTAATAGATTGTTTTTAATTCGTATCATCCAAAACACTTTTGGACGGTCGAGATTGCGTGGAGCCGTGAGCCATGAATAAGTTTCTCTCCCAGGGAAATAATTTTTTTAATCACATTCCTGAATTCTAGTTGGTGATTGTGATAAACGTGAAGAGGAAAAAGTCTACTCTATTTACGTACTAAATTCAACTACCAATAATAAAATTAGGAACCTAAACGAAAGTACGAAACAACCACTGAAAAGTCTTCTCCATAATCATAAATTCGACAACCACAGCTTAGTGCAGTTGGTAAGTCATTGTCTCCCCTTTGTGGAAGGTCTTGGGTTCAAACTCCACATGGGGCAGGCCCTTTAGGAGGCCGGGGCTATGGAAAGCTTCTGATCTCCTCGTGAAAAAATAATAATAATAATCATACTAAATTCAACTACTGGATAATGAAATTAACTACTGGATAATGAAATTAGGAAACTAACGAAACAACTGCTGGATGCGAAATTCTGCCAATAGATATTAAAGAAAAATAGTACCAAAAAACTTATTGTAGATATTTCAATCAATTTATGTACACAATTACAGAACTATGGCTACATATGTAATATTAGATGACGAGATAGAGATATACGTACACATATACAAGCATCATACCCGTGCAAAAAATTCCTATTATGCTTAAGGTTATTTACCCGTCATTCATGTATGATTTACCCATCATTCAGATGAGTAAAGTCTTGTTATGTATTATTTTTACCTGTCATTCATTTATGATTTACCATTAAGACTCCGTTTGTTTTGATGTAAAACATTTTACGAAGTAAAATATTTTTATGTAAAATGTTTTGGGAGAAAATAATTTTTCTCAAATTCATTTTCCGGTGTTTGTTTAATTAAAGTACCGAACAAGAACAAAAAATATATTTACAGAATAATATAATAATAGACATAAAAACATAAAAACTTAAGTATGAATATGGACATATATGTGTAATAGTGTATATACATATATTTTTGTATGGAGAGAGAGAGAGAGAGAGAGAGAGAGAGAGAGAGAGATTTGATGTGTGATCTGTTAGATCCCACTCGTGTTAAAGGGTTTCTTTTGTAAAACAAGTCAAGTATTGGACCGCTGCTGAGGTGGATGGGGCAACTCACATACAAAGGTCGATGAAGATCATCGAAAATGATATTGGTACCGACGGGGTCGGTACCGAAATCGTAGGGACGGCCGCGCTAGGCCGTCTCCGGCCACCGGACGGCCGATCCGAACCATCCAAAAATTCTATAAAAAAAAAAAAACGAGGGGGCCAATGCGGGAATCAACGGCATCCAAGGTGTGTAGGGTGCTTGATCCGAGCACCCCTTTTTCGTGTATATTTGTATATACGTGCATATATACAAATATAAATGAAAAAGGGGTGCTCGGAACAAGCACCCTACACACCTCAGATGCCGTTGATTCCCGCCAAGCCCCCTCGTTTTTTTTTTATAGAATTTTTGGACGGCTCAGATCGGCCGTCCGGTGGCCGAAGACGGCCCAGCGCGGCCGTCCCTACGATTTCGGTACCGACCCCGTCGGTACCTGTAGCAACACTCGAAGATCATCACCCAAAAACGACTTACGGGGCCTTCGACGGTAAAACAAATTTGCCCGTGTAATGTAAAATATTTTTGGCACTTTTTGGGGAGCCAAACACCGGAAAATGAGTAAAACATTTTACAGGAAAACATTTTACTTTGTAACAAACGGAGCCTTAATGTAAAAGTTTTAATAAAAGAATGTTTGAGCATGCATAAAAGGAACTTTGAAATCTTTCTCTCACCTTTTATATTTATTGTATTTTGCAAATTGTGGAGAAAAGAAGAGAGAAGAAACCTAAACGAAACAATGACTGAAAAGTCTACTCTATAAACATACTAAATTCAAGTACTACTGGATAATGATAGGAACCTAACGAAACAACTACTGGATGAGAATTGATGTAAATTCTGACAAATACATATTTAAAAAAATAGTACGAAAAATCTTATCTCATTGTAGATTTAAAAAAATAGTACAAAAAATCTTATCTTATTGTAGATATTTCGATCAATATATATACACAATTATAGAACTATGGCCGTGTATATAATATTAGATGAGATGATAGAGATATACTACATATATACTCCTTCCGTCCCAAATTAATTAAGTGTCCACTACGGTTCTGCGTGTCATTTTCAATTACTTATATCTCTCAACATATATTATGTTCAATGTTTTTAAAATCATTGTTTTATAGAAATAATTGAGATCTATCAAACAAGATCCATATTGCATATTTTTAGCAACATACATTGAGAGATATAAACAATTGAAAATGTCACGTAAAATCGTAGTGGATACTTAAATTGGGATGGAGGGAATATATATATATACACACATACACACAAGCATCGTACCCGTGCTATGCACGTACGGAGGCAAGAGAAAAAACCCTATTATGCTTTAGGTTATTTATAGCTATGATTTACCATTAAATTTTAATGTTTTAATAAAAGTGTGTTTTAGCATAAAAAAAACTTTGGAATCTTTTTCTAACCTTTTATATTGAACCTATTGTATTTTGCAAAATGTAAGGAAAAAGAGAGAGAAGAAAATGAATTTTAGCAGGAGAAGGCCACATAGAAGAGCGAATTAAGGGGAGAACTCGATAACCCGGGATGCTGTAGTGCACCTGTTATGGTGTGGCCAATCAGGCAGTCTATCTCGATAATGGACGGTTCGGATTTTCATTCGAACAATGGACGGCTAAGATTTGTAGGAGCTCGGATTAAATTCGAGCCGTTCGTGCCGAGATGGATGGTCAAATCGGCCGCACTACACGGTGTAGTGCGACGGGTGCACTACAACAGCTCCCGATTCTGAAAGCTACATGTACTTGTACCTTTTCTATAACATCTTCACTTTATAGCTTGAGGTAGACAATACGTGGCTATTAAAATTGATAGAGAGAGACTGTGGACATTTTTGCTTTGATCAGATGAAGCCTTAGCTTTGGGTGTTCGTTTTTTTTTTTTTTGACAAAAGGTGAGAAGAATTTTATTCATCTGATAGGCAGAGCCTAAACATCAGAGAGATGTAAACCCCATGGGGGTAAAATGGATGTCCACAGACCGGACATGCCATTGGAAAGGGCTTTTTGAGCACAACAATGTGCAGCCCTGTTACAATCACGTTTAACAAAACCAAAACCACATGAACTAAATGAGTTCTTCAAGACTAAGCAATCATGAATAACTACTGCAATGTCGGAGGGAGGGTCTTGATCATCATCGCATTTCCTCACAATCGCCTCCGCGTCCGATTCAATAAGCACCTTAGGACATTTTAGAGCAATCCCCAAATTCAACCCATCCCGAATGGCCAAAGCCTCCGCAATTCTGGGCGAGTTGATCCCATCATGAAGGGCCAAAAAAATACCAATAACTCGACCATCGTCCCTTCGAGCCACTGCCCCTGTGCCAATAGTACTTGAGCTCCTACAAACCGCCGCATCGACGTTTATCTTCAGCACATTCCTCTCAGGTCGCTGCCATACCGAGGTTCCCAGGGGAGAGGGACTCGAGGGGGGATGAGGAACCCTAATATTTGCGTCCTTGAATTCATAAAAATCCCCTTGCGCTTTCCTACTAACAGCATCCGTTGCCCAAATTTTTCCATTGAAAATAAAGTCGTTCCTTGCCCGCCAAATCCACCAACAGTAAAGTAAGGCCATACCTAAGAAAGGAGAAGGCAGACAACACTGTGTGATACGATCGTAGATGCATTCCCACCAATCAACCATGTGCCTGCACTCGATTAGCTCCTCAGGTCTTAGCCGAAATGGGGAGTGAATCCATACTTTGATTGCAGCCTCACACTGAAAAAGAACATGCGCAATTGATTCTTCCACTATACCACAACGAGGACAAACTGGGTCAAGTCTGATTTTGCGTGCCACCAGTGCAGAATTTGTTGCCACCGCGTTATTAAAACACTTCCAAATAAACATCTTCACCTTCGGATGGAGTGATAGTCCCCATAGCTTCTTCCATATTGTAGGTAATACGTTCGACGAGCTTGTTTGCTCCGCTTGAAGGTTGCAACGTGAAGTTAAGCCTTCCTTTGCTAAACGGTAAGCTGTCTTGACTGAGAAAGTTCCATTCCGGGATGGGTGCCAAATTTTTCGGTCTCGTTGGCTGGTATAACTGATGGGGATGGAAAGAATCACATCTGCATCCTCATGATTGAAGGTCTCACGGATCAGAGAAACCTTCCAAGACTTCGTATCGGGATCAATAAGATCTGCAACTTTTTCAATGCCCTCTCTTCTTGGTGTGGTTCTATCAATTCTGAAATCTGAATTCTTGGATAACCAAGGGTCCTCCCAAACATGTATATCTCTCCCAGAACGTACTTGCCATCTCCATCCCTTGTCAATCAGTTCCCGGGCCCAGACTATGCTTTTCCAAGCCCATGAAGCAGTACTACTAGCATTGGCATGCCGGAATGATGTATGGGGGAAATACCTTCCTTTAAAGATCTGTCTAAATAGAGAGGATGCACCAGAAATTAGTTTCCAGCCTTGTTTAGCTAACAAAGCTTGATTGAAAGTCTCCAAATCACGTAGCCCCAAGCCGCCATCACCTTTGCACCTACTCAGTTTTTCCCACTTGATCCAGTGAATTTTTCGTTCTCCCTCCTTAGAACCCCACCAGAATCTCGCTATTTCGGATGAAATTTGCTGCAAGAGAGTTTTAGGCAGCCGAAAGCATGACATAGCATAATTAGGGTGCGTCAAAAGAACTGATTTCAACAAAACCTCACGCCCCGCCTGATTAACCTTGGACTCCTTGTAGCTCCGCAGTCGCTTTGTTGTTCTATCTTTGATGTATTGAAAGAGGTCACGCTTGGAGTTCCCAAGGAACACTGGAAGCCCCAAGTATTTTGCACCGTACGCCTCCATCGATATGCCCACCTTTGCTGATAAAAGATTCCGAGACTGGACAGGAGTGTTAGGGCTGAAAAAAACAGAAGATTTTTCTTTGTTTACTTTTTGACCGGAGGCAGCTTCATAGGAACCAAGGATCTGAGACAGAGCCTCGCAATCCTGATCTGTGGCACGACAAAATACAATAGAATCATCCGCAAATAATAAATGAGAGATAATAGGACAATGGCTGTTAATCCGAAATCCATGCATAAGTCTTTTGCTCAAAAAGTCGTGAAACAAGGCTGTGAAGCCTTCTCCGCACATGAGGAATAAATACGGAGAGAGAGGGCACCCTTGGCGGATCCCTCGGCTTGGATAGAAAGTATCCCCTGCTTCCCCATTAACTGTGATGGAAAAAGAGACTGTCTTCACACACTCCATAACCCATCCAATCCATTTTTGATGGAAACCTAACTGTGTCATTACCATCTCCAAATAGCTCCACTCTATCCGATCGTATGCTTTTGCCATATCCAATTTGAATGCAGCCACCCCTTGAGTACCAGAACGTTTGTGCTTAATGTAGTGTGTGAGCTCGTGAGCAATAAGAACATTATCCGTTATCTGACGACCCCCTACAAAAGCACTTTGGTTTTCGGAAACAATAGAAGGGAGGAAAGGCTTGAGCCGATTGGCCAAAACCTTCGCAATGATTTTGTAACTTATGGTGCAGAGACTAATGGGGCGAAATTGGCTGACCTTTGTGGGGGTCTGAACCTTTGGAATGAGAACAATCTGAGTGCGGTTCACGCTTCTAAGCATTCTGCCATCGTGAAAGAAACTACGTACTGCTCGGCAGACATCAACACCAACTATCTCCCAATACCGCTGGAAAAAACCTGCTGTCATACCATCATAGCCAGGTGCTCTGTTTGGGTGCATCTCAAACAGAGCAGCTTTGATTTCCCCTGATGTAAACGGCTTCAGCAGGCTATTATTCATTGCAAGAGTAACTCGGGTTGGAATAAGATTAGTAACCTGCTGAAGGTTTTGAACTCCTTCACTGACATACAACTGCTTAAAGAAACTTTGGAACTCATCCGCAATACCTTGTTGATCCGAAATCCAAACCCCATACGCATTCTCGATCCCCGAAATGTGATTACGCCTCCGTCGTTCAACTGTACTTGCATGAAAATAAGAAGTGTTGCGATCCCCAGATTGTAGCCATTTTTGGTGGGATTTTTGTTGCCAATACAGTTCCTCCTTCTCCCATTCATTTGCCACTTGGTTCTCTAGATTCATGAGTCTATCATAATGAATCTCACGCCCCTCAGATTCAAGCACCTTTATCTCCTCGCACGCTTGGTCAATCTTCTTTCTGGAGTTGAGGTTTTGTTTAACCCGCCATGATTTCAAAGCCAGCCTACAGCTTCTAATTTTTTGATTCAAGCAGAATAGGCGAGATCCTATAACTCCTTGCTCCCATTGGTTCTTTACAATCGTTTGGACCTCCTCATACTCACACCACCTTACATCGAACCGGAATGGTGTCACCCGTCTCCTTGCTTCCGTCGTTATCTTCAAAAGTAAGGCTTTATGATCAGACCCTATACAATCAAGATGCTCCACCGAGGCTTGGTTATAATGAGTAATCCATTGAGAAGAGACCAAGGCCCTGTCCAATCTAGACTCAATAAAATCTTCGCCCCTCCGGTTATTCCTCCATGTGAACGGGTACCCTCTGAATCCCAAATCAGCCAAGCCACACTCCTCAATAAAAGATTGAAACCGCGCGAAACTCCAATGATCCCGCAATACGCCACCACGCTTTTCCCCGGAATCCAAAATATCATTGAAATCCCCACAGATTACCACTTCTGAATGTAGGTTCCGGACATACTCAGATAAAGAAATAAATTGCTGGTATCGAATACTATCCACAGGACTCAAATAAACATTAATCAAGTGCCATGAAAAAGAAGAGTTCACACACTTGACTTGCATATCAATGAAAAAACTACCATATTTAAAAACTTCAAATACAACGGAATCGTTCCAGAATATCCCCAATCCCCCCGAAAGGCCAATCGGATCAACCCAAAAACCATTCTGCATACGAATACTTCTACGAACAGACTCTAATTTTTTTGGTTTATTTTTAGTTTCAGAAAGAAAAACAATATCAGGAGAGTGGAGTTGTACCATCGACCTAAGTTGCTGGCATGTCCGAGGCCTCCCTAAACCCCGACAATTCCACGATAAGAGCTTCATTTACCCCTTTGGGGCCAATCTCGGCTGGCGTCCTCCACCGTTTCAGTAGAAATTGGGTCGTCCATGATACTATCCACATCAGCCAAAACACCTCCTGTAACCCGAGGTCTTTTCGCAGGCGAACACACCTCAATACCATCAAGATCAGAGCTTCTAGTCTCACCCATGCTACTCGGCCGTTTCTCCCCCACCCGGGGAGCTGATGTTGTGCTGGATAGAACATTGGTTGACGAGGCCGAACCACTTCCTGGAATAGTTACCCCTTTGCTCCTGTCCGTTTTGGATTTACTGCCGAAAGGCCTACCGCGTTTCTTCTGGGTGGGAGTGGAGTCCTTACTGCGAGATGAAGCAGGACGAGAGTCTGTTTCGGCTGAGAGTTCTCCTCCCGGCGCGGCGGAGAAGGCAAAGTTCTGGGTTTGGTTGGCAGGGGTTGGAGGATTTGGAAACCCCGGAGGTAATGGGACTGTAAGGTTAGAGGTTGGAATAACTGTTGAGGAAAAGGGGTGGGTAATATTGTGGGCTGAAAATTTGGTGTTTGGGCTGTCAGAGTGGGTTGGGTTTTTTAGTAAGGGTACGGTTATTGGGTTTTTTAGTAAAGGTGCGGTAATTGGGTTGGGTGCGGTTATTGGGGAAATAGGGAGGACTGTTTGGGCTAAACTGGGGATAATTTGGGCTGGCTTTTTTGTGCAACTATCAATCAGAAGTCCAATGCCCTTTTTGAGGGCCCACTACTCTTGTCTCCAAGGATGGAATTAAGAGATTTGGGTGTTAAAATCCCAGCCGACGCGGAGTTAGGAAGGGAAAGCAAAATCTTCTGCGGATTATTAGGTAACAACATTCCATCCTCACCCGTATCATCTATTTGCTCCTGTGAATAAATCGAATTCAAATCTCCCGCCCCCAATCTTTTCACCATATCCGGATTACGATAAGGGCCTAATCCACGATTTCCTCCGTGATTGTCGGGCTTACTATTACCAGATTTCCCCGGCGACCATCGGTTGCCCCCGGGACCAAACTTCTTCCAACCAGCAGATTTGCCCGGAGACGCTCGAAGCCAATTTCCATACTGTGAATCGACAACAAAAATTCCGTTCTCCATGTCCTTAGACTGTTTGATACAACTTTTCTGCTCATGTCCAATAAAACCACAATAACAGCAAAACATGGGAAGTTTTTCATAACGAAATTCCACCCAAAAAGGTTGCCCATCATCGAGTTTCAATTTCATTCCCCTACGGATAGGAATAGTAATATCAATACTAACCAGGATTCGCATCAAGCGGCCCTCTCGGTGCCCGGAAATGGGCATATCAATCTCCAAAAACTCACCGATGCTTTTGCCAATTTTGGTACCAACCTCAACAGAATAAAACTGAAGTGGAAGTCCCCAAACTTGAATCCAAATGGGTGAGTGTTTAAACACCAACTGTTGCACCTTCATATCGGCATGCCACTTAGTGAGGATTAGGAAGCTGTTGTTAAAAAACCAAGGTTTTCCGGCTATCACACGAGCAATATCTTCTTCCAATCCGAAAACGAACTGGAATAAGTTATCCCCAATCTCCACAACTTTAAAACCGGTCGGGTTACCCCAAAGAGGGCCCATGGTGTTTTTGATACCATGCAGATTTGCCAACTTTGAGGAAACCACCTTACCAATCAAACTACGCTGACATTCGGCCTCACTGAGTTTGATATCCTCCTCCACAATCGTGACTTCTTTGGACTCTGCATTCGTGAGTGTAAAGGTTTTGAAACGAAGAGACAGATCGTCCCCCGGCGAACTGATATCATCGCCCATAGTAATAGGGTCGAAGAGGAGAGGCTGAGATCTGTGTATGGCTAAAAAGAAGAAGAGGGTGGAGAATAGAGGGAGACAGTGGGGGCGAAGAGAGGGAAAGATAGGAAGAAAGAGGGGGTAAGGGAGATGAAAAAAAACTCCGTCGCCAAGGCTAGCCGGAGACAAACTTGCAGAGCAAGACGAAACCTCTCATAGAGAGGACTAATAATAAGTGATATAAGAGATATAAGAGGTGGATGGGGGTGTTCGTTTTAAGATGCCAAAATAAAGGTGTTTCATTTTTGCTTTGATCAGATTATTCCTCCATATTTGTCGTGGATAAAGAATAGTTAATGATTAGAAGAGATTATTTGGTGGTAAAACATTATTCCAACCACTCACAAAATGCCACATGTTAATTGTCTAATACTAACTAACAAAAAATAATTGGTCCAACGTCTTTAATCAATCCTATATGAATTGAGCACCACTGGGTAATGTGCCTTCCACACTGAATAATGTGTCCTAATGTTCAACCCAGGATCGTGCGTGTGGGGAACTGTGAAGAATAAGCACAAGTACCACCACTCTGTAGACAAGGAATTAAGTAGGTTCAAGTGTTCAACCATTGACATAGCCCGGAAACACTTTCCAGTTGTTTGAATTCCGGATGCTGAACGACATTATGCTCAAAATGATTAAGCTCTATTCTTGAAAATGTAGTTTGAACTTCCCAATTTCTGAAAAATACTCCCTCCGTCCGGATTTAATTGTCCCTAGTTCTATTCTAACCAGCTAAAAAACGGACTATATCTTTGAATCCGTAATGAATTTCATATCGAATATGATCTTGTTTGATAAATCTCGATTAGTTCTATTAAACAATATTTTCGAAATCACGTAAAACATTATAAATTGGAAGATATAATCGATTGAAAAATGACACGAACTCCAAAAAAGAACTATTAAATCTGGACGGAAGGAGTACTTTCTAATTGGTCATGTGAACTTGAAGTATTCATATTAAAATTTTAAAAAAAAAGAAACCCGAAACTATGCGGGTGTCTTGGCCCCCATAGCCCTCAAGTGGTTCCGTCATTGAGAGAAAGGGCTTAAGCGGGTAGCTAACGTGTGACGCTGAATAAAACTGGAGTTTTGGACAGTTACACTATGACAAAACGAGGCAGGCCTCTTATTGTCCATAACCAAACGTTACCTCAAAAAGAGGCTTTCGGCCCAATAATCTTTGTTTGTTTTGCCACGGGAGATGATTATTGTAGACTTTTTACACATTTTTCCCTGTTTTGTTACAAGTAGACCTCTATAACAGACCAAGCCTGTATAGTCTCTGGGCTTTGGACCGAACCTGAATAGACTGGTTTGCTTCTTTTCTTTTTCCTGAACAAATGAAAGTCCTAGTATGGTAGCCCTTTACCTCCCCGGCCGCCAAGGAAAATATTGTCCCATCACATCGCACCACTATATGTAAAAGAGCCCGCCACACCTATGTTGGGACCGAAGCTAGGGATTCACCACTGGTTTGCCTTTGTCGTAGCATATTTTGAGCATAGCACATCCGGCACATGGGCCTACAAGGCGTACTCAACGTATAAGACTTCTCGGCAATCTCCATCTCGACTGCACCATTGTGTTCAAAGTGTTATGGGTCTATTTAAGACTCTACTCGAATTCTCGGAGTTGATTTACTTCTGAGCCCGATGGAGTAGAATATCTATGCAAAAACTTAGCTTGATCGGCATCAAAATAGGGCTTGGTCTAAACCTATTTGTATTTAAAAAAGAATAAAGGTGACAATTGCAAACCAATTACTGTACTTTTTTTTTAAACACAAATGTGTGTAGCTCAGGGTTCTGCAAACCCAAACGAAATAATTGTAACGTGAATGTTATAATTCATTGAACCCACAAGTCGGAAAATTTTTCAGTGCCGAGCGGGTACCACGTGGTGCCCGCTCGCACATCCAAGCCGTCCATTGCGTGTTTGAACGGCTCAGATTTGGAGAGAGAAAAAAAGGAAAGAGAAAGTATTGGGATGAGAGGAGAAAGAGGATTTCAATCCGAACCGTCCAAAAGTGTATCGGACGGTTCAGATGCGCCGAGCGGATATCACGTTGGCAATACCCGCTCGGCACTGAAAAACTCCTCCCACAAGTCGAACGGCTCGGCATTTGAGATGGACCCCGAATGGGTCCAAAATATCTAGACCATACGGTGTAGTCCAAATAAGATTTCGACAAAACTAAATCTTACTCTATTTTGGAGCGCCTACGTTGTACGCATTTAAACCTAATCATAATTCATCAGTAAGTCTGTTTACACATATATTTCCTATATAGATCACTCACAGATTCGTGTGTGGGGCCCACTCCGAGTCTCATACAAATAATTCGAGCCATTCTTTAAATGTAAAACATTTTTTCAAGGGCCTCCGCGAAAAATCAGCTCAGTCTAATACTTATAGGTGTTCGATTTAATCATCTAACTTTTCATTATCTTTAAATCAGAATGAAAAGTTAGATGATTAAATCGAGTACCTCTAAGTATCGGATTGAATTGATTTTTTGCAGGGGCCCTTGAAAAAATGTTTTATATTTAATGAACGATTCGGATCGTTTGTGTAAGACCCAAAGTGGGCCCCACAACAAATCTTTGCACAAAATTTGTGCTTTTTTGCTGTGTGTGTAGCATTACCGATAATTCATAAAGATTCTTTCTTAGCTATGTAATTTATCTCTGCTTTCTCACTCAGTTTCACTTTGATTTCACTCCTCCAATAAAGTCCAACCAACCATATGATGCTGTTCCATGACATTAAAAAAAGAAATCCTTTTTTCGTTTGATTACAATATTATCGCACCAATATGTCTTGTGTCCATAATAGCAAAAATATACTTTATCTTGGTACAGTGGGGCCAAAGAATTTCGCAGGAATACAAAAGAATCCTCAATATGGTCCTTTCCCAAGTTCAAAAGTTTGGGAAAATGACGGCCTAGAATGTGTTTTGATAATTAATACCCGTCAAGAACATGCTGAGAACATTTGTTAATACTGAAAATGTACTTGACAGGTATCAAAGTGAAACTTATTATGTGCCAACAAAGCAAATGAACAATAAGCCAATGAGACACACACCATACACAACCCGACACAAGCTCGAAACTTATTATGTGCTATCAAATCCTTTGCGGCCTGTGCAAGTGGGAGGAGATATTAGTCCCTCAAGATTAGTCGAGATGCGCGCAAGCTGACCTGACACTTGAGTTATGTAAAAACATTAAGCCAATTAGAGGTACCCATTTCTTTTATGTGTTCATTTACAAATCGATCATCTTTTAAGCATGTAACTATTTATTAATTTAACAACGGCCGTCTTTGAATTGGTGCAACAAATACAGATAAAACGTGCCATTGCATCAACGTCAACTTCCCAAGTAGCATAGAATAATTCTCAAGGGAGAAGCAAGTTTTACATTCAAATTATATTCTAGCGAGTTGAGAAGTACTGTAGAAGACTGAGCTGATTTATACAACCAATAGATTTGATCAAAGATACTCGAGGGCTGAAGCAGCTAGTGCCGGCTCTGATATTTGGGGGCCTAGGATGAAGTTAAAAAACTAGGTACCTTAATATATTTCAGTTACATAATGATAAAAAGATAAATTGGTCACTCAATAACATCTTAGACAAAAAGTATTAATAGTGTTTTGTCAAAAAGGGTTTTACATGAAGATTAGACTTCTATTAATTTGTGTTCTTATTTAAGTATATACAACTTGAGAGAGTGTATTGGATTTTTGTCTCATTAGGGGAATATAAATACTATTGAGACAAAAATACTACAGTGCCAAAGAGTAGATTTTTTTTTTAATTTGGAATTTTTAAAAAAAAAATCTATAAGATAGGTGTAATATTGCAATACTTACATGTGCTCCCAGAAAATTTCTTAAAAAAGTATATACCAATTGATTCATGCCACTTGTCACACTCAGAGCCCTCCTCACGAAAAGTGTCTCTGCAATAATATACTCCGTATTAGATACTGATCCATGTACTCGCAAGCAATCAAATCTGCATCACATTCATTATAATAAAAAAATGTATCCTTCTTTGAATTGTCAGGTGAGAGAAATCGTATGGCAATTTAGATGAAGGTTTGTTAACGCGTGAAAAAAAATCTTGAATCTATCTTGACCCATTGTGTTATGAGTTGATCGCGTGTTCCTTGCACTCTACACTTATTATGTAACCTTTTTTTTACTCACTCCATCCCCTTTTTAAAGTTGCAGTATTTCATTTTTGGTTATCTCTTAATAAGTATACATTTTGTAAAGTTAGTGGGTAAAAGTTGATATACTCCAATTTTTCCATTTTGCCCCTTAAAGTAGATT
Source organism: Rhododendron henanense subsp. lingbaoense (assembly GCA_020567845.1). Taxonomy (NCBI): domain Eukaryota; kingdom Viridiplantae; phylum Streptophyta; class Magnoliopsida; order Ericales; family Ericaceae; genus Rhododendron; species Rhododendron henanense. The sequence continues at coordinate 42,742,882 of CM036318.1, forward strand.
TCATTTTGAAAAGTTAGTAAGTAAAAGTGTAATGATAATGTCTCCATAGAGGGTAAGTAGGAAAAGTGGAGGTAAAAGTTGATGTGAAAGATGTAATAATGATGTTTTCTTAATAAGTTGGAGTTACGAAGCGGAACACTTAAAAAGGAACGGAAGGAGTATTACTACAGTATTATTTTTTATTTTAATCTATTTGACTTTTTAGACTTTTGTTTTAGACAATTTGAATTAGTCTTTGGGATGGCTTATTATCCTTTTTGGTCCCCAAAGTATCACAAAAATCTCATTTTGGTACCCAATAAACACATTGAAGAAATTGAGTCTCCAACGTTATCAAATGTGTACCAATTAATGTAGTCCCCCACCCCTCACGCCATTACCCCAAACGTCAAAACTAGGGGCATGTTTGTCATTTCCCCTCCCCCAACCTCTTTATTCTCCATAGCACCTATTAGGGTTGGGAAAATCACTTGCTCCTCGTGGAGGGAGAGACGACAACTTTCCCCCTCATGTAGTCGTCAGCCTTCCCCAACCCCCCCCCCCACCCCCCTCTCTTTCGTCGCTTCTAGCTAAGTATCTTTCGGCGGAGGAAAGGAGCACAATCAGGGGTTGTTCGGCTAAATAAGCCAAGTGGCTTATTTTTTTTGTCCTTATTCAAATTTTTTTCACATATGTTAGTTTTTTGTCAATTTTTTTAAGGATTATTGCTTCTTCATGACAAGAAAAATCTAAAAAGTAAAAAATTATGATCGAAATCTAATTTTTTTGAATAAAGAAAAAAATAAACGAGTCGGGCGCTGTGCCGGCCCTAATCCCTCTAATGAGGTGTGCCGATCAGTGGGCCTACCAAAGGTCAATTATGTGTTCATGCTAGGGAGCCCACGAGGACTTAATGGCATAAATTCCAAAAAGTGAGGCCTGAGAGGCTGGCCGCCTTCTATAATATACTAGACACTGGACACACGGAATGTGTGTGCAAGTAAGTTTTCTTAAATATGCACGAATAACTGCCGGCTTATTCTTAGATCTTTCGAAACATTGTGTTACCTTTGCCGATAAAAAGGAAACATTTTTTTATATACCCTTGTGTGCCCAATAATCGATAATAGGCTCAATGTGAATTATTTCGGAAAATGTCAACTACAAAGGATATTATTTGGGAAAATGTCAAATTGAATCTGAAGGTATTCTATTATATATATATTAGATCAAGCCGATGGCCGGTTGGGGTCCGGACCAGTTTTTTTCCTTTTAAAACTCATTCATAAAGTTCAAAATACCTTCTAGAAGGAATTAAGTAAAATAATTGGTTACTAATTAATTCCCTCCTCGCCAATCTCAAAAATAAAAAAAAAACTCCCTCTTGAAAGAACAAGTCTCTATCTTGTGAACTCTCTGTCAGACTGTCACGTCCGGCCGGGTTCAAGGCGGCAACTAAAGGGGGATTGATTTCTCTTTATAGATTCGAATCCTAGACCTTTTTCTTGAAAATCAAGGAGTACATTGAGATGGGCTAACAGTCACATCAGGTCCGGCCAGGGGTAAGCCCCGCAAGCCGGCCGGCTCGGGCAACCCCCGGCAAGGGGCAACAAAAAAAAAAAAAATTTGTATGTATACAAAAAAAAATTAGAAAGCCAGCAAAAAATATATTTAGGGGCATCATCCAAAAAAATTTGTACAAATTGTTTTTAAAAAAGTAAATATGTATGGTTTCCACCCACTTGAAAAAATTATGATACTTAAGAAAATTAGGAGGGCAAAGAGAGGTTTTCCATACCTGGGGTAAATAACAGATAAAAAAAATTAGGAGGGCTATCAGATAAGAAGAAAAAAAGAAAAGGGACGCTATAGCCAAAACGAGAAGGGACGGGATTGTGCGAAACCCTTACTTTGATTTGCCCCTAAATTTACCTGGTGTAAACCCTTACTCTGATTCTGTGAAGAAGTTAAGAACAATGCCGAACGCCAACGTCGGATTGTGCGAAGCTGTTTTCTTTGTTTAGATCAAGACTCAAGAGCAGATTCAAGCCCAAGGTTCTCTCTCTACTCTCTAGTCTTTTAAGACCAGACTTTTTGTTTCTTTTTCTCGGTCAGTGAACTTCTCATTTTTCTTGCATCACTTATTAAGGACCGGTTTGAGCAATTTGAACTTTATGAAGCAATCGTTGGATTTTTGTTTAACGTGAAATTCAAGAGTGTTGCTGAAGAGCAATTGATGGAGCATTGCACTAAACTATAAAGTTTCTTGGAGTACAATCAACATGTTGATATTTACGGGAAGGAGTTATTCCAAGAACTTAGACATTTGAAAATAATATTGTCGAGAGAAGTAACAAAATCAATCGACATCCTTGATTTTATAATGTCTTATTGGAAAGATGGCGGTTTCTAAATGGTTTGGGTTGCTTATCGGATTTTGTTAACTATTCCGATCATAGTTGCTTCGGCTGAGAGGAGTTTTTCGAAGTTGAAGTTGATAAAAACTTTTCTTCAGATTATCATATCACATGAGAGATTAAGTGGATTGGCTATGATATCAATTGAAAATAAGTACTTGGATAAGTTAAAGTATGATGATCTAATAAGAATTTGCTTCAAAAAATGCAAGAAGTTATTTTCTTTGAATATGATCGTGTTAATCATAAAGCACTATACCCGGGTGATGTAATTCAAGTTAAATGGACAATATAATCTTGTTTTTGTTCTTCTTTTTTTTTTGTGTCTTTTTTTTTTTTTTTTAATACTTAACACTAGTGGGCAACCAAGCGGAAGGTCGGGCTTGGGCAACCCAAATGTCGGGGCCAGCACTGAGTCACATCTCAGAAAGAGATTTGAAGGATACAAAGAAAGTATGTGTACAAGATGACCATATCGGAGGGGTCTCTCGGATCTGAGGTTTTCCGAAGGTGGCTTGGGGTTTTGGGGGTTTCGGTAGCAGCAAGGGAGATAGGTCTAGGGGTGTTGCGGTGGGCTGATGTACCATTGGAGGTGTTGGTGAGGATTTGGGTTGGGATCGATGGAGGTAACAGGGCGCAGATGGTGGAGTTTGGGTGGCTCACGGCTGCAACGATCGCGCTTCTTTCCGTCCTCAGATCTGGTTCGGTCCGCCCTGGCCATGGTTTGTTTAGGTGGATTGGAGCGTGTGGTGGTGGGCGGTGGTTGGGGCTCCTTTGGGCGGCTATGATTTCATGGGTGATCTGAGGTGGGCATGGGTGGCGTGCGGCGATGGTCGGAGAGGCTGTTGGCAGGCGGTTAGGGTTGGTTTTGGGCTTTAGGTGTTGGGCTTTGCCCATTTTGGTGTTGGTGTTCGGTTTGGGTTCAGGTTTTGGGCCGGTTTGTTTGGGCCCGGTGGCCCACCAGGGTCCTGCTAGGTTTAGATCTCGCCAGACGAAGGTGCTAATGCATTTCTACTCCTACTGGTCAATGGTTGGGTTTAGGGTTAGGTTTGTGCTAAATTGTATTGATCAGGGCTTTTAGGCCTTTTAGGCGTGGGCTTGTCCCAATGGGTGTTTTTCTGGTTTAGGCTCAGCCTGTTGGGCCTACTTCAGTTCCTCCGTGTGGTTTGGAGAAGAGGGTCTTGGATGGTCAAGCCGGTATATCCAAGCTCCTATTATCTCTGTAAACTTCGTGTTTATGAGTTAATGAAATTATTATTTTGCTGATAAAAAAAAAAAGATGACCATATCAGTACTAGTACTTCAACAAAAGAGGACAATAGGAGGATTCCGCCCCGTTCCAGAAATCTGAATAAGTACTTATTTTTTAAGAAGGCAATTTCAAGTTTCAAAATCATGTGTTTATGCAAATAATTTCTCTATCAATATGGATCTTGTTTGACACATCTCATTGAGATCTTTTAAAAGGTGAAAAAAAAAAGAACAATTATTTTTAGTTTGAAAATGTGAAATATATAAGCTGCTTATTTTTTAAGAAGATTTCTGAAACGGGAAGCTGCCTACAAATCATAGTTCCTCCTCCACGTAAAGGGATATAGAATTCAATTCCTCATGAACCACCTTAGTCTTAGGATGACATTAAGTTGCCAAGTTTTGCCTTGTGTATTTTTTTTTTGATAAGTGTAAAAAAAAAAAAAAAAAAATAGGGTAAGTGCTTATGTATTTGGATGCTTATGTTTGTGTGGCAAGTGCTTAAAGTTTTTCAGATTGGGTTATACCTTTGTTTGCTTTCTTGTCTACCTAATAATAGGTGTCTGTCCTCTTGTTTGCAAGAGAAATGTTTTGTTCCACCTTAGCTACAGTGTTTGATCATTCTTGTTGTGTGTATGTGTGTGTATATATATATATATATATATATATATATATATATATATATATATATCCATTTTTTGGTTAATAAAATTCAATTACCCCAAAAAAAAATTTGTTCCAACATTATTCGACCAGAAGTCTACATCGAAAATCTAATCCAAAATCTAGTTGTATCCAAGGGCAGAATCAAAAATCTAAACTGCCTTGGTCTAATCCAGAAATCTAGTTGTGAAAAACTGACACTATTGAAGTTGTACTCTACTTATAATAATATTCGATGCGGCAGTACTATGGAAATATATATAGGGACTAGGTTCCTTCTTCGTGCACAGCACGAATGTTTTGTCCGTTGAAGAGAGCGTGTTAGAAAACGGTAGATTCACATACATACCACATAGAGCGTAAGTCTTTGAACTTATTTCACCAATTCCAACAGTTGTGGTGAAATCTTTTCCTAGAATTTGGTTTTATTCCTGTTCGATTAAAGGAAAGGGAACTTGACAACAAATTTTGTTGCTTTGGGTTAATTTTCGTTACACTTGCAGTAAGAATTTGATACGCTTTCGTCTCTTAACTACATGGGCAATTAGTTTTTGGTTAAACGGTTTCAAAAAATGGATGAACAAAAACTACGATTATTCCGATAAATTAATATCTCCTTATTTACATTTTAAATCCAAATTGTTACGTATTTAATTATTAAATAATTACTACATAAACTATGATTATTGCGATAAATTTATTAATCGCACAATTTTTCTACACATGAATTTCAATACCACAATCTACCATAACTTCTCATCTATGCAACAATTAAACCATCCAATTTAATCTGCCAAAAACTTTTCCATACAAATAGGACTAAAAGTTAATGGAAACAGAACTAAACATTAATTAATAAATAAAATTTAGGTCACCATCTACATCAAAAATTAAGTTTCGGTACTATTTCCATTAAAATGCAGATTAAGGTTTTGGGTTTTCGAAAAACTACCTCAAACGCGATTCTAAGCTCGGGTAAATGTTGCACGGTGTTCGTAGATCGCTGTGGTGGTTCCGAAATCTTGAGGCGGCATCCAGCGGTACCCGCGGCAGCGGCATGGGTGTGAAACCCACTGTTGGTGGCGGTTCAACGGAGAGCCGAAGGACAGAAGAGATGGTGGTGAGGCCAAGAGGAGGAGGTGACGGGTGGTGGAGCTCGGTGGTATGGGGAGAGTAAGGTGGTGGTGCCACGGAGGAGAGGGGAGGTGGGTGTTTTGGGTGGTCTTGGGCTGGAGGTGACGGTGGAGGCGGGGAGGGGCATTATTGGAAATGGCATCCCTGGGCAATTGGTAAAATGAACGAAATTAAAGGGCAAAATTGTCCCAAATTAAAAATGGCAGGCCAAAATCTAGGCAAACTGTGGCGCATTATAAAACCTAGGCAAACTGTAAATTGTCCAAAATCAAGGGGCAAAATTTGTAATTGAGAATTTGGCAAGGCTGGGCAATGTATAAAATGGGCCAAATCAAAGGGTAAATTGGTCCCAAATTGGAAAATGGTAGGCCAAAAAGTCCTTCTTATTATATAACCGTTGGAAAAATAATAATAATTAAAAAACCTTTGGAATATAATAGTAATAAAATAATAATAATAAAGTAAAATAATAATATAAAACCTTTGGATCTTGTAAATTTTTCAAAATCGAGGGGCAAAATTGTAAAGGAGAATTTGGCATGGCATGGACAATTGGTAAAATGGGTGAAATTAAAGGATAAATTGGTTCGAAATTAGAAAATGGTTGGCCGAAAACTCCTTCTTATTATATAACCTTTGAAAAAGGCGGATGCTCCACAGCTCCACTGGTAACTAAAAGCTTCAAAGAAAGAGACCTCTCATTATTGTAATCTATTTAAGACACCAAATTATACATAATAACTTTAGGAAACTACCAAAACAGAAATGGACACAGAATTTCAACGATGGGTACACAAATATTAAACTTTTTCGTTGACACATGAAAGCTGACCCAAATTGAGAATATATTATATGATACTAAAAGTATTGTCCTATATATTTTCAATCGATCGACCCAATTAGAGAAAAATAGTCATACATACACGGAGACGCATAAAATCCCATGCATTAGTATCTACTTTTTCTTTTTTCATTTTTCCGCCAAAACGATAACAGATGATATTATAGATTCAAGAAACAGTACATCAAGAAACCAAACAGGAGGGGACTCAGCCTAAAGACTATACCCAACTCCAACTAAATCCATCGCTTCAAACAGTTGGAGCACTGAAAAAAACAACCAAAAACACCCACACATAGGTGATAGAAATCCCACATAGTAGACACTAAAGAAGGAACAAAAAAGAGAAAAACCGATAACGGAACCAGATGAAGTGTGCCATAACGGAGCAGACTTCATCCACCAACCTAGATCTCCCACTCCAGCATTCGTATCTACTTTGAAATGCAAAATTTTAAACATAAAGCTACATTTATTTTTTGGTAAACTACATAAAGCTACATTACATATAAGAGCATCCGCAATGTAATAATTAAAAGTGAATAATCAAAACTTGTCATGTCAGCTTTTATTATTCATTTAGAAGGTTGCTAAAGTTAGCAATGTAAAGTCCTATATTATTACTTTTGATTATTCAAATGCCCAAATTTGATTATTGGTTAAGAGGTTGCTAACTTTGATTATTACAATGTGAGCACTTTTGTAAGCACACATTGCTAATTTTAACAATATTTTGATTTTGATTATTACATTGTGGATGCTCTAATACTAGAGGTATTGTCCTATAAATTTTCAATTGATCGACACAATTAGAGAAAAGGAATTTATAAAGATTCATCCTTAGACTCCATCCCACGTAAGTATCCATCCTGGTCATTTTGAACAGTTATGTTTAATTTCATCCCCGCTTTTAAATAATTTCATGATCGCCATTTATTATATACATACATTGACTATTATATACATACAATCCGCTTTAGGTAAGGGCGCCCGCATATATACAATCTGCGGACGTCAAGTGCCAGTCGTTGACATATTTCGAACAGTTTCGAACAGTTTTTTATTTATAACATATCTAAATATAGGCAGGGATTTTCGGGACTAAAAACTAATCTTGAATTTCCTATAGCGTGATTTCAGAATAAGAATCCCTAACAAATTCCTATTATATCGGCAAATCCATTTAATAATCCCTAACAAATTCCTATTATATCAGCAAAACCATTTAAGCCCGTCGTCGTCGCCGGTTCACCGCAAACCCTTGCCGACACGCCACCACCACTCGCCGGAATATTATGATTTTTCAGGTATTTGATGTTCTAAAACTGAAAACAGCAAAACCCACACTCTCACTCCTCCTCTTTTCAGATTAAGATTCAAGATCACTGCCACCGCCGCCCGACATATCCCCCCCACCGTCGCTGGTTCACTGCAAACCCACACTCTCTCTTCTCCTCTTTTCGGATCAAGATTCAAGATCACTGCTACCGCCGCCAGATGGCCAGACGTATTTGCCCCACCGTTGCTGGTTCACCACAAACCCTCACCGCCACCACTTGTCGAATGTTATGGTTTTTCAAGTTTCGCTGAGAAATCATGATTTTGATTTATTTAGTTTTATTTGATTTCATGGTAAATCATTTGCTTCATTTGCCATGAAATATGTTTGTTCAAAATATGTCATGAATTTGGTTTTCAGTTTCATTTGCCATAATCTGAGAATGAGGATTTTGGTTTATTTAGTTTTATTCGATTTCATGGTAGATTATTTGCTTCATTTGCCATGAACTATGTTTGTTTCAAAATATGTCATGTTCGAAATATGTCATGAATTTGAAGCCAATTTCTGAAATCATGGTGTATGGTTGGTTTATTGTTCCGGAATATTTCATGTTAAACAAAATTTTCATTACTTTTTTATGGTGAATTTGTAGAATTAATCATTAAAAACATGGTCAGTTTGATAATTGCATATGTTCCGAAATATTTTTTAAGGTAATTTTGCAAAAAAATAATTCATGAAAAACATTATCGATCCATCATGTTTCAAAAGGTTTCATGATAATACATGGTATATATCCATAGATGGAGATGCATAAAATCCTTTGCATTCGTATGAATTTTGAAAGGCAAAATTTTAAACGTAATGCTACATTTTCTTTCTTTTTGGAATGGCCGAATGTTCGTTTGGGGATTTTGGATTCTCTCTTTGCGCATGGTTCTCAATAAATTTTCTCTCAATCATTACTCTCATTTCTCTTTCTATCTCTCTCCATTTATTATCCAAAATGTCCTTAGCAGCCGTCATTTTCCCAAATCCAAATACCAAAACAAACATGGTCGAATTTTCTAGAAAAATATTGTGCGGGCAAACTTACTACTTGTGTCGGAATGGGGCCAAACTTATTCGACCCATTGTCGGCCTTGTCAAAAAAGTCCATCAATTAGCAACGGAACTAAAATGAATGGGACAATTACTACTCGAGTACCACTTTTCCTTTACTTCTAGCGGATACATCATTGCCCATTGAGCCGACACAGATAAATAAATAAAAAACCACGAAAAACATTGAACCGATATTTTCACACAGAGGTATTTACAAGCTCATATGTACCTATAATTTTATTGTTTCACAAACTACGGTGTTATTCACAACCTTATTATTTTTTGTTTGGGGCGAAAATGTTTCATCAACATTTTCAAAACAAGTTCCTTAAAACCCTGTGGACAGTAAAAATAAAAAGAACACAAAAGGAAAGGAAAACAATAAATACGAAGAAGCGCGAAATATTTAAAATTAGGAGATCAGATGGACCCAACGAGCGACACTAGGCACCCCCTGGTTGACCGCAAACATCATGTACCACCCCGGAGGCGCCACATTTCCGTTCGGCGGTGCTGTAGACCCAATCCTGTAACGTCGGCTGGCGTCTGGCACCGCACTGGTGACAACCAATTTTACCAATCTTTGCCCCTGCGAAAACGAATGCGTAGCGAAAGGCGCACTCGCAAAATTCAGCTCCACTATCCCCACCACCGGCAGTGGCACTGTTACAAGCACCTCAAAATCCTCCCTGTACCGCACCATCTCCGGTGTCTCCACCACTACCGGCCTCAAATTCTCCCTGTCTGTCGCCAAATACTCCGGTGAAAACGCCTCAATCCTCAGCTCCGTCGGGAAATCCCTGTCGTATGTGTAGACGTAATGCGGGTTACTACCGGCGATCAAAATCTTCCCATTGGGCAATAAATTTGCAGTCGAGTGGTACATTCTGGGGATCGAACCAGGTTTCAGTGTCATGAATCGGAGTCCCACAGGTTGGTCGGGTCGGTACAAAACCGGGTTCAAACACGGATCCGTTGCCATTTCGTACCCTTGAGTCCCTTCTTTAGCCCCGTTGATGATTAGGACATCTCCGGTTGGTAACATTACCATATCGCCCATGATCCGATCAAACGGCATTTCCTCCATCTCCCAAACAGGGTCGGGCTTAGTCGCCACAATCCGTCCACAGCTCTTGTGGGCCGGACTATCCACATCCCGCCTAATGTATGCACCGTATTGGGCCCCACCGCAAATAACAATCGTGGCCGTAGAATAGTCTCCTTCCAATGCCAGCATTACAGAGGATCCTGCGGATGGATAGTTACGTGGGCCCCCCTCCAACTGCGGGAAAACTTTAACAATCTGGTTTTTATCGTAATCGTATAGCACGGATTCAGTGTTAGCAAATATAAACAGATGTCCTTGCGGGAGAAGGTGAAGGTATGGATACAGGTTATCCATCTGGTCGTCTACGGCGCCCGCCTTGGCGAGGAACGGCAAACTCACCTCGCCGCCAGGTCTCGGCGGGAAGTACTCCACGCTGCTGGTGGTGCGGCCCCCGACGATTATGATAGTACCGTCAGGGAGTATTTGATCTGTGGCGTACCAACGTGCTTTAAATAAGTTGATGTTTTGAAGCTCTTCCCAATCGCAGAGGGAAGTGGAATTGCACGGGGCGAATTTTCGGAACTTACGGGCGCCGTCGCGGTCGCCGCCGGACTGCAGGAGGGTGCCGTCGGGGAGAAACTGGCCCGCGGAGCACCACGTGTCGGTGAGGATCGTGAGGGGGCGGATTCTGTTGGTGTGGAGGTCGAGGAGAGCAGAGTGGGCGTGGCAATCGTGTTTCAAAACGGCGTCGTCCGGGTCGATGCGGCAGTGGTGGTTTGGGAGTTTTAAACGGGACGGGCCGATGTCGGTCCGGTCGAGGAGGAGGACGGTGTTGAACCGGGTGACGGCGGTGTGCATGGAGGAAATGCCGGCGTTGGAGACCAGGAGTTCCCACCTGCCGGGGAGGTCGGCACGTGCTGGGATGGAGTTCTGGGTGATGGTGATGACTGCGAAGGCGAAGCAAAGTGAGTGAAGGGAGAAGGAAATTGGAGTGGACATTGTGAACAACGGTGAAAGCTAAGAGCCCTGTTTTGCTATTTAGAGAGAGAGAGAGAGAGAGTGAGAGTGAGAGAGAGATGATGAAATCTTGTAATTATACGTCACAGAGATGAGAAACAATTCTAGATGACCGGAAATTATTAGGTAGTCCCGGAACACGGACACTATCCATTGATGTTGGTCCCACTAGTGATGTCCTCCCTTTTTTTTTCTTCTTCTTAACCTCTAGTGGATGATTGTCGATCGGTCGAGTGATTATCGTCCCCGAGACTAGTGAGAGTTTAGCTTCGGTTCTAATGTAGATGCGTTGTGGTGCTTTTTCCTATGGGCAATTTAGCCGTAGGTCCAATATGGCATTTTCATAAGTCCGTGAGTCCAGTGAAAACATTTGTAAGGTTTCCAGTCCACTGCACCTCCCACAATACAAAAATACCCCTCGCTTGCGAATGAAAGGACACGCTACAACGACGAAGATCTCTTCGTCTGAGGTCCGCCGACCGCCTCCAACTTCGCCGGCGATCTCGAACAAAACCCCGTCGGCCGCCTCCAACTCTGCCGCTGACCAGATCTCTGGTATCACGTCGTCCATGTACGGCGCCTTAATCTTCTCTAAAATGTCAGGCAAAAGCTTCTCGGTGAATTGATGGGGTGGTTGTTCAATTTTGTCGGCCATTGATGTAGTTAGAGAGAGAGGAACTTGATATTTGTAGAGAGAGAAGAAAATATCGTAACAGATCTCAGAGAGAGAGAGAAGGCACTTGACATTTCTTTATCATTGTTTTGGACTTTGTGGCATTAAAATTGACTGGTGGTTTCAGAAAAAATAAATTTGAAAAAAGTGTCTTGGTTTATGTAATAATATTAAAAACGATTGTGGAATGTGTGTTGTGTAGATGTCAAAAATATTTCTTTTTGGGATTTTGATTTTCGCGCTCTACTTTTTACTAATGGCGCTCTACTTTGTTCATGTTAAAAGTGAAGAGCCATCAATGAAAATTGGAGCGCGAAAATCAGTTTCCTTATTTTTGGTTATATATATTTTAGTAATCGATAACATTTTGTTAGTCTAGTTGGCTCAAGAAAGTGTAATTATTTTCACAAATAACTAGATCTGTATATTTTTTTTGGCAAGGTATAGAGACTATTATTTGACAAATTCATTATATGTGTTAACTATTATCCATATCTTTTAAACAAAATAACTAATAATGTTATCTTTGTCAATATATTCTACTCCTCTCAAAAATAAATTTACAGATACTATTATCTGTGTTAATCAATTCTCTGTATCTTCTAAAATAGTAACACATAATGTTATCGGTGCCAATTTATTAATGGTTTTACTAGTTTTTAAGGTATTAATTAGTAAAAGGGTGATTTGGCCGAAGGTCCACAATCACATTTTCACATCTATATAATTATAATAAAATTAACAGATGTGGTTATCTGCCCAAATCTATACTATTTATTATACCAAAAATGTCAACAAATAATGTTATATCTATGAATTTTGTGTTCTATATAATTGCATTACACCAACAGATGTGGTTATTTGTTTAAATCTATACTGTTTATTATTCCAAAAAAATCAACAGATAACGTTATCTCTTTGAAATATAAATAGTATCTACAAAATTTGTATTCTATATAACTGCATTAAACCAACATATGTGGTTATTTGTTCAAATCTATATTGTTTATTATTAACCTTATTTGTTAGACTTTTTGGAATAATACATGGTAGTATATATTTGGACAGATAAGCACATCTGTTAATTTTAGGCTAGTGATTTTGCCACACCCTTTTTTGTTATTGCCACACCCTGCAAGTGTATTTTTGGTGCAAAAAATACACTTGCAGAGTGTGACAATAACAAAAAAGGGTGTGGCAATATCATTTCCCTAATTTTATTGCAATTATAAAGAGTATAAATTGAACAAATAACCCTATCTGGAATAATAGAGTAGTGATTTGGACAAATAACTACTTCATATTTGTTAGTTTTACTGCAATTGTACAAAGTACAAATTTGAACAAATAACCCTATTTGAAATACAGTACTCCGTAATAAAGAGTATTGACCAGAGAGATAACCACATCTGGTAAAAGTTACTCCGTACTTGGCTCACTGCTGCTTCTTTCCCGACCACACTGGATCATTTCCTGACCCAATTCTGGACACTGAACCTTTTCTTCTCCCACTTTGTTTTACTCGGAGAAAAAGATAGCCCCTCTCTCTCTCTCTCACCCACCCACCATCTCCCATGGCGTCAAGCAGTACAAACAGCAACCGGTGACGGAGATCAAAAGTTTGCACGCGATGATGATGATGGTCCGATTATGAGACGGTGGATGGTCAAATCTAGTGGTTCAAGTGGTGGATAAAATTACACGTCAAATTTTTTACAAAATTGTCGCTCTTTCACAAATCTGAAGGCTGTTTTGTTGCTTCTAACTTTGTGCTCTTGTATGAAAAAAACTTTCAATTTTGTTGTAGTTATTTAATGAATTAATCCACGGCAACATGCTTGGTACTTTTTTGTGCAAAATGCAATTTTGTTGTAATAGTTGTCTTTTTCGGCGTCGGAGATAGGTTCTCTTTTCCGGCATTGGAGATGAGTTCTCTTTGCCGGCGCCGGAGTATTGGTCGTCGTGGTCGAGCGTGAGTAGAAAGCCGCGAGAAGTCAAAGGGAGGGCATTATTGTCTCATTAAAATAAAAGGTGGACCTCAGACCTTACAAAAAGTGTAAAACTGGACCCGACACCTTACTAAATAAGCAGATGGATTAAATGTATATTTGGGCCTGTTTCTTTGGACTCACGGCCAATTTTCTGTTTTCCTATTGATAGTAGTTAATTTGGCCGAGCAATAACTCCTGGCCGAGATATATTTTATTTTTGAACAACATTCCTTGCATAAGATATGAAGTGGTATATATCATACATGTACTTTCATTTTATCAAAGATTAAAAAAAAAAAAAAATATCCGCCACAAGACAAAGTGAAAGAATGTTATTCCATGTGATCATTATAGGCATGTGCTAACTCTATGCATTTGGAATCCTGATTTATCTAGCTAGGGGATTTGTAATTTTATGATAGAACAATAATTACAGTTACATCCTTAACGAAACTGGTTAAAAGCTAGGGGGAATTACCCGACGGTTAAAGGTGGGGCAAACATTTTGCAACTCAGAACCACAACAATAACCACAACAATAACAGAATTCATATAGCCCCTAATCATATGTATCCATGTCTTTGGTTTTTGGGCACAAGAGAAGTGGAAGAAAGCCCTCGGTTTTCTTCACCACATACCAACCTAACAGCTAGAGAGAGAGTTTGAGTGAGTATTTTCTCTCTCTTGTTCCTGCAAAATAAAAAAATACACGAAAAAGAAAGTAAGGGAGAAGGGGGAAAAGGGAGTTGGAAAAAGGAGCTAGCCGACCCCTTTCTTCTTTTTTAGTTGGGTTTCTCTATAAAGGGAAGCCATGAAAAGTAGAAAGCAGAGGTAGCGATAGTATTTTTCACCATAAAGAAAACGAAAAGAGGTGGAGGTGAGAGGTCAATCCTCATCTTTTTTTTCGAAATTTAAAGGTAGGGCTTCTGTGCACATCTGACAATGTATTTTGGTTGTGAAAATGTTAATGATGCTTATGAACCTAAGTTGCACCTTGTATGAACTTAAGTTGCCCCGTGTATGAATATAAGTTGTCCCGTGTATGAACATAAGTTGCCCCCTAAGTTGTCCCGTGTATGAATCTAAATTGCCCTGTATATGAACCTAAATTGCCCCCTTAGTTGCCTTGTGTATGAACTTAGATTGTCCCGTATATGAACCTAAGTTGCACCTGATTCAAGACAAAAGGAATTTTAGGAGAGAAGGGTATTTTTGTCTTCAACACCATGTCTTGGAAATTATTGTTTTCTTTTACATGACTGGGCAATTCTGAAAAAGTAGTCCATCACTTGGGAATAAAATACCCCAAGAGCCACTGAAATGCAATTCCCCGTGCTGCCTTGATTCCATCTCACCCTCTGATTCGGTCTGAAGCTCTGCTTTTTTATTTTTTATTTTTTATCAACAAAGAAAATTTTATTAATTAACAAACTGAAGTTACAAAGATTAAAAAGAAACGGGAAACAATGCATCACATCCAACGACCTACATCCCAATTGTTAGAACATGTGTGAACGTTGAGTCTCACATCGGATAAAAAAAAAGAGTTGGACCTTAATATACAATTGGATGACTCACCACTTACAAGACTTAGCTTTTTAAGTGGATATGAGTCATTCAATTTATATTGGGCCCAAATAATGTGGTGGACTATTTGCCGTTACTCCCATACAAATTGGACCTTGAGCACGCAGTGGCCGGTCAATGCATCGGACAAACTCCCAACAAGTGGTATCAGAGCAGATGGCTGACGATCTATAAGAAGATTCTCAATGCACCATTGAATGAGTTTGCATAGAGAACATTCGTGGAGCGGTATTAAATCAAAGGTGACTCCCGATGAAGCAAGGTGACTCGATATTGGAGTGCTGTATTGGATGACTCATTATCGATGGAGTACTCGTCGGGGAGCACGGTGCTATCGAATTAATGAGCACATTGGTTCTCAATGGAGTTCTCGTAATTGAGATGACTCTGAATCGATGAAGTGGGTGCAGAATAAGCCCAGTTCGGGAGATAGGGCTGAGAGTTATAGATCAGAATCAAGGGGGAACTTGGATGTAGAGAGAGATTAAGACCCATTGTTCGGTTCACACATGAGGGGGAGATTTTTTAGAACATGTGTGAAGGTTGAGTCCCATATCGGATAAACAGAAAAAGAGTTGGACTTAAATATACAATTGGATGACTCACCACTTACAAGGCTTAGCTTTTTATGTGGATATGAGTCATTCAATATATATTGGGCCCAAATGATGTAATGGACTCTTTGCCGTTACTCCCATACAAATTGGGCCTTGAGCACGCAGTGGCCGGTCGATGCATCGAACAAACTCCCAACACCAACTATGTTGGCACCTAGATCGAGGACAATGATCATATGCCACCCGCTACAAAAGGAGGAGAAGCTGGCGAGAAACCAACCAAAAATACATAGTCCAGAATGGGATAGTTTTAGCAAGGTTAATTGATTGATTCTGGTTTAATTATTAAGACTTCTTTTGAACACACAGGTGTTCGATTTTTTAGTAAAGCCCGTGGTACGACAATCAATCAACTAGCAACGGAACTGAAAGTAGTACTGGACAAGTATCAATGATCAACCTAAGGCTATCTTTATTTTTACGTTTTGCAAACTTCAAGTCTTTGCTGCTGTGTGCTGTGTCAAAATGGAGATTCGTCGCTACTCGCTACTGCTCCATATGTGAGTGTCGAGACTCTCGTGAGACGGAGTACGCGGTGGTTGTAGCACAGATCGATCTTGGCATTTGATTTTATTACTAGTCCAAATGAAACTGATCCCAAATGAATGCAAAGTTTACAAAAACCAATCCCAACTAACGCAAGAGTTCGAAGTTACGTTTTGGTTGCTTTTAAATGATTCTTTAACGGACTTTCCCTTGTGTTCTCATTCTCCGCATGCCTTGTAAACCAAAGGGAGTACTTTGAGTTTGTTGGGAGGCTATCATGATGAATTTGATTGTGTACAAGGAAAGGTTTCAGCTTTAATAACCCTTCGGTCATTTCCCTTTTTTTTTTGGAAAATACAGAAACAACATGGGAAAAGCCATAGCATAGCCATCCCAAAACACTTCAAGCTAATACATTTCAATAGTTAGTACCCAAAAGAAGGCACACCCCCCAAGGCAGACCTTTTAACTAAGTGGCAAAACTTTTGTTGCATAGTGGATGCTTTTCTGATGGGGCTGCAAATTGTTGTTGCTCTTGATTCATAATTGCTACAACTTTTGTTGCATAGTGGAGTATCATTTCTGCCAAGGTTTGCAAAGGCTAAGATGGATTGCTGTATTTTAGATGATCAAGCTTGTTCTGTTATGTTAACTCATGGTTGCTGCTGCCACTTAGTTAAAAGGTCTGCCTTGGGGTGTGCCTTCTTTTGGGTACTAACTATTGAAATGTATTAGTTTGAAGTGTTTTTGGGATGGCTATGCTATGGTTTTTCCCATGTTGTTTCTGTTTCTTTTGTTTTCGAGGAACCATGACAACTGTATGGTGTATACATTGTTTTGGGGATAATGGAATTATGAACTCTGATTAGAAAATCACCCTTTGGAGGTTTTTGATCATCTTTTTGCTCATTTATTTGAAACTTTTTTTGATTGTAGGCTTCTATGGTTTTTTCTATTAGCAATCAAATATTTTAGCTAGGAAAATGTTATGCTACCAATTTTTCATTCTATGAAATTGGTTGATAATGAGTAACTCTTTTGGAGACCACATTTATTAGTCACTGAAAGAAGTTTTTAGCAACAAAATGGACCTTTGGAGACCAAATATGCAAGGCCTTTAGGGACCAAATATTTTGCCGCGAGTTATTAGGGACAAGTTGTGCATTTGGTCCTTGATGCTCACCCCATTAGCAATAAACTCATAATTTGGTCTCTAAAACTGATTTTTGACTTTTTTTGGGTCATGTCTTAAGCACAAACCTTTCGTCCATGAAATATTGTCTCAAATTCTCTTTGGCAACCAAAATTTTGGCTTTTTTTTTTTATCAGCAAAATTTTATTAATCTCCGCAAATAAATTACAAAGATTAAAAGGACAAGGGCAAAAAGGAAATTAAAATTACTTAATCTCCCGCTCTACCCAAGACCCAATCGCTGGTCCGAGACCAACTAGAACCCATAACACCCTAAAACCAAAACCCCCATTGCCCGAACCGCCAACCCGCCAGAAAGAACAATCGAACAATCGAACAAGCCCCTGTTGCTTCCCCAGGACTGCACAAGCATCATCCGGCCCAGTGCCACCAACCCAAAACTGCCACTGACCAAGCTCTACACCCCTGCCTCTGCAATTGCTGCCATTAGAAACCCAGATCCAAGCTCCAATCACCAGTAACAGCCTCCATAGCTCCACCACACCCTCAGCAATTTGGTCCCTAAAACCATTACATGTTTTAGTGATAAGGTGACACGGACAATGAAGGATGAAGGAAACCCTAGTCACTGCAGGCTGCCATCGCTGCTGAGATTCGCCTGATCCGGTGCTCTATTTTGGGCGCCCTCTAAGTTTAGTCTCTCTCCAGCTATTTCGTTGGTTTTAGGTTTTCATTCTGGGTATTTCTATGAGATTTCATTCTAGGTTGTCGTTTCTCGAAAGTATCTTTCATCTGGGGACATGGTCAAACAAAAATCATTATGCTCGCGATTTTTCATCCAATCGATGCAGAAAACCCTCCAGTTTCCCATTATCATATGAGGCCGGAAAGACACAAAGTTATTACTGGCACGAGCAAACAAGTAGAGGAAAGGAAGCAAATTAAGTGTGAAGAATGGCTTGGCTAATGAGGTGGTTTCATGCATGAGGTGAAGCTTCGGAATGGTGAACTGCGCAAAGCATGCTTTGTTGTTTTCCTATACCTAAAATAATGGGTTGCCCCAAGCGTAGGGCTGGGATCGACGTAGCACAATATCCGGTAAGACCGGAGTCAAATCCACAGAGATGGTGATATATGCTGAACCAAAAACTCGGGTTACTACTATTTAAACTGGCTTTTAGGTGGCCACCCCTTGTCGTTTGATGAAAAGATTAACCAAACCTAGGAAATTGTTTGGTTTTTCTTTAAATAATTAAAAAGGAGGTACGGACGTAGGGTTTATAGTATTCGCAACCAGTCCTGGACTTATCTTCTCTATTGAGTGTTCTTAAAAACGTTTGACTTTAGAGAGTAAAAACTACCTTGAAAGATGCAAACCTTTATGGTCGTCGTTCACCCATGCGCAGCGGAGGGCAAGTTTTGGTCCCCCGTTCCCCGCCACTCATGGGCTCCGACAATGCCCGGGTTGGTCTAACGAAAGTTCTTTACTAACCTAAAATTGTCTTTTCATTATTATTCCGAAACAGGAGCAAAACATGTCCGGTCTGGCCATGGTGTGCTAATCACCCCGCGACAGTACCTATACGACTACCCCTCCATTGACAAAGGACTTGCCAAGGAAAGGTTAGAAACAACTAAAAACATAATTAATTATTATTACTGCGATTATGAAAAATCAGTACTAGTGCACGCCAAAAAGGTGTTTACAACGGAGGTAAATCAAAGGCATTCCGTTCTCAACCTTTAAGTTTGGTGCGAGAAACAGCCGAATAGTTTGCGAATTCTCACAACCAAACCTCAATCTTTACTTATTAATGAAAATTATTTAACATACTAGAAATATATAAACAGAATTGAAACAAGGAATCTGAAAACTACAAATTCATTACAAGCGGAACACAAGCAGATTACAAGGGCCAAGCCCTGAAAGAGAAATATGCTGGTAGAGGAAATTATTCTAGAGGGAAGTGCCGAAGTGGGTTGCGCAAATTGGCTGGGAAATGAAAAAGGAAAGACAGAGAGAGAGAGAAGGGTTTTTATTCTACTTATTTCTTTCGGCTGCTACCCTGCTTCTAACCAACTTTTTCATAAATGACTGGATGCCCATATATATATACAAAGCTAAGAGAGTGAGTCGGCTGAGAGGATAAATGATTCAGTGTGGTGTGCACATGGCATTATGACAAATAAATGAACGGTTGAGATCAATGCTAGACATGATTGAACGGTAGGGGAGCCGACACATGGCATGGGGATTTAAAATCCTTCAATTGTTGTGCTGATATTTCCAGAGGCATTAACACCAGTGGGGTCCTCGGTAATTGAATTCCCCCCACAACAAATTATTGCTCCAATTTTATCCTCTGTGATAGAACCCATGGACTCATTGAATTGTACTCCTATTTATTAGTTGCATTTGATGTGCTCGCGATGCTTTTGTCTATTCTTTTAACGGTGTCCGATCAGGACTCGGGGCTAGTCAAATTTGGGTGTTAACTGGTACACTTTATCTTGAATTACCTGAAATAAGGAGAAATATATCATACGCGCAATATCATCTAAAATATTCAACAATAAACATAATTATATAGAACATGAGATATATTAAGCACAATAATATACAATATTATGTGCTTATCAAAGCAGCTAGCCCTTTCCTCGTCTTCCTTCTCCATGATCATTAGTAGGTATTTTGCAAATCACCTCTTCATCAGTCCCATTGTTAGCCTTTGCCCAATATTTTGTGCAACAGCCCAAGAAAAAGCTTGGGATTCATTCAGTAGAATCCTATATTCCTGTTGTGTATTCCTTACCGACGAAATAGGGAGTGCAATAGAGGCAGTTGCGCGCATATATCCTCTGACCAACAACAGTACTCTTTTGATGCCTTCTTCCACCAAATTTCTTTGCAATCTGTAGATTTTGGAATGCCCAAGATCACCCTCAGTAGACTTCTTTTTTCCTTTTGTTCCCAAGTTCCTTAGCTGCGCGTATCAACTTTCGTTGGTTTGGCATAGGGTGTGATTGTCTTGCTAATAACTTCCTTTCCACTTGTCTGCATCCCTTAACAAATGGAACTACGCTCCATTGATTTCCCAAGGCCCAGGATATTGACAGACAAAGATCCATTTGGTGTGAATACCCTTGGAAACTCAAATTGGGTTGTTAGCAATCTTGGGTCCAGAGTAATTTGTGGTATTTTTGAATGCAGATTTGTTGCTTCCATCATATTGGAGGCTCTTCCCAAACCCATTGCCGATATATATCATGTTGTTTCTGTTAGGACCACGGGTCATGGTCTCTCTATGTTGGCAAATTCCAAGACAAAAACACATATTTAATTGTATCCCTAATTATCGAGTTGTAATTTCTTTTTATCTTTTTTAAGCATAGTGAGTCTGTATAGAATTATAGTGGAAGGAATCTTTTTATGTAATTGAGAGTGAAAATTTCGTATGGGTAGATCGAAAAGGAAAGATTGTTCTTGGGAGGAAAGAAATTGCTCATGGAAAGATTTGCATGGGAAGTGATGCACTTCAAATTAAGCCACGGTGGGAAAACAGATTGGTTAGATTAAATTATCGATTGATCTGTAAGTCTATTGGATGGTTCAATTAAGTCACGGCATAACTCAGCTCCATGACCTAGAAGATTTTATCTATATAAGGACATGTGGACTAAGGCTATAAGAGGCGTGAGATGCTTTCATCCCCGGGTGGAACAAAAGAAATTAAAAAAGGAGGCAGCCATATTGTGTTACACGGAAGAGGGTTTTTTTGTTCCGTTTGAATCTTGGAGTACAATGAGATCGATGGATCATTGAGTGTACAAGACATCTCCAAGAGATTTCAGTATTTTCTTCAACTTATTTGAAAAAAGCCCCAAGGTGGATTCCTAGGCAAGTTGAAGTCCTTCGATAGATTTCCGGGAGGCAAACGGAAGGCTTGTGGATTCAAGGCAGCAGCGGTTAAGCACTGGGTGTGGTGAACGTGGATTCGGCAAGTAAGTCTTAGGCTCGATTGTGAGGATTCAAATCGTAGGGTAAGATTACTTGTAACTACACAATGTTTATAGTGCTTGATTCCTTCCCGTGGTTTTTTCCCGTTTAGGATTTTCCACGTATATCTTGGTGTTAGTTATTTGTTTGCTTTCGTTTGTGTGATTTGTTTAGTTATTGATTGGTGAATCGTTGATTGAGATTTAAAAATAGCAAATCTATAAACCTAAGCGAGTTAGGATTTTTCAGTTTCATCCGCTCATTGATAGGAAGGGGATACGGAAAGGAAGTCGCAATTCACAACGTGAAGACTCGAGCCCAAACATGACCCATGGTAACAGAGAGTGTCTTAATCTGTAAGCGAGAGTTCTTATTTTATGTCACATCTGTTCATCATGGACGTTATACTGATTTGCATAACAATGGTTTTTTTTTTTTTTCCTAAGCAAAAAGATTTTATTAATCTTTATAAAAACAATTACAAAGATTAAAAGGAATAAGGATACACCGACAAAAGCAGGCTCGGCGCATGGGGCAGGCGAAGGAAGCAAATGCTTCCGGCCCCCCAATTTGTGATCCATACTAGGGCCCCTGAACTCTGGTATTCCGTCCATATAGAATTACTATAAATTACATGGGGCTAAGAGAATTCTAGTTTAAACTTTCCAAAGTGTAAAGACTCTGAACTACTTGGGCATTTATTCTTTTGGAGTGTTTTTGTTTCTACACAGGCAATGTGGGGTGGGAAACAAATACTCATATCACTCACTACTTGTTTGCTTTTCATGAGGGAGTCGAAATAAGACTCATTGTTTTAAATATGCTTCCTGCACGGGAATAAATTATCATAATTTTTTCAGTTGGATGCTTTCAAGTTCAGACTTTTCTTTGCTCGGGATTATATTAAACAATAATTAGGTATTACCAATTTCGCGCGTCTTGGATGTATTCGTTAGTTTGCTTCCTTTTTTTTGTGCAAAATGTATAAGGGCCCACTATAGGAATTCGCTTCAAACCCCCAAAAGTCTTGAGCCGGTAAAAGACACCCAAGACCACCAAAAAGGGCCGGTAAGGCACCAACCAAAACAACAAAAACCTGAGGGAAGCCTAAACTAAAGACACCCAAAAACCAACCCAAAACCCAAAAATTCCACAACAGCGAGAACAAACCGCAACTCCAAAACCCCAATGAAAAACTCCAAACCAAACCCCAACGAAAAACTCCAAACCAAACCCCAAAGAACAAAACTCCACAAATAGCGAAAATAGACCGAAGTAAGAATCTGAAGCCAACCGAAAGACCGACTCCAAAACCTAACAAAAAATGCACTAAAAGCCTCTAAAACTCCAAAGAGAGAAGCATTTTTCTCCCAATCAGATGTGACTCCCTCTTCTAACTCTACGAGCTTCTTCAAAGCATTTTCCCTTTCCGCAATTTCCTCCTCTTCCATTTCAACCCATTTCTTCAAATTATAGTTCACTACTACAATAAACCATAAAGATCACAGCTATTGGCCGTGATTGTAAGTTTTCCATCACGCTCCTGCTACCGTGATGGATCTGGGTGTGATTAAGTCACTCTCTTTTATCACGGTTATTGGATCTGAGTGAGATCATTTATCTCACTTTTTTCGTGCTAAAGTTTTTTATCACGTCACAAGGTTGAGGTCTTTTCTCTTTTATCTCGCCACAAGAGCGAGATCTTTTATCTCATTCTTTTCCGCCCTAAAATTTTTTATCACGCCACAAGGGTGAGGTTTTTTCTCTTTTTTATCACGCCACAAGGGTGAGATCTTTTCTCTTTTATCTCGCTATAAGAGCGAGATCTTTTATCTCATTCTTTTCCCCCCTAAAATCTTTAATCACGCCACAAGGGTGAGATCTTTTCTCTTTTATCTCGTGCTTCGTTCTTCTCGATGTATCTCAAGAGGTCACCCCAAGCGTAGGGCATAAGTGTCCGGTTGAAGCATAATAAATCCGGTAGTCCGGGATCGTACCCAAGGGATAAATAATACGGCTTTTCTGGATTGTAGATGCGAGAATGGTTTCCGGCTTTTAGTCAGCCAACTTGGTGTTTCGTATGTGGTGGAAATAAAAAGGCTAAAATAACGCGAGAATAAACTAGATAAAAGGAAGGTTAGGTCTAGGAATTACTAGCGCCCACGACTCAAGCTAAACCACATTTTTTCACCCAATACACGGTTTTACCCGGAAGATAAGAAGGTTCGAAAATCAAGCTAGCTATTGAATCCATTTAGCAAACACCTCGAGCGACCGAGCTCCAAGCATCATGTGTGGTGAGTAGGCGAAGCTCTCACCTACACATGATCAAGGAGGTTATCACCTCGGTGATTTGACAAACAAATCCAAGCCCCACATCAATTTCCAAAACAAAGTTGTAAACTTTTTGGTGAAAGATGCAATTTTTACTCAAGCCATGGGGTGCTAGTCACCCCATGACCCAACCTTATGAAACTACTCACACATATCTAAAAAGATAAGAGCAAGCAAAAATCTACTTAGCATAATTGTAAACACAAGCCTAAGAGAAAATTAGATGGAAAGATAGATCGGGAGAAAATAAACAACTTTAATTAAGGAGACAAGAGTCAAAAACAAACTTACTTAAGAGGAAAATGCAGAAATAAAGGCTGGAAAAATAAGAACACTCAAGAACACGAAGAACAATTCAAATCTAGCTCTAGATCTAAAAATGTAAGCAAATCTAATTCTCTACTTGTTTGTACAAAATGACATCATAAGGTATTTATACTCCAAGGTACGCGCATGGGATATTCTAAGAAGATGCTCTGAAGATCCCTTCGTAAGGCCTCGGTACCGATAGCAATGGGCTTAAAATGTATTTAAGCTCTCGGTACCGATGTCCAGCTTTTCAGCCATCGATGGCGAGGCCTTATCTTCTGTTGACTGCTTTGACCGTAGCCACTCGGTACCGATGTCCAGGATATAAGCCATCGATGGCGAGGCCTTATCTCCTGGCCTTGACTGCTTGCCTCTTGGCGTTGACTTGACTTGGCATCGGGCCACCCTTGGCTGCTTTGCTCGCTCTTGCTCGGGCCATTTGGTCACGCCTGCCTTGATCATTGCTTTGGCCCGGGCAGCCATGCCTTGCTTGGGCCATCGGGCCACTTGTTGCTCTAGCCATCGCCTTGGCTTTAAAATACCTGAATTAAAAGGGTTTCTCTACAAAACAAAACCAAAACACCTTACGAGCAAAAGTAACTAAAAACAACTAATTAAATAACAAAAGTAACTAAGACTAGACACTAGCGCACCCTTTATTACATTGTCGGGTGCTTATCATCTCGCCAGAAGAGCGAGATCTTTTATCTCATTTTTTTCCGCCCTAAAATCTTTTATCACACCTCAAGGGTGAGGTTATTTTTCTTTTATCTCCCCGTAATTAAGAGCGAGGTCTTTTATTCCGCACTAAAACTCACTTTTTATCTCAGTTTTGAACTTAAACAGATAAAAAAATTTAAGCACCACTTTTTATCACGCTTTCACTGAAACCGTGATCTTTGTGAATTTCCTTAGTATTACGCATATCTATTATTGTAGTAGTGAATTCTCCCTCCTCCAATTTTAATTCCCAACCGAGCACCAAAATCCAAAGCCTTACTAGCGTTCTTGAATAAAGTAGAATTCCTGTTTTGAATGTCTCTGGTCGAAAGAGAGGAGGAAGAAACCACCTTAGATTTTTTTGAAACTTTGGCCGCCTTGATCCCAAAGTCAGAAATAAGTTTCTTCTCTTTTATCTTTCTTTTAGATCTATTCAACCTCCTTTCCATTTTTAAAATAGCTAGCATCATGGGTGGATCTCTCCCACAAGTGCTAATCTCTCTTCACTCTTCTCTTTAGTCAAAGACCTCGAGCCCTTTAGATTGGATTTCGGCGTCTGAAAGATAGGACTTATAAATGAAAGACTCTCAAGAGGATTTGAAACTTGGGGAAACTTCCCTAAGCAAGCATATCCCCCTGCACAATCCCAAAGCAAGGACCCTCATCCGCCATATGATTATCTTCAGCTGGAGTATCATTCCATTTAATACTCTATATTCATTATCATAACATAAGTAGGGGTTGGATTTAGGATGCCTATTTAATACTATATTATCGAACTAGATTCAACTACAAAACTGCAATAAAATCGAACCAACCAAAAAAGGGACCGACGCAGGGTTTCACTGTTGGGGGCAGGAAAATTGACTCTTTTTTTTTTTTTTTTGGGGTCAAGTTCTACCATTAAACCAAATCGAGCTTTATGTCACAATCACTTAGTATTATAAAAACAATATCAGAATATTATCATAGATACATGATCAATTGATACAACTACCAAATTATGGTCGTACAAGTAAAAATAGATCATATAATCTTGCATTCATATCAATGTTAAAACGAAAAGTCTGGCATTGTAATCAACCAACAAGCAACGGAACTAAAAGTATTGGACTAAATACTGTACCACTTTTCCTTAATATCTTTTTGTAAATACATGAGGGAAACCAGATGTTAACAAAAAAAAAAGTGTTATATCAACACTTTCAGAACATGCAAGTTCTTGAAAGCATTGTGGAAGATATAAATAAATTTAATAAATAAATAAATAAATGAAAACCAACAATTGAAAATTAGGAGGTCAATTGGACCCAACGAGCGACACTCGGCACTCCCTGGTTGACAACAAACATCATATAATACCCTGGCGGCGCCACCATCCCATTGGGTGGTGTCTGAAACACAATCCTGTACAGTCCATTAACTTGCAACACGTTACGAGTGATATTCAACTTTACCAATCTCTGTCCCTGCGAAAACGAATGCGTAGTAAAAGGCGCACTTGCAAAATTCACCTCCAGTGTCCCCGTCAACGACGATGGCACCGTTACAAACACATTGTAAAGGTTCCCGTATTGCACCATCTGTGGCGCCTTCACCACCACCGGCCTCAAATTAGAGTTGTCTGCCGACAAATAATCCGGCGAAAACGCCTCGACTCTCAGCTCCGTCGGAAAATCCCCGGTAAATGTGTAGTAGTAATTCGTGTTACTTCCGGCGATCAAAATTCTCCCGTCGGGCAATAAATTTGCGGTCGAGTGGTACATTCTGGGGATTGAACCAGGGTTTAGCATCATGAACCGGGATCCCTCAGGTTGGTCGGGTTGGTATAGAACCGGCGTCAGACACGGATTCGTTGCAAATCCGAACCCTTGCGACCCTGCTTGAGCCCCGTTGATGATTACTACGTCTCCTGTTGGTAGCATCACCATGTCCCCCATGATTCGAACAAGCGGCATGTCCTCCATCTCCCAAGCAGGGTTGGGATCAGTTGCCACAATCCGCCCGCAACTCCCATTGGCTGTACTATTCACACTCGAATCATTGCCGAGACTCTGATTAAGGTAGGCGCCGTACTGGGCCCCACCGCAAATGACAATAGTGGCCGTGGAATAGTTCCCTTCCAATGCTAGCATGACAGAGGATCCTGCTGACGGGTAGTTACGTGGGCCCCCCGGCAACTGAGGAAAAAATGTTACAATCTCGTTTTCATTGTAATCGTATAGCACAGATTGATTGTTAGCAAATATAAACAGATTTCCTTGGGGGAGAAGATGCACGTATGGATACAAGTTATCTGTTTGGTTGTCTCCCGACTCGGCGAGGAATGGGAAATTGACGGCGCCGCCAGGTCTTGGTGGATAGTACTCCACGCTGCTGATGCCAATGCCCCCGACCATTATGATAGAACCGTCGGGGAGTATCTGATTCGTGGCGTACCAACGCCCTTGGGACAACGTGATGTTTTGAAGCTCAACCCAATCGCAGGAGGAAGTGAATTCGCAGGGGGTGAATGTTCGGAACTTGGTGGCGCCGTCGTCGTTGCCGCCCGATTGGAGTAGGGTGCCGTCAGGGAGGAATTGGCCCGAGGAGCACCACGTGTCGGTGAGGATCTCGAGGGGACGGATTGAGTTGTCGTCGAGGTTGAGGAGAACGGAATGGGCAGAGCAATCGTGCGTTAAAGCCAAGTCCGTCGGGTCGTCACGGCATTCCCCGTTTGGGAGCGATATATTGGACAAGCCAATGCCAGTCCGGTCGAGGAGGACGACGGTGTTCCACCGGGTGACCGCGGTGTGCATGGAGGCAATGCCCGCGTTTTCAACCAGCAGCTCCCACGTGCCCGGCGGGCACTGGGCACGGGTTCCGATGATTGCGAAGGCGAAGCAGAGGAATTGTAGACACAAGTAAATGAGAGCTGCCATAGTGAAAGGGAGAGAGTGTTCCCTGTTCTGTTGTGTGTGTGGAGAGAGAGAGAGAGAGAGAGAGAGAGAGAGAGAGGTGAGATGTGGGGGTTAAGTTGATGTTGACAGAGACCACAAACAGTAGGTGCGTTTTAGCAAGGTCAACTGAAAGAAGGGCCGACAACCTGTCCTCCATGTGAAAGGTAGGTTCAATGGCCTCTGGGTCTTCTTCTTGTTTCGTCTCCTTCCAATAGCAGAAGATATATAGTATTTATTTCGCCATGGTTTTTCTACTCGTCGGCGAGCATGTGGACTGTTGAAATAGTCAAACGAATTGATTGATTGTTCAGTTTGCCCCCGGAATTTTAATCCTGTTGTCATCCGCTGAGAAGATCAGTGAAGATACGAATTCCTAATTGAATATGATTGTCGGTTGAGCCAAAACCCAGCCTAACTAGTTCAATTCGTCAAGGCACTGCGCTGTCGCGGAAGCTGCGAACCCGGGGGTGAAGCACCGTATTGTGTACATCCGGACCGTTGATTTTGACAATCAATAGTTGAGATATGTTTTTAACTTTAACCGGTAATAGATATCTTTTTTTTTACCGGTGCTTTGGATTATCAATGAAGGAAGCATGGTAATGTACATATAAATTGAATTGGATCTCTTGACCTGCCCTCTCTGATGTCATTTGGGTTTGATTTGGGGGTATGGTTTCGCAGCAAAACAGGTATAGGGATGCCACTGTAGCAGTAGTTTTCTGAGAGCTGTCACTTTGTGCATATTGTCAAAGGTTAGGTCTGTCTCCAATCTTCTCTCGCCTATACCCTCAATGATTGGAGACTATATGGGTTCTGTTGTTGTTGTTTTACCGGTAGTAGTTTGTTTTTAATCTAGACCGTTGATTGCCGAAATCAACGGTCCGAATGCGCACAACACGATGCTGTGAACTCCGTACACAGCACCGTCTCCCAATTCGGAAGCCGGGAAGAGGACAGAGGTGACTTTCCTGAAATTACTATAATAAAGGAAACGGATTTATCTTTATATCCGGTATCTTTGAAAGTTTTACTGGGTACGCTGTACATGACGTTTTTGGACAACCTTCCCATGTCTAAACAACCAGGACAGCTAAGAGATCCATTCGAATAACATGCGGACTACTATAATGAGCTTCCCAATGTGGGTCTGGACTATTTTTTGGACGACCTTGTCAGCAACTAAGACAGCTAAGAGATCCGTTCGAATTAACAAATGGACTAGTACAAATTAGTGTGGAGCGCAGGACAAATTAATTGGGAACGTGGAACATTGTGCCCGAGAGGCACTAAATTATGAGGAGACAATATTCGATCTTTGCACTTTGAGAAAAGGAGACGTGGTAATGTGCTGTGATTTGTAAACACTACTGGGCGTGACAATCGCGTTTTAATTAAAACGGCGTCGTCCGGGTTGATGCGGCGGTGGTTGTTTTTGGGAAGCTTTAAACGGGACGGGCCGATGTTGGTCCGGTCGAGGAGGACGACGGTGTTGAACCGGGCGACAGCGGTGTGCATGGAGGAAATGCCGGCGTTGGAGACAAGGAGTTCCCACGTGTTGGGATGGAGTTCTGGGTGACGGTGATGACTGTGAAGGCGAAGCAGAGTGAGTGAAGGGAGAAGGAAATTGGAATCCTGATTTATCTAGGGGATTGTTGTTTGTAATTTTATGATGAACCCTGCTACACATAGATTGTGCACAGATTTCGTTGTAGGGCTCACCACGGGTCCCATACAAATCATCCGAGCCGTTCATTAAATGTAAAACATTTTTTCAAAGGTCCCCATAAAAAATAAGCTCAATCTAATACCTATAGGTGTTTCATCCAACCATCTAACTTTTCATTTAGATTTTCGGATAATGAAAAGTTATATAGTTGGATCGAGCACCTATAGATATCGGATTGAGCTTATTTTTTACGGAGACCTTTGAAAAAATATTTTACATTTAATGAACGGCTCGGATGATTTGTGTGGGACCCGTGGTGGGTCCACAACAAAATCTGTGCACAATCTGTGCACAGATTGTCTGTATGTGTAGACTTTCTGTTTTATGATAGACCAATTACAGCTACACCTTAACGGAACTGGTTTAAAGCTACGTGACTTTAGCTTCGGTTCTGACATAGGTGCAGTGTTGTCCCATACAAATAGTGAATGGTGTGACGGGACAATACTTCCTGACAGAAATGACGGGGTATCTATAAATTGTACGGTTCGGCATTTGAGGCAGACCGCAGACCCCAAATAGACCCAAAATATCACCCAAAATATCAGAACCGAACGGTGTAGTCTAGATGGTGTTTGAAAATACACATTTTGTCTTTGATCCAAAATAAAAGTGGACCCTTGGACTCTCCAACTGAACCATCTTTAGTTGCAACACTTAATGCAGGTTAAAATTCACCATGACGCACGAAATCGAAGAGCTGGCTAGAAGGTTTTCCTGAATTATGGCCCAATTCAGTCTACTGCAACTTGAAGGTCTCCCAATTTGTGTACAAAATGGGCCTCCTTACATTAAGTTTTGAGACCGAAAATTCACAATTCCATAACTTCTTCAAAATCGATTTTCGATCAACCTTTGCTCTTCGAGTTCCAGTGAGCAAGAGGGCACCATAGTGCTGTCCCCAGAGTACTTCGGTGAGGCGGCGAATATGTTTAAAGCGTTTTAAGGACATCGATTTGCATAATCATTTTCAACTTCTGTTTCTATTTATGTTCGGTTTCCAGTTCCTGATTTGACACGGGCCTTGATTTGCATAATCGTTTCCAACTTCTGTTTCTATTTATGTTCAGTTTCCAGTTCCTGATTTGATATGTTCTGTAATTTAAATTTCTAATGTTGTTCATCTATTTTCGTCCCGGCTTTCCACAAAATTTAGTAAAAATACTTCATATTCTCATTTACCTTGATGGGAGTCTTATTCAACGGAGCGCCCACCCTGTACGCACTCAAATTCTCAAATCCAATCATACCAAAGGACATGATTCCAGCAAACAAACCATCCATGGCTCTTAATTAATTTGTTTGATAGTCATCATAATTCGTAAAGCTAAATTCTTTCTTATTAGAGTATGTAATCTCTGAAGCTTAAGCTATGTAATTTATCTCTACTTTCTTACTAATTCTCACTTTGATTCCACTCTTCCAATGAAGTCCAACCAATTATGCTGTCCAGATTTTTATTTTTGATGAAGCCAATCGGGATCGATACCACGGTTCATGTGAGAGATGCCCAACAAACGCAACGAACAATAAGCCAATCGGGTACCCATTCTCTTAGAGCAAGTCTACCCATTAGTGCTAAAATGGCATTGCCAAAGCGAAAATGCTACTCACACAACCATTCCCACACAACAACTCACACAACCGCTGACGTCATGCTGACGTCAGCTCAAAACGACGTCGTTTTGATTATTAAAAAAAAAAAAAGCTGAACAGATCACGCTTTCCCCTTCCTCCCCTTCTCACGATCTTCTTTTTTGAACTGCCCTCCCCTTCTCAAAAACACATCGCTGAGAAACAGAGAGAAAGAGGCGACCACCACCGGTGACCACCACAACCCAACCCAGCGCTCCACCACCGTCGGCTACCGCTACCACCACCGGCTTCTGGGCACTCCATTGCTGTTACCTCTCTCTCTCTCTCTCTCTCTCTCTCTCTCTCTCTCTCTCTCTCCTTGTTTTAGATAGATAGATAGATAACCCCACTATTTACTCCTCATCCTCATCAATTAGAGGGTTTCAATTTGAGAAAACCTAAGCTGATGTGCTGCAAAAAAAAAAACTAATTCGGAAACTTGAGAAACCCCTGATTTGAAAATTTGAGAAACCCTAAATTGGAGTGCTTGTGGTGCTTTGATAATCTTGTTTGTTAACCCCGGAATAGTGGTTTAATGTGTCAGTGTTAATGTATTCAACTGTCAATTAAAGTAGTCAATCAAACTCCCAATTAGTTTTCCATTGAATCCGTTTTGGAAGATGTTATTTTCTTCACGACGTGAGCTGCTGTGAGAAAAGGGAACTAGAGGGGAGGGAAGGACTAACAAGAAGAAATAGCAAAATAGCCTAGCATGAAATCTAGCAACTGATACTTGTTTTTCAGAATCTGTTTCTGGACATTTTCCATAACTTGTTTGGTTGAAGATTTTCGTAAGTTGTTTTATGATAGTATGTCGGAAAAAGTATCAACAGATTGGGAGAGATATTTCCATATTCTCGAAAATCCATTAGCTAGAATTGGATATAACATCAAAGTAGCAGTCTGAATATGACGTCAAAATATGAGTATTTCTCAATGTAACAAGTGTTACCTTCAAATAAACTCTGCACTCTCTAGTAATCTGATTTAATTATCTTCTTTTGTATGTTTTCAGAATGGACCTAAAGATCTTACGGAGCAAAGTCGAGGCGTAAATTACAGAGCATTGAGCGATTGATGTCCAGCAAGCTAGAGATCTCCTAGATAAGTTGAAGAAATGGGAGGCAACAAATGGTGAGATGGAGAATGAGAAATGCCCGGCGTGGAGGAATTGATGTCCAGCAAGGAATTCTTTGTATCAAACAATGAAGCACTGGTGTCAAAGGTCCAAGAGATGTTCATCACCAACATTGAACTGATCATAATTAAAGAATGAAGAGTTGATCAAGCTACTAACCCACTCTCAAACTAAATAATGGTGGATGAAAGTGATTGTGCTTATGTTAGTTATTATTGCCATGTATTGGCAGATTGTGACGGGTGAATCAAATGAAAAAAATGGTCACCCCATGTATGACTTTATAATGTATGACTTTGTAATGTAACAAAAGCAACTTATATTGACATTGCTTGGTTCATTTACTTGATATTGTGCTTTTGTTCCAATATATACACACATGTAAACGATGCCAAACTATGAGCAATGCAGTTTATGACATGCCAAATTATTAGCATGTAGAATGAGAAATGCCCGGCGTGGGCTTGTGCGTAAGCTGATGTTGTTCTTGTTGTTGTTATTGTTGTGCTGATTGAGACGCGAGACGTCGGGCTAAGACCAAAAACAAGGCAGACTCTGTCGAAATTTTTCCAGAACCTACATTTGTGATTAGTTTTGACATTTAACCAGGTCTATGTCCATTTCCATCATTAATCCCAAAAAAAAAAAAGAACAGTCACACAGAAAGAACAGTCAACTTGATATTCCAACAAATTACAAGTTGATATTCCAACAAATTACAACTTGATGTCCTCCACAAAACGAATACACTTCAAACAGAATTCTCAAAACCATCTACCTTATGAAAGGTCATTACAAGACCAACAAGCAATCAGGTCTTTCAAGGATACAAAAGGGGACACAGGACACGATATGGACAGCTTTCAAGGATACAAAAGGGGACACAAGACACGATATAGGACACAAAAGGGGACACAGGACACATGACACGATATGGACAGCTTTTAAGGACACAAAAGGGGACACAGGACACATGACACGATATGGACAGCTTTCAAGGACACAAAAGGGGACATAGGACATGATATGGACAGCTTTCAAGGACACAAAAGGGGACACACGATTTAAAAAAATACAAGCAAGTGAACTACTCTTCAACATTATCTGGTGCATTCATCATTTGCGTATAACTTTGTTGTCCTCCGCATCCTTGCCATTGACTTTCCAGCATACTTGGTTGTGGTCTTCCCCAATATTGACCTTGAGCTTTCAAAATACCTGATTGTCCTCCTCCCCAACCTTGACTACCCGCAATAGTTGATTGACCCATCCAAACTTGATTGCTTAATAAGCTTTGTGAACTTGGCAAAGAAGGCATAAATTGGTTCAAGCTTGTTCCGGTGGGGCATAAAGTTGGGGAAAATTGGAAGATGCTTCCGCTTTGTGCCATATTTGGTCGCATAGGATGGGGCATCATATTTGGCCACATTGAGTGTCCCATGTAGCTTGGGTGGCCCTGTCCATTTCAAAAAATGAATTTTGAATAACAATTACATGACACATGAAATTATGCAATTAAAAATAAAATTTCTCACATTTACATTTACAATACTCTCTTGTGTCCCGATATGGTGGCTAGCCGCAATCTCCTCAACGCCCTCAACCTCCTGAAATTAGCAAAGAATATGACTATTACACATTCATCAAATAAATCTATATGTCCATATTAACTAGTAAGCAACAAATCGTAAAAAACTTATACCTTAGATTTTTCGTTGGACAATGGCTTCTTAGATGTTTGTCTTTTCTTCTTAACAGCTTTTTCCACAGCACCGATCATTCTTTTGCACGGCGGTCTCCCTTTTCGTCGAAGACCTTCCGGGTCAAGTATGTTCGTGCTCTGTTTAGGAGGTATAACTCCATCTCCAAGTGAAAAAGAACTTTTGCGAGTACCCGTGTCATCACCAAGTGAAACCACATTACTTTCACAAACAACCGAAACTTCCATCAACTCTTGTTTTAGCTCGTGTACCCGTTTCAACACCATATCATACTTCTCTTGAGATTCTTCCGCTAAATCAGCAACTTCATTAAAGATATTGCACATGTTGTCATGCCGACGTGCTTCAATTGACGTTGATGACTTATCGTAACAGATTCGAACTTTTGTGTGGACCCTTTTCACATTTTTACACCATCTTCTCAACACATACCTGTCAGGCACTCTTTCAATTCCTTTTTGATGCCACACAAATAGTTGATGTTTACACACCATTCTTCTAGACTCGAACAATCGACAATTACAATGTGTTTCATTGGTTTCAGCATTGAAATCAACAGTAAATGCCACTTGAATCCTCTTTTTCTCTTCTCCTTCGCCATATGTAACCCACTCATTTATCTCATGTTCGGACATGATACCATCAACTTTTGCCGGCTTATCACAGAAACAATGAATTTTATCGAAAAATTGTTTCTGAAACTCCTTAACCTTTGCATGCGTATAAACACTTTGAAATTGCTTCTCCAACTCATCTTCAGTCATTAACGGGATGAAAGTGTTCCAACTTTTCACATCTGCTTGATTTTCACTTTCCACCTTATTCCCCAATGCATTTTCATATTGTCCTACAAATTGTTTCAGGGTCGTCTTTGAATGAACGTAACCATCAAAATACGCATTTATATTCTCACTTCTTTGTGTGGATGACATCCCCGCCCAAAACACATCATTCAAATAAGCAGGCACCCATCGTTTCCTCTCCAAATACAACCCCTCTAACCATGTGTTACTTTGAAGCTCGTACTTCTTGATGAACACATCCCAAGCATCCTCAAATTGTTTTATGGTAAGTGAAGCATAAACTGCCCTACGCATACACCAACTAATACTCTCATACACATTGTACCCATTCAACTTTTCCGGGATCTTTTTCATAATATGCCATATGCACCACCGATGTCGGGTGTTAGGGAATATATCTTCTATAGCATTCTTCATGGCCATACATTGGTCGGTAATAATTGATTTCGGCGCACAACCCCACATGCATGTCTTCCAAGTCTGAAATAACCACGAAAATGACTTCGTGTCTTCGTGAGAGATGAGCCCGCATCCCAATAAAACAGACTGGCCATGATGATTCACGCCTACAAACGGAGCAAAAGGCATGTCATGCCTATTTACCAAATAAGTTGTGTCAAATGTCACAACATCCCCGAACTCCTTACAAGCTGCCCTACTCCTTCCATCAGCCCAGAATACATTCTTTAGTCGACCCTCATCATCCAAATCCATTGCAAAAAAGAAGTCAGAATTGTCGGCTTTCATCTTCATGAAATAATTGTGCATCGCCTGAGCATCTCCTTCCACAAGTAGTGAACGACGCACTTTATCCACATGATTTCGACAATCTTTCTGAATATAAGGAAGCTTACCAGGTCCTCCAGCCTCAATCTGAAGTGAGGTATAAGTCTGGTTCAGATTGATCCCAGCTTTATCATTCAATTCAAGTCTTCTTTTCACGTGTTCATCGAGTACCCTATTGCTCCTCAAATACTTTGCCTTTCCCGGGCTCTGGTCATGATTGTGAACTAAAGCAACCCGGTTTAACCTCCACTTTCCATTCGGGTGCAACACAACGGTAACATGAGCTTGACAATCAATTTTTGATTGTGGCCGTGGTTTGACCGGGTTGCTTGTTACCCTTGCCTTTCCAGCACGACTGCATGCTATAGTTACATCCTTCAACTTTCCATCTTTTCCCTTTCTCGATGTTCTTTTTGCCACAACAAACCCTTTTTCGTTAGCATATCTTGAGTAATATGCATAAGCTTCCTCCGAGGTGTCAAAGGTCATTCCCTCTTTCGGTTCTTCAACTCCATCTTCACAATTTTCTGTTGCCTCCTTCCCAACTCCGCTAGTATCAACATCACCACAGTTTTTGTTTGAAGGAGTACTCCATACCTCTTGATCATCTTCACGGTCTCCACTCCATACCTCTTCTTCTTCTACACACTCTTTGTTTGGAGGCATTGCCGATGGAACAGAACCCGACGACATCATCTATTGGTTAAAAAAATGAGACAATTATATAGAGATATAATCAACTGACAATGCAATGAATAGAGTGAACAATAATATAAGATACAAGAAGACTATTATTTTTTTTATCAACTAGCGTTGCGTCCGTTCAATACGGGACAAAAAAAGTACACAAAAGTGATTTTTTTGTCCCGTGCATTAAATGTGCACAACGCTTTTATTTGCAGAAGATATATGTCGTGCCCATACACATACTTTTACTTTAAACGGTCCTTTCAATATCCTAAACCGAAACCACTTATAACTTCTCCACTTAATACTAAAATGAGACCAGGAAAACCTTTGACAAGAAGATACGGCTTCTCCATTTTCTCATATGAGCAAGAGATGTACCAAAATATGTAAACATGTATTATAGCATGTGAAATCTGTACTGGAATTTTAAACCAGAAGCCGTGTCAACTACATACCAGTGTAAACAACTCGAACAATCTAGGGTTTCTTGAATTGTATTTTCATCCTCAACTATGATGTTTTTTTCACCCTCAACTACGATGTTTTTTGCACCCTCTATATTCTTTGCAATTATACTACTCAAGTTAATAAATTATCTGTTCTTATACAAAAAAGAACCTTTAAATCTACAATAAAAAGTTACAAAGAACTTAAACAATATTGATGTAGAGGAGTAATAAAGTTGCCTCAGGCTAAAATTCCATTCTACCAGTAAAGTCCTAGATCTAGTAAGAACAAAATGCATAGTTACAAAAAAAATAAAAACAATACACATTTCTAATTTCTGCAGTCCAGGAAAAAATTACAGAGAGAGAGAGAGATATATATACCTTCAGTAGTTCTCTTCTTCGTCCTCTTCAGCAAATAATCCCTAAGAAAACGAGCTAGAGAGAGAGAGAGAGATTCACCTCAACTCTCAAACAAACCCTAACTTGAACAAAATCAACCCAGTACAGAAATCGGTGGTGGTGGGTGTAACAACGTTGGAGTTCTCAGAAATTGGTGGTGGTGGTGGTTGCCGGTGGTGGTGGGAAGAGTAAGTGGTGGTGGTGGGAGCCCCTTTGAATGTTTTGAGCGTAAAAAATGGAGGGAACGAGAAGGGGAGGAAGGGGAAAGCGTGATCTGTTCAGCTTTTTTTTTTTAATAATCAAAACGACGTCGTTTTGAGCTGACGTCAGCATGACGTCAGCGGTTGTGTGAGTTGTTGTGTGGGAATGGTTGTGTGAGTAGCATTTTCGTTGCCAAAGTTATGTTTGCGGGACTTTACAGCAGAATTTCGAGGATTAAAAAAAAAAAAACAGAGAGAGTTATGTTTGTGGATACCAGAGCATTGTTCCTGAATCTGCAGCATCTGCTAGGTGCCATTTTGGGACATTATCAAATTTAGACCATTTAATTAAACTAGTATCACTTTTCAATGCAAATCAAATGGCTTGGATGAGGTGAGAGAAATGTTTGTCCTTACACAGTAGAAATTTTCGTCTGGCATGCAAGCAATGCGAGAGAAGATTGCTACTGGTAGTGAGCTTATCAAGAGGAGCAGCAGGATAGGGTAGCAGGTGATGGATGGGGTTGGAACATGCCCATTATGCAACCTGGAGTTTGAAACGGCAGCAGTCCACTTGCTGCTACATTGTACCGTATCTTGGGCAGTTTGGACAAACATATTGAAATGGTGGGATGTGGTTTGGGTAAACCCTTTCAAACATTTATGATTGATCGCACCAGGCTTGTCTGCAGTCCAACATGGACTGTAGAAGTGCGGTTGGAGTGTTCGCAACCGTCGGATTGTATTTTCAACGGTCGAGATTAAAAAAAAAATTCTTAAAGTTTGGATCGTTGGATGCAAAGATGGACGGTTGGAATTAAACTGCATGGACTCTCTGCAGTTGGATTACAGAGAATCCGCCTCCTTTATGATCTAACAAGTGAATGGTTCTCCAATATTACGTTCAAAATTGTTGAGACGGTATGTTGGCAAATCTGCGTCTTTGCTGTTTTGTGGTCCGTTTGGTTAGAAAGAAATCAGATGGCCGGTGTTTAGAAATAACGGTTGGGAGGAAGAAATGGTGGTGGATATCATCAAAATGAAGATGGCAATATAGATAAAAGCTCACTTTGCTGTATGTTTCATTTTTTATTTACTAGTTTTTGGGTTTTTTGGTTTTAGGTTGGGTGTTACTCTTTGGAGTTTCTGGAGTAGTGTTTAGATTTTGTTGTGGGCTTTCATAATGTGTTTTCTCTTTTTGTCTGGGGTAGTAGTCTGGTTTTCATGTCTCGGCTTATGTTTATTGTGTTTGTGAGGTTCAGTTTTATTTTATTTTATTTATCCATCTTTGAGTCATGTACTGCGGCCTGAAAGGATTTATTTTCATAGGTTACATTGAACTGGAACGTCGGGACGGACTGCGATTGCACAGGGCATTTTTTAAGGCTGCCCTGCCCATATCTATTTGTTTGAGCAGCTCTGTTGTGTGAAGCAAGGGATTCAAAATCCAGACTATTGATTGTCAAGACGGACGGTGAGATATTGAGCGGTGAATGTTGAGCAATGAAATAGAGCGGTGAGCGTAGCACCACTGGTTAATTGGTCAAATCCTTTAATCGATCAGTACATGGGAATGTTGTTTCCTCACTACAAGAAAATCGGGATCTAACAACGGTCAAAAGCGTCACTAAAAAACACAAAAAACGTCGCTAAAAGCAAACCGTTGCGAGATATCCGTTGGTGTAGAGGTATAGCGATGGTTTTGATGAGCGTTGGTACAGATTTTTTTTAGTAACGGTTACTTTAGCGACACTTGTAACCGTTGCTAAAGGCAAGTTTTTTTTTTTTTTTTTAAATCTGGGGTAAAATATGACATGGCAGCCACATTGCATCCATGTGTTGCCTGCGTGGCACACACCTGTCGCCCATGTGGGGCGGACATGGCACTTGCGTGGCGCATGGAAGGCAACACAACAATTTTGCTCCTCTTGGGAATCGAACCCAAGACCTCGCGTATGCACGCGTGAGTGCAAACCGGCCCAGCACTTGTCTAATATCAAGGGCCTACTAATATTTGTACTATGCAAACCGGCTGGGCTAGCTTATGTCATTGGAGTTTTATCGATTTATTCTTAATTCAATTTTTTAAATTCGGTTTATACTATACAAACACTTACTCTCTTTTTTTTTCCCGATTGGAACCGTCTATTTTTTTACATAGTAAAGAGTACATCTTTCATACGAAAAATGAAATTAATCGGGTATCATTATACACTTGATCAGGCAGAAAAATTTATTTTACTAATGAAATTTTGTCTCAATAAAGAAGTTTTCTAAACTTGATCAAGCCAAATTTTTATGAGAATGATTTAATCAACAAGGAAAACAAAATCAATGGTCTCGATCATCACAGTTGTGTTGTGGTCGAGTTGCTACTGTACATTCAAATACAACACAAGATGTAGTTTAATTGTTATCATGAATTACATTGAACGTATATATTTTAAATATAATTACAAATCCGATTGAGTCAAATTTTTACGAGAATGATTTAATCAACATGAAAAAAAAGTCAACCGTCTCGATTGTTAGTTCGGATTTGGAAAACCGATCGCATGAAAGAAAATTGGTTTTAGCGGTGTGAAAATCTACTAACGGTTAATGAAAACCATCGCTATAGTCCGGTTTATAGTAACGGTTATTGGAAACCGTCGCTATAGTCCGGTTTTTAGTAACGGTTATTGGAAACCGTCGCTATAGTCCGGTTTTTAGTAACGGTTATGGAAAAACGTCACTATAGTCTTGTAATCTAGTAACGGTTGCAGGAAAACCATCGCTATAGTCCTGTTTCTAGTAACGTTTTGCAAACCGTTGCTACACACCATCTATACCAATGGTTTTTGCAACCGTTACTAAAAAAACTATTAGGAGATCCCAAATTTCTTATAGTGGCTGTAGGTGTTTTTTGGTTTTGCCAAACTTATCCTGGCTGGGCAATGGAGAAGTTGCTGTAAAGTGTGATTGTTTATTGCTCAGGATTTAAGTTCAGAGTTCAGGAGTCGGAGTAGTAGTGTAGGGCTAGTTTTTTGGTGGTGATGTAAACATGTACAGTAGCTTTTTACTAGTAGGTTGGCGTCTTGCTAACCATGTGTCTCTTTGTTTTTGCTTTTTTCCAGGGGGGTTTTGGACAACACATAATTGTCGAGGGTCTAAGTGTCAATATAGTTGGGATATAGGGTCTCTTGAAACGATACCTTTTGTCTCCAGCCCAATCTTCGGTAATAATATTCCTCCCTCCGTTCTTTTTTAAGTGTCCAGTTTCGTAACTCCAACTTATTAAGGAGACATCATCATTATACCTTTTACATCAACTTTTACCTCCACTTTCCCGACTTACCCTCTATGAATCATTACACTTTACTCACTTTTCTTAATGGAATATACTTTTAAGGCAAAATAGAAAATATCTCAATTTTTATCCATTAACTTTACAAAATGGACAGTTATTAAGAGACAGCCCAAAATGGAATACTGAATTCTAAAAAGAGACGAAGAGAATATCTTTTTGCGGATCTAAATAAAAAATATTCTCAAAATACGTTTATGGTATCCTGATGATATTTGATCAAAGTCACAAATCATAACAACATTTATTAAAACAAACCACATATGCAATTAATTATTGCATACAATAGGAACTTAAATGCATAATATACTGACTGAGAGAGTAAATATGTTTATTCCTCATAACTGACAATCCAATTATTAAAGGTAATTAAGATCTATATTACATCTCACATAATAATTTTGCAAAATGTCTTTCTTATAATTGTCCTCTGTGACAGATGAGATTACATCTGCTAACAGATTCAAGGGCTCAATACGTAGGATTTCAAAATTCAAATTCTCTCTCTCTCTCTCTCTCTCTCTCTCTCTCAAAAACACAAATCATTCCCTACCCACCTATGGAAACTTTGAATGGAGGTCCAAACGTTATGTTAAGTGATTGCTTATTCCAATTTCAAGTAATGTGAGACTATATTTCTTTAACCTATCCGTCAGATTCAGTCACGTCTGTAGTCTGTCATGTGTAACATCTTTTTGGATTTATCATCGTGCAACATTTTTATTGATCTGTCATCGTGGGGTGTGAATGGTGAATTTTTAAAACGTGAGGTGGAATGGGCTCCGCTCTTATATCATTTGAAACTTATATCCATCTTGAAACCAATTGGTAACAAGTCGAGAGGTACTAATATTATATATTAAGTTATCACACATTTCACTCCGAAACAATGTGGGACTAGATTTCCATAACACACCCTAATCAACTATTGTTCTCTCTACACTTACGCCTCGCTTGATCAATATTCAGATCGTCCGAAACGTGCCTCAATTGTTTTCAACAATGCTACAACCACACACAAATACTTACACACACTGCATGTCTCCAGTATGTGTGGGGCCCACCCCTTTGTGAATGTATGTGTAAGTGTTTGCGTGTACGTTTGTGAAGCCATTGGCATCTCCTTCTGTTCCGGCCAGACCACGCCACGCTCCTCCAATCGGTTCACTTCTGCTCCCTTATGTGTTGGTGTTTTCAGAAAAGTTTGTGGTACAATAATCAATCAACTAGCAATGGAACTAAAACAATCGGACAAGTACAACTTTTCTTTGTCTTTTTGAAGAAATGGACAAGTACAACTTTTCCTCATCTTATTGAAGAAATGGACAACCCAAATTGGGAAAAAATATGGTCCTTGGTTCCTTTTATTGGAACTATATATGTTTTTATTTATTTTTGTTTCGAATTGGTCAAGAGTTCTTTTACCTTAGAAAATCATACAATTACCTCATGGGGAGTTAGCCGCACCTACGAATGATATAAATACTACTGCTGCTTTGACTTTACTCACGTCAGTGGCATACTTCTATGCGGGTCTTGCTTGGATACATGAGTGAAACCATGTCTTAATAAATAAATAAAAAGGGGAGGGGGGTGTGTGTGTTTATTAATTAACGCTTTCAGAATAAGTGTTTGAAAACATTATGGAAAGAACGATATATATAAATATAAGTAAAAAATAAATGAAGACCAACATTTGAAAATTAGGAGATCAATTGGACCCAACTAGCGACACTCGGCACGCCTCCGATAACCACAAACATCATATAATACCCTGGTGGCGCCACCATCCCATTGGGCGGTGCCACACACCCAATGCTGAGCTGTTTATTACCTTTCGAAATTACATTGGTGACCAACTTTACCAATCTCTGCCCCTGCGAAAACGAATGTGTAGAGAAAGGCGCACTCGCAATATTCACCTCCACTATCTTCCCCAATAATGGCACCGTTACGAGCAACTCGAAATTCTTCCCGTACCACACCGTCTCTGGTGACTCCACCACCACCGGCCTCAAATACGCCATGTCCAAATAATCCGGTGAAAAGGCCTCGATTCTCAGCTCCGTGGGGAAAGGCTGAACCCACGTGTATGCCCAATGCGTGTTACTTCCAGCGAGCAAAATTCTCCCGTCGGGCAATAAATTTGCGGTCGAGTGGTACAATCTAGGGATTGTAGTGGGGTTTAGAGTCGTAAAGCGGGAGCCCAAACGTTTTTTGGGTTTGTATAGAACCGGGTTCAAACATGGGTCAGTTGCCAATCCGAACCCTTGTGACCCCGCTTGAGCCCCGCTAATGATTAATACGTCTCCTGTTGGTAGCATCACCATTTCCCCCATGATCCGAACAAGCGGCATGTTATCCATCTCCCAAGCAGGGTTGGGATCAGTTGCCACAATCCGCCCGCAACTCCCTTTGGCTGGTAGATTCACACTATTATTTAGGTAGGCGTCGTACTGAGCCCCACCGCAAATGACAATTGTGGCTGTGGAATAGTTCACTTCCAATGCAAGCATGGCAGAGGATCCTGCAGAGGGGTAGTTACGTGGGCCCCCCGCCAGTTGAGGAAAATATTTTACAATCATGTTACTATTGTAATCGTATAGCACGGATTGATTGTTAGCAAATATAAACAGATTTCCTTGAGGGAGAAGGTGAACGTATGGATACAGGTTATCCCCTTGGTTGTCTCCCACATTGGCGAGGAATGGGAAACTGACCGTGCCGCCAGGTTTCTGTGGATAAAACTCTAAGGTGCTGCCGCCGACGCCCCCGACTATTATGATAGAACCATCGGGGAGTATCTGATTCGTGGCATACCAACGCCACTCGAACAAATTGATGTTTGGAAGCTCATACCAATCGCATAAGGAATCGGGTTCGCAGGGGGTGAACATTCGGAACTTGTTGGAGCCATCGTTCCAGCCGCCAGATTGGAGGAGGGTGCCGTTAGGGAGGAATTGGCCCGAGGAGCACCACGTGTCGGTTTGGATCATCAGGGGACGGACTGTGTTGGTGTTGAGGTCGAGGAGAACGGAGTGGGCGGTGTAATCGGGCTGTGGACCCAGGTCGTTTGTGTCGTTGCGGTATTCGCCGTTTGGGAGCGTTATATTGGACGGGCCGATGTCAGTCCGGTCGAGCAGGACGACAGTGTTGTACCGGGTGACGGCGGCGTGCATGGCGGCAATGCCAGCGTTTGGCACAATGACTTGCCAGGAGCCCCCCTTGGCATGTGTTCCGATGATTGCGAGGGCAAAGCAGAGGAATTGTAGACACAAGGAAATGTGAGCGGCCATAGTATACTGAAATTAAGCGAGAGAGTGTTCAGATGTGTGTGTCTACCGTTTTTTGAACTGA
Organism: Rhododendron henanense subsp. lingbaoense; assembly: GCA_020567845.1. Taxonomy (NCBI): domain Eukaryota; kingdom Viridiplantae; phylum Streptophyta; class Magnoliopsida; order Ericales; family Ericaceae; genus Rhododendron; species Rhododendron henanense. Next base: position 42,786,677 of record CM036318.1, read on the forward strand.
TATATATAGGTAATAAAACCCAACGACCGCCAACCTGTCGTTGGTGTTTGGTGGAGAGAGAGAGAGAGAGAGAGAGAGAGAGAGAGAGAGAGAGAGAGAGAGAGGAAGGAATGTCAACTGAAATACCCTTAATGTTTTAGGATACAGAGAAGAGAGTTGGAATTCTTGCTGGACTCAAAGGGAATGTTTTTGGAACTGAGACTTGTTTACTTGAAAATAGCACGTCGCTTCCACGATCTTATCATTGTCGTTCACCAATCAACTATTATATTTTTGGAACAGATTGGATGAATGGATTGAATGACGATGTCTCCAATATTATTCAATTCACCAACTATATACAAGTTAATGATTTCATTCCAATAAGAAATGTACAAGAAGTAGTTGGTTTTTCCTTTACAAAATCGGATGTCCGGCCAGCTACACCCTGACTAATATCAGGGTTCTGAAGTTTAGGAACAGACAAATTACTCTCCAGCGGTCCCAAGATTTGGAATGTTTGGCCTCCTTGAGAATCGAATATGCGAACTTATGTAAGACAAGTACTTATTTACTTTCTCGTACCTACTTGGCCAAACTTTTTGGGTTAATGAAAATGAAAGTACGTAGTTGGTAAACATAAAAATATGCACTCCAATGTTTAAAAAACTAGTGTAATGCTCGTGCTTCGCACGTTTCTGCATTCTTATTGATTTAATTGGTAGTTAGGAAGTTAATATACATATGTTATTTTTGTTCATACCATCAACTGTATATTTTTCGAGTACGTTCAGCGGTTCAACTTCAACAGCCATCACTCAAATATCATAAAATGACGAAACCGTGATATACTCGAATTTTTTGTTGTTATGCTTTGGACAATTAAAATGATACCAAAATCAAATCTTTTCAAAAGGAAAAAGGTGAAGAGAAAGGCTACTTCGATTAACCTTCATCTAGGGCTTGAATGGAGCGAAACAACCACCACATTATGCCCACCAAAGCCAAATGAGTTGGAGATACCTGCACGAAATAGGCAAATTTGATTAGTGAATGTTGAAATATTATTTATTCGCTAAGCAATGTTGGAATGTGAGGAATTTGGATAACAAAATGTTCAAATGTTTGATTTGTATATAGGTTGCGAAAGATATATTATCTTCATTGCCAACAAAGCAAAAACATGTAACAAAGGCACTTAAAGGTCCTTGGTTTTTAACCAATAAACCGCATGTATGGATTAGGCATTATGCTTCTGCGGTTTAATAATTTCTGAAAAGAGAGACTAAAATACGTATCAACATGGACTTCATGCTCTTTCTTCACGTTTGGAACAATGTCAACTGTGACATCAGACTCCAAATTCTGCAAAATTAAAGAACCATAAGGACATGAAGTGCATCGATCATAAAATTGAATAACTGATAAAAATTTAGCATAATTAGAGCAATGGGCTTTCAGTGCAGTACACATTGGTTAATGGTTGGATGCAGCCAGCTAGTGTTGATGCAATAGCTTCCAATCCTCCTACAGCTCCAAGTGCATGTAAACATTCAACAATATTGATATGGCAATTTCATGCCAACAAATTTATGCAATACTAAATTAAACAACATATGAACTAAGAAAGAGATCAGGACCTTCTAAACAACGATGGAGACGAATTTGCAGTCGAGAACAATGTGATTGAGCAAGATGAGAGAGAGAGAGAGAGAGAGAGAGAGAGAAAGAGAGAGAGGTTTTTATATAGATTCAATACCCTTAAATTACAAAAAAGCATTTTCTTCTTGACTAAGCAAATGAGGACGTAAAATACCCCCGAAAGCCCTTTTCTTCTTGACTAAGAAAAGGAGGACTTAAAATACCTAAAATACTGTAGAGACCCGTAATTTTGAGGCTATATTTTTTATTTTTTTCCTTTTGTTAACGTACGGCCCGTCGAGATAGACGGTACGGATATTCAGTGTGACGTCTTCGTGGGAGGATATAAGGGTAATTGTGTGAGGGGTGCACGTGTGAGTGTGTGGTGCGAGAAGCGGGGGATTGCTCCCCACTTCTATAATTCTCCCCAGGAGAACTACTTCTCCATTCTTCTTTTTTTTTTTTTTTTTTTTTCTCTCACTCCCTCGGCAGTCTCTCTCTCCTCCTCTCCTCCGAAAACTCCCTCCTCTCTTCTCTCTTTGATTTCATCAACCTAGGTCGTGATTCCGGACAAGGCCCGAGAATTAAAGTTGCTATTCGGAGCACGGGCTTTCCGAATATCCAAGAAAAATCTTGATCGGGCCGCGTGGAAGCTCGGTTGACTTGGTCAAAGGTTCGGGTTTTGCTCAAAACCCATGAGGTAGGGATTTCTTACTCTCGTTATGCGTTTATACGGTATTTATGTACTTAGATCGTGCCTTGTTTCGTTGCTTGAAGTTGTTTCTTCCATTTCTGAAAATCAGCAGAACAGGGCCTGCGTTTTTGGGGTTTTACGCCCTCTTAAGCTCAGATTGGAATTTTGGTTCCTTCGTATAAAATAGAGTAGATTTAGAGCTCGTTTTAATGCCGCAAGAATCACCCGAAACCGTTGAGAATTGAATTTATGGTGATTTTTAGAAAACTGGTCTGCAGTCTGTCTCGTGTTCTGGATTTCAGCCCAACTTCAAACGGCCGTAACTTCTTCGTCCGATGTTCAATTCATGCAAACTTTATATCAAATCGAAGGTCTTGAAGTTAGCTTTTATTTGCCACTAGAATCACCTTAAGACTCTTAGTACACAGAAAGTTATGGTCATTTGAGTAGAGGTGTGTCAATCTGTCGATGTTTGTGGCTATCCCTAAGGTTATTCTCGTTCCGTATGATGATTTCCTATATAATTAGAACACGTTTAAGTCACCTTTGAGCATGATTGCTTGTGTCCTAATAAACCATTGATCGACTTGGTTTCTTGGCATTCATTAGAGCATAATATCAACGACGTTGGTTAGGGAAATGTACCGTAAGGTTGATAGGAGTACCGTGGGCTATAAGGGATAAAGTGGGGTGTGTTGTGAGTAGACATGAGCGTGTCTAGAGATCTGATGGGTAGTATTGTGACCCATTGGCCTTCCATTAGTGAGGAATGACCAAGGAATTATTTAGTTAAACATCGTTTAAATGCATCCTATTGATTGTTGGTACTTGTGATGGCTTATGGCGCATTTGTGATAATGTTGGCATATGGTGTGATATTTCATTTATGAATGGGATCATGAGGGAGTCTTAACTTGCATATTGTGTGTGAAAGTGGTTGTTTGAGTTGGTAACATGGTCATCCTCGTAGTAGTATACGGTAACGCAATGGGTGGAAATACCGATGGTGGGAGTTTGGGATAGCAAATCGTGTTGAGTTGGTAGAGTGTATTAATCTGGTGTATGGTATGGCTTATATGTATGTATGCTTAAATTGAGAATTTGCATAAAGGGCCCGCAACGCAAGGTGTGGTAATGCGAGGACTCTAGAGGGCCCGCAACGCAAGGTGTGGTAATGCGGAAACCCAGGTGGAGAGAATTCACTGTCACGCAAGGGGTGGTAACACAGTTGAATGTCTCTCCAAGAGGAAGAGCATATTGATTGATTTTAGAAGTTTATGTTGAAGTTTGGATTGTTTGTTTCTTGGGATCGTGGCTGTCGAAAAAGAGAATGAACGGTTGATTCTATTAAGTTTTACTAAAGAAAGGATTTTGGGTTTTGAAAAGAGGATTTTTACTAAAAATCCTCCGGTATTCTTGAGCGAATCAACGGAGCTTGACCTGTGGTGGTCTTGAGTTTTCTCTAAATTGTTTTGGAAATCAAAAAGGAAAGTTTTATGAAATAAAGCTCTATGGTGAATGGTATGAAATGAGGAAGTGGTTTGTGGCATTCATTCGAAAAGTTATGAGATGGTTGAACTATTGTTGTTATTTGTTTGGCTGATATGAGTTTAAAAGTTGCTTCTAGTCGATGTGTTAATGGTTAGGGTTATCTCTAAGATGTCCGAAATCCCAAAGTCTAATCGTCTGTTCATCTTGGTAACCCCTCTTGTACCTCTTGTCCTTTTATTGAAACTCATTCACTCTTATTGCATGTTTCACCACATTTTCATATAACTTGAGTATAGATTTCTCTACTGGGCTAGTGTAGCTCAACCTATCATTTTCAGGTAAAAAGAAAAGGCAAGGAAGTTGGCATGACGTGCATCTCGTGCTTATTGATCATATGTTTCAAAGGTATAAAGAGGCGATTTAGTGCTTTTATATTGAAAGGTGTATTTGAAGGATGATCATTGCAAAATGTAATACTAATTTGGTATTTTGTATGACTTGGGGCTTCGAACCGGGATTGTAACTTTTAAATTTAACTTTGAGAACAAGGGAAAATACGTCGTTCGGGTATTATTGGTACCTCAGTAATAGTTTTATTTATTGAAAATGATTATTATTTGTGTTAAAAATTCAGGTCGTGACAAATACCCCCAAAAAGCATTTTCTTCTTGACTAAGCAAATGAAAACAAAAAATACCTAAAATACCCCACCTATTAAATCTACTATTGCCAAACTACAAGGGTAATTTCGTATATTCATGAAATGGCCATGCTTGCCACTCTTCCACTCTTCTCCCTTTTGCCCTTAAACCCAATACCAAGCTACATAAAATATCTCAACCTCTTAAATCCATCATTGCCAAATTAAAAGGGCAAATTCATCTTTTCACAATGTACCTCATTTTCTTCTTCACAAAGCAACATTTGCTATAAATTAAGGGAAAAAAAGTGAAGGAAGTACTTCAAAAGTCAAAAGTAAGCCATAAATTAAGGGGGGAAAAGTGAAGAACTTCAAAGTCAAAAGTAAGCTATAAATTAAGGAAAAAAAATACAAAATAAGGATAGCCATTCAATTTTCCTAAACAGGATAAGTCCAAAATACCCTCAAAAGTCCAATACGATCCCTTTAAAAACTACAAGGCCAAATTCATCTTTTTACGATGTGGCTATGCCAAACACAATTCCCTCTTTTGCCCTCCAACAAAACACCAAACTACAAAAATACCCCTTTCATCATAAATAAAGGAGGGCATTCATGTCAAATCACATTGTGGCTATGCTTGGTGTAGCCATCCTCCTAACAAACTACAAGGGCAAATCGGTCATTTCACCAAGTGGCTTGGCTTGTCATCCTACATTCTTTTATTGCAAGTGTATTGATTGATAACGTCAAATACCAAAACTACCCAAACACCAACACTTGCAAGGGCAAAACGAAAAGGAAAAGTTTGGAGGGCAATAATGTAATTTCACACCATGCCTTGGCTTACCATGCTAGGTTCTTTTATTACAAGTGTATTGATTTCTAACAAGAAGCCCACTACAACAAATAACGGTGTTAGGGACTAGACATATATATTGGTTTCGAAAGCCAAAAATTTTGTTGCCAAAGAGATTTGGGACAGTATTTCATATGAGAAGGTTCGAAATCACTTTTTTTGCTACCATATTATGGGTTTGTTGCTTGTGGGGAGAGCACCAGGGACAAAACGCACAACTTGTGCCTAGCAATTTTGTTATTTTCAGGACACAAAATTTGGTTCCTAAAGGCCTTGTAGATTTTAGTCCCCAAAGCTCCATTTTGTTGCTAAAAACCTCTTTTAGCTATTAATAATTGCGGTCTCTAAATGAGTTACTCATTATCAACCAATTTTATAAGAATAAATATTTGGTCCCAAAAGGCCTTGCAAATTAGGGTCATGCTTGTATAAATATGTGACAACCCAAAAATAATGAATTCGCTAATGAAAGATGAATTTTCAAAATAACAAGAAAATGATGAATCCCCTAATGATGTATTAATAGGTACGTTATGGACCCATTGGATTGCCCTCAATTCAAAGCGTATTGCGTATACACTATTCCTCTTTTAGCGCAAGTCCAGTGGTGCCGAAATGGCTCAAGCCATTCCCAAAAAATGGCACAATTGACACAAAACCTTACCCCAATTAATGAGCGGCTATTTGTTGGGCAAATTTTTCACCCATTTTCAACAAAAAAAAAAAAAAAGGCACCTAAAATGGCTGGGCTATTTTTGCCACATCATCAAAAATCAACCAACGATCCTTCCCTCGAGTCTTCTTCCCAGCAAAACTGTGGCTGTGTACATGTGGTGTGTGTGTGCTTGGGAAAATGAAAACTTTGTTCCATGAGGATAATATTCTTGCACATTTGCTCAAGAATATTGCACTCGATTCACTACAAGTGGACAGTGTGATAGTAGGTGAAAGTTAGTTAGAAAAAGGATACAAGGAGAATTGTTGAAAAAATGGCCCTATGTATGGGAATGCACCATTGGTTCTATCATTAATTGCCATTTCTTGGCCAAATGACACTATTGATCATGGCCATTTAATGAAAATGGCTAGCTTGAGCCAAAATAGCTCGACCATTAGACTTGCTCTTAGTATGTATGTTATGGTAGTATCTTTATCTTGAAGAATTTGGTGGTCTATTACTTAGCTCCTAGATAGTTTTTTTTGCTATGTAAACTTATCCATAGTTAATGCAACCGTGCTACCCACATAGAGAATTCCACACAGATTGTTGTGTGGGGCTCCCCTACGGGTCCCACACAAACGATTCGAGCTGTTTATTAAATGTAAAATAATTTTTCAAGAGCTCTCTGTGGGCTCCCGCGCCCGAAGCGGTTCGATTTGTGACAGAGTCGCCACCCGGATTTTTTGAGATGGATGATCCGAGAAACCGAGGGGTTTTGTTGTTTGAAGGAAAAAGGCTTTTAGATCTGGCGAAACTGTTTGAGATTTTGGATCCGGGAGCCAGGTTACGAACGGGGAAGGTTTTGTTGAAAAGCACCCCGCTCGCCCGGTGAAAACCGGTCTCTACTAAGCATTTTAAATGGGGGATTAATACAACTCGGAAAACCTTGAAAAACACATAAAGGGAAAGGGGAACAAGATAAATCATCTCACGTTGCCGTGCTAGTGGTGCTTGCTGTACAGAGATGATAAAGATGACATGGCGATAATATAAACAGAGAAAAAATGTGGAAATAAACTGTCTGAAACACGATCCTTCGTCAGACGGCATATTGGCTTATAGCGCGCGGCTTACCAATATGCCGTGCGTGGTTCCGATCCCGATACCAAACTTCAATAGGTTTGCAAAGCTTCGCACGGTGTACCATTACATCGCACGGTTTTTATTTTAAAGCTTCGGGCAACTCACAGCTGTCAGATCATCTCAGATCTACACCATTCTTTCGAGCCATGGAAAGAAAACCATTTTCGATACGTTCGTTTGTTTTGAAAAGATCTATGGAGTTTAAAACATGGCTTGTAGATATGGTCTCATTCTGAGGCATCTTTTGGTATACAGAGAAGATCCAACAACAGACGATCGTGATCCAGACAGTCTGAACAAATAAACAGTGTACTTTGAAATGCCGTACGTGTTGGTTTACTATGCCGTGCGACTCTATAAAGAGCCGCACGGTTTAGTAAACCTTCGTACAGGGCTCTGGTTTTGTTTTGTGAAAGAGGTTTTGGGTCAGATCTTAACCAAAAGGGTCAAGCCTGAGAACAGAAAGGTCCCCTCAGGGCCTGGGCAGAGCCCAGCCCAAGGAAACTTGGTTTTTACCTTGGATCCGGAGCTTGAATGAGCTTTGATGAAGGGGGATAGACGTCGGGAGGTGAAGAAAGAAAGTAGAAGTGTGGATGTGTGTAATAGATGGATATATTGGGTAGTTGGGGTCTCAAAGTTAGTAAGAGACCAACTTCAATGGTGAGGGGAAAAAATGGAGTAAAAGGCCTAGAGAATGTCTTTTAAGAACAACATTCTCAAGGCTTGGAAATGGGAAAGTGGGTGTGAAAGCAAGAAGAGAGGAAAAAGGGTATAATAGTGATCAAGGGTTCTTTTCTCTTGAGTGGAGGGGTGCATTTATAGGCAAGAGCCTTGGGTTTTGAATTTCAAAAGTTGGAGGTATTTTCTGGGCGGGCCAGAAGTGTGCTTTCGGCTGAGCCGTATTGCAGTTGTGGCTCAAATAGGCGTGGCCGACAGCTTTCTGAGCCAGTCAGAACTTTATCCAAAATGCCGTGCGGTTATACTCATGACTGCGTGCGGCATACTAAATTTCGGTAAGCCGTGCGGTGTAGAAGTGTTGCGCACGGTACTTTAGATTCGTTTCAAGACTTTTTGGGTTTTCCCTGGGCTTTTGAATTTTTGGGCTTTTCTGGGCTGATGGTTGGTTTGGGCTGCGGATGCTGGAGGAATACTTCATTCAAGCTCGGAAAGGCTTTGTTTCCTTTATTTCATCATCGGGGTGATCAAAGACCCTTCGAGGTCCGGATTGGGGTGTCTACAGTAGTCCCTCTTTAACGTAACTCGGATACCATTGTTTTGATACGAGTGACGCTTAAAGAATAGGCATCCCGATCCGTTTGCTCTAAAGTCTTTGAACAAAAACAAAAACAAAATGCTTGAACATGCAAATAAACGGCAATGGTGGTCGCGTTCGTGGAACTGCCTACGTACCCTATTTGTAGGGATCAGACCAGCGTAGTTCAATTGGGACGATGCAAAATGTAGTAACTAATGCGAAAAATTCAATTGAGACGAGCCCTCGGGAGGCAAATTTTTGAAATTGATTTGAGACTTGAGACTTGAGACGAGCCCTCGGGAGGCGAATTTTTGAAATTGATTTGAGACTTGAGACAAGCCCTCGGGAGGCGAATTTTTGAAATTGATTTGAGACTTGAGACTTGAGACGAGCCCTCGGGAGGCGAATTTTTGAAATTGATTTGAGACTTGAGACGAGCCCTCGGGAGGCGAATTTTTGAAATTGATTTGAGACTTGAGACGAGCCCTCGGGAGGCGAATTTTTGAAATTGATTTGAGACTTGAGACTTGAGACGAGCCCTCGGGAGGCGAATTTTTTTTTTTTTTTTTTTTGAAATTGATTTGAGACTTGAGACTAGTGAATATTGCGAGCAGACGTAAGTACGACCGATCCTCGGGGGACGGGGAATTTTACGAGTCTCGGGGACTAGGATTAAATAATCCTATCATTAATGCACGCCATTCCAAAGGATCTCCGCTGCAAAAGGACTGGAGCCTTTTAGTTTCCGAGATGATTTTGGTGGCTAGAGTGCCCAATTTCCGAGAAAACACATTTATTCTTCTGGAGTCAAAATGCCGTGCGGGTGATCACAAAGGCGCGCGGCTTTTCGTTTCCCCATGCACCTCTTCGATTTCCGAAATCAGTTGGCTGGTTTAAGGGTGCCCATTAATACAGGCGTGCCCTTTCGTCGATCAGAACCTCTTTTAAAGGGGTGGAGGGTGCCTCATTCTATGCACTCTTCTCCCAACTCTTTCTAAGTCCCTTAAACTCATAATCTACTTCTCGAGACATGGCGGCAGACGACTTGACAGCGCGTGTGATCTCTTTGGAGGCCGAGATGGGATTTTACCGCGAGGAGATTGAGCAACTGAACCATCAGATTGCGAGGCTCATATCAACGATTCGCACTCTCCGTCGCGCGGTGTCCAACCTTCAGGACTTCGCTTTTGATCAGATAGACAACAAGCATGACCCAGAGTATGCGCCGGGGCGCGATTCGGACGGGACTGCAGAGGATTCGGAGGGGAATCCGAATGGTTCGGATGATCGTTCCGGCGAGGGAGATGGTGCATCTGAGTAGGATTGGTGAAGAAGAAAAAGAGGGGGCCAGTAGGATTTTTTTCTTCTGTTTTGATTTTTCACCTTTCCCCTTTTTTTTTTTTTTTTGAACAATGTAATGGAAATCCCGGGGATTTTCTCGGATGAAATGAAAAACCTCCTCTTCTTGTTATCGCTTGTCTGCCCCTTCTCTTTTTTTTTTTATACTGTTCATGAACGAGACCAAATGTGAATGCCATGATCAGAAGACTGTTCTCAGAATTCTAACTGTCGAAATAACCCAGTATGCCGTGCGCAGCATGGGTGGTGCCGTGCGTTTGTGAGAACTCGAGAATTTTCATCCAGTTACGTCAATATGCCGCGCGCTTCGATCCGGTATGCCGTGCGGCGCACCTTTCTTCAAACCCGGTCCACTTAAAGTCCAGACGAACCGGTTCAGGGGAGATATATATATATATGCGGGGCGTACACAGTACGCCCTGATCGTTCGAATTTCCCTCCTATCTCTCTCCTATCTCTCTCTCTGGTCTCTCTCTCTCTCTCGTCTCTCTCTCCCTCTCTCGATCATCTCTCTCCCTCGCTGTCTCTTTCTCTCGCTGTCTCTCTCTCTCTCGCTGTCTCTCTCGTCTCTGCTCCCTTTCCCTCTCATTCTCTCTCTCTCATGGGTAGCGCGGATACACCCGGGGGTGATCAACCCCTGCGGGTCGAGGTTGTACCGGCCATGGCAGCCCCGGGGAGCGACGTGGCAGTCGGGGAGGGGCCGGAGACCGTGGGGGTCTCGGCCCCGGCGGCATTGGCCGAGGAGGCTTTGGCCTCGGCTGCCGCGGTGGTAGGTAGTGACGGCGGTGACGGTGGAAGCGGAGTGTTGGCTGGGTACGGCCAGGGGACAGAGACTCCGAGTGCAGTGGAGTCCAGGGGTGAGGACGAGGCTACAGGCCGGACAGAGGGTGCAGTTGGTTTGGAGGAGAGGGTTACGGAGACTGGCGGTGGCGACGGGTTTTTTGGAGCGGAGGTGGTGACAGAGGCTTCCCCTGTGAGAGAGCCTCGGACGGACCTGGGGAAAGGTCCCGTTGTTGAGGAGGAGTTGGTGGAGGAGAGGGAGACGCCGGCCATGTTTGTTGGCAGTGGCGAGGGTGCAGGGTCGTCGCGGCCCATTGGTTTAGGCGACTACCTCGAGGAGGCGTCCCTCGAGGACTTGGTTGAGACCTTACGGGGGGTGCCCGGACTAGCTGCGGCTTTACTTGAGGCCCAGGAGCGGGTGCTCCAAGTTGAGCTCGAGGCGGGGGCCACTGGAGAGCCATAGGGGGTCGAGGAGGAGGCTGCAGGAGGTGTGACAGGCCCTCGGAGGAGTGTTGTGGAGGAGGCGGCAGCGGCCCTGAAGGGGCGCGGACCTTACGAGGCGGAGTCCTACGTGCCTTTTCAGCACGTAGTGGTTCCTACGCTTTTAGACGCCTACAGGCCAGCGCGGTCTACGTACGACGAGGCCTTGGTCCTGAGGGACCCACAGCAGCACCTTTCTTTGCGCCGAGACGAGGTATACTTTAAACATTCGCGTTTCAAATTCCAATGCATCGTATTTTCATTTCTTTATCCGAATGCTGTATTTGCATTGAATAGTATATCTGCTTACTGAATGTTATGAACTCACTGCAACAGGCGATCGCCATCTCGTGCTACGGTGGTGCGGCCGACGTACCGACGTTCTGGGAGAGACTCCCTGAGGCTGTGAGGGAGATAGTGAGGCAGGCAGGTTTTGGAGAGTTTGTGAGCGTGCTCACGAGGGCGAGCAACGATTGCCAGGTGGTGAGGGCGTTGGCTGAGAGGTGGTGGGACACCACAAACACGTTCCACTTCCTCTTTGGCGAGCTGACGGTGACGCCGCTGGACTTTGCGGCGATCACTTGTCTGAGGGTCGGGGGTGACCCTATCCCCTACGACGCTGTTACGGGGAGGAGCGCGGTGCTCCAGAGGGAGACGCTGGGGTACGTGCTGAGGGCAGAGAGTGGGGACGCCCAGTACGCTCAGCTGTTGGGGTTTTGGACGGAGGAGCTCCCGACCGACAGGGTGCAGGAGGAGCAGATGGCGCGGTGTTTCCTGTTGTACTTGCTTGGTGCGTCCCTGTTTCCCAACAGGCGCAACCGAGTGCACCTTTCGCTCCTACCGGCCTTGAGGGACGTCGGGGAGATGGTCCGCTTTGACTGGGGCGGTGCAGCTTTGGGGGCGTGCTACGCCTTCATGGGGTCTCTTTCCCGAGGAGCGGGAAAGAGCCTCGGCGGCTACTGGAGGGTCTGGGAGGTATATTTCAAATTTCTCTTGTACTTATTTGTTTTTCCATTCACTTACTGCATATCATGTACTAATCCTTGATGTTTGATTTTGCAGCTGTGGACGTACGAGGTACTGGACATGTACCCTCCGGAGACCTCCTGCCCTAGTGACACAGTGCTTCCCCGGGCCCTGCGTTGGTCCAAGGAGTTCCGGGGAGTGAAGAAGGGGAAGGGCGACTTGAACGCCTACCGCCTTTTCTTAGACGAGCTTCGTCCTGACCGGGTACAATCATACCTCGCATGCTTCCATTTGTTTGATAGTTCTTATCCAAATCTTATGCTGATATCATTCATTTTTTGTTGCAGGTCCGCTGGCGCGTGTGGGACCGCTGCGAGTCTCCTTTCTTGGTGCGGAGCAGGGAGGTGACGAGGGGGAGAGTGCTGCTCGAGTCCCCTTACGGCTGGCAGTGGTACCTGGGTGACCGGGTGTCATGTCAGTCGCTGAGGTTGGACACTTTTAGAGTCCCTGGTCTCCTTCCTGCTCTGGTGCAGCGGACGAGCTTGTACACCAGGGGAGAGGTTGAGCGGTTCACACGACCGGACCTCGAGCTGGAGCCGCTCTTCCAGGCAGACGTGGGCTATTCTGAGTACCGGGCTCGGTACTTGATGCCGAGTTTCGGGGTACGGGCTGCTGCTTGGGAGGCGACGCTTCGAGCGTCAGGTGGTGTAGGCGGCAGAGGCGGACGAGGACGAAGAGGAGGGAGAGGCAGAGGACGCGAGGGTAGCGTTGGAGGTCGAGGTGACGGCGCAGGTTCGAGCGGGGCCAGCTTGCCTCGACTCTCTTGGACTGTGGACGTGACGACTGCCCAGGGGGTTTCTGGTGTGGTGGTGGTGCCGCGTCCCACAGTCGCAGCTCCGGAGTTTCTTGCTCAGGTATTACTTGCATTCTTTCGCCCATTTGCATCTACTCGTTGATATTGCTGTATGTTCTAAACAATTGACCTATTGTGCAGGCGACTCCGGAGTACGTGAGAGAGATGGGTGAGGCCATGATGGGCCTAGAGCAGCTAGTGAGGCAGTATGCCATGGGGCGTGTCCCAGAGGTGCTTCCTCGCGCTGGCGGGACCATGGTAGAGCTTTTGAACCCTTTGCTTTTACTTCCTATTGCTTATTTCATGATTATAATGCCAACGATGAATACCATGTCAATGCAGGCTGGAGGAGGGGCTTCGCGTGGGCAGCGCAGGAAGTCTGTGCGCATGCAGGCGCCACAGGTTTCCTCTGCAGGTTCGCGGGAAAAGCCTCTGTCGAAGAGGCGGCGTCTTTCTGGGGGTACCGAGGAGGAGCCAGTCGACGTTTCTGACGAGACTGAGGAGCCGACAGATGTTGACCTTTCGGACACCTCGGGGAGTACAGTGCCTAGGGCGTCTGGTACTCAGGAGGCGGCTAGCTCTCCGGCGGAGGAGGCCTCTGGGGAGGTTAGCGAGGAGGGTGAGGATGACGACGAGGATGAGGACTAGAGTAGAGTTCCCTTTTTATTTTGCTTCTTGACTGGAGCCTGCGTGCTTCTTTTGGAAGGGTGCCTGTTTACCCTCAGCAGATAGGATTTTGAGGCTTGCACGCCTTTTGGTACTTCGACTCATGGATATCTCAGAGATTATATACAGAGAAGCTTACTTCTTTCAGTGTTTATGTCATTCAATTTCCCTTATTGCTGCTTGTTTTAAGAAAGATTGAATAACAGAAACATTAACCAATGCATGCAACTAGTCCTTTGAGCCATAATCTGAAATGAACTTGGGGGTTTATGATGAGCAGTGTGTTGGGGTAAAGACTTATTGACGTTGGAATAGAAATCAAAGAAGGTATAATGAATAACTTTTGAAAAACTGATCTCTTGGTACAAATCTTTTACGAAACTACCCCTGTTGCAGACTTTTGTTCATCAATAATGACCCTAGAACCCAAATTCTTATTGGAAACTGAAAACCTCTTGAAAATATGTCTAGAAATCGGGAAAACCATGACTTCGGAGGGTGACATTCTCAGATTCCGACATTGATCGTGAAACAGAACTTGGACCAGGTCAACTTTGGTCACTGTGACCTGTAGGACCTGAAAGATTGACTCAGAATGGTTTGAGACGGACTCCGATGCCTTGACATGACTTGGGAAATGGGTTTTATTGACTTTTGGTGTTCTTCATGTCGAATTTTGAGAGTTGACTTGAAGTGGGGGTTCCCCGAAGTCCCAAATACCCTTTGAGACATGTTCTGAGGGTTGGCGATGCCTACGGGTGTCTTGAAATGGTTTCTAACCCCTGCTGTCAAAGTCTGCAGAAATGCAGACTTAATATGCCGTGCGGGGCTACAAAGCACCGCGCGAGGCTTCATCTGATCCCACGGTGTATCCGTGTTATGCCGTGGTTTTCTCCTAGTATTGGTATGCCGTGCGCCTCCTCCTTACACCGCGCGGCCTCTTTTCTCTGTCACCCGACCATTTGCTGTTTCCCCAGATTGATTGCACGAGGTTTAGAGTTTGACCCTTCCCATGCTATATCCCTGTCAATGCATGCCTGCTAGGTTCTTTTAGAGTATGACCAAGCTTTTCCCTATGCAAGTCTTTATGGAAAACCTACACTTTTGGAACCCAAGGCTCTTTTGAAAGTTGAAGTTGTCTCTTCTCTCCTCCTATAAAGTCAGGCCTTAGGTCCAATTTTGACCATATCTCTTCTCCTTCAAATCTTCATCTCCTTCCAATGGCTCTTTCTCTCACTGGTTCGCTTCGGTCATGGTTGATTTCCATGGAAGGGGTCGATTGGCTCAACTTTCGAGTGCATGGCCTCTATTCTATGAGGTACCTTCGCAACATCCGCCTTCGCCCTGAACTCCTGAAGGCTGCCATAAGTCTCTGGGACCCGGAGGTGCATGTGTTCCGCTTTGGTGGACAAGAGCTTTGCCCGACGATCGAGGAGTTTCGCGCCTATCTTGGCGGTTTCGGCTCTGGAGATGTCATTGTCCCTCCGGTGCGCGAGAACATGTCCAAAGTTCTTGCTACCTCTCTTGGTTTGAATGACGGTGTTGCTCGTTACTTGGTTAGCAATGGTCATCTCAATGTGATGCGACTTATTGAGATGTTCTCTCCTCTTGGCAACTTAGCGGACGTAACCTACCACTCTCGGCGCATGACCGCTCTTTGTATGTGCTTACTTGCCGCTTACTTCTTGGTTCCCTCCACTGGTCGCGCTAGCTCGGCATTGGTCAGTATTGCAGTGCAGATTGGAGCTCGGAAGGATGTGATTCCAATGGTATTGGCTGAGACACTGATGGGTTTAGACAGGGTTCATTCTGGAGAGACTGAGACTTTTGGGGGCTGCCCCCTTCTTCTGCAGGTTTATTTTTCGCCTTATTTCCCCCTTTTTCAGTTCTTCCTACTCTTTTAAAGTTAGGCTTGGCTTTTTATGGTTTCTTACTTGTTTTCTCTCTTTGTCAGATTTGGCTATGCGACAAGGTGAACATACTGACTCTCCCTCCTGGCAACTTGGCATATGGGGCTAGATTACTTTCCTCTCGGTGCTTCGAATTTGCGGACAGGCGAGTTTCCGAGTGGGTTACCTTCTTCAAGCGTCAACAGGCTGAGACTATCTCCTGGAGAAGCTCTTGGCTTGATCTTCCGCCCATGACTGTTCACTATATGGGATCTCAGTGGGTGGTTCTTCCCGGGTTGGAGGCTTTTACCTTCTACATCCCTTATCGGATTCAGCGTCAGCTTGGTTTGAGACAGGAGGTTCCTGCAGAGGTCCTGGTGGATGTAGTTATGCCTTTCTTCCGCCATTCGGTTCTTTGCAACTATCAGCGATTCTGGAGGTCTCGTGAGGTGACTGATGCTCACCCTTACCCTTCTGTGGCAGTGCGCGGGAGTTACAGGAAATGGCTCAGGAGGGACATTGCTGCAAGGGCGGGTGTCCAAGGAAACTGACTCGATCCTACTACCCTGATTATTGAATAAATCGCGGACCTCCTTTTCATTGTATTGCCTTTTATTTTCGAAGTTCATGCTCAGCCTTATGTATTAGAAGCAGTTATCTTAATAAAGTGAGTTATAGAGGGTCTCCCCCTCTCTGATTCTGCCTTTCTGAATTCTGTCAACCTGGATTTTTGTTTTGATTGATCGTGACCGAGTCCCATAGTGAGACTGCCTACGTATCCTTTTTAATGAAGGAATCAGGTCATGACGTAGTTCAAGGATAGGGTTCGCTCGGGTTTTAACACTCTCCTTTTGCGCTCTAACTTTTGCCTAGCACCGCCCTTTCGGGTTTTCGGCCTAGCGAGCTCGTTCATCGTATACCTTAACTTTTGCCTAAGATGCCCTTGCGGGTTTCCATCCTAGCGGGCTTTTGCTCTAATTTTTGCCTGGAACTGGCTGCCCTTGCAGTTTTCAGCCCAGCGAGTTTCTCTCAGGGGTAGTAGCGCTTAAGTTGATCCAGGTTAACTAGAGTTGAGAATTCGTTTCCGTCCAGGTCGATGAGTTGCGTAGCTCCTCCAGATAGGATAGTCTTGATGATGTACGGCCCGGACCATTTTGGTCGGAACTTTCCTCGTGGATCGTAGATTGGTGCTCGTATCTCCTTCAGAATCATGTCGCCTTCTGCCAGGTCCCTGGACTTCACTTTCTTATTAAACGCACGTGCAATTCTCCTTTGATATCCTTGAATGTGGTAAAGTGCCCTTAAACGACGTTCATCAAACAACATAAGTTCTTCAAACCGGTTGCTCAGCCAATCCGCCTCTTGTACATCGCATTCGATCATAGTCCGGAGGGATGGCACCTCTAATTCTATGGGCAATACGGCCTCCATGCCGTAAACCAAAGAGTACGGTGTTGCACCCGTTGGCGTGCGCACAGACGTGCGATATCCCCACAACGCCAAAGGTAGTCGTTCGTGCCAATCTCTTGCAGATTGAATAGTCTTTTCCAGGATGGTTTTGATTGTTTTGTTGGCCGCTTCCACGGCCCCATTGGTCTGCGGCCGATAGGTTGTTGACTTGTGGACTTGGATCTGGAATTCCTCCAGGACTTCCCTTGCTCGACCTTTGAAATGCACCCCATTGTCGGACACGAACGCTTGTGGGACCCCATACCGATAAATAACGTTTTGCTTGATAAAGTGCGCGACTTGAACCGCGGTCAGGGTCGCATACGAGGCCGCTTCTACCCATTTTGTGAAGTAATCGATGGCCACCAGGATGAACTTGTGGCCGTTAGAAGCTGCTGGCACAATCCTTCCAATGACATCAATACCCCATGTCGAGAAAGGCCATGGCGAGGTTGTTTGCTGCAACTCGTGTGGCGGAACATGCGTGAGGTTAGCGTGAATTTGACACTTATGGCAATGTCGTACGTATTCCACACATTCTGTCTCCATAGTGGACCAGAAGTAGCCTTGTCTTAAAACCTTTTTGGCAAGCATCATGCCGTTCATGTGAGGACCGCATACTCCTTCGTGGATTTCCTCCATCACCCTCTTGGCCTCCTCTCCATGAATACACAACTTGTGGGTTCCGTAGTGGGACCTTCGGTATAGATTCCCTCCACAAATGATGTACTGAGCTGCCATTCTCCGAAGGGCGATCCTGTCCTTCTTGCTAGCTTCAGAGGGGTATTCCCCTCTTTCCACGAATCTCCAGATATCGTAAAACCAAGGATGACCGTCTTCGGGTTCATTGATGACCATGACATGTTGGTGTACCGGAGTGTCCCTTTGCTCGATCATAATTGGCCTTAACTTCACGCCGATAGGGATTTCGACCATGGAGGCTAATGTTGCCAAGGCATCAGCGAACTGATTCCTGAGTCTCGGGACATGGGTGAAGGTTACTTTGTTAAAATGGGGAATGAGATCTTCGAGGTCTTGATGGTACGGCTTTAACTTCTCTTCCCTGACCTTCCAGTCACCGTTTGCTTGAGAAACGACTAGGTTGGAATCTCCCACGACTTCCAATTTTTCTACGCCGATTTCGATGGCCGCTTCCATACCAACAATGCAAGCTTCGTATTCCGCTTGATTGTTGGTGACCTCGAAGTTGAGTTTGAATGCAAGCGGGATATGCGACCCGTCCGGTGAAATCAGTAGCACACCAATTCCAAATCCTCTCTGATTGGCTGCTCCGTCGAAATACAGCCGCCACACGTCCTCAGCTATGGCCAATATGCCTTCGTCGGGGAACTCGAATTCGGCGTCTTCCTTTCCTTTGACCGGGCAATCGGCCAAGAATTCAGCGACGGCTCTCCCTTTTACTGACTTCCTGCTGACGTATTTTAACTCGAACTCTGCCAGCATTAATAGCCATCGTGCCATCCTTCCTGTGAGTGCTGGCTTCTCAAATAAGTACTTCAGGGGATCCATTCGGGATATCAATCTTACCGAATACGCCAACATGTAATGCCTTAATCTTCGTGAAGCCCAGACAAGTGCCCAGCAGGTCTTTTCCAAAGGAGTATAGCGTTCTTCAGACCCAACCATCTTTTTACTGAGGTAGTAGACGGCCCTTTCAACCCCATCGTCTCCTTCCTGTGCCAACATACACCCCATGGAAGACGGGGTGACTGACAAGTATAGGATCAAAGGTTTTCCTGGTTCTGGCGGCATTAAGACCAGCGGATTCCTTAAATAGGCTTTGATGGCCTCGAAGGCTTGCTGACATCTGTCGGTCCATGCGAAGGGTGTTCCCTTTTTGAGTAGTCGGAATATGGGTTCGCATGTTGAAGTTAGCTTTGCGATAAACCGGCTGATGAATTGTATTTTGCCAAGGAAACTCCTTACGTCTTTCTCTGTCTGTGGCGGCTCTATTTCTAAGATGGCCTTAATTTTGGACGGATCGATTTCGATGCCGCGAGTGGTGATCATGAATCCGAGCATTTTTCCGGTGGTGACCCCGAACGTACATTTAGCAGGGTTGAGGCGCATCCTGTACTTCCTTATCCTTTCGAAAAACTTTCTCAACGCGGGTAAGTGGCCTTCTCGCTCTTTCGCTTTAACAATCATGTCGTCAACGTACACCTCCACCTCTTTATGGATCATATCGTGCAACAAGGTTATAGCAGCTCGTTGATAAGTGGAACCTACGTTTTTCAGTCCAAAAGGCATGACCCGATAGCAATAGGTTCCCCACTCGGTAATGAACGTGGTCTTCTCTCGGTCTTCCGGGGCCATGAGAATCTGGTTATACCCTGAGAACCCATCCATGAAGGAAAGTAAGGCATGTCCTGCCGTGTTATCAACTAGCACGTCGATGTGGGGCAGAGGGAAGTCATCTTTGGGGCTGGCTTTGTTTAAGTCTCTGAAGTCTACACAGACCCTGATTTTGCCATCCTTCTTTGGGACGGGAACGATGTTAGCAACCCACTGAGGGTATTTAGTTACCATTAAGAACCCCGCGTTGATTTGTTTTGTTACCTCCTCTTTTATTTTGAGCACCCAGTCGGGCCTCATGCGTCTCAATTTTTGTTTTACTGGTTTCGCGTCAAGGTGAAGGGGAATCCGATGTTCCACGATTTCTGGATCAATTCCAGGCATATCGGCGTGCGACCATGCAAAAACGTCTTCGAATTCTTTTAACAACTCCATAAGAGCCTGACACTCTTTCTCTGACAGCGCGGAACCGATCTGGACCATGCGGGGATTCCCTTCGTCCCTCAAATTTATTGAAACAACTTCTTCTTTTACAGGCTGAGCATGCCTTTCGTCTTCCCTTTCGATTAGGGATCGAATTTCCTCAGGGATTTCCCCTTCGAAATTGATCTCTTCATCATTGGGGTCGACACAATTTATTTCAAAATCAGGGAGGTAAGCGGAATCAGATTCATTTATTTCATCATTAGCAGAGGCCTCGAGGGCACCGTACACACGGGTAGATTCAAACTCAAAATACAGACTCTGCGGAGTTGGGCCAAGAGGCACCGACTTAGACTCAAAAGACTCAGAAGACTCGTAAGACTCGGAAGACTCAAAGGACTCAGTTTCAGATTCAAACTCATGACCAGCTGCACTCGGTATGAAAGTCCAATTCTTATAATCTCCAGCGGCATCCCTGATGAGCGAAGCTGGGTCTTCGGGGGCCTCCTGCCCCAGCATTTGCACTTCTGCTTCCACAACTATACCCAATGGTTCGTCCTCCTCGAATAAGGTCGCCAAGCTACCCAAGGTAAGAGTTTCAACCCAATCTGTGGCATCTTCTGGTTTGATTATTGCTTCTGGTTCTTCATCACTTTCGGGCCAGACATCATTGGCGAATATCTCAAATCCTGGTAGGAAGGTATTGGTTTCTTTGTCCCAAAACGGTTCCGGCTGCCCTTGGTAAACCTGCTTTGCCTTTTCTTTGACAAAGTGATCTTCCAGCCTGTGAGAACCCTCACGTTAAAAATAGTATTAGTACATGATAATTCGTCAGTACCTTTAATTATTGGTCACAGACACATTTTATAAGTCAATCGGTCAGGCATTACAAATCTATGTGTTCTAGATTTTTCCTTGAAATTCCGCGAATGGGGTTATTCTTAGAATAATTTATTTAGGGTACTGTGCGAATTTCATATTTTTCTGAGTCCGGAACCCGTACAGTTTTTCGAGCCGCACGCGAGTCGCGCTCCGGAACTAGCCATGCGTGCATGGCTAGGTGTCAAGACCAAGTCAACACTTGGCAACCCCATTAATTTAGTTAGGTGCCAAGTGTACACTAGCATATAATTATTCATATAATCATATTATTACAATAGTATTTTGCAAGAAAAAGGAAACAAAAAGAAAAAAGAAGAGGAGAGGTCGGCAGAAGAGAGAGAGAGGGAGAGAGAGAGAGAGAGAGAGAGAGAGAGAGAGAGAAGAGGAAGGAAGAAGAGAAGCCATTTTAGCTCCTCCAAGGTCTGGACCAGCCCTTAGACACTAAGGTTCTCCGTCAAATCTTGCCGGTAACTTCTTAAACTTTCCTGACAACTTTCTGGACCATCAAAAATTCGTATTTTGAGAACCCTTCTGCTATGATTCAATTTTTGAAGTCTTCATAACTTTTAAAGTACGTTTAAAGACGAAGATTTTGATACCAAGAACATGCAAAACCGATCAACACAGAATTAGTTATGAATTTTTGAATACTGACTGTAATCTGTGTGTCCGAATCTGATTGTGTCTGTCTTCTTTTAAATTTATGGAAACTTTCACTACTTGCATGGCTATGGTTTTTTTTCAGGAATTAAACCTTTAAGTTGGAAACATTTTGGCGTTGGAATCAAATCATTTGGATAAATATACAATATTTGGTGAATTTTTAAAGTAGAGTTGTCTGACAGGGACATAAACTGTGATCAATCTGTTTTCTTTTGTTTGCCGAGGAAAATACTTTTGATTTATGAATTTGATATTTTTACTGAGAATAATACTTTACGTTTTGCAACTTTGAGCGCTAGTTTCAATATTTTTGGAGTTGAAATGAATTAGTTATGAATTTTCTACTAAAATATGTTTGGCTGCCCTGTTTTTCTGTAGAACAGCTTGTTCTTTTGAAATCTGCAGAATATTTGATTGATATCTAATCTTCAAATTTTTACAGTAGATACACATGGACGTTACCCAAGTTTGGGCGCTGGTTTGAGTATTTTTGGACTTTTTATGAATAAGTTATGATTTTTCAAAGAAAGGGGGACAGATTTTAGTAAATGAGCAAAGTATTGTTTTTATTTCTTAAAATACCTTGCATGCATAGATTTTCTAGAGTTTTTGACAAAACTAAGTTTTTACCCAGAAAATTTCATGTGATATTAAGGTGGAAATGTGTTTACCATTTTACCAATAGAGGTTGTTGAACCTCCGATCCATTGTGTTGCGTTTCTACGCCAAAAATAGACTTTGTATAAAATCTTATTGATTTTTGTAAAAATTACAGGATTGTAATTTTTGAATAATTAGGTTACTTAAATTTTACACTTCGTACTTAGAGATTTAAAATGACTATTTTGCCCTTGGGATTCAATGTGTGCTAAAATGACCTTTTTAGTCATAAATGTTTTAAAACTGAGTTTTATACTTGAGTTCTGAATGAATTATGATTTTTGGATCAGATTTGATAAGATGAGAGATCTGAGTTCATAGCGCTTGGAAGATTGACCTTGGAATGTAAAATGACCATTTTACCCCTAGTAACAGATCGGCTCTAAGCCATGACTTAGATCGGCTCTAAGCCATGACTTAGACGACTAGAATTAGATTATTCGGACTTAGTACATTAATTGTACTCATACTTGGACGTTTATGATATTCTCATTAGGTCTGTGTGATCGTTAGTGTGAAATACGTGAAGACTCGAGTAGAGATTAGCTGCGTCTTCAGGAGCAAGGTGAAACATGCATATCTTGTTTACATGTGTTGTTTAAATATTTCATTGTTGAAATATTTTAGAAATGTTTTCTATAGAATCATGGATATTGATTAACTTGCTAAATGACTTGATGAAATGTGTATTTTTCCTGTCGATACATCTGAACAAGTGTCCGTGCTTGAGGACTTTAAACAGACAAAGTGGATTTGGAGTTATAAGGTTGGGGGATATTAACCAGGTATCCTGATGGTTTGACGTCATTCCCTTTATGATATAGAGGTCGCTCCTCTAGATTCTGGTTGAAACTTGTTCTTGAAAGATGTGTGAAATCGATGAATATTATGAAATGTGATATTTTTAATATCATGATGGTTTTCTGCTTTATCCTGAAAAGTTGGATTTCATTCTGTGAATGAACTGATGAACTGATGACTGAGAATTATTGCTTTTAGCATAAGTCTATTGAAAGTCTTGAATTCATTTTATTATGGACTTGAGATTCGATTACCTTTGAAAGAAGTACATTTTACATGTTCGGTACTGAGGAGTATGACTACACTTTTTATAAGATGTTAGTTGTATCCATGATTTAACATGTTTATTGGATATGTCATGTTTCATACGAGCTTTAGCTTATGGAGTTTTTCAAAAACCATACTTTTCAGGTTAACAGCATTAGATGGATTCGGCTTTGCTCTCAAGTCGAAATCTTTTTGGTGATCAGTTCTTATGTGTATCTAGTAGTACTGTTCTGATGTGAGTATAGAGCTATGAGGCCTTGTCTTGAAGACTTTCGAATTTTGATAACCGACTTGTTCCGGTCAGGTTATGCTATGGTTACTTGCAGGTATTGTTAAGCAATTATATTTATTTCCGCACGTAGAACTCTGGAATATGTTGGAATTATTGAAATCAGCTTACTGAATTTCTTAAGATAATCTATTTTAATGAGAGGATTTTATGAATTCCCTAAACTGACTTATTAGGATAGGCCTAGGGTGACGTAGACTCACTGGCTGGTCATTAGACCTTTAACCCATGGGTTTGGGTCGTGACACAGCCTGTCTCCTTTTTTTTCCTTCTTATCCTTGGAAGGATGGTACCCCACTCCAGTTATGCGTGTCAAAGTTCCTGGTTCTTCAAACTGGGCGGGCCCCTGAAGATTCTTTCCTAGTCCCAATCCTGGCATGTAGGACATCTTCTTCATTATCTTTATGGCCACATTGCTAATGACGAAATCATCATCAATCTTGACAGTGAAAACAGAAGGAGAAGTGTCAAGAGAAAAACCGCCCAAAGCAACGTCCTCTTCCCCATGTTGTATCTCCAAAAGCGGGGCATTGTCTTCCACAGGAGCACGAATCCCAGAATCGCCGTGAATGGTGAGCATCCCAGTTTCCAGTCCCAGTCTAACTTTCTGGTGGAGTGTCGAAGGAACTGCCATGATATCAGGTCGATGCAACCAAGGTCTACCCAGTAATAGGTTAAAGGATGCGGGAATGTTTACCACATGGAATTCTACATCTGTTTGGTAGGGCCCAAAGGTCATAGGGAGCATGAGGGTGCCAGTTACATCTCGACGGGTGTTGTCATATGCTCGAACTTTGACTTCTGATGGAGAGAAATCACTATTTTTGTATCCCAGGCAGTAAGCGACACGAAGTGGGCAGACATTGATTGCCGACCCGTTGTCAATGAGGATTACCGGCACCCATTTTCCGTGGCATTTGAGAGTGATATGGAGTGGCCGATTGTGATCTGTTCCGTCAACGGGCAAATCTCGATCAGTGAAGGTGATAGCATGTTTGACGGGTATGGTTTTGACGAGCGCCACGAGTTCGTCAGGAGTTATGGCGGAGGGGACTTTTAGATGAGAGAGAGCTTGGATGAATCCTTCACGATGGCGGGTGGAATGAACAAGCACGTCCCAAACAGACATTTTGGCTGGAGTCTGTTCGAGTTGGCGCTTGATCATTTTTTCTGGGTCTTTCTCAGGGCGTGAGGGTTCTTTAGCTGGCGGGGCAAAGGGTTGGAAAGTATCTTTGATTGGGGTTACAAACGGGTTGGAAGGTTCTTTGGTCAGTGGAGCTGGAGGGTTGGAGGATTCTCCAATTTGAAGATTAGGGGGTTGGTATATCCGACCACTCCTGGTTAATTGACCAATCTGTTGGTACTTGGACTCTTCATTCCACAAATCCGCAAGGGCCTTACGCTTGTTTCCAATGGTAGTGTCTTGGAGATTGGCGGCCAGGTCAGCAACAACCAGGTCCTCCCATAGGTCTTCGGGCTTCCATTTTTCAGCTTCTACTACCGTCCTGTTTACAGTCCACTCTTCATTCCCCACTTTTATGTTGATGATATCCGTATCGCCCCATGGGTCTGTCTTAGCACTTGGTTCGTCTTCCCACAAGTTCATCATAGCAACATTAGCATCTTTTGGGAAGGTAACCGATGACTCTGTCTTATCCTCATCTACCAGGTAGTCCATTGGGTTGAACCCGTTGCTAGCCACATCTTCTTCGGGACCTGGGGGTTCCGGGTATGGAGCAAGACCCACGTTGTTGTATGGATCGTTGGCCATGAGATCAAGGAGGTAGGAGGAGAGGTCTGGCCGAAACGGAACCGGTTCAGGCCAGTCATAGATCGCTGCCGGGGGTTGGTATTCTTCTGCAAACAGTATGGGTACAGAGAAAGTATCTAAAGGGTCATTCCAGGCCAGAAGTTGGTACTCATCTGGAATTGGGTTCCATTCCCATTCGGGCATTTCCGGCAAGTTGAACATCCTATTCAAAGAGAATCCATCGAGAGGGTCAGCATAAATGTTTTGTCAATCAACTTCCCATTCCGGCTCAAAGAACGGGTTTATATCTTCTTGGAAATTGGCGACTTCAAACTCTTTCCAATTATCAGTCAAATCTCCCCAATCCCAGAGGTAACAGAGGGTGATTTCTTCGGGAATTTCCACGACAGGCTTTGGATCGGTATCAGGAATGATGAAAGAAGTAGGATTAAAGTCTTGGCTTTTGTCTTGGGTGATTTGGTTGACATGGAATGGGGTATTGTGCTGTGGCAAGGGATTTGTCATGGTGTTTGGTTTATCGGAAGGAGGGGTATCAATGACTTTATTGTCGATGAGGTTTTGAATCTCATGACGGAGACGGATGCAGTTATCAGTGGTGTGTCCATGCATCTGGTGGAAATTGCAGTAGACGTTTTGATTTAGATTGGGTGGAATGTTTTGTGGTGGCGGAAGGGGATTCAGCACTCCTACTTCTGTGAGCTTTTTGAGCAAGGCGGATCTAGGAGTACTGAATTGGGTAAAGGCTCTTTGTTGGGACTTTGGTTTTTCTGAAATTTGGTTTACTTCCGCTGGTTTGGCGGATGAAGTTCCAGCCTGATTGGAATTCCCGTAGAGGACATTGCTGTTCCCTGAATACACCCTCTTGGGCTTTGCTGTCGATTCCTTCCTTTCTAGTGTTCCGTCTCGCAGTGCTTCTTCTACAGCCAGGCCCGAGTCGTAGAAAGTTTCGAAATTCGGGGCGGCCTGGGAAAGAACCATGTATGGAGCAAAAGAGCTTGGGAGATTCTTGGTGATGATCCTTATCTGTTCCTTTAAATCCGGTTTGCTTTGCATCTGAGTGGCCTTAGCCCTCCAACGTTTTACAAAGTCGGCAAAGCTTTCTTTCTCACCCATCTTGGTGCTTTCTAATTCCCTTGTGGTCATCTTTAGATCGACGTTGAAATCGTATTGAGCTACAAACGCCGTCCCAATATCTTCCCAGGTCCTTTTCTTAGCGGGTTCTAGGGTAAGAAACCATTGCAAAGCAGGTCCTGACAGAGATTCATGGAATAGTTGAGCCATGGCTTCCTTCTCGATTCCTCTCATGGTAAGTGAGCCAACATACCCTTGGAGGTGAGCTTTTGGGTCTCCGGTACCGTCAAACTTTGCGAAGTCCACGCCTTTAAACTTTTCTGGTAGCTTCGCGTTAGGGAACAGGCACAACTTGTTCATGTCAACCTCTCCTCTTCCTAATCGCTTGTTTTCTTGCATTGATTCTTCCAACTTCCCGATTTTAACCATAAGGGCGGCCATATTAGGATCAATTGCTGGCGCGTCCTTGGATGGCGTTTCTTCTTTGGGTACATCAGTCTTAACCAAAAGTTTGTCGCAAACCTCCTGCATGGTTTCCATTATCATGTTCATGTCACCTTTCATGGATGCAACTGAAGCTTTGAGTTGCGCGTCCATCCCAGCGAGGGATTGCCTAAACTGAGCGTCCATAGTAGCCATGTTCTGCCTAATCTCTTCTACCCCGTTTCCTTGGTCAGCCATGGGTAGCGGGCTATCAAGTAACGGAGGTTCCTGTATGGCTGGGTTTAGTGAAACTGCTGATGATGACTGGCCTTCCTGCTCTACGTGGACCTCAACCAGTTGGGTTTCTTCCAGGGTATCTACGCGAACCAGTCTTCGAGACGGACGAAACCAATTGGGTAAAGCCTCTTCTTTTTGCAGGTGTCCAATGTTTCTGAGCTTGTAGCAAAACGAAAAGGAACAACTCAAAATCCATCCCGAGCGTCCATCCTACCTTCTACGCACCTTCTAAGTCCTAGAACCTACCGTGACTTGAGTTTCACTTGGGGCATTTGTACAGAAGATTTCTGACGATCCGGGTAGGTGCTGTCAGGCAGGTTAAATTCCGATCGTTTTCGGAACCAGAGCCAATCTCCTTATCTTGACCATCCGAGACAGAGCAATGTGAACGTCAGAATCCAAATACACATACTTCCAAGGTTATTCCCATGTCAAGGGAGCCGTTCGGGCACGGCAAACACCGGAGGTATCGCAACCCCCATGGACTTATAGTCTCCTAGACTGACCGAAAAGTCCTAAAGAATTCTAAGGGAGCCCAATCCTCTAGCCTGCAGGATGTAATGATGCGTGAATGACATGCATGTACAAAGAAATACACATACACAGGATATATCACATAAGTCCTAGCAATGGGTTCCTGTCCTAGTTGGGAAAGTGCTATGGTTATGTACAAGTGCAAAGGCCGGTTTTGGTTTGAGAGGGGTTCCCCGGACTAGAGCCAAGATGTACTACCCCATGTCGAGTGTATTGCAAGACAATGGTCGAACAGTACGATGGCCCATCATAGTCGAGGGTTGCTAGGCATTTCGGGAGAGCTTGTCAGCGGTAAACCGGGCAAGATAGCCGAAACACACTAGCGAGGCTTGTGCGGTGCAAAGTGTAAAAAAGTTAAGTTCTTCAAATTGCATTAAGTCCCCCAAGTAAAATGCCTTTCAAGTTTGGCCCTCTTGATTATCCAACACTTCTTTATGTATATTTTTTTTAAAAAGAAGTTTTGAATAAAAGTCCCCAGCAGAGTCGCCACTGTGGGCTCCCGCGCCCGAAGCGGTTCGATTTGTGACAGAGTCGCCACCCGGATTTTTTGAGATGGATGATCCGAGAAACCGATGGGTTTTGTTGTTTGAAGGAAAAAGGCTTTTAGATCTGGCGAAACTGTTTGAGATTTTGGATCCGGGAGCCAGGTTACGAACGGGGAAGGTTTTGTTGAAAAGCACCCCGCTCGCCCAGTGAAAACCGGTCTCTACTAAGCATTTTAAATGGGGGATTAATACAACTCGGAAAACCTTGAAAAACACATAAAGGGAAAGGGGAACAAGATAAATCATCTCACGTTGCCGTGCTAGTGGTGCTTGCTGTACAGAGATGATAAAGATGACATGGCGATAATATAAACAGAGAAAAAATGTGGAAATAAACTGTCTGAAACACGATCCTCCGTCAGACGGCATATTGGCTTATAGCGCGCGGCTTACCAATATGCCGTGCGTGGTTCCGATCCCGATACCAAACTTCAATAGGTTTGCAAAGCTTCGCACGGTGTACCATTACATCGCACGGTTTTTATTTTAAAGCTTCAGGCAACTCACAGCTGTCAGATCATCTCAGATCTACACCATTCTTTCGAGCCATGGAAAGAAAACCATTTTCGATACGTTCGTTTGTTTTGAAAAGATCTATGGAGTTTAAAACATGGCTTGTAGATATGGTCTCATTCTGAGGCATCTTTTGGTATACAGAGAAGATCCAACAACAGACGATCGTGATCCAGACAGTCTGAACAAATAAACAGTGTACTTTGAAATGCCGTACGTGTTGGTTTACTATGCCGTGCGACTCTATAAAGAGCCGCACGGTTTAGTAAACCTTCGTACAGGGCTCTGGTTTTGTTTTGTGAAAGAGGTTTTGGGTCAGATCTTAACCAAAAGGGTCAAGCCTGAGAACAGAAAGGTCCCCTCAGGGCCTGGGCAGAGCCCAGCCCAAGGAAACTTGGTTTTTACCTTGGATCCGGAGCTTGAATGAGCTTTGATGAAGGGGGATAGACGTCGGGAGGTGAAGAAAGAAAGTAGAAGTGTGGATGTGTGTAATAGATGGATATATTGGGTAGTTGGGGTCTCAAAGTTAGTAAGAGACCAACTTCAATGGTGAGGGAAAAAAATGGAGTAAAAGGCCTAGAGAATGTCTTTTAAGAACAACATTCTCAAGGCTTGGAAATGGGAAAGTGGGTGTGAAAGCAAGAAGAGAGAGAAAAGGTATAATAGTGATCAAGGGTCCTTTTCTCTTGAGTGGAGGGGTGCATTTATAGGCAAGACCCTTGGGTTTTGAATTTCAAAAGTTGGAGGTATTTTCTGGGCGGGCCAGAAGTGTGCTTTCGGCTGAGCCGTATTGCAGTTGTGGCTCAAATAGGCGTGGCCGACAGCTTTCTGAGCCAGTCAGAACTTTATCCAAAATGCCGTGCGGTTATACTCATGACTGCGTGCGGCATACTAAATTTCGGTAAGCCGTGCGGTGTAGAAGTGTTGCGCACGGTACTTTAGATTCGTTTCAAGACTTTTTGGGTTTTCCCTGGGCTTTTGAATTTTTGGGCTTTTCTGGGCTGATGGTTGGTTTGGGCTGCGGATGCTGGAGGAATACTTCATTCAAGCTCGGAAAGGCTTTGTTTCCTTTATTTCATCATCGGGGTGATCAAAGACCCTTCGAGGTCCGGATTGGGGTGTCTACACTCTCGCGAAAAATCAGCTCAATCCGATATCTATAGGTGCTCAATTTAATCATCTAACTTTTCATTCGGATTTTGGGATAATGAAAAGTTAGATGATTGAATCGAGCATCTATAGGTTCGGATTGAGCTGATTTTTTGTGCAGACCCTTGAAAAAATGTTTTGCATTTAATGAATGGCACGGATCATTTGTGTGGGACCCAGAGTGGGCCCCACACACCGAACTATGCGCGATCTGTGTGCTAAAAGTCTGTGTGAACAGACTAACTGTTACAACAACAAAAATAACAACATAACTCATCTAGTCCTCAATCATTGGGGTATGGGGGGGAGGGATTGGAGACAAACCTAACATTTGGCAATATATGCATATAGTGACTGCTCTCAGATTACTATTGACAGTGACCCCCCCTATACCTCCAAGAACCGAGGTGCAAGAGGGGCGTTTTGCTGCGGAACCATGTCCTCCAAATCAAAGCTGAAATGCATTAGAGAGGACATGCCTAGAGACCAAAATTAACTATGCACATTATCATGCTTTCTTCATTCATAGTCCAGAGCATTGAAAAACACATTACACATAGTTAGCTAGCCATTGAATCAAAATAAAGAACCTTCTCAATTTTTTCTTTTCTTGACAAAATGAACACCAAAAATTTGATTTTCATGTAATTGTTTTTTGTTAAATGAACATTTGTAAACCTCAAGACTTGAGATTTAAGGTTTGCTCATTTCTAAGATTTCAGGTTTGAAACCAAGGGTGTTATCAACTCATTTGAGGCCAGTACACATAGACTTTTGCTCTAGCTTTAATTGGAATCCCAACAAGTAGGCCGTGGGATTGGTCCGCCATGATTAGGTGAGATGCGCATAAACTGGCTCAGACACCTGAGTTAAAAATAGGATATCTAATGAAACAAGGGCAATTTCGGGCTTATTCAAATTTCGGGATAAAAACATAACTTGCTATAAGCGATCGGGATGAAACATAAATGCCTGCATGTGAAGGACTAATATTTAAGTGACCCCATTAAACTACTAAATCATAAAATCAGAACCTACCAAAATAGTGACGTACTCAGGGTTTCACAGTTTTTTCTTTTAACACGAAAGAAGCGAAATTTTATTTAAGTAGAGGCGCGGTCCGAAGACCTCATATCAGCAAGGGCCAAATTAAGAAGTTTTTGAGAGACGGGACCCCCAAATCTTCCAATCGGACACCTAATAGGGATTGCTTAGCTAACACATGAGCTACCCTATTTACGGGACATTTAACATGACAGAAAATACAAGAGGAGAATAACGTAACAAGTTCTAAACAATTAAAAATGATAGAGTCAGAAAAATAAATTCCCTCTTGGTTCAGAGCCTGAAAGGCGAAAATTGGAATTTCTTTTCCCAACTGAAAGGTGACGTCAATTAACTTCTACCATTGATATCATAGATGCACACAATTTTTTTTATTTTTTTTTGTCAACGGAAGAAGCATACCCATTTATAAAAGTCATACGGCATCTACAGATTATCACCGGAATATAGATCAAGCCATATGGCAGTAAAAGATTTCTACCCGAATACAATCTTAGAATCTTAGAAGGGCGCCATTCTTGAATTATTAACATTTCTTTTGAATAGATAGGTGTTAGATTTTTTTTTTTGGAAAAGTCCATGGTACAGTAATCAATCAACTAGCAATGGAACTAAAAGCATTGGACAAGTACCACATTTCTATCTTTCTGCGAATGCATGAGGGAAACCAAATCTTAAAAGAAAATGAGTTTTATCACTCTATCAAAATTTGTTTTTGAAAACATCATATATGGAACAGAAGGAATAAATGAATTTAAAAAATGAAAAACCAACATTCGAAAATTAGGTCAATTGGACCCAACGAGCGACACTCGGCACTCCCTGGTTAACAACAAACATCATATAATACCCTGGCGGCGCCACCATCCCATTGGGCGGCGCCTGAAACACGATCCTGTACTCTCCATTAACTTGCGACACGACACGAGTGACACCCAACTTTACCAATCTCTGCCCTTGCGAAAACGAATGGGTAGCAAAAGGCGCACTTGCAAAATTCACCTCCACCTCACAATCTTCTGATACTGGCGACGACACCGTTACATACACATTGTAAAGATTCCCGTACTGCACTGTCTTTGGCGTCTTTGTCACCACCGGCCTCAAATTCACGTTGCCTGCCGCCAAATACTCTGGCGAAAACGCCTCGATTCTAAGCTCCGTCGGAAAATCCCCGTCAAAAGTGTAGTAGTAATGCGTGTTACTTCCGGCAAGCAAAACTCTCCCATCGGGCAATAAATTCGCGGTCGAGTGGTATAATCTGGGGATTGAACCGGGGTTTAGCGTCATAAACCGGGATCCCTCAGGTTGGTCGGGTTGGTAAAGAACCGGGTTCAAACATGGGTTTGTTGCCAATCCGTACCCTTGCGACCCCGCTTGAGCCCCGTTGATGATTAATACGTCTCCTGTTGGTAGCATTACCATGTCCCCCATTATACGAACTAACGGCATTTCCTCCATCTCCCAAACTGGGTTGGGATCCGTGGCCACAATCCGCCCGCAACTCCCCTTGGCCGTACTATTCATACTCTGATTATTAAAGGCGTCGTACTGGGCCCCGCCACAAATGATGATTGTGGCCATGGAATAATTCCCTTCCAATGCTAGCATGACAGAGGATCCTGCAGACGGGTAGCTACGTGGCCCCCCCTCCAACTGCGGAAAATCTAGTACGATAGTGTTATTAACGTAATCGTATAACACAGATTGATTGTTAGCAAATATAAACAGATTTCCTTGAGGGAGAAGGTGAACGTATGGATACATATTATCCCCCTCGTTGTCTCCTGCATTGGCGAGGAATGGGAAATTGACTGCGCCGCCAGGTTTTGGTGGGTAATACTCCACGCTGCTGATGCCGATGCCCCCGACTATTATGATAGAACCGTCGGGGAGTATCTGGTTGGTAGCGTACCATCGCCCTTGGTACAGCGACGTGGTGTTTGGAAGCTCTTCCCAATCGCAAGAGGAAGTGTTTATGCAGGGGGTGAATGTCCTGAACTTGGTGTTGCCGTCGTTCCAGCCGCCGGAATGGAGTAGGGTGCCGTCAGGGAGGAATTGGCCCGAGGAGCACCAAGTGTCGGTGAGGATCATGAGGGGACGGATTGTGTTGGTTTCGAGGTCGAGGAGAGCGGAGTGGGCATAGCAATCGGTCGTTAAAGCCAGGTCGTTTGGGTCGACGCGGCATACACCGTTTGGGAGGGATAAATTGGACGCACCGATGTCAGTCCGGTCGATAAGGACGACGGTGTTCCACCGGGTGACCGCGGTGTGCATAGAGGCAATGCCGGCGTTCTGCACCAGGAGTTCCCACGTGCCTGGGGGCTGGGCACGCGTTCGGATGACTGTGAGGGCGAAGCAGAGCAATTGTAGACAGAAGAAAATGGGAGCGGCCATAGTGAAAAGCGAGAGAGTGTTCACTGTTCCGTTTTGTGTGTCTACCGTTATTTGAACTGAGATATATATGAGAGAGAGAGAGAGAGATGATGGTTGAGTTGGGGAAAAATGATCAAGTAGTTGTCCAAAAACAGTTGTCGCATTGATGCAAGGTCAACTGAAAGAAAACCGAAGGGCTGCCAACCTGTCCTCCATGTGAGAAATACCCAGAACAGTTTCAATGGCGGCCTGAGCCCCAATGGCTTCTGGGTCTTCTTCTGCAATATTTTTAATTCCGTTTGAAACAGTGTTTACACCAAAATTTAGCAAATTAGTCAATATTGATCGATTAGGTCAAATCGTGACACGTGTCACGTGTCGACAGTATTCGAAACTTGTTTGGACATAATTTATGCATGTTGAAGAATCGAACGGACTGATCGACAATTAAAATTAAACGTGTTTTCATAACCTAGGACACATGTCAGATGATGGAAAACAAGTAGATTATGGTCGAAACAGTTGACGAAGGCAGTTGAAAAGGGAGTGCACAATATGACATCATGTCGAATAACTACCTGTCTCAGAACGTAGAGAAAGAAGAGGAAGAACAAGAGAAGTAACTGTTTGGTTCAAATTTGAAGTGAGAACTTTGTCAAGTTTGAATTTCAAGTCGAGAAGACAGCCTATAAATACAAGAACAGAAGATATTTAGAACCCCCATACAATCGCCCAAAGGCTTTTACTTTTTATATGTACTATGCTTTTCTTGGTCTAGGAATAGCTTGTAACGTAACCGTCTAATCAACTGTGTTTACATTGTCAATCGACTTCTACTTTGAAGAATAATAAAGTCTTTTTGTTATTCTTCTTCCATTTCCATTTACTTCATTACGTTTTCTTTCAGAGAAGTCCTGAAATACGGCAAGGAACTAAACTTCATCACCACAAACATCCACATTCCAATACTTAGAATATTTTTCTTTGTCAACCATCGACAACAAGTAAAACAATAGACAAACAAATAGTAAACGAGTTTCCACATGAGCCCAGAGCCTTCACACCACCCCGATGAGTTCTTTAATTTTTTTTCGCTTAGTTTCTAGTGAAGGTTTATCGGTTAGCCCCGGGAATAATACTGTTGTCATCCGGTAAGAAGATCCAGTGGAGACACGAATTTCAAGTTGATGATTGTCGGTGAAGTCAAAACCCAGCCTTGCGTAGTTCAATTCGTCAAGGCACTGCGCTGTCGCGGAAGCCGCGTAATTTCTCCTGTTCTTTCAATTATATCACAAAGTGGGCGTTTTCTCTAAAAAAATTTGGACTACAAATTATTGCATTTTGTCGTGTCATCGTTCACACGACAATATGGGTGGGTAATTAATACAAGCCTGTGTTTGCAGCATCCTTAATCTTTTCAGAGTTATCTGTTACAAAGAGGAAAGTGTGGGGCTCCTTTCTAGATGGTTCGAATCTGGATCCTAATCCTTCAATGTCCTGCAAAAGAGAGTACGACTAAAGACCACACCGGAGGTTCTCCGGGATGGCCCTCCGGTGCAAGAATCAGGACACTTGCTAAGAGTCAAGAAGGATCAGAAACTAGGGATTTAGGGTTCAGTAAAAACGTACCTCTTCTATGAGGTTATCACAGTGTATTTATAGGGAGTCCTAGCTTGACCTTCAAGGCGGTTTCATTGCATGACAAGTATCGGCTTACGCCACCCTTACGTCACTTTAGGGTTTTGTAACCGTCTGGGGAATGAGCTGGCTCCTTCACGTGTTCCCATCACCCTGGTAACCGTTCGGCTGACGTCACAATCTTCATCGTGGCCACGGTGGCACTCCCACGTGAGCGAGAGAGGATTATGGCCCCCACATTCGTTCAGAGCCGAACGTGAGCCGATAATTAAAGAGTCGACATGCCGAGAAGGCGTTGACAGGTAATGTTTGTCCCTCGGCAAGCCGAGGCGGATAGATGGCACTCCGGACCAAATTGGACCGACGAGGAGCCGAGGCGTTGTCGACATCGCCTCGGAGAAAACGGATCGTCGGTAAGCCGAAGGCGTTGTTGGTATTGCCTCGAAATGAACCGGACCGTTGGTCCCGTAGCACGACATTACGCTCGGTGCGGCCCGAGCCATTTAACTCGGCCTGCTACATAAAGTTTGGGTGATGTTCTGGCAGGGAAAGCTGCACTCAGTGAATGGAACTTTCTCTTTAGAAGAAACCTGCGTATGATTGGGAAAAGGATTCTCACTATCTAATTTTCTAAATGCTTCTGGGGTGGTTGCAAGTGAGGATAGGTCGGATAGATTTATCTTGGGTTGGTTGCAACTTAAATGTTTTCTCAGTCAAATCTTTTTACAACTTATTCAGAGCTCGTTCCTCCATGCACTCCTGACAAAACCTTTGATCCTATCTGGAGAAATGCAGCACCTTATAGAGTCCAATGCTTTGGTTTGTCGGTCTATCTTGGCTGGGTTAAGACTTCGAACAGGAGCGGAGCCAGGATTTGCATACGGGGGTGGCACCAATTGAATTTATGGAAACCGCTATATCTTTCTTTATCCCTTCGCCGGTGACGTAAATTCAAATTTCTAAGAGGAAGAGCCGCTTTATCCCGCTTTCTCTCTTGGCATACAACTTAGCCACTCGAGCAAAGTACCTTTGGTGTTCATTTTACATACATTAATGTTATTTAACAGTTTTCGTGTAAAATTTTTTTGGGGAATTCCTGAATGGTGGCACGTGCCAGACTGCCCCTGACTTCAGAATACCTTTTCAGATTGGGGATCATTAACAATGAAGAAGAAGCATTGTGCAAATTCTGCTCTGCATCAATGGAATCAGCAAATCATATATATGTTGCTTCATTGTGAACATGTGTGGGACACTTGGTGCAATATTCTGTCAAGGTGGGGTGCTCAGGCCTAGGCCTGTCAACGGGTCGGGTCGGACCCGGATCCGACAGATCTGGATCCGATCCGAATCCGATAAGACTTGGATCCGATCCGAATCCGATAAGACTCGAATCCGATAAGACTCGAATCCGATAGTGGTAATCCGGATCTGATCCGAAAAATTTGGATCCGATCTGAAAATCCGAATCCGATCCGAAAACTTTTTTACTTCAAAAATTTTAACAAAAAATATATATATATTTTTTAAAAAATACAATTTTTTTTCAAAAAATTAATAATTTTCCAAAAAAATAAATAAATAAATATTTTAAAATAAAAATACAACTTCTTACACATTTTTTTTCAAAATAAAAAATTTACTATTTTTTTTTTAAATTTATAAAAAGTAAAAAAAAAAAAAGTTCGGATTCGGATTGATAACGGATTTAATCCAATCCGATCCGAATCCAATAAGGTTACCGGATTCGGATTATCGGATCGTCGTTATCGGATTCGGATCAGATTTTTCGGATTGGATCCGGTCCATTGACAGGCCTACTCAGGCCCCGTTCTGCTTTCTCAAATAAGTACTTAAAAAATAAGGACTTATTTTCAAGCTTAAAAATAATGGACTTACGAAAATAGTTTTTTAATTTTTTTTTTGCAGGGTTTGATAGATCTCATCGAAATCTATCAAACAAGATCCATATTGTATATTTTTTGATTTCAGTAAACCTATTATTTTTAAGCTTGAAAATTGCAAATAAATACTTATTTTCAGGTTAAAAAGCATCATAAATATTTCTGACCGGTAATAGTTAGTTTTTAACCCGGACCGTCCAAAACAGTTTTCAACATGGGAGATTGAGTTCCGTAAATCTTATTTACGGAGGCTCGGTAAATAATTTTTTCCCATCAGGTTGGGTCTCTTTCCTAGGAAAGTTGTTTTTAGTTTTTTGGTTTTGGGCTTGGGGAGTACACCAGGTGGGATTTTTTGTTTTGGGGTTGGTGAGCACACCAGGTAGTCTTTTCTGAGGTGGGTTGTCCGTCTTCAATTTCTTGGGCTTGGGCTTTGAGTCGGTGATTTTGTGGGTGTTGGCTTTTGCTATTTTTGTGTTTGAACTGTATGGTAGAAAACTTGCCAACTGTGGTACCTCATGGGAGTCGGGTTAGCATATGATTGTCGAGCGTATGCGGTTGCAACATAGTTAGAATGTCATTCGCTCGTTGTGATGTATTCTTTCCTCGCTAAACACACTTGTTCTTTAAAAAATACGTAAGAACCACCTAGTGAATTTTATTAGCTTCGAGCTCGTGAATATTACTGGATTTCAAAACACATGCAACAAGCAGCTAGTGAATTTCATTAGCTTCGACTTGAATTTCACCGGGTTTCAAAACACAACTAGCTATTCTAGAACTCCATAAGAACCACCTACTGAATTTCATTTGCTTTGAGCTCGTGAAATTTTTTGAATTTCAAAACACAACAAACCACCTAGTTTCTTATTTCTGGGCTGATTTACAAAAAATTGACAGAAAACTACCACATGCGAAAAAAAAATCAAATAAGAACCAAACAAATGTTCCAAAATGATATATAAGAAACCAGAATAGTACTTGATGGCCGATTCTTCCACATGAACAAACACTTCAATACATTCACGAAAGTCAGCTCAATGGGTTATTCAGTACTCCCGGTGTATACACTCTCCCCTCAATGACTTATTGAATGATTTTCCCTAAACCACTCATCGTCTCACGATCAGTAATTTGATCATGTATATATATGCCTTCTGTCTCTTCAAATACCTCATAATCCGATGTGCACAAGTGCATTCTCCGAAACCTATTGAAAGCAATATCTGAATACCTATTTTCAGCACAGCCCGTGATTATCGCATTCCAAACCGCAACAAGGCCTGGCCCTAGGGCAAGGCCCAAGAGGCCGCCGCCTAGGAACTCCAATTTCAAGTAAGTAAAATACTTAACAGGCTAAAATTTCACAAATTAATCTGCCTGATGGAGTAAGTATTGAGCTGGCCACCGGCAGTGGTGCGGCGGAGTTGGGCACAGGCGGTGATCAGGGTGGAGTGGACTTGGTAGAAGAGGTGAAGGGAGTCTGAGCAGTCAGGGAAAAGTGCCCAGGGTAGTTTCGGTATAAAAGTACTCAGATGCATATGCGTACCAGACCGTATATATATAAGTTACTACGAAAATAAATGAAAACAAACATTTGAAAATTAGGAGGTCAATTGGACCCAAGTAGCAACACTCGGCACTCCCTGGTTAACCACAAACATCATATAATATCCTGGCGGCGCCACCATCCCGTTGGGTGGCGCCGTACACGCAATCATGTACTGTCCATTAACGTTCGGCACGACACTGGTGACAACCAGCTTCACCAACCTCTGCCCCTGCGAAAATGAATGCGTATTGTAAGGAGCACTTGCAAAATTCACCTCGACTATCCCCGTCAATGGCGTCGGAACCGTTACAGATACATTGTAAAGTTGTCCGTACTGCACCGTCGTTGGCGTGTTCACTACCACCGGCCTCAAATTTGCATTGTTTGCTGTCAAATACTCAGGTGAAAATGCCTCAATTCTCAGCTCCGTTGGGAAATCCACGCCGAATGTGTAGTAGTAATGCGTGTTACTTCCAGCGATCAAAACTCTCCCGTCGGGCAATAAATTCGCAGTCGAGTGGTACAACCTGGGGATTGAACTGGGGGTTAGTGTCATAAACCGGGATCCCTCAGGTTGGTCGGGTTGGTATAGAACCGGGTTCAAACACGGGTTCGTTGCCAATCCGTACCCTTGCGACCCCGCTTGAGCCCCATTGATGATTAATACGTCACCTGTTGGTAGCATTACCATGTCTCCCATGATTCGAACAAATGGCATTTCCTCCATCTCCCAAATGGGGTTGGGATCAGTCGCCACGATCCGCCCGCAACTCCCCTGGGCCGGAGTATTTACACTCTGATTATTGTAGGCGCCATACTGAGCTCCACCACAAATGACAATCGTGGCCGTGGAATAGTCACTTTCCAATGCCAGCATGACAGAGGATCCTGCAGATGGATAGTTACGTGGGCCCCCCTCTAATATAGGAAATTTTTTTACAATCACGTTATTATCGTAATCATATAGCACAGATTGATTGTTAGCAAATATAAAAAGATTTCCTTGAGGCAGAAGGTGAACATATGGATAAAGGTTATCCGTCTGGTTGTCTCTTGACTCGACGAGGAACGGGAAATCGACTGCGCCGCTAGATCTCGGCGGGAAATACTCCACGCTGCTAACGCTGATTCCCCCGATTATTATGATAGAACCATCGGGGAGTATCTGATTAGTGGCGTACCAACGCCCTTGGGACAACTTGACGTTTTGAAGCTCAACCCAATCGCAGAAGGAAGCGGCTTCGCAGGGGGTGAACATTCGGAACTTGCTGTTGCCGTCGTCATTGCCGCCCGATTGGAGGAGGGTGCCATTAGGGAGGAATTGGCCCGACGAGCACCACGTGTCGGTGAGGATCTCGAGGGGACGGATTCCGTTGGTGTTGAGATCGAGGACGGCGGAGTGGGCGGAGCAGTCGTGCTTTAAGTCCTCTTCGAACGGGTCGTCGCGGCATTCGCCGTTCGGGAGCGATAGATTGGACAGGCCGATGTTAGTACGGTCCAGGAGGACGACGGTGTTGAACGTGGTCACGGCGGTGTGCATGGAGGCAATGCCGGCGTTGGGGACCAGGAGCTCCCACGTGCCCGGGAGGTCGGCACGGGTTTGGATGATCGCGAAGGCGAAGCAGAGGAATTGTAAACCGAAGAAAATGGGTGCGGCCATAGTGTAAAGCGAGAGTGTTCACTGCTCGGTTGTGTGTGTCTACCTACCGTTATTTAAGCTCAGAGAGAGAGAAAGAGAGAGAGAGAGAGAGAGAGAGAGAGAGAGAGAGACAGAGAGAGAGACAGAGACGAGGGAGAGAGAGTTTGGGTTTCCTAGCTGAACTCAAACTGGGATGATGGTGCAATGATAGATTCCCACGGCTCTTGCCCACCTACCAACTGGTTGACTGACTGTCCTCTGCTTTGTTTCTAGTGAATGATTCTCGGGAATAATACTGTTGTCATCTGCTAAGCAGTTCAGAGAAGATACGAATTTCCAGTTGATGATTGTCGGTGAAGTCAAAGCCCAGCCTTGAGTAGTTCAAATTTTGTCAAGGCCACTGCGCTGTCGCGGAAGCTGCGCGCGAAGTGTAGAGGTAATTCTCCTGAGATTATAATTACTCCTACTGAAAACCACCGCCTTACAGATCCACCGCCTTACGATCAATTTTGGATGGATATAACATGCGAGAAGATATTTTTAAAAAAGGCGGATATATATAGAAGGGGAATATTATAATATGTTTGGGCTTAGGGTTTGTTTGGCTCTTGATTTGGGCCAGGCCCATGTAGCTTCTTGGAATTTATTTTTTAGGGCCTGGCCCTCTGGGTATTGGTGGACTTTGACCCATCTTTTTTCTTTTTTTTCAATCTTTGGTTGAATTCCCTTTCCCCTCTTTCCCATTTGATGTACCATTTGTCAAGTGTTCTTAATAAAATTTGTGTTGCTTATCAAAAAATATTATATCCGTTGTCTATATCCGAGTGGCAAACACCATATATAAGACGACCTTCGGATATAATATCCGGAGTGATAACATATCAGCCCCTATATCCTGTTGACAAACGAGCCGATATGATATCTTTGAAAGTTTTACATGGTACGCTGTATGTGCCCTTTTTGGATAACCTCCTGTCCTCCTCAACTACTAAAGACAGCTATGAGATCTGTTCGAGTAACATGCGGACTAATTGAAGTAATGAGTTTTTACAATAATAATACTACAAATATTGAAGTGATGAACTTCCCAATATGGTATGGATTATTGCTCTTGTTCCTCTTCTACTTTAAGATGGGGTCGGTGTACAGGTACAACCTTTGTAACCTTATTTATGTATTGCTCTTGTTTCTCCATCATATATTGGTGTGGAGCTCAAGATAAATTAGGGTCGTGTGGCGCAAAGGATAAATTATTCTTTGCTCTTTGAGCAAAGACACGTGGTACTTCAAATGTGTTGTGATTGGTAAATAGTACTACAAGTCCCATAATTTTTGTCTTGATAAATTTGAAGACTTGAAGGCTCCATTTGTTTCGATGTAAAATGTTTTTCCAGAAAACAAATTTCAAACTTTTATTTTTCGGTGTTTAGTTGACACTTGAAAATATTTTCAGAAATCAACAAAATAGTGTGGAGAGAGAGAGACAGGGGCTTAAACGGTGGAGGGGTCTGAGAATTTTGGAATTGAACATGTACAGTGTACTATGACTAGCTGCAACCATTTGAAGCATGTACATATACATTATGAAACTATCAGGGGTTGACACTTGTTTACATTTTGAGAAAATTGTGAAACTATCAGGGATTGCTCTAGTGGTTCAGGCGGATGCCCAAATTTTGGAAGTACTTCTCAAGGTCCAGGATTTGATTCCCTACCCGGTGAATACCTTGAAGTCTAACTGTAGGACTGTTCCTGATCCGTTACCAAAAAAAGAAGAGAAAAGATAATCTATTAATGTTTATTAACGTAAATAAACAAGAATCATTTCAAGTAATTATAAAATTGTACGTCTTTCCTAGTGAACTATCTTTGCGGGACGGGGGTGTGGTGGTGGTGAAGTACTAATGGTGGCGGCGCAGTGGTGATATATATGCTGGCGGTAGAGTGGGGATGGAATTTTAGATATTGTAATAAATTTATTACGTAACCAAACTCAAGATTTTTGAACATAGAAATTGTGATAGAATCCATTTATGACAAATTTGAAATCCCTTTTTTGTCAATAATATCCTCGACCAGTATCTTCTTTTTATTCAGTAGAAGGTAACCCCTAGTTTTTTTTTTTTATCAGCAAGGTCACCCCTAGTTAGCAAACATGGTGTAGAAACTATACTGACAAAGAGCAAATAAATAATCTGAACCCATAACTAGACTTTGAATTAACTATACCAGACAAGAATTTTATTATTTAACAAAGAGAAAATTGTATTATTTTTACGTCTACCGGACAAACATTATGGGATGGAGGGAGTACTAACGTTAGACAGGTAACAAGTACGAAGAACTAGACCAGACAACAATTTTCCCTTCGTTAATTGGACAGCTACATGTATACTTAGCCCCTGATGAGCTGGGGGAACAGTTTTTTAGTGGGTGGTTTGTTATTAGGGCCTTTATGAAGGCCAAGCCTGCATGGTCTTTGGGCCGAACTTGAAAATATTGGTTTTCTTCTTCTGTAGCATATTTTCTAATTCCATATCCTGATACAGCCAAGCCAACAGGCCTGTAACCGGCACTTTCTCATCTCTTCCACATGGAAGGTGAGGGACGTTTGATTCTCGCCAAGACTGCGAGTTCTTAGGTTTGTCCCACCTGTATGCCCCCTAGCGGTACCCCTTTCTCATCTCTTTAGGAGTAGGCTAAATATCTGTCGAGTGAAAATATAAATGTAAATATATCTCGTGATACACATGGACCTACATGGCCTACTCAGTGAGCTAGATCCTAAGCTAACACATTAGTGCTAAAGAACAAAATGGCTTAATTGTTCTCTTTCGTATCCAGAGCATCATATTTCCTTCCGTAGTAGCCCTCGTAATCATAGTTCTTTTTTTTTTTTTTAAACCAAATGTGTCTTGGTCAATATCTCATATGAGCAATCGAACTAATTTTTTCACATGAGAAATGTTATCTTTCATAGAATCCACAAGCAGGGGCGGAGGTATCAAA
Source organism: Rhododendron henanense subsp. lingbaoense (assembly GCA_020567845.1). Lineage (NCBI taxonomy): Eukaryota > Viridiplantae > Streptophyta > Magnoliopsida > Ericales > Ericaceae > Rhododendron > Rhododendron henanense. The sequence goes on from CM036318.1 coordinate 42,829,266, forward strand.
TGGGCCCGGTGGGGCCCGGGCCACCCAACTTTCAAGAAAAACAAAAACAAAATTTCCCTTCTACTCTTGAACGAATAAAATAAAGATTTCAAACGAAACCCTTCCTTCTCCTTCCATCGTTTTTGACGACTTACAAACTCAGCGACTCCTGTTGCTTTTCATGTTGTTATTTGATTGAATCGACTTGAATGTTCGATTTCAACAGACAGGTGATTGTATACATCGGAAGGAAAATTGCGATGCAATTTAGTTTAGAGTCAATCTACCTTAAATGATTTTCGTGATTTGAAAACACGTCGGTTCCACTTTGATAGATATTTAAACAACTTTTGTTCTATTTTTATGGATAATCAATCTTGAAAAATGTATTTTGGCTTATTCTTTGACTAAGGAATGCAAGTATAGTGGTAGTTTTTTTTTTTTTTTTTAAAGTACTTATTTTTGAGTAAGATGTTTGACTTTAATTTTTTTTTCCGTTACGACTCGGTCCCCGGGGATTCTTAATCCTAGCTCCGCCACTGTCCACAAGTTAAACGGCTCGGTATTTGAGGAGGACCCTAAATAGACCCATAATTTCTGAACCGCACGGTCAGTTGGTCTTGGAAGACGGACATTTTGTTCGAGATTTTTGGTGACTTTTAAGCCCAAAATTAAAGTCGTTCCCAAACACTTTCTTAAGTGAGTCCAATTGAGTCTAGATACACCTAAATATGGGGTTTAAACTACTAAAAAACTGTCTGTAAAAGTGGGAATGGTTGCGAGGGTGAAGAGTCATCCCATATTACTTGAAGTTCCATACATTGGTAGTATATTATACAAGTCCCAAGTTAGCAATTGATTTAGAGTCCCAACGGGGAACCTATGTTGTGGAGGGAGGACCTAGGGTATGTGGGCTTCGGCCTATTGGCTGCACATGCATGTTTACCTGGGCCAGGGTCTAAGTTCGTGGTGGCCACGGGCGCATAAGCCCTAATCTTTTTATTCCCCATAACCTTGAGTAGTTTGGGCTAGCATTGAGCCACTGTTGTTCTGCTTCTAGAATATTATGGGTTGCTCAATAGCCCAGAGCTAGAAAGCTATTGTTAATTTTTTTGAAGGGTTCCAACCTAAAATCAATTGGCAATAGGTGGAGTAGTCTTAAGAATTTATTAACCAAGCTTTGGTGGCTTAGATGAGCGATGTGGGACAAGTCTAACACTCCCTCTCACGTGCAGCCCGGATGCACGTGGAGGTAACAGACTAGAGACTTTCCCACGCGAGGTGAGACCACCCAAGACCTAGCTCTGATACTATGTTAATTTTCTTGGAGGGTTCCAACCTAAAACCAATTGACAATAGATAGAGTAGTCTCAAGAATTTATTAACCAAGCTTGGGTGGCTTAGATGAGCGATGTGGCACAAGTCTAACAGCTATGATACACAAAATTGAAGAGCTGCGGTCGAAAGGTTTTTATTATTATTATTATTATTCATGGCCGAATTCAGTTTACCGCAACTGGAAAGTCTCCCTATGTATGCATAAAATTGGCCTCTCTGCTTCAAGTTATGAGACACCGAAATTCGCAACTCCATAGCTTCTGCAAATTCGATTTTATTCCTCTGCTCTTCTAGTTTTTTTTTTTTTTTTTTGATTCGCGCTCTTCAAGTTCCAGTGAGAGAAAGTGCACCATAGTGCTGTCTCTGTCTGCAAGAGCTGTTCAGTGTGGTGTGACTGCGACCATTTGAAGCCATTGTATATCTAGTATCCAGAAGACAGATGCTGGACAAATCACTCGAGCAAATTCGGTGAGGTAGCGAATTTGGTATAAGGACAATGTGTGAAACGAGCCTTGATTTGCAGTTTGCACAATCATTTCCATATACTGTTTATGTTTACTTTCAATTTCCGATTCCTGATTTGAAATATTCTCTAATTTCAGTTTCTAAAGTGTGTATCTGTTTTTATTATATTTTTTTTTTTCAAAATCAATAAAATAGGTCAAATTTTCACTTATCCATTCTGACGAACAAATGGGCGCAAACAAACAACGTATAGATTGGCCGTCAAAGAAAAAGCAGTTACCAAGTCAGAACTTCTTTGTAGAAATATGATAGATGAGATTCACTTAGCTTTGTGTCCTCTCTGTTCTTTGTACCTTGAAACCCATCAGCACTTATTTCTTCACTGCCATTTTTCCTGGAGTGTTTGGTCAACAATTCTAGATTGGTGGAAAATCAAATGGGTTTGTCCAGTTTCGGTACCATCTCTAGATCGCTAGTGGTTTGCAAATGAGTTTACCAGGTTGGAGAAACACATTTGGGAGGCTTGCTTCTATGCAACATTATGGTCCCTATGGTTGGTAAGGAATGACTACATTTTTAACAACTCAACAAAACAAGCCTGGGAAGTGTGAGAGGTAGTGAAACAAGGGTCGCGATGTGGATGAAGGCAAAATTCAATATCAAGGTCTACACCGTGGAGGAGTTCAAGGTCTTTTTAGATGGTATCCGAAAACTAAGATTGTAAGGTAGTTTTCTGGTGTGCCATCCAACTATCTGTTGGATGCGTGTGTATTTTTGGGTGTATCCTTTGGTGTTTCAAAGCTCTGTGAGCTAGGTGTCTTCCCTCGATGTACCCCTTCGAGTAATATAAAATTGTTTCGTTTTGCTGAGCAAAAACAAACAATGTATAAGGTCAAGAAAAAATATAAGTGACGTGCACAAGTGCACACACTCACATAGTATGCAGTGTTATTCAATGGAGCGCCCACTCTATAAGCACTCAAATCCAATCATAAAGAAGGACATGATTCCAGTAAAAACCAACCATCTATGGCTCCTAATTCATAAAGCTTAATTCTTTCTTATTAAATCGTATGTAATTTCTGAAGCTTAATGTAAGTATTTTTTGGAGATAATCAAGCTATATATGTGATTTATCTCTCCTTTCTTTCTCATTCTCATGTTGATTCTGGAATGGGAAGGCTGTAGGGCTGTCGATCCGGCTGTGCCGTCCATCCATTGCCAAAATGGACTGCCGAATTGGCCACCCTACAGCCCCGCAGTATGACCTGCACTGCAGGATCCCCTGGTTGATTCCACTCTTCCAATGAAGTCCAACCATTTATGCTGTCCCATGGCTTTATCTGTAAAGAAATCCTTTCTCGTTTGAGTACAATATTATTGTTCCACCTATATGTCTGCGTCTCTAACAGCAAAAGTTTAGTTTATCTCTGCGCAGTGGGGCCAAATAATTTTTGCTGCGCACTGCTAACGAATCATCGATCGATATGGTCCTTAATTCCTCAAGTTGTTAAAAAGTTTACTTCAAATATGAGAGATGTCCGACAAAAACAATGATCAAAATAAGCCAGTCGGGGTACCCATTCTCGTAGAGCAAGTCCACTTATCGGAGCTAAAATGTCATTGTCAGAGTTATTTTTATGAATGCTATATCATTGAAATGATGTGCCAGACTTGCCAAAAAAAGAAAAAGAAATGATGTACCAGTTTCGTACGTTTCAGTTTGGCAATTCTCAAATTTTGACCATTAATTTAATTAAACTTGTGTTATTTTTCAATACATATCTAATTGCGTGGATGAAGTAAGAGAAAGGGCAATCATCGCCGGTGCCACTTATTGGCATCAATAAAAAATGACAATCGGTGGACTTAAATTTTAACAAAAGATTGTGGCAGTTTTTGCCTGCTCTTGTAATCCACCCACATGCCAATTGTGATGCCAAATCCAACGGGGATTTGGCAACATTCCCATTTGCTTCAATTTTGAAACAAGTAAAAGTCAAAAATGGTGTAGCACTATACGATTTGACTCTATGGTTGGAGAGGAATGTTTGTTGACGTCAAATTTGATGGTGTCAAAATGGCACATCAGCTTTAAAAAAAAAAATTTGACACCTCCCAATTTGAAGTAAATGTTGGAGATGTTCTAACAATAGCAAAACAACTGGCTATATGGAGTAGACTTGCAAGATTATGTGCTTATTAACAAGTCAATCACCTTTTACATAAACATGTAACTATTCACAAAAGTCTCCCTTCATTTGGTGCGACAAAGACTGAACGGAAATTACAAAAGGTTAAACGGACTAATGGCACAACGGCAAAGTGCCACCCAACAATCAAACCTAGAAGGCGGATGCCAACCAAGACATCTAGGATTCAAAGGAAGAAATCCCAAAGCAATGAAGTATACTAGTATAGACCCAAAACATCACCAAATCACAAGAACCCACCGGTAGACACCTGAAGTTTGGGCTTGTTTGTTTTGGGTATCTAAAACCCTTTCGTACGGTCCCTAATAAATTTTTTTTTTCTATCTTTTTACTCATTACTCTCAAAAACTTTCCTCAAAATCCAAAACAAATAGGGTCTAAAGCAAGCCACACCGGTCAATCGCGTCTTCTCAACAGCCCAGGTTGTACCGAATAATTTGTACTATATTTTAGTAAGTTGTGAAGACACGAGGACGACTAAACTTCATTTGTACAGCAACTGATCAACGGTACCCATTCTTTTATGAGTTGATGATGATTCGCTTGTTCCGTGCACTTTAATATAATACTATAAGGGCAACCCCAATGGGGATGTAAAATAGAAGGGGATGAATAGTTATTTTAGATGTAAAAAGTGGTTAAAAGTTAGTTGGATGTAAAATAGAATCCACCTCTATCCAATGGTGAGATGTAAAAAAGGGATTGATAATTAACTAATTTTCCCTCCTCCTTAATTTTCCCTAACTTTCTTAACCCTAATTCAAGTACTACTTCCGTTGAAAAATAATTTGCCGTATCCGGTAATCGAGGACTTAAAAAAAAAATTATTCCAAAAAAAAAAAAATTTCCGTTTGAATTTTTTTTTTTTTTACTTCTCATCCACTTCAATTACACAATTTACTTCATCCATTTACTCTCATCAACTCTCAACCACATCATTTACCTGATCCATTTACTCCCCTCTCAACTACACCATTTATTTCAGTCATCTACTCCCAACTACACCATTTAATTTAGTCAATTACTCCTATCTACTCTCAACTTCGTCCGATTATTTTTTTTTTACTTCTCATCCACTTCAATTACACCATTTACTTCATCTTGATCGGAGTTGAACGATTTTCCTCTCGCACTACGACTGCCATCTGCCATAATTAATACACTATTTTTTTTGGAGGGTGTTTGTGGAGAATGAAAAAAACATTTGTTGTGAAAAATCCTATTAAGAGCACACATTTATAGGCAGGGAAAAAAATGACCATTGGAAATTTTTTTTATCACCAAAACATCCGTTGGTGATGCCAACGGTAGGATCCTAATAAACAAAAAAAAAAAAAAAAACCAACGGTCGGATTACAACCCAACCCAACCCAACTTTACTCTTCATCTCCTCTCCCCAACTTTACTCTTCATCTGCTCTCTCTCTCTCTCTACGAACACACACCCACACCAGACAACCTCTCTCTTTCTCTCTCTCTCTCTCTCTCTCCGAAGATTGGAGAAATCATGGCCGGAACTCGACGAGGGAAGCACAGCCGAGGGTTTCGGAAGGAGCACAGCCGCCGGAGATGGTGATCTCCGGACCTGCGCCGTCCATGGATCGTCAAGAATAGGGGTCGGAGACGGTGATCTCCGGACTTGAATCAGTTTTTGGCGAGTTGCCGGCGTGTTCTTGCAATTCCGGCGTATTCTTGCAAATTCCGACGACTTTCCGACGAAATCAGGTAACCTCCGGCTGTCCAAAATTCTGGTAAAATCAGTTGGTGATGACCTGTCAAGTTATAGCTACAGCCAAAAGGAGATGCAAATATACATCTCCCTTTCCATTTGTGCTATTTTCCATCTCCGAAATTGTTATTTTACATCCCCATTGGAGCAATTTTTTTTACATATGGGTGCTATTATAACTATAGCACCTAGTTTTACATCCCCATTGGGGATGCTCTAAGAGAGTATCTTTCTTTCTTTTTTAACTTTCAATCTCGCGCGTCTATTTTAATTTTGGACGGTCCAGATTTTAATGAAATTTTTTTCCCGGAAAAGTTAATCAGAATCTGTAACGACCCGGATTTTTAACCCAATTTTTTTTTAATAGCGTTAATATTATTATGTCTTAATAATAATAATTATTATTATTATTATTATTTTTCCTTATTAGATAAATACAAAAAAAGATAATTATCCTATCTTAATTATCACTTTTATTTATTTTTAATTGCATGCATGCTTAAAACTCCTTCCATCTCGCTCTCTCCTACTCCTACTCGATCTCTACCACTCCCCTGACCATATTTTCGTCCATATTCCGTCCCCATCGAAACCCGAGAATTTGAAACCTTTTCGAATACGAATTATTCACCCTCATCGAAAATTCTCTTATAAATAACCCTTAAGCCCGACCCTAGGGTTCACCACGAATTTATTCACACCCTACCAGTCCAGAAGAGAGAGGAAATTCGTAGGAAATCAAACCCCAATCCATGGAGTTTTAGAGAGAGAAAGAAAGAGAGAGAAAAGTGGGTTTCGTAGCTACGATCAACCGAAACTCCAATTGATCGTTCCAATCACTTCCCTCGACCCCAAGCATCTCCAAACATCATCCAATTCGAAGAAACCGAAGTCGTCTTCTCAAAAATTCAAGTTTCGTTTTTAATTCAATTCGATCCGATTCGAGGTACTATAATCCTATCCAAACACTCCTCTAAGTATATTTGATGTTTTTATGCTTAACCCAATAGCCCTCGTAGTCCCATGCATCGAAACCGTAGCCGAAAAACCAAAAAAACGAATTCTGACACTGACCTTGCGGCCGCAAGCACCAGGCCAAACCTCGCGGCCGGCTGCTCAGACGCAAGGTTGACTGGTCCAACCTTGCGGTTTGGATTGTTTTGTTTCGAATCGACTTTGCGACCCTCCGAACATCGTTTTCGACTTCCGATCTATTTTTCCTAGACTTCTAACACCTCAAAGATCATAACTTGTTAATGTCATTTTATTTTATTTTATTATCTATTTATTAATTATTTATTTGATTTCATGTAAAATTTTGCAAACGAAAAATCCATACGACCTTCTAAACCATTTTATAAATTCCCGTACTATTTTTTTTTAGATTCTTTACATTCCAAAGATGATATATTGTTAGCCTCAACATATTTTATTTATTAAATAATTTATTACCCATTTATTCTACTTTTGACGACTTTAAAAATCGTTTTTATTTTTAAAATAATCTCACGACCCTCCGGACTCGATTTTGACACTCAATACCACTGTATAGAATCATAGGAATCTTTTTAAAGGTCATGCTAATTATTTTTAATGTTATTATTTATTTATTGTGTTTATTATGATCATTAATCAATTTATTTTCCTAATTAAAAATTTATACAAGCCTAGATTATATTCTTTTTATTAAAACTTTTATTTAATAAAAGTTCCTTACTTTATTAATAACTTATTGATCATACAGGACTAAGGGCAATGACCCATTCATAAAAGGTTATGTGATTTTATGCGTATTGTTTATTTCTATTATTATTCTGATTGCCTGTTTATTATTTCAACTTCTGATTGTTATGCTAGATTGGACCCTAGAGACATGGGGTGGTATGCGAAATAGAAATCACTTAGACGATGTTAGTTAATGGATGAATTGGAAAGTTTTTGTTTTAAATTACCTGCAGGCGTGATTTTGAAATATGATGAGATTATGATGAGAATTGAAACTGGCGAGAGTCCAGTAATGAATTGAGAGTCCTAGCGAGAGTCCAGTGGAACATCGAGAGTCCTGGCGAGAGTCTAGTGGTAATTTAAGAGTCCTGGCGAAAGTCCAGTGGAACATCGAGAGTCCTGGCGAGAGTCCAGTGGTAATTTAAGAGTCCTGGCGAAAGTCCAGTGGAACATCGAGAGTCTTGGCGAGAGTCCAGTGGTAAATTGATAGACTGGCGAGAGTCCAATGATGATTGTGATGATTGTGAAGTAGTATATAAGATAGGCGAACCCTAGTTATGATGCAGGCATGATAAGCTTTCCCCTTGTTGTAGTTATTGGGGTGCACACTCGGTATATAACTTAGGTGTATCTGCGACAGCAAAGGGAAGTGAACTCATGGGAATGAGCATGACTAGCGGTTGAGGGAGGAAAGATCTCGTGGATTGAGATCTTAGACTACACGATAGATTAATGGATAGTAATAAATCAATTAATATGATATATCTCTGTTTTACATATTCATATCATGTTTATCTTGCTGATTGCTAGTTGTAAAGTAAGAGGGGTGGTTGGGTTGGATTATTCTACTGGGTGATTTATCACTCACGGATACATCTGTATCCTGGTAAATCGATTGCTTCGGCGATCAATTTGTCAGAGGGCGCAGGATTCAATGGAGAGGATTCAACGATGGTGCAGTTCCACAAGAAGAATATCAGGAAAGGAGATCGAGTATGCTTGGGATCCATATTAAGCCTAGAGTCGGCTCTGAAGTTAATGTATTTCGAATCTGTAAATCTATCTTGAAATTGTAATAGCTAAACCTTTATTTTGAAAAATTATGTTTATTTAGCAAATTTTCTTAAGAAATTATTTTATATTACTTCCGAAAAATCGGGGCGTTACAGAATCAATTATTACCGGTCATAATTGGTTTTCAATCCGAATCGTCCAAAAACACTTTGGATGGTTGCGATTGAGCTCCATAACTTCTTCTTTACGGAACAGCTGTAAAGAAGATTTTGTCTAATACTAATATGTAATTTTTAGTGGTTGGAATATTTGACTTTTTTTTTAAAGTTCAGTTACACAATTTTAATTTGTCCTTTTGGGTCTTTTTTGCTTCACTTGGCAATTTGACAGTTATTTTTGTTGGAAATATTCTCGGAAATTTCTTTAGACTATAATAACCAGAGACAAAAACAATAATTAATAAGATGTTGAAATAATATTTGAAGTAGAGAAATATATAGGAGAATAGAGAGAACTCATTGATTGAGTCACGGATATAGCGCTTTCTTTAGTTGTATATGTGACGTTCAACTCCCAAGAGACAACAATCATCTGGGAAGCCATTAGCCATGTGTGCAGCTAAAGCTTTCCTTGTCAACCAAGAACCACCAGCATGCTGAAAATGTGTATATATATGGTAGACCGTATGCATATTTGATCAAAGTCTCTAATCAAAATCACACAATCATCGTGTACCAACCACCTTTATATAGTATAAAACCAACCACAAATGCAATTACTCGTTCATATAATAGGAACTTAAATGAACAATATATAATTAATGACTGGGAGTTAAAAATGTTTATTCCCCATATATATAACTCACAATTCCAGTAGTAAATCTAATTAACGTAATACACTGTTTTAAAGAGGTTTTTTAAAAGCTTTTTTCTAACAAATTTTCCCTCTTCAAGTTTGAGATTGACTTTTTCTTTTTAGTACGCATCTAAAACCTTTTAGAAATAAGTTAAATAACAAATTTGGCGTTTGTTACTTATGCTGGAGATGCTCTGAGCCAATCTCTTTTTAAAGAGTGGACATTCTTTTTTCAATGACTGGACTGAGTCTACCATTGATATTCTTTGCCCCATTTAAGTACTACTTATTATACAATCGTAAAAGCAATTGCCACGACTTATATGCAATTCCATGAGGTTGGTGGGTTCTAAATTCATTGTTTAACAAACCAAAAAATTGAAGAGAGAGATGGTGAATTGGCCAACTCAACAAATGCACAACGCGTAAAGAATAATCAAGAAAAAACACGTGAACGCGATCATAGAGGTTTTGCGTGATTCCCCACCAAAATGTTGAGTACATGTATCCACGACATGCCCCAGTTTTCATTATGTATCGAATGAAGAAAGTGCATGTATAAATTTTATCAGTTATTGGGTATATATATAACATATGGGTTACATCATCAATTACCATACGTATACGTAGCAACTATATATGTTCAGTTTGAACCCCGAACCCTCAACGAAACGTGAGCCTAATCGAAGCAGGCCTTCACAAGCCCAACACTAGGATAAGTGGAAAATAAAAAGGGAACTTACATGCATGGTAATTGACATCATAAAACTAGTTTCCTCAATAAGGACTCTATTGGCAGTACAATGAGAGTTAGGAAACAACGTACGGATGCTCCACTGCTATAGAGTAACGTTTAAAATAAATAGTCCTCTTATTAGTCACTATTAGGAATACTTATTTATTGGTGTCCTAAACCCAAATCATATAGAAGTCTTCATCGAATCATCGTAGTTGGTTATAACTTAGAATACTAAAGTTTTCATTCTTACATTCAAAAAAAGCCAATAATACCCTAATTACCTTATTAAACTATACTTAATTATTTTGCAACTCTCTCTCTCTCTCTCTCTCTCTCTCTCTCTCTCTCTCTCTCTCTCTCTCTCTCTCTCTCTCTCTCTCTCTCTCTCTCTCTCTCTCTCTCTCTCTCTCTCTCTCTCTCTCTCCATTTATTACCTTTTCTATCAATTCCTGAGTATGATATACTATCTTAGTTTATGGTACACTTGCTATATGTAAATAACGGAGTTCAGTTTTAAATCTTATATACTCCCTCCGTTCCAAATTAATAGTCCGGTTCGGTCTCCAATGCATTTTTTAAATTGTTAATATCTTTCAATCTATAATGAATTTTATGTGCAATATGGATCTCATATGATAGATCTCAATTAGTTCTATTATACAAAGTTTTTAAAATCTTTAAATACATTATAGATTGAAAGATATTAACAATTTAAAAGTTGCATTGGAGACCGAACCGGACTATTAATTTGGAACGGAGGGAGTACATAATTATAAATCTAGACCCTTCATTTCTAAATCCTATGGTTAGCAAGTGTTAAAAGTCATCCATGTTATTTAACCAACGGCTATGATCAATTTCTAAAAAGAATGATTTTGGACTGATTTTATTTATTAAGGAAGTAGAACTTTAATTGATATATATATATATATGGTAGTCGACACAATCCATATTGATTTTATTTGTTATAGAAGTAAAACTCATATATATGGTATAGAACTTAATTAGCATTCGAGCCATGCCTTCAGACACGTGCAAACAATAGTATGTATATACGGGGACGTTCTGCTCACAAAACAATTGACACTCAATCTCAGCCACATCCTTACTTTGAACGGCTGAGATTAGATTCCACAACACAAGTAGTCTCATCTCCTCTCAAACAACTACCAACGAAACTAAAAGAATTGGACACAAGTACCAATTTTCGTCATCTTTTTGAGGTTACATGAGTGAAACCAAATAACAACAAATGAGTTTTATTAACACTTTCACAATAAGTTTTTGAAAACCTTGTCGAGACGACATAAACAAATAAAAAGAAACGAAAACCAACATTTGAAGATGCTTGGCAGACATTTACAGATGCGTACATCAACGGTTATTTAGGCGATATGGTTAGGCGATCAAATGGATCCAATGAGCTACACTTGGCACTCCATCATTAACCACAAACATCATATAGTAACTTGGCGGCGCCACCATCCCATTGGGAGGCGATGTACACCCAATTTTGTACATAGTACCATCTCGCTTGGCACCGGTGACAGGCAACTTTACCAATCTCTGCCCTTGTGAAAATGAATGTGTCGTGAAAGGCGCACTTACAAAATTCACCTCCACTGTCCCACCAACCAAAATCGGCACCTTTATATATACCTTGAAAAACTTCCCGTACCCCACGATTTTCGGCGCCTTCACCACCACCGGTTGAAAATTCACGTTGTCTGCCGCTAAATACCCAGGCGAAAATGCCTCAATTCTCAGCTCCGTCGGATACTCCCCGTCGAATGCGTAGTAGTAATGAGAGTTACTTCCGGCGAGCAAAATTCTCCCGTCGGGCAATAAATTTGCGGTTGAGTGGTACAGTCTTGGGACTGTACCGGGGTTTAGCATGGTAAATCGAGATCCAAGAGCTAGGTTGGGTTGGTATAGAACCGGGGTCAAACACGGGTTCGTTGCCAATCCGAAACCTTGCGACCCCGCTTGAGCCCCATTGATGATTACTACGTCTCCTGTTGGTAGCATCACCATGTCCCCCATGTTCCGAACAAGCGGCATGACATCCATCTCCCAAGCAGGGTTGGGATCAGTCGCCACGATCCGCCCGCAAGTCCCTTGGGCCGGTTCGTATATAGTCTGATTAAGGTAGGCATTGTACTGGGACCCACCGCAAACGACTATTGTGGCCGTGGAATAGTCCCCTTCCAATGCCAGCATGACAGAGGATCCTGCAGACGGATAGTTACGTGGGCCCCCCTGCAACTGAGGATAAGTTGTTACAATCACGTTTGCATTGTAATCGTATAGCACGGCTTGAGTGTCATCAAATATAAACAGATTTCCTTGAGGGAGAAGGTGAACGTATGGATACAGGTTATCCCCCTGGTCATCTGCAGCCTGGCCGAGGAACGGGAAATCGACCGCGCCGCCAGGTCGCTGTGGGTAAAACTCCAAGGTGTAGACGCTGATGCCCCCGATTATTATGATTGAACCATCGGGGAGTATCTGATTCGTGGCGTACCAACGCCCATTGTACAACTCGACATTTTCAAGCTCTTCCCAATTGCACCAGGAACCGGGTAAGCAGGGCTTGAACCTTCGGATCTTCTGGGCGCCGTCGTTGAAGCCGCCAGTGTGGAGCAGGGTGCCGTCAGGGAGGAATTGGCCGGAGGAGCACCACGTGTCGGTGAGGATCTTGAGGGGACGGATTTTGTTGGTGTAGAGGTCGAGGACAGCGGAGTGGGCGTAGCAATCGTACTGTAGACTCTGGTCGTTTGCGTCGTAGCGGCATTTGCCATTTGGGAGCATTAATTCTGTCGCGCCGATGTCGGTCCGGTCGAGGAGGACGACGGTGTTGTACCGGGTGACGGCGGTGTGCATGGAGGCAATGCCGGCGTTTTCAACCAGGAGTTCCCACGTGCCCAGGTCCTTGGCACTTGTTGGGATGATTGTGAAGGCCAAGCAGAGGAATTGCAGACACAAGAAAATGCGAGCGCCCATAGTGAGAGGGAGAGAAGAGAGTTTTCAGCTCTTAGTGTCATCTACCGTTATTGGAACCGAGAAGTATATATAGAGATGGGAAGAGGGAGAGAAGATTCTGTAGTCGCTGACTTTGGAACCCGTCTTTGTAAGTTTTATTGATTACGCCGGCCGTCTATATCGCTTCGTGCCCGGCAACCTCCTGAAGGCAACCTTCTGAACCACAGTTTTGAATATTGTATTGGCTTTGGTACCGATTTTTCTATTGATATAATTTCGCAGTACCGCCTCTATGGATTTAGAAAACATATGTACCGATTTTTGTTTTAGCTAATTTTTTACAGAGCCTCATAAATAATTATTTTAAAATGTAAGAGTATTTTTCAGTATTTTGTAGGGTCCGGAGTGGGCCCCACATGGCGTGCAGTGATCGTATCATTTCTGTAGGGTTTTGCCCATGTGAAAGAGAAAAAGAAATAATTATAGTTAATTTGTTTTTAATTGGTTCGGGGGTGCAGCAGTGAGAGTTGGTTGGCTGGTCATATATTTATTGGCCTATGATATTGTGCTTATTGGAAGTGCTTAAGCTGTGCATGGAGTAATTTTGGTAATTGGTTCCAAGATGTCTTTGTTGTACTGCATCCATCCAGATTCTTCTCGGCAGATGGAGAGTTTATTGGCTTAAGTTATTTATAGGGACATCTTGTGCTGTGATTATGCAAGAGAGTAAGAAAACGGCAGAGGAAAAAAATTGCGAGAGAGAATATTGTGTGAGTTTGAGGGAGTAAAAAATACCGAGAGCTAGAGTAGGGTATTTTATATCTCATTGTACTCATTCAATATTAGTGAAAGTTGTTCTCTCTCCGTGGACGTAACCAAGGGCGGAACTATTCATGGGCTACCTTGGGCTGTAGCCCGGCCATGTCTACCACAAAAAACGATAAAAAAGTATATAATAATTTACATGTAAATTTCAATCTAAATAATTTTAGCCTAACCCACCATTCAAAATTCAGCCTAGCCCAACCCACCATCCAAATGATTTCAGCCAAAAATACCTTGAATCGCGATGCTTTAGATCCGCAAATATTTTATTATTATGAAGAGCATTGGCTAGTGTGCTTAGATTTGTACTTAGGCCATCCACAGTGGTATAATCAAAAAAGGATAATCAAAAGTTGACACATCAGCTTTTGATTATTCATTTAAGAGGTTGATAAGCTTAACAATGTTGAGCTTCACAATGGTTACTTCTAGTCCATAACCAAAATAAGAGTCCACTACAATTTCACTCTCTCTACCCCTCTGTTTCCTACCATTCACTTCTCTCCATTTACGTTTTTTTTTGGCAAAAATATATCGATCTCATCTCTTAATTTTGGGGAAAAATCGGTGATTTTCTTCCCTCATATTATAAATTTTTTTGGGAAAAAAAAAAGAAGGGAAAAAAGAGTGAAATACCTTAATCCGGCGGTGATGAATTGAATTGTAGATGATCGAGAGATATGAGCTTCACTTTTTGAGGGAAAGAAAGAGAAATAGTTTGTGGGTGAAGTGAAGAAGAAATAAAGTAGGCGAAGAAGAGAAGAAGAAAAAAATATCAATTGAAACACGCGTGTATACAAATTTTGGAACTAGTTAACTTATGTGGTGTGGAGTCCACAAATTTTGATTATTGAAAAAGGTTGCTAGTTTTGGTTATCCAAAGCCCAAAATTTGATTATTTCTAAGGATGTTGTTAAGTTTGATTATACCATTGTGAGCCATCTTTTGCATCAACATTGTTAACTTTAAAAACAATTGACTTTTGATTATACCACTGTGGATGGCCTTAGGTTGTTAAATGCAGAGTACTAGCTAGTGTGTTAAGATTTGCTCTTAGAGCATCAGCAGTGGAATAAGCAAATGTGAATAATCAAAACATGCCACGTCAGATTTTGATTATTCATTTAGAGGTTTCTAAAGTTAGCAATGTCAAATCCCACATTGGTTATTTTTTGCCCATAATCAAAACCAATGGGCCCTCCAAATTTTTTCCCTTCATTTCACACATATTTTTTGAAAAAGCGATTTTGGAAGGAAAAAAAAACAGTTTATGTTAGAAATAGTTCAAAAAAAATAGTTTTTCGAAACAAAAAACAGTTTTTCAAAAAACACACTTCGTTCACTTAAGAACTGTAAATATTTTGAAAGAATTGTATTTACACAAATAGTTTTAAAATTTTAAAAACTATAAATACAGTTTCTTAAAAACAGATTTTGTGTAAAAAACGGTTTTTTTGAAAAACACACTTTATTTACTTACAGTTTTTAAAAATTTTGAAAATTTTGTTTTTTGTAAAAAAAAAGTTTCTGAAAAAAACAAAAAAATATTAATCTGAAAGTTACAGTTTTTTAAAATTATTTTTTGAAAACATTGTTGAGAGAGAGAAAATGGAAGAGAGAGAAGGTTTTTGTGTAATGTTGGTGTACTTGATTGAGAGATAAAATTTGGTTATTGACAAAATATTGCTAGCTTTGATTATTGAAGAGTCAAAATTTGATGAGTTGTTAAGAGATTGCTAGGTTTGGTTATTCCAATGTGAGCACTTTTTTGATCCAATATTGGTAACTTTAACAATTCTTTGTTTTGCTTATTCCACTGTGGATGCTCTTATGTTGTTAAATGTAGAACAATGACTGATGTGCTTAGATTTTTATTAATTTAATTGATGCAAAGCAGTGACTGATGTGCTTAAATTGGTTTAAAATAATGGCTCTCAATCTTACTCTTTTAGGTTTCGATTATAACGGAACAGAAAAAAAATAATAGAAATTGCGCCAAATTTGGGGTGGAATTACAAGCCTTATTTTTTAGAAAATGTTGTATGTATATTACATACACTATTTTGTCCACCGAAATATTGTTGGGGTTAGCCCCGGGCAGAATCAATTCCTGGTTCCGCCCTTGGACGTAACCGAGTTTGGGGAACCACATAATCTTGTGTCTCTTTTGTGTGATTGTTTTTCGTTACGCTTCCGTTGTGCGGTTGATCGGGTATTTTACCCAACACCTACGTGGCTGCGTCTTCCTCGCACCCAAAATCAGAAGTCAGTGAAGGAAAGAAGCAGCAGCAGCCATGGTCCCTTCGTCTCCCTCACACAGAGATGAAAGGAGGATGAAATATGAGACCTCCATGGATGAGAGGCGCAGATTCGAATCGATCAAGACTGGAGAGCTGAGAGCGAGGCGTAGAATACACCGAATTGAGGTAAAATCACACAATTATCATGTATCAACCACCTTTATATAGTAAAGTCAACCACAAATGTGCGCAATTACTCATTCTTATAATAGGAACTTAAATGCACAATATAATGACTGGGAGTTAAAAATGTTTATTCCCCATAACTCATAGTTCAATTAATAAATCTAATTGGCCGCTGATTTTGTCACTACCTTTTTTATTAACGTCATTCCTCTGCAAGTGTATTTTGTCACTCACTAAAAATACACTTGCAGATGAGTGGCGTTAACAAAAAAGGGAGTGGCAAAATCATTTCTCATCTAATTAACATAACACACTATTTTAAAGATTCTTCTTAAGATGCACCTAAAATCTGTCAGAAGTATCAAATTTGGAGTGTTCCACTTTCTCTTCTTTTTTAAAAAGTATTTTTTCTTCAATTTTCAAACTCAAATATAATGAAAATGAAAAATAATTTTTTAATTTTTTTTGCACCGTATAAAAGATCTCAATGAGATCTATCAAACAAGATCCATATTGGTAGGAAAATTATTTGCGTAAACACATGATTTTTGGGCTTGAAATTACCTTCCTTTTCTTAAAAGTTCTTTTTTGAGAAACCGGAACACTTCTGCCGGAGATGCTTTAAGCCATTCTCTTTTTTTGAAAAGAAACAAATCATTCAATGTTTTTTTTTTTTTTTAATGAGTGGACATTCATTTACGGTAGTACTGTTGTTTTTACCACTTTAAAGTGAAGTGTCATTTTGGAACTAGGGGAAAACAAAAAACAAAAAAACCATGAAGTGTCACGTACTACCTTTAATATTCTTTGCTCCGATTACATACTAATTATACAACGGGCCGGTTCCGTAGACACCCAAAAAAACACCCAAACAAACACCCCATCTCAGCCCTCCATTTCAAGGGCTGAGATTAAATCCCACTCCATCCCTAAAAATACAAATCACGTATGCCCCTTCTCCCGTTCTTCACTTCACGTTCTGCTCCCTCCAGTCCGACACCCACCCCTCCACCTCCCTCCACTCCGACACCCACTCCGATTGACGAGCTCCGACCGTCAAGCCTGGGATAAAATAGAACCTGGATTATTAGCTCCCCCCGAAAAACACCACAAGCTCAGGTCCTTCTTCTCTGCTGCGTAACCTCGATCTTCAAATTCCCACCAGGTTTCGCTCGACTCCCCAAATTTTCTCCCCGCAGATCAAATTCGACTTCTTCCGAGTCCGAATTTCACGCTTCCGTTCGAGTTAGGGTTTTTGGTGGCGATTTGGGAACGGTTCTAGGGTTTGGAGGCTCGTATGAGGTGAGAGACAGATTTTTAGAAGGAAGATGTTCTACTCGCAGTTTATACTCGCGAAAAA
Organism: Rhododendron henanense subsp. lingbaoense; assembly: GCA_020567845.1. NCBI lineage: Eukaryota > Viridiplantae > Streptophyta > Magnoliopsida > Ericales > Ericaceae > Rhododendron > Rhododendron henanense. The sequence continues at coordinate 42,846,915 of CM036318.1, forward strand.
GGGCACGCTTGGGACGATATGGATTGCTGCTCACTTGAAGCGGAAGCTGGGCAAGAACCAAGTCGCTGATACCGATATTGGTGTCTCCATTGGTCAGTACTGTACTTTTCCCCAATAAGTACTTTTCTTTTTCTTTTTCTTTTGTCTTCATTGAATTGTGAGAGGTGAAGAGAAAAGAGAAGAAAAGATTGTGCTTTCTCGTGGGTTTCATTGAAAGTGATGAGATTTGATTTGGTGAGGAACAGAATGAACCCGTGAAGATTCTTGAGTGTGTGCTAGAGAAATTTTGGAACTGTGAAGTGAGCAGTCTCTTGTTTTGAACGGTTGCTCTGAATAAAGGATGTACAATAGATGCTAGGACATTTTATTACCTGCCTACCGGCAGCATCTATGAATTATATTATAGCCGAACGAGGGGCTTTTTGAGATAACTGTTTGCTTTGAGCTTTTCGGGACGAGGTTGATGGTGTTTCGATTTTGGTCTGGGTTTTCAGTGTATATCATACCATGTTACATGACGATGTAAAAATTTTTGATTCTGAGACGATGATTTTGGAGTTCCAGTGCGCTGTTTAGCAAGTGTGGAAATATTTGTTACCAACCCTTGGAAATTATAGGCCAGGCTTCTTGTTACAGTAGGTGTGGAAACTCATGATTTCTTTACAATGATAAAGATAGCTATGTAAGTTTGGATCATCAATGTATCAAGTTAAGGTAAAATCATGAAAGTCTAATGAGGGACGTTGTTGCTTTCTTGTATTATTATTTTCTGATTCAGTGGGTTATTTACTATGCCCTCACGTAGTGCCTAAATTTATTTGATGGGAAAAGGATGTTCTATACTTATATCCATTGCAGTTGGTATCTATAACCCTGATGCCTTTCATAGTTTAAAAGAAAGTGACGAACTTGCAATTAGAAGTTAGAACAATGCCATAATGTCTTATTATTTGGCTAAATCGTGTCTCTGTTTTTTCCCCCCTCCCAAAATTAGTTGTTGTGAGAAGGTTGTTGGAATTCTTTTCCCGACATTTCTCTTGATTACTATGCCCTCACGTAGTGCCTAAATTGTGTCATTAATGGCCTAAGCTTATTGCTAAAGAATCCTCGATCGATATGGTCCTTAATTCCTCAAGTTGTTAAAAAGTTTACTTCAAATATGAGAGATGTCCGACAAAAACAATGATCAATAAGCCAGTCGGGGTACCCATTCTCGTAGAGCAAGTCCACTTATCGGAGCTAAAATGTCATTGTAAGAGTTATTTTTATGAATGCTATATCATTGAAATGATGTGCCAGACTTGCCAAAAAAAAGGAAAAAGAAATGATGTACCAGTTTCGTACGTTTCAATTTGGCAATTCTCAAATTTGGACCATTAATTTAATTAAACTCATGTTATTTTTCAATACATATCTAATGGCATGGATGAAGTAAGAGAAAGGACAATCATCGTCGGTGCCACTTATTGGCATCAATAAAAAATGACAATCGGTGGACTTAAATTTTAACAACAGATTGTGGCAGTTTTTGTCTGCTCTTGTAATCCATCCACATGCCAATTGTGATGCCAAATCCGACGGGGATTTGGCAACCTTCTCATTTGCTTCAATTTTGAAGCCTCATGCCAAATACAATTATAGGAGTTCTGAAACAAGTAAAAGTCAAAAATGGTGTAGCACTATACGATTTGACTCTGGTTAGAGAGGAGTGTTTGTTGATGTCAAATTTGACGGCGTCAAAACGCCACATCAGTCATCAAAAAAATTTTGAAACCTCTCAATTTTAAGTAAAGGTTGGAGATGTTCTAACAATAGCAAAACAACTGGCTATATGGAGTAGACTTGCAAAGATTATGTGCTTACTAACAAGTCAATCACCTTTTACATAAACATGTAACTATTCACAAAAGTCTCCTTTCATTTGGTGCGACAAAGACTGAACGGAAATTACAAAAGGTTAAACGGACTAATGGCACAACGGCAAAACGCCACCCAACAAATAATCAAACCTAGAAGGCAGACGCCAACCAAGACATCTAGGATTCAAAGGAAGAAATGCCAAAGCAATGATGCATAGACCCGAAACATCACCAAACCACAAGAACCCACCGATAGACACATGAAGCTTGGGTTTGTTCGTTTTGGATATCTAAAATCTTTGCGCACGGTCTTCAATAATTTTTTTTTTCTATCTCTCTACTCTTTACTCTAAAAAACTTCTCTCAAAACCCAAAACGAATAGGGCCACACCGGTCAATCGCGTGTTCTCAACAACCCAAGTTGTACCGAATAATTTGTACTATATTTTAGTAAGTTGTGAAGACACGAGGACGACTAAACTTCATTTGTACAGCAACTGATCAACGGTACCCATTCTTTTATGAGTTGATGATGATTCGCTTGTTCCGTGCACTTTAATATAATACTATAAAAGAGAGTGTCTTTTTTTTTTTTTTTTAACTTTTCAATCTCGCGCGTCCATTTTAATTTTGGACGGTCCAGATTTTAATAAAAAAATTCCCCGGAAAAGTTAATCATAATCAATTATTACCAGTAATAATTGGTTTTCAATCCGAATCGTCCAAAAACACTTTGGACGGTTGCGATTGAGCTCCGTAACTTCTTCTTTACGGAACAGCTACAAAGAAGATTTTCTCTAATACTAATATGTAATTTTTAGTGATTCGAATATTTGACTTTTTTTTTTAAGTTCAGTTACACAATTTTAATTTGTCATTTTGGGTCTTTTTTTGCTTCACTTGGCAATGTGACAGTTATTTTTGTTGGAAATATTCTCGGAAATTTCTGTTGACCATAATAACCAGAGACGACAACAACAATTAATAAGATGTTGAAATAATATTTGAGGTAGAGAAATATATAGGAGAATAGAGAGAACTCATTGATTGAGTCACGGATATAACGCTTTCTTTAGAGAGGATACATCTTCTCTTGTACCGGCTGTTGTACATGTGACGTTCAACTCCCAAGTGACAACAATCAACTGGGAAGCCATGTGTGCAGCTAAAACTTTCCCTGTAAACCAAGAACCACCAATATGCTGAAAATGTGTGTGTGTGTATGTCGCTCAACTGCCGTTGGATTGTGTTTTGAATGGTCCGGATTCGCGGACAATCTGTTCGCGCGAACAAATATAATGACTGGGAGTTAAAAATGTTTATTCCCCATATATATAACTCACAATTCCATTAGTAAATCTAATTAACGTAATACACTGTTTTAAAGAGGTTTTTACAAGCTTTTTTCTAACCAATTTTCCCTCTTGAAGTTTGAGATTTACTTTTTCTTTTTAAGATGCATCTAAAACCTTTAGAAATGACGAATTTGATGTTTGTTATTTATGCTGGAGATGCTCTATGCCAATTTTTTAAAGAGTGGACATTCTTTTTTCAATGATTGGACTGAGTCTACCATTGATATTCTTTGCCCCTTTGAGTACTTATTATACAATCGTAAAAGCAATTGCCACGACTTATATGCAATTCCATGAGGTTGGTGGGGGTCTAAATTCATTGTTTAACAAACCAAAAAATTGAAGAGAGAGATGGGTGTTTGTGAATTGGCCAACTCAACAAATGCACAACGCGTAAAGAATATTCAAGAAAAAATATGTGAACGCGAACATAGAGGTTTTGCGTGATTCCCCACCAAAATGTTGAGTACATCCACGACACGCACCAGTTTTCATTATGTATCGAATAAAGAAATTAAGTGCATGTATAAATTTTATCAGTTATTGGGTATATATATAACATATGGGTTAACATCATCAATTACCATAAGTATACGTAACAACTATGTTCAGTTTGAACCCCGAACCCTCAACGAAACGTGAGCCTAATCGAAGCAAGCCTTCACAAGCCCAACACTAGGATGGGTGGAAAATAAAAACGGGAACTTAATTACATGCATGGTAATTGACATCATAAAACTAGTTTCCTTAATAAGGACTCTATTGGCAGTACAATGAGAGTTAGGAAACAACGTACGGATGCTCCACTGCTAGCTGTAGAGTTAGTCACTATTAGGAATACTTATTAATTTATTGGTGTCCTAAACCCAAATCATACTCTTCATCGAATCATCGTAGTTGGTTATAACTTAGAATACTAAAGTTTTCACTCTTACATTCAAAAAAAGCCAATAATACCCTAATTACCTTATTAAACTATACTTAATTATTTTGCAACTCTCTCTCTCTCTCTCTCTCTCTCTCTCTCTCTCTCTCTCTCTCTCTCTCTCTCTCTCTCTCTCTCTCTCTCTCTCTCTCTCTCTCTCTCTCTCTCTCTCTCTCTCTCTCTCTCTCTCTCTCTCTCTCCATTTATTACCTTTTCTATCAATTCCTGAGTATGATATACTATCTTAGTTTATGGTACATTTGCTATATGTAAATAACGGAGTTCAGTTTTAAATCTTATATACATAATTATAAATCTAGACCCTTCATTTCTAAATCCTATGGTTAGCAAGTGTTAAGAGTCATCCATGTTTTTTAACCAACGGCTAGGATCAATTTCTAAAAGGAATGATTTTGGACTGATTTTATTTATTATGGAAGTAGAACTTTAATTGATATATATATATATATATATATATATGGTAGTCGACACAATCCATATTGATTTTTTTTTTTGGATCGATAAAAAGATGAATTTTATTAAAAACGGGGAAAGGGAAAGAGGATCCAACAAACAGTTGAATAATACACCTCAAGGGCAAAGCCCGAAACACCCAAAGGTCTATCAAGGTCCACAACAGAAAAAACAATAAGCTCAACCCAAATTAAACAAAAACAGCCCAAACACCCAAGATCCGGCCCAAGCCTGGACCGGCCCACCCAAACCATCCCACAAAACCCTAACTACACCGGCAGCCACCGCCGTACAAACCACCGAAGCCCAACCTCGCCGTTAAGCCGAGCCAGCCTCTCCCAGATGTAGAGACCAGCGGCGGGAGCCAGCCTACAAAAGTGAAGGCCAGGGCAGTCAGGACCGGAGGGCCAACCACCACCACCAACTACGAACACCAAACAGACCCCTACACCAAACAATCCATATTGATTTTATTTGTTATAGAAGTAAAACTCATATATGGTATAGAACTTAATTAGCATTCGAGTCATGCCTTCAGACACGTGCAAACAATAGTATGTATATACGGGGGTGTTCTGCTCACAAAACAATTGACACTCAATCTCAGCCACATCCATACTTTGAACGGCCTCATCTCCTCTCAAACAAATACCAACGAAACTAAAAGAACTGGACACAAGTACCAATTTTCCTCATCTTTTTGAGGATACATGAGTGAAACCAAATCTTAACAACAAATGTGTTTTCTCAACACTTACACAATAAGTTTTTGAAAACCTTGTCGAGACGACATAAACAAATAAAAAGAAACGAAAACCAACATTTGAAGATGCTTGGCAGACATTTACAGATGCGTACATCAACGGTTATTTAGGCGATCAAATGGATCCAATGAGCTACACTTGGCACTCCATCATTAACCACAAACATCATATAGTAACTTGGCGGCGCCACCATCCCATTGGGAGGCGATGTACACCCAATTTTGTACATAGTACCATCTCGCTTGGCACCGGTGACAGGCAACTTTACCAATCTCTGCCCCTGTGAAAATGAATGTGTCGTGAAAGGCGCACTTACAAAATTCACCTCCACTGTCCCACCAACCAAAATCGGCACCTTTATATATACCTTGAAAAACTTCCCGTACCCCACGATTTTCGGCGCCTTCACCACCACCGGTTGAAAATTCGCGTTGTCTGCCGCTAAATACCCAGGCGAAAATGCCTCAATTCTCAGCTCCGTCGGATACTCCCCGTCGAATGCGTAGTAGTAATGAGAGTTACTTCCGGCGAGCAAAATTCTCCCGTCGGGCAATAAATTTGCGGTTGAGTGGTATAGTCTTGGGACTGTACCGGGGTTTAGCATGGTAAATCGAGATCCAAGAGCTAGGTTGGGTTGGTATAGAACCGGGGTCAAACACGGGTTTGTTGCCAATCCGAAACCTTGCGACCCCGCTTGAGCCCCGTTGATGATTACTACATCTCCTGTTGGTAGCATCACCATGTCCCCCATGTTCCGAACAAGCGGCATGACATCCATCTCCCAAAAGGGGTTGGGATCAGTCGCCACGATCCGCCCGCAAGTCCCTTGGGCCGGTTCGTATATAGTCTGATTAAGGTAGGCATTGTACTGGGACCCACCGCAAACGACTATTGTGGCCGTGGAATAGTCCCCTTCCAATGCCAGCATGACAGAGGATCCTGCAGACGGATAGTTACGTGGGCCCCCCTGCAACTGAGGATAAGTTGTTACAATCACGTTTGCATTGTAATCGTATAGCACGGCTTGAGTGTCATCAAATATAAACAGATTTCCTTGAGGGAGAAGGTGAACGTATGGATACAGGTTATCCCCCTGGTCATCTGCAGCCTGGCCGAGGAACGGGAAATCGACCGCGCCGCCAGGTCGCTGTGGGTAAAACTCCAAGGTGTAGACGCTGATGCCCCCGATTATTATGATTGAACCATCGGGGAGTATCTGATTCGTGGCGTACCAACGCCCATTGTACAACTCGACATTTTCAAGCTCTTCCCAATTGCACCAGGAACCGGGTAAGCAGGGCTTGAACCTTCGGATCTTCTGGGCGCCGTCGTTGAAGCCGCCAGTGTGGAGCAGGGTGCCGTCAGGGAGGAATTGGCCGGAGGAGCACCACGTGTCGGTGAGGATCTTGAGGGGACGGATTTTGTTGGTGTAGAGGTCGAGGACAGCGGAGTGGGCGTAGCAATCGTACTGTAGACTCTGGTCGTTTGCGTCGTAGCGGCATTTGCCATTTGGGAGCATTAATTCTGTCGCGCCGATGTCAGTCCGGTCGAGGAGGACGACGGTGTTGTACCGGGTGACGGCGGTGTGCATGGAGGCAATGCCGGCGTTTTCAACCAGGAGTTCCCACGTGCCCAGGTCCTTGGCACTTGTTGGGATGATTGTGAAGGCCAAGCAGAGGAATTGCAGACACAAGAAAATACGAGCGCCCATAGTGAGAGGGAGAGAAGAGAGTTTTCAGCTCTTAGTGTCATCTACCGTTATTGGAACCGGGAAGTATATATAGAGATGGGAAGAGGGAGAGAAGAAATACTGTGAAATGTGGGGCCTAAGAATTGATGTGGACTTTTGGCCGACGATCAACGCTGATAATGGGGTCCACTGATGTAGGTCCCACGACTCACACCCGCTAACTGTTTGATTGTTTTTTTTTTTTTTTTTTTTTCCCGCTTAATTTCTAGTGGAATATCGCTGTCCTCATCCCCGCACGAGAAATTTTTCAGTGCCAGGTGGGCACGGGACACGTGGTGCCCGGCACCATCTCGGCCGTCCAATGAAGTTTTGGACGGTCCAGATCTGTTCGGCTGCCGAGGGATATTTTAGTCATTTCACATTTTAAAACAGCCGAACAGATCTGGGCCGTCCAAAATTTCATTGGACGGCCGAGATGGTGCACGGGCACCACGTGTCCCGTGCCCACCCGGCACTGAAAAATTTCTCTCCGTGCACATATGACTTTTTTTGGTAAATACGGATGAGAACATCCGTGCAAATCGGAGTATCAATTTTTTTTTTTGGAAACAACCACCTTAAAAGTCGTATTTACGAAAAAAAAAATCTGTAGTCGCTGACTTTGGAACCCGTCTTTGTAAGTTTTATTGATTACGCCGGCTGTTTATATCGCTTCTTGCCCGGCAACCTTCCGAACCACGGTTTTGAATATTGGATTGGCTTTGGTACCGATTTCCTACTGATATAATTTCGCAGCTCCGCCCCTTTGAATTTAAAAAACATACGTACCGATTTTTGTTTGAGTTGGTTTTTTACAGGACCTCATAAATAATTATTTTAGAATTGAAGAGTATTTTTCTGTATTTTGTAGGGTCCGGAGTAGGCCCCACATAGCGTGCGGTGGTCGTATCATTTCTGTAGGAAGCCTGCGTTCCCTCACACCCAAAATCAGAAGTCAGTGAAGGAAAGAAGCAGCAGCAGCCAAGGTGCCTCCGTCTCCCTCACACAGAGATGAAAGGAGGATGAAATATGAGACCTCCATGGATGAGAGGCGCAGATTCGGATCGATCGTGTACCAACCACCTTTATATGGTAAAGTCAACCACAAATGTGCGCAATTACTCATCTCTATTATAAAATAGAAGGGTGTGAGGACAAGTTGTTAGAACGGCTTAGATTCATTTGATCCAAAGGCTGTAGTGCATCCTCCCACTTTCCGGTTAAGTGCTCATGATTTTCACCTAGATCACACAACTGCCATCCCCTTTCAACCGGAATGCGTAGTGCCGTAGGCACGGGCTAGCACTAGTTCTTATATATAATAGGAACTTAAATGCACAATATAATGACTGGGAGTTAAAAATGATTATTCCCCATAACTCACGGTTCAATTAGTAAATCTAATTAATCAAGGGAAATAATATTGGCACTCCAAAAATTGATGCAGGCATTTCAAAAAATAAAGAAAAGTGGCTTTGGAGTTACACTGATTTTGAAGTGTCTGCATCAATTTTTGGAGTGTCAATATCATTTCCCTTCAGGCCTTTTAAAAGCTTTTTCTAACAAACTTTCCCTCTTCAAGTTTGAGATTTACTTTTTCTTCTTAAGATGCACCTAAAATCTGTCAGAAGTATCAAATTTGGAGTATGTTAATTACTTTTGCTGGAGATGCTTTAAGCCATTCTTCTTCTTTTTTTGAAAAGAAACAAATCGTTGAATTTTTTTTTTTTAATGAGTACGGTAGTACTGTTGTTTTCACCACTTCAAAGTGAAGTGTCATTTTGGAACTAGGGGGAAAAAAAATACCATGAAGTGTCACGTACTACCTTTAATATTCTTTGCTCCGATTAAATACTAATTATACAATCGTAAAAGCAATTGCCAACTCAACAAATACACAATGCGCAAAGAATAATCGAGAACAAAAGCAAGAACACGCGAACATAGAGATTTTACGTGATTCCCCAACAAAATGTTGAGTACATCAACGGCACACACACTAGTTTCATTATGTATATATCGAATGAAGAAAGTGTGTACTTTTATCGGCTATTGGGTATATAGCAAGTATCGTATATCCTATGGTTTACATCATCAATTATACTGTATGTAACAACTCTGTTCAATTTGAACCTCGAACCCTCAACGAAACGTGAGCCTAATCGAAGCAGGCCTTCACAAGCCCAACACTAGAATGGGTGAAAAATAAAAACGGAAACTTACATGCATGGTAATTGACATCATAGAACTAGTTCCCTTAATAAGGACTCTATCGGTAGTATGGTACAATGAATTTCATATAGAAGTCTTCACCATAGTTTTGGTTAGAATACTAAAGTTTTCATTCACTGTATATGACATATTTATCTTTTTTTATGGTAAAATTTGTTATATATTTACACACATACACACATGATAAATTTGATTATACATGATAAGTTTGTTACATTTGTTTCCGGCTTTGTGATAAATTCATAACATACGTTATAAGTCATGATCGATGGTGATAAATTTCTCGCTTTTCCGTGGTTATTATAAAAATAATACCAGAATATTATCATAGACGATGCATGATCAATTGATACAATTACCAATATTGGCCGTATATATATCATAAAAGATCATATAATCTTGCATTCATATCCACGCTAAAACTAAAAATATATAAACTAGTGCTTAACTTTTTATAGATGCTTATAAATCTTACGCCAGTTCTTGAATTATTAACATTTCTTTTGAGTATTTTTTTTTTGATCCGCTTTCTTTTGAGTACATAGGTGTTAGATTTCGTAGAAAAGTTCGTTCTACAGTAATCAATCAACAACAAACGAAACTAAAAGAATTGGACAAGTACCACATAATCAAAATAAGTTCCTTTAGTCGCTGTCTTTGTAAGTTGTAACGCCAGCCTTTGTAAGTTTTACTGAGTATCCCGGCTTCTGGGCGGGCCGGACCTTCCAAACAATTAAAAGCGTCTCCACTCTTTATTGTATAATCAATCTCTTTGCAACTTTTGTAACTTCATGTGTTACATGGTGTCAAACTACATTTTTATTTTTTTTATTTTGTAGGAGGCAATTCCATAGTTTATAGTCTTTTGTAATAAAAATACATATAATTTTTCGTATTTATGAATATATGAGCTTCATAAGCATAAGCATAAAACATGTTTTTAAAGGATCCCATAAAAAATTAACTCATTTGAATATCAGTAAGGGTTTGATCGGCTCATTTAGTTGATTCCTGTCAAATTTGATAGGATAAAATTGAATGAGCCGATCAAGTCTTTACCGATATTCCAAATGACTTGATTTTTTACAAAAACCCTTAAAAATATGTTTCAAACAAATTGAACGGCTCAGATTATTCGCATGGGGTTTCAAAAAATGTTTTGTCAAATGTTTTGTCCCTAGAATCGGCTCCAAACATATATTAGTAAGATATACTACTTATATCGTAAAATTTGAAATGGTACCTGAAACTATACCGGTCCAATATGTATCGTAGTAATAATAAGAGAAAAAGGGTATTGTTATCGGCAATGATCAATAAGATATATGATTGTCATTATGTTTGTTTTTTCTGCGTTTTCATGTGTTTTTTGTTTCTATAATTGTTGTCGTTGTCAAAATGCACACCTCGGTTAATTTTAAGAACATTAAAGCGTCGATTGCAAAAATTTTAAGCGGCTCAAGATTTTTAAAATACGAACGATTTGCACGCCTCGCTTAATTTTAAGAACTTAAAAGTGTCGGTTGTGCAAATTTAATGTGGCCCGAGATTTGAAAATATAATTGGTCTTTGTCGAATTCGACCTTTCAACTTTTTGAGGAATAAACTTTTTGGTTGAATGTCTCACGCACAAATAAGATTATTCAGGTTAATTACTTGTCTATATATCTTATGCTGCCGTGCGGATGGTGATAGTCCATTCTTCCTACGACAGAAAACCATTATCCTCAACGACTTTTCCTTTTTGAAACCGTTGCATAAAAGTCTCATTATCTACGGTAGCAAATATATCACTCTCAATAGCAGAGTCAACCAAAGTATAATCCAACAGCATCAAAGAATAAATTTTCCTAAACCACTGTGTTTTCATATAAAGACTTTTAAATAATAAATCTTCCACCAATATATATATATATATATATATATATATATATATTCACACATATATATGTATAATGATTAATCAATAGTCTAATCAAAAGTTAAGAATACAGATATAGAGAGATAATGAGGGAGACTTAAATAGGACAATCGCATCTAGCCTCTCAGGAACTGCAAGTAGATTAAAAAAAGAATCTATATGTGATCTTACATTTTAGGGTAAAACTTTGATAAGTGCACTGACTAAGAAACGCCCTAATATCCAATCTATAACTTGATTCTTGAAGATTGCAGCTCAAAGACCTGAACAATTAAAAGAGCATGCCAATTAAGCCAATAATTGTCGTAATTGTTTAATTATTTCTAAGAGAAACATTTTTTTAACTGATAGTACTAGTATTTTGATTTTTCCAAAAAATGATGTAGTATTAATTTTGTGGAATCCCATTCAAGTATAGTTGTCACGAAATTTCATTCTAAAAGGAACGCTTTTTTTTTTTTTTAAGAGATTGGATATTAATTATTCAGGGAATGATGTAGTTTTGATGTCCTAAGTCCTAAGAGCATCCACAATATAATAATCAAAACCAAAATGTTGCTAAAGTTAGCAATGTTTGTTCAAAAAAGTGCTCACATTGTAATAACCAAACTTAGCAACCTCGTAGCAACTCATCAAATTTTGGCATTTGAATAATCAAAACTAGCAACCTTTTTGCCAATAATCAAATTTAATAGTCCTCATATTTTCTCAATCAAATACACTCATCATTACATAAAATACCTTTTCTCTCTCTCAACAATGTTTCCAAAAAATTATTTTTAAAAACTGTTTTTTTTTTCAGAAACTTAAAATAAAAAACAGTATTTACAAAAAACTTTTTTTTAAAAGAGTTTTTACACAAAAACTGTTTTCTTTTTGAAAAAAACTATTTTCAATTTTTTTTTCACTAACTATTTCTTAAAATTAACTGTTAATTTTTTTTTAAAAAAAGAGTATTCAAATTATTTGTCAAAAATTTTAGTTTTTAGAATTTTGTAGTTTAAAAAGGTGATATGGCAAGTTTTGGTTATCCAATTTTGATTATTACATTGTGGATCTCTACATTGCTAACCTTAGCAATGTCTTAAATGAAAAACCAAAAGATGATGTAGCAACTTTTGGTTATCCAATTTTGATTATTACATTGCAGATGCTCTAACCTCCCATCAAAATGCAGTTGTCAAGAAAAGGAATGATATACTCCTTTCACTATAAAAAGAAGATTGTCCGCTTCGCTTTGCAAACGAGAACCTAATTTAATGCATTTTGTCAAAGAAATTCAAACTTATATATATTAAAAATCTTATAGACGCTTACATAAATTTTCTTTTTATTGCATCCTAGCGCTTTGTGCTTAGATGTTTTTATCTCGATGTATACCCATTTCGAGTTATATAAAATGTTTTGTTTGCCGAAGAAAAAAAAAATTTCTTATAGACGCTTACAAAATCCTACGCCAGTTCTTCAATTAACATTTCTTTTGAATACACAGGTGTTAGATTTTCTAGAAAATTTCGTTGTACAGTAATCAATCAACTACCAACGAAACTAAAAGAATTGGACAATTAAGTACCACTTTTTCATATTTTCATAGGATACATGAGTGAAACCAAATCTTTAACGACAAATGTGTTGTCTCAACACTTTCACAATAAGTTCTTGAAAACCGAGTCGAGATGACATAAATATAAATAATAATAATTATAATTATAAACCAACATTCAAAGATGCTTGGCATACATTTACAAACGTAGAAGCGGTTGTTTAGGCGGTATGGTTAGGCGATCAAATGGACCCAATGAGCGAAACTTGGCACTCCATCGTTAACCACAAATATCATATAATAACTTGGCGGTGCCACCATCCCATTAGGAGGCGATGTACACCCAATTTTGTACATAGTACCGACCGGCTCGGGACCGGTGATTGCCAACTTTACCAATCTCTGCACTTGTGAAAATGAATGCGTAGTAAAAGGCGCACTTGCGAAATTCACCTCCACTGTCCCACCCAACAAGGTCGGCACCGTTATATATACCTCGAAAAACTCTCCATACCCCACCATTTTTGGCGCGTTCACAACCACCGGCTGAAAATTGGCATTGGCAGCTGCCAAATACCCTGGCGAGAACGCCTCGATTCTCAGCTCCGTCGAGTACTGCCCAGTGAAAGTGTAATAGTAATGCGTGTTACTTCCGGCGAGGAAAATTCTCCCGTCAGGCAATAAATTCGCGGTCGAGTGGTACAATCTGGGGATTGTACCAGGGGTTAGCATGGTAAATCAGGATCCCAGAGGTAGGTCGGGTTGGTATAGAACCGGGGTCAAACACGGGTCTGTTGCCAATCCGAACCCTTGCAACCCCGCCTGAGCACCATTGATGATTGTTACGTCTCCTGTTGGTAGCATCACCATGTCCCCCATGTTCCGAACAAGCGGCATGATATCCATCTCCCAAGCAGGGTTGGGATCAGTCGCCACGATCCTCCCGCAAGTCCCTTGGGCCGGTTCATATATAGTCTGATTAAGGTAGGCATTGTACTGAGACCCACCGCAAATGACAATTTCGGCTGTGGAATAGTCCCCTTCCAATGCCAGCATGACAGAAGATCCTGCAGACGGGTAGTTACGTGGGCCCCCTGGCAGCTGAGGATAAGTTGTTACAATCACGTTTGTATTGTAATCGTATAGCACAGCTTGAGTGTCATCAAATATAAACAGATTTCCTTGAGGGAGAAGGTGAACGTATGGATAAAGGTTATCCCCCTGGTCGTCTGCCGCCTGGCCGAGGAACGGGAAATTGACCGCGCCGCCAGGTTGCTGTGGGTAAAACTCCAAGGTGTTGACGCTGATGCCCCCGATTATTATGATGGTACCGTCGGGGAGTATCTGATTCGTGGCGTACCAACGCCCATTGTACAACTCGATGTTTTCAAGTTCTTCCCAATTGCACCAGGAACCGGCTTCGCAGGGGTGAACATTCGGAACTTCTGGGCGCCATCGTTGAAGCCGCCGGTGTGGAGTAAGGTGCCGTTGGGGAGGAATTGGCCCGAGGAGCACCACGTGTCAGTGAGGATCTCGCGGCCACGGATTGGGTTGGTGGAGAGGTCAAGGACAGCGGAGTGGGCGGTGCAATCGTACTGTAAACTCTCGTCGTTTGGGTCGTAGCGGCATCTGCCGCCTGGGAGCGTTAAATTGGACGCGCCGATGTCAGTCCGGTCGATGAGGATTGTGGTGTTGTACGGGGTGACGGCGGTGTGCATGGAGGCAATGCCGGCGTCTTCAACCAGGAGTTCCCACGTGCCCAGGTCCTGGGCACTTGTTCGGATGATTGTGAAGGCCAAGCAGAGGAATATTAGCCAGAAGAAAATGCGAGCGCCCATACTGAAAGGGAGAGAGAGAGGGTCTTCAGCTATGTGTGACTACCGTTATTTGAATTGAGATCTATATATAGAGATAGGAAGAGGGAGAGAAGTAATTTAAAATGTGGAGCCTAAGTTTGAAAATATAAAAAATTGGTTTGCTCTTACTTTAGTATATTTTCTGATTCCATAACGTGATACATATATCTAACCCTACAAAGGCATACTCAACCAGTAATACTTCTCTGGGATCTCAACTGGACTGCACTTTGTAGTTCAGGTATTTTGGGCCTCCCTCGCTAAGACTCGCCTCCAATGCTTGGAATCAATTTACCTTTTCAAGTGTCCGGGTCCAACTTATGCACACTTCGACTAAAGTCAGAGCAAAACTCTGTTTGGACTGGTCTCCGCGTAATTGATAGTACCTAAGAGATTTCAAAATGAGTCCTTATGAGGCAGCAAATCCTAAAAATCCCAAGTCTTGATTACTACGCCAACCCCTCGGATTTTGGAGCCAAAAATTTAGCTTCATCAGCAATCAATGAGATCCAAAGCCTAACACTTTTCCGTTAAAAAACTAACTCGTTTAATTGTACTCTTTACAGCATTTTTTTGAATGACCTTCCCATCCTCCTCATCTTTCCTTGTGACTCTTGATCCTCATCCTCCCCATCTTTCTTATATCTTCCTCATCACCATCATCGTCCCCGTTCTACCTTCGCGTCAAAAAGTGGATAAACCTTATGAAGACATTCGTATTGGACCACTTGCGTAGTAACTAGTAACCGGATCCATTCACCTCTATCCAACCTGAACGTACGCATCAAACGGCGGTGGAGTAAAAGAGAATACATTAGTAGTGTTCATAAAAATTATAAATAGAGGAGGAATAAATTGGTTGAGGGGGAGTCATTATTATTTTTTTGGCATGAAACTTTGATTGCGAGGTTTGATTTTGTGAGGGGGAGACATTTTGACCGCCCAAGGTTACTTGAGAATGCTAGCTCCTTGCAGCTATTCTTATTAATTTATGACGTGTAATTTCATGGTGAATTTATCTTCTTGATACATCCATGGATTGATTTCATTGTTATATTTTTCGTCTATGGGATTATTGGGAGTATGGTTCAGAGTTTATGAATATAGCATTAATGGATATCAATTATCCAAGTTATACATTATTTTTTGGCTTGCTAGATATTGCTTGGTTCGTGCCGGTTAGTTTGTATTCCATGTTCCTAGCTACTTCTACCTTTGTTCTTCCGTGACAAAACGGGGGGAGTAGTGTTAATTCTAACAGAATGTGTGTTTGATTGTGTTTGAGTGTTGTGTTGCAGCTTTAAAGGTGGCCACATTCTGGTAGGACATAAGTTTTTTCAGCGTAAGTGTGTTTTGTCATAGAAATGCCAAAAGAGGAGATTGTAAGCTCCATGGACCGAGCTCCATCGTGGTTGGCAATTCCATGTCGAAACACACATTTATTTCTTATTTGTATATCTATTATTATCGAGTTGTACTTTTTTATATTATTTAGAGCGTTTGTTTAAGATTGTGGAATGGAATCATCGTGTCCTGTAATGAGTGCGAGTGCAATAGACGTTAAGTCAAGCTTTGTTGGAAGTTCCGAAGTTGCAAAACAGGCTCGAGCGACTATCAGGCAAAATCTCGGGAGAGGCTTACTAGAACATTTTGCTCAAGCGACTTTTCGTTACAACGTACATATATCACAGCAGCCGCACATTCGTTTGAGAGGAGAACAACACCATTGACTCCTTGAGGTTTCTGATCACTTTGTATCTTGGAGTATGTACGATCCATAGATCATTGAGCGTTAAATCTATCTCCAAGAGGTTACTACGTACAACTGTTAGAACCAACCTACTTGAGTCATCTTTCGGTGGATTTTTGGAAGCATAACGAAAGGCTTGTGCGATTCAAGGCAGAGACGGTCACGCAGTGGGTGTGGTGTATGAGGATTCGGCAAGTACATCATAGGGCGATTGTGAGCAATTCAAATTGTAGAGTAAGATTGCTTGTAACTACACATTAATTATAGCATTTTGATTCTTTCCTGTGATTTTTACCATTTTTTAGATTTTCCGCATAATCTGGTATTCGTCGCTATTTTTAAATTCCTATTGGTTGCATACTTGCATGGTGATTGGTTGGATATCGAAATCGGAATTTCACTCGGCATTTGAGTTAGACCCAAAATATTTGAACCACATGGCCGGTATCGTCCAAACTCCAAATGGTGGTTGAAAATAGACATTTTGTTTAACAGTTTATGGTAACTTTGAGCCGAAATTTAAGTGGGAACCAAACATCTTTTGAGTTGAGTTCCATTGGGTTTCGATACTATAAAGGGTTTTTTTTTTTTTTTTTTTTTGGGGTCAAACAGAAAGGTTTGGATTAAACTAGAAAGAAAGAATCATAAAGACTAAATAGTATATTACAAAGTAGGTCAAGGGAAACAGGTTCCACAACTAGGTCCTAATGTGCCCCACATGCACCTATAGCATCAGCTATAACAAATTTCCCAGCAATAAATGGAACGCTACTGATAACCTATTAGCTCCTCCTCTTGCTGTGAACCAAGCCGGGCCAAATAGTCCGCGGTTTGATTTGCTTGACGAAAGATATGGGATATGGTGGAGTTGGTCCTTGATGCAGTTCTCGCCTCCTCAACAATGTGGCGACGGGCATGGTTCGAGGGGGGGGCCTTCATTACAAAGCTTGATAGCCACACTTGAATCAGATTCAATAGTGATTTTAGCTAACCCTTTTTCCAGAATAATAGTGAGACCTCGCTATAACGCCCAGATCCCCACTTTAAGGCTACTGGTACAACTAACTTTTCCCATAGAACCCAAGAGTCTAACTACCATGATGATCTCTGAAATGCCTCTGATCGAAGCCTGATTTGTTGTTAAACTCGTAGAAACAACCATCTGTATTTAATTTAATAAGAGTCATCAGGGATGCGACTAAAGGGGTTTAAACCGGAGGAAGAATGAACAAAATTCATAAAGAGAGATAAATCAAAAATTGTCAACTGTTTGATTGTTTTTTAATATTTTTTTCCCCGCTTAATCTCTAGTGGAATGCTGTTCTCAGTTCTCATCCGCTGAGAACATCCGTGAAAATAAGATTTTTTTTTTTGAAAACAACAACCTTAAGTCGTAGTATTTACCAAAAAAAGATTCTTCGTCACTGTCTTTGTAACAACTATAACAACTGTCTTTGTAAGTTTTATTGCGGTGGTGTTCCTCCATTAAGAATTTTTTGGACTTTTTTGCATTTTTGTCCTTATTCAAAAAAATTTCGCATTTCTTAGTTTTGCGTCTTACTTTTTTGGTTTTTCGATTCGTCTGACAAGACGAATCGGAAAAGTAAAAATTATGGCTTTTACTCAAATATTTTGGTAAATAACCACTTTTCAGCCAAACAAATTTGGGTAAAACTTAAAAGTAAAAAAAAAAAATTACTTTTCTGATTCTTCTCGTCGAGACAAATCAATAATCCACAAAATTTTGGCACAAAATTAACAACAAAGGCGATTTTTTTTAACAAAAGGACAAAACCTTAAAAAAGTGCTAAAAATTTAATGGAACGGAGTCCCAGAGTATGCCGGCCGTTTATATCGCTTCTGGGCAGGCAACCTTCCGAACAGGTTAAAGGGTCTCCACTGTATTTTTTAAGAGAGCTGCTAATGGTACAACAAAACCTGCACAGCAGCCATGGACAGATGGTTTTTGCGCCCGTCTCGGGTCCCGCAAAGATGATCGGAGCCGCTCATTTTGTTTAAAACATATTGTTTAGGGCCTCTGTAAAAAATCATCTCAATCCGATATCGGTAAGAGCGTTTACGAATCATCCAACTTTGCTTCAGAATTTAACTTTGCATGAGCCAAATTCTGAAGCAAAGTTGGATGATTCGTAAACGCCCTTACCGATATCGGATTGAGATGATTTTTTACAGGGGCCCTAAACAATATGTTTTGAACAAAATGAGCGGCTCCG
Source organism: Rhododendron henanense subsp. lingbaoense (assembly GCA_020567845.1). Classification (NCBI taxonomy): domain Eukaryota; kingdom Viridiplantae; phylum Streptophyta; class Magnoliopsida; order Ericales; family Ericaceae; genus Rhododendron; species Rhododendron henanense. Next base: position 42,865,557 of record CM036318.1, read on the forward strand.
ATCACCTTTGCGAGTCCCGAGACGGGTGCAAAAACCATCTGTACATGGCTGTTGTACAGCTTTGCTGTACCTCTATCTTTACTGATTTTTTAATCAAACTCTTTGCAACTCTTGTAACTTCATGCATGTGGTACATTGTGTCACTGCATGAGTGCTTTTGATTTTTTATTTCCAATCATAAATAAGTGTTGAGCTCAAGATATGTCCCACCTTAATGTGCGGTTCAATAGGGACGTGGGGCACTGTGCCCAGAGGCAATGATCAATAAGAGACATGAGAGTGCATTTGCTCCGAATAAGAGACATGGTTTTTTAATATCTAGGTTTGGCGGTTTTGGGTTGTAGTCTTGGTTTCAATTTACTCTCTTGTGTTTCGGATTTTTTCTTTTGGTCTTAGGTGTTCTGGCTGTTTCGGTTTTTTCAGTAGTTGTTTCGGATTTATTTTGTTGTGGTTTATTTTGTTGGCTCATTGTCATCCTTTGGGTTTGGTTCTCGGGTGGCATTTCGTCGGTGTGCCCTTGATCTGTTATATCTTTGTTAATGATCCTTTTCAAAGATTTATAAAAAAAAATTGCTGATAAAAAAAAAAGACAAGACAGGCGGCTATATGATGGTCATTAAGAAGAATAAGAAATATATAGTATAAATATGTATAAAAAATAATTAATCACTAGTCTAAGAATACAGATAGCGAGATAAGGGGAGACTTAGGACAATCGCCTTCAGCCTCTCGGGAATTACAAGTAGATTAAAAAAAGAATCTATGTGTGATCTTACATTTTAGGGCGAAACTTGATAAGTGTACAGACTAAGAAACGCCCTATATAATATCCAATCTATAACTTGATTAGTGAAGATTGGAGCTCAAAGACCTGAACAATTAGAAGAGGAACCAACCAACCAATTAAGCCAATAAATGTCCTAATTAATTGTTCGATTCTTTCTAAAATGAACATTTTTTAACTGAGTAGTATTTTGATTTTCCAAAAAATGATATACTGGGATTGATTTCGTGGAATCCCATTCAAGTATAGTTGTCACGAACATTTCCTTTTTTAAGTGATTGGATATTAATTAGTTATTCAAGGGATGATGTAGTTTTGATGTCCTACGTCCTAACCTCCCATTGAAATGCAGTTGTCATGAAAATGAATGATATACTCCTTTGATCCTTTCGCTATAAAAAGATTGTCCGCTTTGCAAACGAGAACTTAATTTAATACATTTTGTCAAAGAAATTCAAACTTATATATACATATAGAACTCGGTGATATCTAGCTAGTAATGTTCCCACTTCGTTGCTAGAACATGCAATTCGGTGGCAACAACTCAAACAGACTCGTATTCTGCAAGGAAAGCAAAGATCAGAAGAAAAAAAAAACTAAAGAAACATATGCGTTCTTTTTTTTACCCCATAATTATACTTGGTTCACAAAACAGAAAAAGTATTGGATTAAGCAATCTCATAAAGGGGAGTTAAATTCTCAATCTATTTGCCACTATAGAGAATCTTACATAGTTACATGTCTGCCAATTTTTCAAGAAAAATATTTTCAACTTCGATCCATAAGAATCATGCATCTAAAGAATTAACTTTTAAGGCAGAAATCGAAAATAGTACTGTTATTGGTGGATAGGAAAATTATTGAAAGAAGAGTCTGATGAAATATTTTTGGACAGAAATACTTTTTCATTGGAATCACAAGTTGATTGGGATTTGCCTCCAAAATCTGATGAGTATGCAAATTAAGAATTTGAAATCTTTGAAGCCAACTTTGTTGAGAATGTATGTTGTGGTTTGGACGAGTTTTTTCAAGCGGGAAAATGATGCATGCTGATATTTTAATTGTTCTAGAAATATAGAATTTTAAGTTTATTATTTTAAAATTAATATATTATTAAGAATCTTTTCGTTTTAGCATAAATTGCCTATAATATTAGGTTTTCATTATTTTAATTTCCTTTTTACTATATCTAGAATATTATAAATTGAGTTGTAGGACAAGGTGGTTGTTATTCAATTAAAGTAAAATTGATTGTTTTCTCATTATCGTTTGTTCGTAGAGTAGTGAGTAATATCTCTTGTCCAAATTTGTTCATGACTAGCAGATGCCCATGCCTAAAAGCACATCAGAATGTAACATTTCATCAACTAAATGAATTATCCATTCTTCCTGACTTATTTACGCGATAAATGTAATCTACACAAAGCGTCAGTTACCATTTTGCAATATTTTCCTATTTGATGATAAAAGACAGTATTTATATCGCTATACATTGCCTAAAAAGTGAGGATAGAGAGAGATAGATTTATTATGAGAAATGATCTGATGGCTAAAAATTTATCAGGAAGTGATCTAATGGTTGTAGAATTTGCTTTCGTTTATATTCCTAGACATTTTCATCAAAAACCGTTCTATTTTATAATATAAATTACTTTGTGCAAATAGTTTTTGTTGTCATACGCTTCCCTGAACCATTTACTTTGTCAAGAATTATATTAACTCACCAATCATATAAGGGACAATTTGAAAATTCATTTGTCACTTTTCAAACTTGAAGAGTTAGAGAACTACACCAAATGGTGTAGCCACTTCAAATATGTTATTCTTTTGATTTTGCTACCTCCACAAACAATAAGAAAATACCAACATCAAAATATAAGTCAATCATTCGCAATTAAAAAAACTATATTGCGTAAATGACTAAAATATGATATACATATATACTCATTTTCAAATTGAATAATAAAAATTGATATGAGTTTGCCTACCCATTCAGACATATAGGGCCAGTTCTAAAAAAGTGACCCCTCTATAAGAAATTTCTGGATCAGCCACTGCCTCTCTTGGAATGTCTTTTGCTATATGAGTACTCTTCAAATATGTTTTCTTTTGATTTTGCTACCTCCTCTTTAACATATTTTAGGCCCCGTTCCGCTTTCTGTCTAAACTTTTCTTTTCAAAAAGAAGGTAATTTCAAACTCAAATATAACGAAAATGGAAAATAATTTTTTGATTTTTTTGCACCGTTTAAAAGATCTCAATGAGATCTATCAAACAAGATCCACATTGATAGAAAAATTATTTGCGTAAACACATAATTTTTTACCTTAAAATTACCTTCTTTTTCTAAATTTTTTTTTTTTTTTTTTAGATCTCAATGAGTTCTTTTTTATATATATTTTGATATTGGTAATTTCTTATTGTTGGTGGTTGGCATTAGGGGTGTTCAAGAAAACCGCCCGAACCGTAAAACCGGTCCGATCCGGACCGAACCGTCCTATTTGGTCCGGTTCTGCGGTTCTACGGTCAGGTTATGGTTCCAAAAATATAAGAACCGTTAATTTTGGTTCGGTTACTGGTTCTTAATTAATGAACCGTGGTTAGAACCGAACCGGACCATTTAAAACTAAGATAAATATAGAAATACCTATGTGTGTGTAATTAAATATTTATTTGAATTTGGTAGGTTAATCTTTTTCTTGCTAAACTTAATTTATTTAGAGATGAAATCTCATTTGTTAGGAAAGCTTTTATTTTCTTTCTTCTTTTCCTATTCCAGCAAATTATCTTCCTATTTTTTTAATTTTATGAGTTCATATTTTGTGAATAAGTGTTTGGATGCTTATTGGATAGAACCGGAACCGAACCGAAACCGGACCGGTCTTGCGGTTTGGTTTTGGTTAGGTTCCATGCATATATTGGTTAGGTTCTGGTTCCCAATTTTCTAGAACCGTTTGAAATGGTCCGGTTACTGGTTTTCTAGAGAACCGGACCAATCCGGACCATGTACACCCCTAGTTGGCATGGCGTAGTCGCCTAGTCGGTGGTCCTAAAGATGGAAGTTTGACTTTCATAAACTACTTCCTTTTGCTTCTTCTTTTTTTTTTTGGCCATAGGTGGCGCAAGTGATTAGGGGTGTTTCCACTAATAAAAATCACAAAAATTTAATGCATTTTACCATTTCGTTTCCACTAACAAAAAAGTTTCAACATTTTACCATCTCGTTTTCACTAACAAAAAATTTGTCAACAAAAACTTTTTTTGGCGTAACTCTACTCACAAACCCATCAACAACTTATTCACTATCAAAAATAATTTGACATTTCTCAACAATTTATTCACTACCGGAAACACCTAACAACTTTTCAACCATAATTAAAAATCTATAATTTTTTCACTACCGGAAACACCCCCTTAGTTATAAATTATTTGATAATGACAGGAAGAGTGAATATGGTTTTTTTTTTTTTTTTATCTTCAAAAAAAAAAATATGGTTTTTAAATTCTTTTGCGATGGTGGTGAAAGGAAAAACTTCCGAAATTACATAACTTCACTATTTCTCTAGTTTCTTCAGCATCATCCTCATCATCGTTGTCAAAAAAAAGCATCAAGTGCATGTTTCTCCAATTCTTCCTTCGATGGTTCGTTAGATTGGAGAGGAGGGCGCTTTTTTCTGACAGCAATGATGAGAAGATATGGAGAGAGATGATAACTTCACTATTTGTCTAGTATTTTCCAAACTCGAAACTTGATAACTTCGCTAGAAATAAACAAGCAAACAATATTTACATAAAGAAAACTTTAAAATAAATCCTATCTCTGCCCTCCAAATTTATTATCTCATATTTGCATGTACATTTAATTTTTTTTTTAAATATGGGTTGAAACCCGCTTCTCTATCTAAACTTCTCCCCCTTCTCGATCTTTACATCGAGATCTGTGCACAGAATATATGTGTGGACAGATTTTTCGTATAACAATTGTTAGAAAATGTAATAGAGAGTGATATTCGTATTTAGCACGTGGATACTAGTGGTTGTAAACAGGGGTGTAAAACTTATAAGTAGTATGGAAATCAAAATTGATGCTTTGGGTGTGCTACAGCTCATTAATGATCATCATACGGTAAACCATCCTTTTGGTAACATCTTACTTGATTGCAGGTCCCTAATGGAAGAGTTTGAAGCGGTGTCCATTAAGCATATCGGCCGTGAATTAAATCATTGTGCGGATGCATTGACAAATTGACGCACTGATATCGGTGGGAGATTTTCATATCTACCCTTACATTCTTAGTTGTATTGTTAATTTATTTTATGCAAATTTAATTAGGGTTGTATACCCTCGGTTTGTAAACTCTTGATTTAAGTTTTTAATGCATCGTTCAGTTGCTTATCTTTTTCCTTAACTATTGTTCTCTTGTACGTCATTCAACTCTTTGTTGGATGACTTCTTTTCGGGGAGTTCTCTCAGCACATAATTCGACTGGGTTCTCCCTTTCATTGATTCTTGTTTACTCCTCCTCGATGTACCCTATCGAGTTTTTTTCTTAATAAAATTTTTTTGGCCGATAAAAAAAAATGCATCGTTGAGTTAAAAAAAAAAAAGACCAAATAATTAATCTGAACCCATAACTAGACTTTGAGATCACTAAATAGTAAATATTAAAGGTGGCAAATGAGCGGGTAAGTACGAAGAACTAGACTAGACATGGATTCTCCTTTTGTTAATTGCACAGCTAAATACTCCAGTTAGCACCTGGTGAGCTATGAATAGGCCATGCCTGCATAGTCTTTGGGCTTTTGGCCGAACTTTAAAAAAATTGGTTTGCTCTTACTTTACCATATTTTCTGATTCCATATCCGGGATCTCAACTGGACTGCACTTTGTAGTTCAGGTGTTTTGGGCCTCCCTTAGACTCACCTCCAATGCTTGGAATCAATTTAACTACTTTTTTATAACTCAAAAGTGTCCAGGTCCAACTTATGAACACTTCTATTAATTTTGGGAGACCGATTCCATCACTTATTTGCGGGAGTTCCAATTAAAGTCAGAGCAAGGCTCTGTATGGATTGATCCCCGCGTAATTGCATAGTACCTGAGAGAGTTCGAACGTGAGACTTTATGAGGAAGCAAATCCTTAAGTCTCAGACCTTGACTACTCGGCCAACCTCTCAGGGTTTTGGAGTCAAAAACTTAGTTTCATCGGCATCAATCAATGAGTAGGGGTAATAAACGAGCCAAACGAGCCAAGCAGGTAGTTAATCAAGCTTGGTTTGATAACCTAACGAGCTTCAAAAATATATTCAAGCTTAGATTGTTTATGAGACAAGCCCATCTCAAACAAGCTTTAATCAAACTAAACACAAACTCATCTCAAGTAGCTTGAATTTTTTTATACGTAATAAGCCGAAAAAGCCAAGTATATATATATATATGGCATACGTAAGATTTCACAAGGTGAATTTTTTTATACGTAATTTAACATCTATGATTAACTTATACTTAAATACATGATTAAATACTTAATTAAACACCTTAGGTGTTACAATAAATTGTTACAATTATTCACGGCTTTGTGATTTGTTCATAACATACGTTATAAACCACGATCACGATCGATGGTGATAAATTCCTCGCATTTTCATGGATATCATGAAAATAATACCAGAACATTTTCATAGATGCATGATCGATTGATACAACTACGAAATTATGGCCGTGTACATATATAATAAAAGATCATATGACATTTCTTTCGAATAAACAGGTGTTAGATTTTTTAGAAAAGTTCGTAGTACAATAATCAATCAACTACCAACGAAACTAAAAGAATTGGACAAGAACCACATTTTCTTATTTTTATAGGAATACATGAGTGAAACCAAATCTTAACAACAAATGTGTTTTATCAACACTTTCACAATAACTTCTTGAAAACATTGTCGAGACGACATAAACAAATAAAAACAAAAGGAAACCAACATTTGAAGACGCTTGGAATACATTTACAGATGCATGCACCAACAGTTGTTTAGGCGATACGGTTAGGAGGTCAACTGGATCCAACTAGCGATACTTGGCACTCCATTGTTAACCACAAACAACATATAGTAACTTGGCGGCGCCACATTCCCACTGGGAGGCGATGTACACCCAATTGTGTACGTAGTACCGACCAGCTCAGGACCGGTGATAGCCAAGTTTACCAATCTCTGCCCCTGTGAAAATGAATGTGTAGTGAAAGGCGCACTTACGAAATTCACCTCCACTGTCCCACCCACCAAAGTCTGCACCGTTATAGTTACCTCAAAATTCGCTCCGTACCCAACCGTTGTTGGCGCCGTCACCACCACCGGTTGATAATTCGCGTTGTCTGGTGCCAAATACCCTGGCGAAAATGCCTCGATAGCCAGCTCCGTCGGGTACTGCCCGGTGTAAGTGTAGTAGTAATGCGTGTTACTTCCGGCGAGCAAAATTCTCCCGTCGGGTAATAAATTCGCGGTCGAGTGGTACAGTCTGGGGATTGTACCGGGGGTTAGCTCGGTAAATCGAGATCCCAGAGCTAAGTCGGGTTGGTATAGAACGGGGGTCAAACACGGGCTCGTTGCCAATCCGAACCCTTGCGACCCCGCCTGAGCCCCGTTGATGATCATTATTTCTCCGGTTGGTAGCATCACCATGTCCCCCATGTTCCGAACAAGCGGCATGGTATCTATCTCCCAAGCAGGGTTGGGATCAGTCGCCACGATCCGCCCGCAAGTCGCTTGGGCCGGTTCATATATAGTCTGATTTTGGTAGGCATTTAACTGGGATCCACCGCAAATGACAATTTCGGCCGTGGAATAGTCCTCTTCCAATGCCAGCATGACAGAGGATCCTGCCGACGGATAGTTACGTGGGCCCCCCGGCAGCTGAGGATAAGTTGTTACAATCGCGTTTGCATTGTAATCGTATAGCACGGCTTGAGTGTCATCAAATATAAACAGATCTCCGCTGGGGAGAAGGTGAACGTATGGATACAAGTTATCCCCCTGGTCATCTGCCGCCTGGCCGAGGAACGGGAAATTGACCGCGCCGCCAGGTTGCTGTGGGTAAAACTCCAAGGTGTTGACGCCGATGCCCCCAATTATTATGATAGTGCCGTCGGGGAGTATCTGATTCGTGGCGTACCAGCGCCCATTGTACAACTCGATGGTTTCAAGCTCTACCCAATTGCAGTTGGAATCGGCTGCGCAGGGGGTGAACGTTCGGAACTTCTGGGCGCCGTCGTTGAAGCCGCCGGTGTGGAGTAGGGTGCCGTCAGGGAGGTATTGGCCCGAGGAGCACCACGTGTCAGTTAGGATCTCGAGGGGGCGGATTGTGTTGGTGTAGAGGTCTAGGACAGCGGAGTGGGCATAGCAATCGTACTGTAAACTCTGGTCGTTTGCGTCGTAGCGGCATGTGCCGTCTGGGAGCATTAACTCCGACGCGCCGATGTCGGTCCGGTCGAGGAGGATGACGTTGTTGTACGGGGTGACGGTGGTGTGCATGGAGGAAATGCCGGCGTTTTCAACCAGGGTTTCCCACGTGCCCAGGTCCTGGGCACTTGTTGGGATGATTGTGAAGGCCAAGCAGAGGAATTGTAGACACAAGAAAATGGGAGCCGCCATAGTGAAAGGGAGAGAGAGAATTTTCAGCTCTGTGTGTCATCTACCGTTATTTGAACTGAGATATATATAGAGATAGGAGGAGGGAGAAAGTACTGTGAAATGTGGGGACTAAGTTTTGAGCTATGTGTAATCCCAACTGGGACAGGTGTTAGGATTCTCATACACTCACGGCTAAGGCAAAACATGGGTTTTATTGAGTTTGTGTGCTACCTGCTGTCACTTTAAAACTCTTTCCAGATATAAAAATAAACACCTTTTTATGTCAACGTTTTGTTTTCTCTGTATTTCTTCCTCGTAACATCTCTCTGGGAACCGAAAATTTAACCCGTTTTAATTTTTCGAACCATTCGAAATTGGAAGAAAGCTAGGATGGGGGTCAATAGCGGTTTCTTCAGTTAATTGACCTTTTTTTTATCGGCCAAAAGAAATTTATTAATCATTGAAACGATTAAAAGGATCCAAAGTATACGGCATTACTACGAAGAGAAACTGAAATCCTAACAAGGTTGGCACCTCAGCCCTCGACATTCATTTGCCCCTATCAGTTATAGAGCTATAGTTAGAGCAAGTTTACCAGTCATTTGCTAAAACAACTCTTGAACAGTGCACATTTTTCATTTTATCTACTCACATCTCTTTTAACACTACACCAATACTATTTATTTAACCTATTCTTTATTAAAATATTATTACTTTTAGAGAGAGAGAGTGAGTGAGAGAAGATGAATAGTATTTTGAGTGAGAGAAAAGGAGAAAGAAACTAATTTTTTAATAGGTAACTGATGAACAGGGCTTCGGTAGAAATAGCTCATCACTGTTCACAAACGGAAAATACAGGTCCTTTCCCCGAAGCTGCTGCAGGTAGATTTTTATGTTTTCATGAGGTAAAATAGCAAAATAGGTATTTTAGATATACTGGTGTACTTGCTCTTATATATTGAAAGGAAAATTGCAATGAAATTTAGTTTGTAGTCAATTTTGGATGATTTTCGGAATTTGAAAGAACGTCGGGTTCCATTTTCATAGATTGTAAATTTATTTTGTTCTTTTTCGGTGGAATAATTTGTCTTAAGTGTTGGCGTGAATCGTGTAGATATTATTCTTTTTCTTGCTTAGCTATTTGTACTACGTGTATTCCTTATTTAGCTTTGTGTACTACGTGTACTAGTGTAGTGTAGTACATCTTGTAACCCTATATAATGTCTCTTCTGAAGGTTTAGAAAGACATAGAAAATTTTGCGTATTCGATTTATTACTTTTATCTTTAAGAAATGTGTTGTGCTTTTTGTTTGACTACGGAATGCAAGAATATTGGTAGTAATTATTTTTTGTGGTTGAAATTTTTTCCGTTATAAGGCTTAGTTCCGCTTAGATTTTTTGACTTTACCAAAAAGCCAAAGCCACATTGTTCCACTTAAAATTTTCTCCACAACTTATAGACAACCCAATCGAGCACCACAAAAAAACAAAAACAAAACAAAAAAAGTGAAATGTCCATTTTGCCCCTACTATGTTTTCAACCCTCAGCCGATCAACAACTCTAATCGGCGACCAAGATTTTCAACTAAATGCGATTCCAGATAGATCTGATTCTTCACATACTTTCTTGGATTGTTCTACTCCCTCCGTCCCTTTTTTAAAGTCCAGTATTTCATTTTGGGTTGTCCCTTCCTTAATAAGTGTCTATTTTGTAAAGTTAGTGGGTAAATGTTGATACATTTTCCATTGGGAAATGATTTTGCCACTCTCTTTTTTGTTAACGCCACTCTCCTGCAAGTGTATTTTTGCATCAAAAAATACACTTGTAGGGTGGTGTTAACAAAAAATGGAGTGGCAAAATCAATAGTCTTTCCATTTTGCCCCTAAAAGTATATTCCATTTTGAAAAGTTAATGAGTAAAAGTGTAATGATGATGTCTCCATAGAGGGTAAGTAGAGAAAGTTGAGGTAAAAGTTGATGTGAAATGTGTAATGATGATATTTTCTTAATAAGTTAGAGTTACGAAGCGGGACGCTTAAAAAGAGACAGAGAAAGTACCTTTCACCTGAATGAATGTTTCACACACACCCATTTGTTCCGATTTTTTATATATTTGTAGTGAACTTTCAATTTTTGGTTCTATTTGGGTCTATCGCTGTAAATGGAAAGGCATTTTTTTTGCTCTAGCTGAAATTTTTGAAAGGATGAAAATGGATTTACAGTATTTCCTAGTCAAACTCAGCTGAAATTTTTGAAAGGATGAAAATGGATTTACAGTATTTCCTAGTCAAACTCAAAGAATGTCTCCTTGCTCGGATGGGTTTTTGAGAATTTTTGGGTTTAGTTTTTGGGATAATTAATGGAGAGAGAAATTAGAGTAATAATTGGAGAGAAGAGTAATGACTAGAGAGAAATAAAGAGAGATAGAGAGAGAAAAGAAAATAATGATTGGAGATAGGGGTAACAAGTGGAGAGATAAATGAAAGTAAGGATTACTGAAAGTAGGGGTAATGAGTGTTTTTATAGTTTGAATTTTTTTTCCAAATACCCATCCAAACAAGGCAACACTAAAGCTAAGACAAGCAACATTTCATTAATTTATGGGCACACTTGTTAAAAAAAACAAAAACAAACAAAAACAAAAATCCCAAAAAACCCTTAGCGGAACTTAGCCTAAACTCATTGGAACGTAAATTCTAGCCTAAGGTGGCGTTCTTCTGGACTAATTTTTGAGCTAAAAGTCCCAAATTAAGTCCACTTATTCTCTTTAACTTAAATCAAAATAAGTTTTAGGTCAATGCTTCCTAAACAAACCCATGACTACTCGTGAAATGACAAAAATGCGAGTTGGGGCCGATAAGATTGCATCAATGTGGATAACTATTCAAAATGGGAAGGGCAATATTATAATTGTATGATTTCTTTCTAAACAACAACCTTAAAGTCGTACGAAAAAAATCCTTTAGTCGCTGTCTTTGTAACGACCTTCTTTGTACTAAGTTTTATTGAGTACGCCATTGCAACCTTCCAAACAGTTAAAAGCGTCGGTTGTGCAAATTTGAAGTACTTGAAAGTGTCGGTTGTGCAAATTTTAAGTGACTCCAAGATTTGAAAATATTATACTCGTACTATCTTAGTATAGAAATCGACCTTCCAACTTTTTGAGGAATAAACTTTTAGGAAAGAATGTCTCACGCACAACTAATACCATTCGGGTTACTCATTTGTCTATATATCTTATGTTGTCGTACGTATGAGGATGGTGATAGTTCATTCTTCCTACAACAGCAAACCATTGTCCTCAACGACTTTTCATATTTTGAAACCGTTGCGTAATAGTCTCGTTATCACGTACGGTCGTTGCAGTTAGCAAATACATCGTGCGCAATGAGTATGTGTTTAACAACGAAACAGTGTCAGTTGGGGTCGTGATCGAGAAGGTAAAAACTAGAGTTGCTATGTGGGTTAAGGCAAAGTTCGATGTCAAGATATATACAGTGGAGGAGTTTAAGGTTTTTTTGGATGGAATTAGACTGTTAAAGCTGTAACTTGTGTTTTTTTTTTAGGTGTGGTGTGTTTGTCCAATGCTCTGTTGGAGGACACTGTAAGTTGGAATCTCACATCTTTTGCTCGACTACGTAAGTTTTGAGTGCTTGCCGTGGTTGAGCTCCCTCGATGTATCCTTTCGAGTTTGATAATAAAATTTCGTTTGCCGAGCAAAAAAAAAAAAAAATTGCCGAGTCATAGCCGCAACAGCATCAAAGAATAAATTTTCCTAAACCACCGCGTTTTCATATCAGACTTTTTAATAATAAATCTTTCACTAAAAAATATAGAGTATACATATATAAAAAATAATTAATCAATAGTCTAATCAAAAGCTAAGAATACAGATAGAGAGATTATGAGGGAGACTTAGTGGACAATAGCCTCTAGCCTCTCGGGAATTGCAAGTAGATTCAGAAAAGAATCTATCCGTGATCTTGCATTTTTAGGGCAAAACTTGATAAGTATACGGCCTAAGAAACGCCCTAATATCCAATCTGTAACTTGATTCTTGAGGATTGGAGCTCAAAGACCTGAACAATTAAAAGAGCAACCAATTAAGTCAATAAATGTCCTAATGGTTAATTCTTTCTAAAAGGAACGTTTTTTTTAACTGAGATAGTGGTATTTTGATTTTCCAAAAAATTATATAGTATTGATTTCGTGGAATCCCATATAAGTATAGTTGTCACGAACATTTCATTCTCAAAGGAACGCTTTTTTTTTTTTTAACAGCAAAAATATTATGAAGGAACGCTTTTTTTAAGTGATTGGATATTAATTATTCAAGAGATGATGTAGTTTTAATGTCTTAAGTCCTAACCTCTCATTGAAATGCAGTTGTCATGAAACAGAATGACATACTCCTTTCACTATAAAAAGATTGTCCGCTTTGCAAATGAGAACTTAATTTAATGCATTTTTTGTCAAAGAAATTCAAAGTTTATCTATCTATATATCAAAAGAACTCGGTGATATCTAGTAATGTTCCCACTTCGTTGCCAGAACGATTCGATGGCAACAACTCAACCAAACTCGTAAATTAAATGACTTGGATGAAGAGATAGAAAAGTAATGCCATTATTGCCGCCACTTTTTGGCATGAATAAAAACGGGAACCTACAAGATAATCTACATCATAAAATTGATAAGGACTCTATCATTGAAATGGATCCTCCCAAAATCTAGTGTAGTAATAACCGATAAGTTAATATCTGAAAAAATCAGAGTTCTCTAAGAATCCGTAAAACCAAAACCCTAACAGTATGAAAACGAATCACTAATTAAGTAATATAAGTGACTCCGAAATTTGGTCCTTACAATATCGTAGATACATATATGCAATAGATCATATAATCTTGCAATATTCATGTACATGTTATAAGGGAAAATATTAAACTAGTGAATATAAAATCTTGGAAGGCCAATTCTCGAATTATTAAAATTACTTTTGAATAGATATGAGTTAGATTTTTTAGAAGAAAAACATTGATTGGACGTCTGTCGACAATGGTACAATAATCAATCAACTAGCAACGAAACTAAAAGAAGTGAAACAAAATCTTAACAAACAAATATGTGTTTTGTCAACACTTTCAGAACAAGTTCTTGAAAAGAAACAGACGACATAAATAAACAAATATATCTGATAACCAAATTTTGAAAATTAGGAGATCAAATTGACCCAACGAGCGACACTACCAAGCCCTGGTTAACTGCAAACATCATATATAGTATCCCGGTGGCGTCACCATCCCATTGGGTGGTGTCGTACACCCAATCCTGTATTGTCCGCTATCATCTGGCATTGCACTCGTGACAATTACCAACTTTACCAATCTCTGCCCTTGAGAAAATGAATTCGTAGTAAAAGGCACACTGGCTAAATTCACCTCCACTATCCCAACCACCAGCAACGGCACCGTTACAAACACCTCAAAATCTTCCACGTAATGCACCGTTTTCGGCATCTCCACCACCAGCCTCAAATTCGCAGTGTCCGCCACCAAATACTCCGGCGAAAATGCATCTCGATTCTCAGCTCCGTCGGGAAATCCCCGTCAAAAGTGTAGTAGTAATTCGTGTTACTTCCAGCGAGCAAAACTCTCCCGTTGGGCAATAAATTCGCGGTCGAGTGGTACAATCTGGGGATTGAACCGGGGCTTAGCGTCATAAACCAGGTCCCTCAGGTTGGTCGGGTTGGTATAGAACCGGGTTCAAACATGGGTTTGTCGTCAATCTGTACCCTTGCTTCCTGGCTTGAGCTCCCTTGATGGTTAATACGTCACCTGTTGGTAGCATCACCATGTCTCCCATGATCTAAACAAACGGCATTTCCCCCATCTCCCAAATGGGATCGGATAAAGTCGCCACTATCCGTCCACAACTCCCGAGGACCGGATTATCCGCATTTTGACTAAGGTAGGCGCCGTATAGGGCCCCACCACAAATGATGATGGTAGCCGCGGAATAGTCCCCTTCGAATGCTAGCATGGGAGCGGCCATAGTAAAAGCGAGAGAGTGTTCAGCTATGTGTGCCCACCTTTATTTGGAGAGAGAGAGAGCGCAATGTCAAATGTGACCATGTGGGGGCTAAATTGATTTTGGCTGACCATGAAATTATTTTTCACGTTTTCTCTCTTGAGAGAGTTGGATTCTAGCTGAACTCAACGCTGATGACCCAAATAGGAGTGTGCTTGACGATTTTCTAGTCCTAAATTAATAGGTTGTTCCAAGCGTAGGGCGGAGACCAACGTAGCACAATATCCGGTAAGACCGGAGTCGAATCCACAAAGACGGTAATGTGTGCTGACTTAAAAACTCGGGATGTTATAATTTAAACGGGCTCTTAGGTAGCCACCCCTTGTAGTTTGATGCTTAGATTAACTAAAACTAGAAATTGTTTGATTTTTCTAATAATTAAAAGGAGGTACGGTCGTAAGGTTCATAGCACTCGTAACCAGTCCGGATTAACCTGCTCTGTTTTGGAGTTCTTAAAAACGTTTAATTTTAGGTTGAAAAAGATACCCCGCAAGATGCGAGACCCTATGGTTGCCGTATACCCATGCGCAGCGGAGAATAAGTTTTGGACCCCCATTCCCCCGTTCGCATGGACTTCGACAATGCCCGGGTTTGTCCGCGGGAAGTATTTTTTCAATCAAAAATCGTTTTCCATTGTTTGAAATTAGGAGCAGTGCCCGAACTGGCCACGGTGTGCTAATCACCCCGCGACCCTACCTATATGACTACTCACTCATTATTAAACAAGAAGCAAAAGAAACCCTAACTTGCATCATGCTTGGATTGAAATTTTAACAAAAGATTAAAGCTAAGAAAAAATCCACGAGCAACTTTAATAAAGAACGAAACGTAATACAAGTTACCGGAAGATGTGTTCTTGAACAAAATTTCAAAGGAAAGAGCTCTGGAAAAAAAAGAACGTAAAAAGAAAGCTGCTAATTAAAAGTACGAACCCTAAAAACAAAGCTCCGGGGGTATTTATACAAAACCCCAATTTTTCGGAATAAAGAAAAAACGACGAAAATCAAAATTTCCCCGGTACGGCCTTCGGTATCGATACTAAAAAGGGAATTATCGATACATGTTGCTCTGTTCAAGAAATGAACAGAGCACCCACTTTTGCACCCAGTTGTATCTATACAAGAAATGATAGTATGGATACCGCATACACTAACGGCATCCCCCAAGCCTTGCATGGGATTTGGCCACCCGACGTTCACGACTCCGCTTTGGCATCCCAGCAACGTACGAACCGGCCTCGAGGCCACTCATTCCAACTTTGGCGCTAAATCCGCCTTATTACCTGTGAAAATAATAAAAACATGCACAAAACCAAGACAAAGCACAGTATCAAGTGGAAAATGAAATAAAACGCGCCTCTAATGCGCTAATCTGCCCTACTTAGGCGCTCATATCTATGATATCAACCGCCTATCACACCCCCCAACTTGAGCGTTGCTGGTCCCTAGTAACGAACGAACAAAAGAATAATAACAAAAGACATACTAACAAGACACAAACGGGGATACGGAGGTTATGCATGCTATACAATAATTAGGCGGGCCGAAAGAATTTTGCCTCCTCACTTACCTGCAACTCAAACACATGCATGTCTTGGCAAAAAGATGAACAATATTAGCACCGAAACACATGCAGAGATAAATGCCCCACGAAGGCAGAGATGCTACACTCGTTCACTGGAACTCTCAAACATCCCATAAAAAGCACTTGGCGAACTACGTGGAACCGAAACAAAAGCCACCACGTGCCAATCAAAAGACAACGCTTACAAAGAATAAAAGCACAATATATACAATCACGATTCCACAAAACGAGTAACATTAATATTAAACATGCATGAATGAGAGTTAAACAACATGCGCAGGATCTACTAAGGACTTAATTAGGCTTATAATGACCGCGGTTCCGAACAAAAGGAGAAACATGCAAAATTAGGCGACAACCTAAAGTAGCGCAAGGTAAACTACCCAGACTGGCCGCCATCTTAACCATTAACTATCAGCATGCAACCATTGGTGCCAACCAAAACAAATCCAACAAGGAAATTAAACATCCATAACTAAATTATTACAGACCCAAATACTAGAAAACTAAATAAAGTCCACCGACACTGGAAACATGAAATTAACGCATAAAATGACACCACCACCCTAGCTTCATGCATCACGGAAGTCCAAAATCAATTTGAACTTCTCTCAGCAAAGTCGTCGCTGACCTCTAAGTCCGAAAACTAAGGCGGCTGATACGGAGTAGAGGACTGTCCTGTAGCATGATCATACAATCACTTATTCTGATGTACCAGCAGGTGTTAATTCCTCCCAACTTGCTTCAACTCCCTTTAATATTGCGTTTTCTTTTTCTTTTTCTTTTTTTGACTTAGCTTTATGACTTGAAGGTTAGATTTGTTTCCAAAACATGACACCCATCAAGACTTCTTCACTCTTAACCCTTAACTACCAGCATACACCCATTGGTACCAACCAAAACAAATCCAACAAGGAAATTAAACATCCATAACTAAATTATTACAGACCCAAATACTAGAAAACTAAATAAAGTCCACCGACACTGGAAACATGAAATTAACGCATAAAATGACACCACCACCCTAGCTTCATGCATCACGGAAGTCCAAAATCAATCTGAACTGCTCTCGGCAAAGTCGTCGCTGACCTCTAAGTCCGAAAACTAAGGCGGCTGATATGGAGTAGAGGACTACCCTGTAGCATGATCATACAATCACTTATTCTGATGTACCAGCAGGTGCTAATTCCTCCCAACTTGCCTCAACTCCCTTTAATATTGCGTTTTCTATTTCTTTTTCTTTTTTTGACTTAGCTTTATCACTTGAAGGTTAGATTTGTTTCCAAAACATGACACCCATCAAGACTTCTTCACTCTTAACCCTTAACTACCAGCATACACTCATTGGTGCCAACCAAAACAAATCCAAAAAGGAAATTAAACATCCATAACTAAATTATTACAGATCCAAATACTAGAAAACTAAATAAAGTTCACCGACACTGGAAACATGAAATTAACGCATAAAATGACACCACCACCCTAGCTTCTGTAGACACCCTATTTTGGACTTTCCAGAATAGTTTATTTACGGTCTTCGATTCCCCGATGATGATTAAGGTCGAGAACATCCCGAGGTTGTTAATAGGTTTGAGCTTTGAGCGTTCCGAACCTCGTCCCAAACCCTTTCAAAACCCCTTCAAACCCTTCGAGCCAGAACCAAATGGCCTCAGCAAAACCCTACTTGCGCACGCTGGTTTCTCACTACCGTGCGCTAGTGAGCTGCCACGTGCCAGTCATCGAGCATTGAACCCATTTACACTGGCGCACGCGTGTATACTTGTGGCGCATGCCAGTGAACCCCAGTCAAATCACCTTTATTCAGCAACGAGCGCGGGACTTTTGGGCCACCCTAACATCGGCTACAGCTCCCCTGATGATTACTTCGTCCAGACTCGTTCCCCCCTCTCTCCTACAAAGCCCATCACCTTGTCCCATGCATTTAATACATGGGAGGCTCCTCTCCTTAACCCAACCAGCCCTTAACCCAACTGATCCAGCCCTCCCTCAGTCCTCATTGGCCTATGAATACCCCTCTCTTTCACCCTTGCAAAGGGTTGGTTCACAAGGTTAGACACCATTAAGAGCTCTCAAGCTTCTTCTCCCTCTTTCTCTTCTGTTCCTTTGTTTCTCTTTCATCCATTGAAAGAACAAGCAAAGGAGCAATACTCTACAACCCATAGCACTCATACCATCCACCATCCATCTTTCACAACCTCAAGTTCAAGTCCAAACTCATTTCAACCTCAAAACAAAGGTATACCACCTTCGTCCCTTTTTTTGTTCTGATCCCTGAGGGGGGCTAGCAGGGTCAAGGCTGGTAATCTATACCAGTCCTGGCCCTAATGCTGGCAAAGATTCAATGATCGTGTACAATGGTAGGTGGCGCACGCCAGTTCTCTCATGCCGTACGCCAGTAATGGTTGTACAGGCACAACTGGCGTGGGGATCACCGATCATCTATTTCTTGCTTTATATTGTCTTTGATCACCCTATTGCATGATAAAATCCAGTTTATTGCTTTCTGTCTTTTAGAACTGTTTAGCTATAGTACCCAATATCTCATTTCTGTTGCCTTAGAATGCCTCTGGGAGCCTTCTGGTCATGTTCCAGAGCCCAGATGATGCAAAGCCAAGCACTGGCCAAGTAGTGTTAATTGGCGCACGGTACCATGTACCTGCGTGCGCCAGTCATGCCTCGACCAGTGGCTGGCCCTTGCATGGCAACTAGGCTCTGGCCTCTGTTTTTCCTCCCTTCACTGTTTAAGGAGTCTTCTGTTTATTTGGTGGCTTTCAAACCCTTTGTCTGTCTGTAAATATATGTTACTGTTGCTATAAACTACGTGATTTGTCATGGGTGTGCATTGGTCCATTCCAGAGCCCAGAGGGTTGTTTGCAAGAGTTGTGAGATTGGACCAACCGGCGCACGCCAGAGCTGGTGTGGCGCACGCAGGTCGTGTCTGTATGCAGTGGCTTGGCCAGTGCACACAGGCTCGTTCCTGCGTGCACCACTTTAAGTCAGTGTGTTCCAGTTTGTCCAAAACACTCACAGAAGCTTGTTCTCAATCTATTATACTTGCTTTAGATCAAACATCAAACATCCATCACATTTTGCCACATAAATGCAAACGTGTTACAGTTTTAATCCCCATTAACGTTCCCCCCGCCCTAACTGGCCTAAAATGATCAAGTGAGAGAAAAATGCAAACGTTTCATTAAATGTCCGAGTAGAGATCGATCCCCGTATTGGGCGAGAGGGGTACCATAAAACCCTTCCCCTCTCGTAACCTGGCTCCCGAACCTCAGATATCAAAGGTGACGACGGTCCAGTCTACAAGCCTTTTTCAAAACTCAAACAACGTAATCAAAACGTTTTCAAATCCCTGTTCCTTGGGTACTTTCCGCAAAACCCGAGTGGCGACTCTGAATTGCAAGGCGTTTCGCCGTGTTTTCCAAAAGGGCGCACCCGATTTTATAAGCAAAAATGTAAAATTTTGGGGCGTGTGCCCACAGCTTCATGCATCACGGAAGTCCAAAATCAATCTCAACTGCTCTCGGCAAAGTCGTCGCTGACCTCTAAGTCCGGAAACTAAGGCGGCTGATATGGAGCCGAGGACTGCCTTGTAGCATGATCATATAATCACTTATTTCTATGTGCCAGCAAATGCTAATTCATCCCAACTTGCCTCAACTCCCTTTAATATTGCATTTTCTTTTTCTTTTTTCTTTTTTTGACTTAGCTTTATGACTTGAAGGTTGGGTTTGTTTCCAAAACATGACATCCATCAAGACTTCTTCACTCTCACTTTCGACAATAACGATGCTCCAAATCCAATGCAACAAGACACCCATGATACACAAAGCTAGACCCCCTACTACAATTCAACCCACACACCGGTTTCCTAGGCTAGACTCAGGAACTGACTCGAACTGGTTTAAGATTGGTCAATGGGACTCGTATGTGGTCTAATCATGCAAAAAATGCCTTGTCTCATCTCCTATGCATGTTACCAACTCTCACAAATGCATGCAAAACATCTAGCTACTCAATTGTGAAACAAAAGCCTACTATTTTCCACAAATGCGTGAAAAAGAAAATAAAGAAAATGAGAATGTTTATCAGGATGCACTATTAACTACGTGGGGACACCTACTCAATATCATCTACAGCACAACATGTTCAAAAATGACACCAAATATATGCATGAACTTGAATTAAACAGGCACAATAACTTGGCTAATTCTAACATGCTCGCCTAGCCATACAACCAAGCATAACAACCATATCCCCGAAAATAAAAAAATAAAAAAATTACCCTAGCAACTAGGGGTGTGCACGGGTTGGACAGGTCGGTTTTGGCCCGAAACCCGAACCCGACCATGTCGGGTAACAATATTTTAGGCCCGCAGACCGAACCAAACAAGGGTAAGAACCTTCCGCGAGCCCGATTCTTTACGTCGGGTCGGGTCGGGTCCGACCCCACGGGTAAAGAACGTACCAACCCGAACCCCGAATCGAAAATTAATTTTTAACAGAAACTGAACCCGCACCCGTCCGAACCACATGTTCGACCCCACCCGAAACCCTTCGGGTTGGTCGGGTTGCGGGTTTTCTGCACACCCCTACTAGCAACGCATAAAAACATGTACAAAATACACCCTCCTCTAACTAGAAACATGCTATGTCCCCAGAGTATGGAGACACAGCAAAAGAAAGCACAAGGGAGAAGAAATGGACCTACGGGTGGCAGCCAACCACCATGACCTCGGCCGATGTTCGAGGAATTTTTTGTCACCGCTCCTGCCGTCGTGTATAGCGCCGCACCTTGCAAAAGAATTAGGCACCAACTACCAAAAAGCACAAATGACATTAGTTCCGCCCGGCTCGTGTTATCCGGGCTCCCAAAACAAAAACAAAAAGAAAAATACTCCACCAAATTGTCACGCGATCACACTACAAGAAAATGCGGATTTGGCAATACAACGAAGCACATTGGCAAAAGTATATATGGGTCGGCAAAGGTTTTCGCCGATGAAAAATTTTGCGTCGGCAAGTTGTCGGCGTTGATATATCGGGAAAGGGTTTCGCCGATGTGAATTGTTATTCGTCGGCAAAAGTATAGTTTCAGCGACACAGGTTTGCATCGGCAAAACCTGTCGGCAAATGGGGTTCTAAAATTGGAGAATGTGTTAACCTTTGGCGATGGGACTTTTGTATCTGCAAAAGTCAATTTTAAAAAAACCCAAATCTGCTATTGTTGCTCCGCGCATCCCATGTTTCGAACTTGGGACCCCAGGTATCCACACTACGCGCCTACCCACTAGACCAACTTACTCTTTCGTGGGTAATATGACAAGATCTAATATATAACCTATATAGGTAGTATATATACTATTATATTATATCTTCTGTAGTAAGTATCTACTATATTGCATATATCATATATGTACGTCCTATATATAAATATGTACACAAAACTTCTTATAAGGGCGTCCTTAACTTGTTAAGTTAAGGACGTTCCCTTTTCTAATCGAATTTCGATGTTCCAAACCGCTTAATGTGTTTCAGAACGTGATTTTAAGGGTACCCGCAAGAAATCGGCAAAACATAAAAAATACTGGGAAGGGCTCAATTGGATCAATTATAGCGTATTTTTTAATCAAAAATTGATCCGATCGAGCCCTTCCCGATCATTTTTTTTGCCGATTTCTCACGAACACCCTTTAAATCATATTCTGAACACATTAAGCGGCTTGGATCATTGAAATTTAGTTGGAAAAGGGGACGTCCTTAACTAAAATAAAGGCGCCCTTATAAGAAGCTAGCTGTATGTGTGTGTGTATATAATACTCTTTTCCATTCTACAAAATTTTACCGGTCTGCAAAACCTAGAACTTAAAAGAATGCTTTTTTAAAAAAAAATTCAAACTTTCTTTTTTACAAATTACACTATATATAGCGAATTACCCTTGCCTACGGACAAATTGTGTGACAGGAGAGAGTATAACATATATATTATATGTATGTACACTATATATACAGATGTACCCTATGTAATATACATATCATATGTTAGACTATATAGGAATATGGTTTCAAGCGACACAAAAAATACACATAAAAACACACTATCTCAGCCACTGAAATGAGTGACTAAGATAGTGTATTTTCATGTGTCCCTTTAAACTCCCTTATATACACATATATAAAATGTACATGTAATTATACATAAGATCTATACCGTATACATACATATATGTTATATGTGAATACGAACTATTGCCGACACAAAGATTTTGTCACCAAAAGATTTGACTTTTGCCGATGCACATTGTGTCACTGAAGGTTCCCCGCAAGACTATTGCCGATGCAAAAATGTCGTCGCCAAAATATTCAACTTTTGCCTATGCACAATTCATCGCTAAAATAAAGTTTCATCGGCAAATATTACCCGGGAAAATATTTCCCGCCAATCTTACTTTTGCCGATGCATTTATTTTGTCGCCAAAAAGCTTACATTCACCGACACATACTACTTTTTCATCGGTAAAAACATACTTTTGCCGACAAAAAATACATTGTGTCGGTAATTTGGTCGCTGTTGGTGCATTTTCTTGTAGTGTCAACATGTCATACTTTTCTCCCCATCCCTCGCCGGTGGGCAAGGAATGGGTGGCTATATAAGACCATGATGCTATTTTCTTTTTCTTTTTTTTTTTAAAGGATGAGAGAAACAAAAATAACTAACTAGAAAACAAGAAATGAAAGAACAATAAAATAAAAGATAATGATACATAGATTGTTCCAAAAGCAAAAGAACTTAGTAAATTCCAATGTCACCGACACAAAATTACTCTTACTAATCGAAGCTGGGCACACGATTCTTATTTTAATAGCGGCGTGCGAAGCTATAAAATCCAAGTCAATAATGGGTACCACTATCGCTAGGGGCTGGGTCCACTTCTCAATAAAGAGAGTAGTACGCAAAAGCTACCCGTCGGAACGTAACCACAACGTCTACACAACAGGGTCGTCCGAATAAACAGGATCGACCAACACCTCTTCCGGTTCACCTATTTCATCCAGGATCGACCAACACCTCAATAGGGTCATCCGGCTGGACCGACGATGGGAGAGCTGTAGACAATGGGGCGCCCAGCAGCTGAAGAACTAGGTCCCAAGCGGCGCCACACACATCCTCTACTGCAAGCACCTCCATCAAACTCCTTAATTCTGGAGAATCTAAGAATGATGTCTCCTTGGCTATCTTCAGAAAATCCTTATACAAAATATTATCGACATGCTCGTGCACCAGCGTGTCAATCAAACTCACCTCATACACTTCCTCATTGTCCTTGACTCGACTATCCGCATTAAACACTTTCACCTCCATTTTCAAGTCCTCAAAAGACAATTGGACTTGTCCAGTTTTGCAATTCATGACAGCACTGGAAGTGGCTAGAAAAGGATGGCCAAGGATGATAGTAGTCTTCTCAAAGACCTCCGGTATTGGGCAAGTATCCAGTACAATGAAATCAACTGGAAAAAGGAACTCGCTCACTTGAATTAGAATATCTTCCACCACTCCCATTGGAATTCTCACACTCCAGTCAGCCAACTGTAGTGTGATCGGTGTGGCTCTCAAATCGTTTAGGCCGAGCTTCAAGTATACCGAATATGGAAGCAAGTTGACACTTGCCCCTAAATCCAGTAAAGCCTTTTCGAACTTATGACCTGCGATAGCTATGGGAATGGTGAGACAACCGGGGTCTTTACGCTTTATCGGAATATCAGCCTGGAGGATAGAGCTTACTTGCTCCGTCAAGAGCACTTTGTCCTTACTCTTAGTCCTCCGTTTTGAAATGCATAGATCCTTCAAGACCTTTGCAAACTGAGGAATTGCGTCAATGGCTTCCATCAAAGAGATAGGAAACTGAACTTTCTTGAATAATTCAAGCATTTGAAAGTTCACATTGACCTTAGGCTTCGCCACCTAGCGATTTGGATATGGAGCAACGCACTACAAGAAAATGCACTTTTAGCGACTAAATTTGCCTACGCAAGGCATTAGTCGTTGGCAAAAGCATGCTTTTAGCTACGAAAAATCAAAAGCGCGCGTCGGCACACTTATCGTAAATATTAATTACTTTCCGCGACGTAGATACTATTGTAGGCAAAACAATTGGATTTGGATTGGCTGCCCTTTAGATAGAACAAGGGAAATATTTGGCAACACTATCGTACTTTTGGCAACGCAATACGCATAGCTATAAGTAAAACCTTATGGCAACAAACATTTTACGTTGGGAAAAGGTAGTTTATTGGCACACATTTTCCAACATAGGTTAATTGTGGTTAATGTGTGTTTTTTTTTCTAAATTAACTATTAATAGAAGCCTTTTTGTTTCTAAATTTCTCTCCCCCACCTCTAAAAATTTCTATTTTCCAAGTGAGCTATTGGAGTAGGGAAAACACTAGACTAATCTATCCTCCCACCGAGGGAAAGATTTATCTTTTTTTTGGAAATTTTACCAAAGTTAATTCAATATTGAAACAAACTGGGGTTAGCCTAGTTGGCTAGGACTCTTGTATTTTACCAGGAGGTTAGGAGTTCGAGTCTTTCATTGTGTGGATATTCTTTTCTTTTCTTTTTTGTATTTACTGGGGTTATTTCTCCCCTTAGGGCTTGTAGTTGAGTTGGGTTGTTGGACTTGATTATCTCGTGGACTTGATGTAGTGTCCCGTGGTCAGGGGCGGATTCAGTTAAGGCACCACGTGACCCACCTGAATTTGCCGAAATTTTTTTTTAAAACCAAAGAAATTGGTAATATATATAAAAACGACCCAAACTTGTAACATATTGAACGCCTGGTGCAAGCGGCCAAGGGTTCCTCCTTTATGCATGCGTGAGGTCTCAAGTTCAAAACGCTGTAGACACAATACCAAGATTTGGATGTTGAAAAGCCTGAAATAAAAAAACATTTACCAAGATTTGTAGCTAAGAGGAGTTGAACCCACCCTCTGAGAACTTACCTAGACACAATACCATCATGCCAACAGATACAATTGCTTCAAATTCGGAGAAGGAAAACAATAAACACAAAAAAGACAATTGTTTCAAATTTTCTCTGTCTTTAATATGTTTTTTTTTTTACTTTTGGTTGTGAATTTATATTTTTAGACTCCTCTAATCGAGATGAATAATTAATACTGTAGAATAAATCCAATACCTATCTAACAAAAAATTTTGAAAAAAGTAGTAATAAATATCCAAACAAAAATTTAGCCGGCCCAAAGGGCTCCAATTAAACAGGCTGAATTGTTGGATTTGGATCCATTATGGCCCCACTAAGCAAATGGAATTGGAACTGACACAGAAAAGCATAAAATTTTAGGCGGTTTAGTTACGCGCTCTAATTTATTTTCGTTTCATTCCCAGTTTTCCCATGATTTCCTCCTCTCTCGCCTCTTTGTATATCTCTCTCACCTCGTTACTCCTCTATTCTTCCTCTTATATGTTAAGCAATATCTAATAATATTACTCCTATATGTTATGCATTTTTAAATAATGTTTGATACGATTATTTAGTGGATCTCAATAAGATGAAATTATTTTAACAATCGAGGCCATTGATTTCGTTGTGCTTATTGATTAAATCATTATTATAAAAATTTGGCTCGACCAGGTTTAGAAAGCTCTTTGGGACACAATTTGTTTTTTTGGATGATAGTTACCATTCGATCAAATGTGTAGCGATACCCGATCAACTTCATTCTTGGTACAAATGATGAACTTCATAATTTGTATAAGATAAACGGTTCAGATTGAAAAATAAAGACTTTGGAGGGGGTTGGGTCTTGCAATTTAATACTTTAATGCCTCGGAATGCATCAAATATTCTCCGATCAGGCGGTCCTCGATATCCGATGATCTTCGATTTTGGTGACAACTATGGAATTAGTGAGACGTGAAATCTTAACTGTTCAGATCGACCACTGTAAAAATTGAGATGGTAATGACTTTTTAACTTCTATACGTTCAATATAATTCTTAACAAACTAAGTCTTGTGTTGTACTTGAACGTACGGTAGCTATTCGACCGCGACAAAAATACGATGATCCAGACCGTTGCTTTTGTTTTTCTTGTTGGTTATATCATTCTCGTAAAAATTTGTCTCGATCGGGTTTAAAAAACTTCTTTATCGAGACACAATTTTATTAACAAAATGAGTTTTCTGTCCGATCAAGTGTATAGCGATACTTGATTAACTTCATTTTTTGGTATGACTGATGTACTCCCTAATACGTAAAAGATGAACGGTTCCGATCGGGGAAAAAAAAAAACACTCAGGTGGGGTTCGGATATTGCAATCCAATACTTTAATGTATCAGGATGCATCAAATGTGGTCTAATCAGGCGGTCGCCGATATCCGATAATATTCGATTATTGTGATAATGACAGAATCAGTGAGACATGAAATTCTTATGGTTCAGATCGACCATTACTAAAATATAGTAACTGGCTGATTAAGAGGCTGCAAGTTCGAATTTCATGAAGGCCAAATATTCCCAACCTTTGGGCCACTAGAGGTTGCCCGGTCGTTTACTTCAGCGCCCTGAAATCAATTGTGTTGGGCGTAAACTGGTCCGAACATTTGATATTCAAAAAAATAAAATAAAATATGCAACGGAAGGGCATAGAATTTGTATATGTGATACGTTTATATATACGATACGAGAAGGCATGGGTTTGGTAAAGTTTTTTATTTTGTCTTTTTTTCTAAGTAGTATAGTTTTTTGATTTTGTTACATATGCAGATATTGCACCTATTTTCTGTGAGAGGGAAAAATAAAAACACTATAGAAAAGAAAAGGCGCTAAACTTTGGCGCTCAGATTTTTCCATCGGTTCCCTACTCAACCCACGATGTCCTCTTCTCTCGGCTCTTACTTCCCTCGTTATCATCGATTCTTTTTCTTTTCCACGCCTTCTATCTTTTTCTGTCAATTTTCAGAGGTTTCTTCTAGGGCTCTTGAGAGAAGCAGTCAATCAAGGTAATTAAAATTCCATCGGTTCCCTACTCAACCCACGATTTCCTCTTCTCTCGGCTCTTACTTCCCTCGTTATCATTGATTCTTTTTCTTTCCCACGCCTTTTATCTTTTTCTGTCAATTTTCAGAGGTTTCTTCTAGGGCTCTTGAGAGAAGCAGTCAATCAAGGTAAATTTTCTCCTTCTATTTTTCTGTGTTTGAATATCGACCTGTGGTTTTCAAATAATATCGACCTGTGGATATATACATGTTTATTTGCATAGAAATTCTCTCTCTCTCTAGTTCAATTGGAGATTGATTCCTCCCAATCAATCATAAATACAGAAATATATACGTGTATATGTGTGTGTGTGTAATGTGTTGTTTTTGTGTTGAATGTTTTTCTCATGGCATATCCCAAAAGTTCAAGGCAGAATATCTGCTCCCCAAGGCAATAGGATATGAAATCTAAATCACCGTCGTACCAGGAAACGTCCTTTATTAAAATAATGACCACAATATTAATGGTAGTTGTTGACAATTCCAACTTGTATACCTAACCAGCATTGTACGTTCTTCAATAAATTTGTTATTTTGCTTGCTTAAATTATTAGAAAAAAAAGATTGTAGGAGTTTATGAAGCACTAACACTCCTAGAAATTGTCATATATGTGTCAGACACTTACCGCAAAGAGGTTTTTTGGATTTTTTGGGCTTTTTTATTTTGTCTTTATTCATATTTTTTTTATTTTGTTCGTTTTGTGACAAATTTTTGTAGATTATTGATTCATCTCGATGAAAGGAATCAGAAAAGTAAAGCCAAAAAGCTTCTTAGTGTTACTTAGCCCAAGAACTCATGACAAGCATGAGAAGTGTCATAGGTATTTTTGGTTATAACCTTTGAAAATTTCCAGAATTAAGTATCTCAGAAAATATCATGGTTATATATTACACTTGATGGGTTGATATTAAAACTGCATGTAACTAGATATGGATAGAAGTTGGATGTCACTTCCTGATAGATTCAGTCAGCCATATATAGACGGGGTGAGCTCTTTTATTGAATTTGCAAAGACACATTCGGGTGAGGCAAGGGAAATCAAGTGCCCATGTATCAAGTGCTGCAACTTCTACAAGCAAGAGTATAGCATGGTAGAAACTCATTTGCTCGTAAATGGGATTAAGCAATCCTACACCACTTGGTTACAACATGGGGAACTTCCCCAACCCGATGAGCTGGATGAGGATGGCGATGAATCCAATGAGTATCGGGATGAATATGATGCATTGCTAGAGGACCATCAGAAAGGGACTTATATGTGTGATACCCTAGAGAGTGAGGATATTTGTAGCTTTGAAAAACTGTTGGAGTCCTCCCAACGCCCTTTGTATCCGGGATGCGAAAAATCAGAAACTCTACTATCGTTTGTCATAGATAATAGGTTGACCAATAAGACTGTTGAAGGTATTCTGAAGATACAACGACGGATCTTGCCAAAGGGGAATGTGGTTCCGGGGTCAATTTATGAGTGCAAAAAGTTATTGCATGACTTGGGCTTGGGGTACGAGCTCATTGACGCTTGCAAAAAAGATTGGGCTCTATTTTGGAAGGAGAATGCTCACTTGGAGAAATGCCCGAGTTGTGAAGAGCCTAGATACAAGGTTAATGATGGAAAGGGTAAGAAGATCCCACACGCAACCCATCTTTTTTTTACGCGACTCATAATTGCCCATGTTACACATCTTATCTATATATCGTATGGCATGATGGTTCATAATATGCATGTGATACTTATTAAAGAATTTTGAAGTTACAATGTCACCAAAAAAAAAATTTAAACTTCTTTTGGCAACTAGAATTTGAAGTGCGTTGTTTTCTTTTTTTAAGGAAGACAAGTTTAAGGAAAATATCTAGTTTTATGTGTTCTTTTGTGTCTTCTTTTCTACACTATAATAGCTGTACAAGATTCAATACAATAATTAAAACAAATCGCTAGGTGCTATGGATGTTGTTTCCATCAGTAAAATGATTAAAGGCTACTTCATGCCATACCTAAATCCTATCTGAACATGTATGAGTCCACACATAGTTTTCTTTCTTTAATATGTTGTTGGCATGAAAAAGAATCCTGTTCAACTTGGCATTTTGGTGGATTGAGCAACGTGATTAGCATTACAATTGGATTTGTTTATTTCCTTGTAGACGAAGTCCGACAAAGGAAAGCATGCCCGATCCAAGGTGAAATTAATTCAATCATACAAGTGGCTCCAGATCGTTTATATCACGAGCTTCTATGATTGTACGTGTTGGCTTAGAATTGTGAACTTACTACTTTTTTATTATTGAATTCATACTTACTGGAAAATTTGATGGACTTACAGCTAAAAGGGAAGCGTAAAAAACAGAACATTGCGGAGAAGTTCGAGATGACCCATAGACGTCATTGACATGGGGGAGAGTGGATAAACGACAAGGCTCGAGAGCATCATGTATGTATATTATACATTCTTAGATGTAATGCTAATCTGTTTTTGTTTTATCTTTGCAGTTTTCTTGTCACAAACTAACAGATTTAAATTTGACAGGCTAAATTAAAAGCAAAGCTTAAAGAACAATCGCAGTCCAATGTCACTAATCCTTCATCCGAGCGACAAATTTCCGTTGATGTGCTTGGAAAGAGGTCAGTTTATGTGAAGGAATACAGGAGCCGCATGAGTACTATTTCATCGTTCAATCAACCTCAGGAACCTGGTCCCGAGGCGACTGTTCTACAGAAGAAGGTTGACGATCAAGCTAAGACCTTGACTAAGCATTCTCGGACAATGACAGTAGTTCAAGGCCTTCTTCAGGTGTTGGCTATAAAAGCAGGGGTTGATCCAGCCCAAGTTTAGGAGGTAATCAATAAGTGCAATAGTGAGGCGGGCACATCAGATGAAGAGGGTGATGCGGCGGGCAACTCAGACAAATTAAACACATTAGATGAAGAGGATGATGAGGCGAGCATATCAGGTGAAGAGGATGATGCAACTTCTACTGGATAAGTTAAAGGTAAAACGATAATTTTCTCCTACATCCTCATTTGTACCCATCAAGATAGGAGTTACCAAATTAAGTAATCAGATATTATTTAATACATGTATGTAGCATCTCATACGTCTATCATTAGTTGTTGAATCAAGGGCACTCGGGGACCACACTCAAGAACTACTCCCAACTCGTGGTTCTGTGCACTTCAGGAAGAGTTAAGAGCAGCTCTTGTGGTTCAACCAACTCCTTAACCCAAATTGGGCAGTCTAGTTCTAGGAGAGTGGGAGATATGAAAATTCTCTCCTGGAATGTTAGAGGCTTGGGCATGAATGAGAAAAGAGGCATTGACTTTCATAAACTAATTCCTTTTGCTTTCTTTTTCTTTTCTTTTTTGCCATAGGTAGTGCAAGTGATTAGGGGGTGTTTCCACTAATAAAAACCACACAAAATTTAACGCATTTTACCATTTCCTTTCCACTAATAAAAAAGTTTCAGCATTTTACCATCTCGTTTTCACTAACAAAAAATTTGTCAACAAAAACTTTTTTTGCTAGGGTAACTCTACTCACAAACTCATCACCAACTTATTCACTATAGGAAACACCTAACAACTTTTTTTGCTAGGGTAACATCTTACTTGATTGTAGGTTCCTAATGGAAGAGTTTGAAGTAGTGTCCATTAAGCATATCTGTTGTGAATTAAATTATTGTGCGGATGCGTTGACAAATTGACGCACTGATATCGGTGGGAGATTTTCATATCTACCCTTACATTCTTATTTGTATTGCTAATTTACTTTATGTAAATTTAATTAGGGTTGTATACCCCCGGCTTGTAAACTCTTGATTAAGTTTTTAATGCATCGTTCAGTTGCTTATCTTTTTCCTTAACTTTTGTTCTCTTGTACGTCGCGTCATTCAACTCTTTGTTGGATGACTTCTTTTCGGGGAGTTCTCTCAGCACATAATTCGATTGGGTTCTCCCTCTCATTGATTCTTGTTTACTCCTCCTCGATGTACCCTATCGAGTTTTTTTCTTAATAAAATTTTTTTGGCCGATAAAAAAAATGCATCGTTGAGTTTAAAAAAAAAAAAGACCAAATAAGTAATCTGAACCCATAACTAGACTTTGAGGTCACTAAATAGTAAATACTAGAGGTGGCAAATGGACGGGTAAGTACGAAGAACTAGACTAGACATGGATTCTCCTTTTGTTAATTGCACAGCTAAATACTCCAGTTAGCACCTGGTGAGCTATGAATAGGCCAAGCCTGCATAGTCTTTGGGCTTTTGGCCGAACTTTAAAAAGATTGGTTTGCTCTTACTTTACCATATTTTCTGATTCCATATCTGGGATCTCAACTGGACTGCACTTTGTAGTTCAGGTGTTTTGGGCCTCCCTTAGACTCACCTCCAATGCTTGGAATCAATTTAACTACTTTTTTATAACTCAAAGTGTCCAAGTCCAACTTATGAACACTTCTATTAATTTTTGGGGACCTATTCCATCGCTTATTTGCGGGAGTTCCAATTAAAGTCAGAGCAAGGCTCTATATGGATTGATCCCCGCGTAATTGCATAGTACTTGAGAGATTTCGAACGTGAGACTTTATGAGAAAGCAAACCCGGCCATAAGTCTCAGACCTTGACCACTCGACCAACCTCTCAGGGTTTTGGAGTCAAAAACTTAGTTTCATCGGCATCAATCAATGAGTAGGGGTAATAAACGAGCCAATACTAAAAAGTGCCGCATTAGACCTATAGCTGCATCGATACACGCGGCACTAAGGTGGAGTGCCCCAATACACAAACTGCCCCAACAGGTCTCTTATTGAGGCAGTTTTGACTGCCCTAAAAAGCCGTTTTTGTTGTAGTGGTAGTTAATCAAGCTTGGTTTGATAACCTAACAAGCTTCAAAAATATATTCAAGCTTAGATTGTTTATGAGACGAGCCCATCTTAAACGAGATTTAATCAAGCTAAACACAAACTCATATCAAGGAGCTTGAATTTTTTTTATACGTAATAAGCCGAACAAGCCGAGTATATATAGTAGCTTGTTCAAACTTGGCTGGAAATCTTAACGAGCTTCAAAAAAATGTTCGTCAAGTTTGGTTTGATTGTGTTACGACCCATTCTTAAACAAGCTCTTAATGAACGAACACAAACTCAAACTCGAGTAGCTTGCCTCGTTTAATAGCAGCCCTATCAATGAGATCCAAAGCTTTAAGATGCACATTTCCGTTACAAAACTAACTCGTTTAATTGTACTCTTCCCAGCATTTCCCTTTCTTTAAATGACCTTCCCATCCTCCTCATCCTTCTTTGTGTACTCTTGATCCTCATCCTCCCCATCTTTCTTATATCTTCCTCATCATTACCATCATCGTCCCCGTCCTGCCCATTTTTATTTTTTTGTTGGTAAAAGACGATTCATTAAAACATAATTAAGCGTTTACAAGTATAGGGTAAGCAACCCCGCTCAAATCCGCATACAATAATATAGCAATACAACTTGGAATAAAAGGGTAGACATGAAAATCTCCCACCGACACTGGGGCGTCATTTGCCAACGCATCCGCACAGCGATTTGCTTCCCGGTAGATATGGTTGATGGCAACCACATCAAGCTCTAGCATCAGAGACCTGCAATCAAGCAATATGTTATGAAGCGGATGATTCACAGCATTAACATCGTTGAGCAGTTGAATGACACCCCTAGCGTCCACTTCCACTTCCAGATTATGTAAATTGCTTTCTTTAGCTAAAGTTAATCCATCCCTTAAAGCCCACATCTCGGCCATAAGGCTGGAACTAGCACACATCTTTCTGTGAAACCCGCAAACCCATTGGCCATGGTGATCCCGAATAATCCCACCCGTGGAGGCAGCCCCTGAAGTTGAGTTAAAAGCTCCATCCATATTAAGTTTATAGCGGTTAGATCCATATTAAGCTCCATCCGTCCTGCCCATTTTGATCGTCTCTCTTTGTATCTTCCTCATCTTTATCCTCCCCATCCTGCTCACATTTCTTTGTTTTCTTTCGCATCGATCCCGATCATGACTATTTAGTTTTTTTGAAACACTGATGTATCTAGCTCACCGATTCATATATCTGATTAATCGAACTAATTTTCACATGAACTTTATGATTCGTGGAATCTAAAAGTTGATCGGTTCGGCATTTCAGTTGGACATCAAATAGACCCAAAATATCTGAACCACATGGTATCGATCGTCCAAATGGTGGTTGAAAATAGACATTTTGTTCAAGAGTTTTTGGTAACTTTGAGCCGAATTTTAAGTGGGCCCCAAACATCTTTTGAGTTGAGTTCCATTGGGTTTAGATACTAAAAGAGTTTAAACCACAGAAAGAATGAACAAAATTCATAAAGAGATAAATAAAAATCGTCTCTCATTTCGTCTCTCATAAAAAAGGCCAAAACGAGCCGGCCCTAAGATGAGAGAGAGAGAGAGTGAGAGATATGGGGGTGGAGAGGGTTTTGAGCAGAGAAAATCTACGATCTTTGTGGACAACCTCCCAAATGGGATTCGGAAAGGCTTTATCCATAACATATTTTTGAGATTCGGAAGGATTTGGGACTGCTATATCCCGAATAAGAGAAGCAAGAGTACAGGGCAGAGTTTTGGTTTCGTTAGATTTGAATCTAGCAGTGATGCATTTCAAGCTGTACGATCTACACATGGATCTTGTTTCTGGGGTCAAGCGTTGAGGGTGAACATGGCGAAATTTTTGAAGAAGCAAGATAGGTGTCCGAATCAGATCTACAACCGTTTCAACAACGAAAACTTCGAAGATGGTGATGCCTACAGAAATCAAGGGAGATATAGTAATCAACGCCAAACTCAGATCTACAATCAATACAACCAGGAAACTCTAGAAGATGGTGAGTTCAGAAATCAGGGGAGGTATAACGAGCATATTTCAAATTTCAGACCATTAGTGAACAACAACAACAACTCGCCCAGTAAAAGGAATCAGCTTGCTATTTATCAGATGAAATCTCAGATCCAGAATAATCGCCTACCTTTGAAGAAAGACGAAGAAAGGGGCAAGGAGGTATGGAGGAGAAAAGGGTTTCCAGATTCAAGCAAACAAGTAGGAAATTCAAGAGTGACAACCCACGAAAATGAGGGCAAGGATGAAGGTAATACAATAAACGTTCAAGCAGTGGGTAATGGATGGCTTAATAGGAGTGCAGTTGGAAAGATGAAACGATTAATCTCAGCATAAGAATTGGAATCGTTGTTTAAGAAGGGTTTGGCAAGGAATGTCCAGATTAAACCTATGGGAGGGAGGTTTGTGATTATCACTTTCTTGAGTGAAGAACAAAGAAGCGAAACATTGAAGGAGAAATGGCTCGAATTGTGGTTCGATGAGGTTAAACCTTGGAACGGTGAATCATCGAAAAGTGAGAGATTTGCGTGGATTGCTTGCTACGGGATGCCTCTCAACGCTTGGAATGTGCAAACATTCAGAGCAATTGGAAGTCTCTGGGGCTGTTTTATTGAAGTAGATAGCGACACTTTGAGGGAAGTATCGTTTGTTAAAGGCAGAATTCTTATAGCTACAGAGAATCCTAACAAAATTGGAGGGGAGGTGCAACTGATGGTGGATAGAAGAAAATACATAGTGAGAATGGAAGAGGAGGAATCCTTCAGAACAGTGAGCTTGACAAACCAGGTTCCAAACTGTGCAGCACATTCTGAACCTGAGAAAGATGATGATGAGATGGATAAAGCGGATGATGACAGGGCTAAGAAAAAGAAAAATAATTCAGTGGATGACATGGAAAAGCATAGAAATAAAAATTCGGAGGACAGGGCTAAGAACAACGAGGAGGAAGCTGAAAAGTATGTGAACAACGGTTTTAATGGCAGCCACCAAGGTGAGAGCGGTAATGAGGTGAGCAGTAACTCCGATCAAGGACTGGACTCTATTGTTCAGGACTCCCAAAGCCCAATAACAGATGAATATTTTGAATCTGCAAACAATAGATGCCATGTCCAAAGTGTAAAGGTCCAAGTAGATAACAAACATGAGCAAGACAAAGACTGTGGAATTGAGGATAACAATCCAGTGCAGTGCGACTCCAACGTTAGTGTAAGGGCATCTCAAGTGCAGGGCATAAACCTACTGGTAGATTTAAATCCAAGTGTCGTGAGACGAAATGTTAGATGTCAACAACGGGAAGCATCACTGAGTTCAGAAGGGGACGAGATTGAAGAGTATATTATCGCTTCTCAAGAACAGGAACAGATGGAAATAGACAAGGAGGTGCAGAATACGATCAAAGCAGGTAACGCTCTTGGCATTAAATTTGGGGATGCTGGTATTAAGAGGATGACTAAGATGATAGAAAATGAGGCAAAAATTTTGAAAGCATCTCTGAAAAACAATTCTTATGCCCCTCTTATGAGGGACGAATAACTTCTTCTTGCTGGGAATGAGGTGATGGTTAGGTGGAATTTGGCCAGGGT
Source organism: Rhododendron henanense subsp. lingbaoense (assembly GCA_020567845.1). Lineage (NCBI taxonomy): Eukaryota > Viridiplantae > Streptophyta > Magnoliopsida > Ericales > Ericaceae > Rhododendron > Rhododendron henanense. Next base: position 42,901,204 of record CM036318.1, read on the forward strand.
CAATCCTGCACCAGTAATCAATTTAGTCTTGCTTTAGGAGAGCTTCATGTTAAAAATTTGTTTGCAAGCCAATCTACTCGGCTAGGTAGAAATGCCATAGTATTTAACAACAAAGTTTGGGAGATGGATGATATAATGGAATTGGTAAAAACCGGAATGGCGGTTTGGAGGAAAGGCAGTTTCAACTACATAAATACTCAATGGAGGATTTTAAGTGGAATTTAGATGGGATCAGGAAATTGAAAGCATAAGGCCTCACTTGGTTTTGTTATGGTGGGCTGGCTGGATGGGGCTAAGTGGTGGTGTTTTTGAATTTTTAGGTCCGGTTTTTGATTCCATCTTTTCTCTTTGGTGCTGTCAGGATTATGTCTGGGTGGTAGGGGGCTGCTCTATTTATGGGTTGGTTTGGATCTAGGTGGTGAGATTGGGGGAGTTTTGCTTGGTCTATGTTGGTTTTTTCAGGGTTTAGTGTAGGGTGGTGTGTATGCCCCTTATGTGTTTGGAGTCTTTATTCTTTTCGTGGGATCCTTGAGTTTGTAATGTCAAGCTGAATTTTTGGAGGCCCCTGGTATAAAGAAAGCTTAGGGAGGTGGGATTTCTCGAGTTCAACTGATGATGAATTTGCTACTAATGGATCTAATCTGAATGAGGAAGGGACTTTTGCTGATATATTTCTGATCTTTTTCGAGGAGAAGCCTGAGAAGTGATGGGGCCGGTATTCGTGGATTGAATAAGGAGCTGATAAGCTTATACACCGGTTGAGGATGATTGAGGTGATCCAGTTGCAGGGAGTTCATGACATTTAGGGTGCGACATATGGTGATGTTGGAAATTTGCTGGAGGAGTCGAGCTGCACTACTGCTGAGTTTCCTTATTTATAGGACTGATGCTTAGGCTGTCTGTTTGGAAATATTCAATTGCCATTGAATATTAGCTTCTTTGCTTTTTTGTTTTCCATCAGGCCTATACAGTTCCTCTCTCTCAGTGGTCTGTATTTGGTCTTTTCTCGATGTACCCCTTGTCGAGTTTTAATAAAATTTTGTTGCCTATCAAAAAAAAAAAAAAATCGTCTCTCATTGTGAGAACGATCGAGAAGGTTTCCACCAATCCTAAACCATCATATTAATTAACCTAAAAAGGTGATAATTAAACTTATAAATAGCGGCGAAACTTTGAACCATATAAAATTCTCATCACATAAAGACACAGAACACAAATTATATACATGGCGTATAATGCAAACATAACTAGTGTGTGTCACAAAGCACATAGAGGACATATAAGCACTTAATACGGCATAATTTAACATTTATGATTCACTTATACTTAAATAAGCATAATTAATCATCTTAATTAAACACCTTAGGTGTTACAATAAATTGTTACATTTATTTGCGGCTTTGTGATATGCTCATAACATACGTTATAAGCCACGATCACGATCGATGGTGATAAATTCCTCGCATTTTTGTGGATATCATGAAAATAATACCAGAACATTTTCATAGATGCATGATCGATCGATTGATACAACTACCAAATTATGGCCATGTACGTATATAATAAAAGATCATACAAACTTGCATTCAAGGTGTAATGATGATTATCTTTTTAAAAAATTGAAATTACGAAGCAGGACACTTAAAAATGGACGAAGGGAGTAACAAGTAAAATCGCAAAAAAAAAAAGTGTATTCCATGAGGCATGAACTATAAAGTTCCTTTAAAAAAAACATTCGATATGTCCCATATGTATAACTTCACTTTTTTACGGCTTACTTGTACGCTTAAACGTCAAATTTAGAAAATTTTGTAACATAGACTGAAGAATCAGTTAATATTCCAAGGTACGCACTAATTAAGTGCACTGTGCACCATAGATGTCTCCTAAAAATACTTGGCTCCCGCCTTGAATGGCTTATTTTCAAGTATATATATAATCAATTAGTGAGAAACTTATTTACGGCTACGCGCAATCTCACCGGATCGATCGTTTCGGCAATCAACGGTTGAGATACATTTTTAACCTATTACCGGTAATAAATATTTTTTACCGTTAATAGTTTGTCTTTAATCTGGATCGTCCAAAATACTTTTGGACGGCTGAGATTAACCTCCGTAAACATTATTTACGGGAGGCCCCGTTAAAAACTTTTTTCTCAATCAATTAATCATCAGTCAATTCGTCTCTTTCTAAGAACGTGAAAGAAATCTCGAGAATTTACGTTTAGGATTCAAAGCCAATTGTTTATGTTGCATGAAAGAAATTCAAAACATATATTTAACCCCACCGTACTGGAATCACATACAGTCAATCTTTTTACCGATCGATTTTGAGATTCGATAATTTGCAATTTTTGTATCAGGTTCAGCTGACACCTGCAGTAAGGACCTTATAGTTAAGGCCTTAATAATATTGGTTGACATTGCTAACTTAAGTCAACCCTCTTTTTTTTTTTCTTTTCTTTTTCTTTTTTTGCCTTCAAAAAATGTTTTTCGAATCTCTAAACATGTGGATTTTGAAGTTAAAAGGAAAAATATATAAACTAGGGCTTAACTTTTTATAGATGCTTACAAAATCTTACGCCAGTTATTAACATTTCTTTCGAATACACACCTCTAAGTGGGCGGAAATGGACGGGTTCAAAAATAAGGGTTGGAATTGCCACCTCTACATGCAGGTGTTAGATTTTTTAGAAAAGTACGTTATACAGTAATCAATCAACTACCAACGAAACTAAAAGAATTGGACAAGTACCACTTTTTCTTATTTTTATAGGAATACATGAGTGAAACCAAATCTTAACAATAAATGTGTTTTATCAACACTTTCACAATAACTTCTTGAAAACATTGTCAAGACGACATAAACAAATAAAAACAAAAGAAAACCAACATTTGAAGACGCTTGGAATACATTTATAGATGCATACACCAGCAGTTGTTTAGGCGATACGGTTAGGAGGTCAACTGGATCCAACTAGCGATACTTGGCACTCCATTGTTAACCACAAACAACATATAGTAACTTGGCGGTGCCACATTCCCACTGGGAGGCGATGTACACCCAATTGTGTACGTAGTACCGACCGGCTTAGGACCGGTGATAGCCAAGTTTACCAATCTCTGCCCCTGTGAAAATGAATGTGTAGTGAAAGGCGCACTTACTAAATTCACCTCCACTGTCCCACCCACCAAAGTCGGCACCGTTATAGTTACCTCAAAATTCGCTCCATACCCAACCGTTGTTGGCGCCGTCACCACCACCGGTTTATAATTCGCGTTGTCTGGTGCCAAATACCCTGGCGAAAATGCCTCGATAGCCAGCTCCGTCGGGTACTGCCCGGTGTAAGTGTAGTAGTAATGCGTGTTACTTCCGGCGAGCAAAATTCTCCCGTCGGGTAATAAATTCGCGGTCGAGTGGTACAGTCTGGGGATTGTACCGGGGGTTAGCTCGGTAAATCGAGATCCCAGAGCTAAGTCAGGTTGGTAAAGAACTGGGGTCAAACACGGGCTCGTTGCCAATCCGAACCCTTGCGACCCTGCCTGAGCTCCGTTGACGATTATTACTTCTCTTGTTGGTAGCATCACCATGTCCCCCATGTTCCGAACAAGCGGCATGGTATCTATCTCCCAAGCAGGGTTGGGATCAGTCGCCACGATCCGCCCACAAGTCCCTTGAGCCGGTTCATATATAGTCTGATTTTGGTAGGCATTTAACTGGGATCCACCGCAAATGACAATTTCGGCCGTGGAATAGTCCCCTTCCAATGCCAGCATGACAGAGGATCCTGCCGACGGATAGTTACGTGGGCCCCCCGGCAACTGAGGATAAGTTGTTACAATCGCGTTTGCATTGTAATCGTATAGCACGGCTTGAGTGTCATCAAATATAAACAGATTTCCTTGAGGGAGAAGGTGAACGTATGGATACAAGTTATCCCCCTGGTCATCTGCCGCCTGGCCGAGGAACGGGAAATTGACCGCGCCGCCAGATTTCTGTGGGTAAAACTCCAAGGTGTTGACGCTGATGCCCCCAATTATTATGATAGTGCCGTCGGGGAGTATCTGATTCGTGGCGTACCAGCGCCCATTGTACAACTCGACATTTTCAAGCTCTTCCCAATTGCACCAGGAACCGGGTAAGCAGGGCTTGAACCTTCGGATCTTCTGGGCGCCGTCGTTGAAGCCGCCAGTGTGGAGCAGGGTGCCGTCAGGGAGGAATTGGCCGGAGGAGCACCACGTGTCGGTGAGGATCTTGAGGGGACGGATTTTGTTGGTGTAGAGGTCGAGGACAGCGGAGTGGGCGTAGCAATCGTACTGTAGACTCTGGTCGTTTGCGTCGTAGCGGCATTTGCCTTTTGGGAGCATTAATTCTGTTGCACCGATGTCGGTCCGGTCGAGGAGGACGACGGTGTTGTACCGGGTGACGGCGGTGTGCATGGAGGAAATGCCGGCGTTTTCAACCAGGGTTGCCCACGTGCCCAGGTCCTTGGCACTTGTTGGGATGATTGTGAAGGCCAAGCAGAGGAATTGTAGACACAAGAAAATGGGAGCGGCCATAGTGAAAGGGAGAGAGAGAATTTTCAGCTCTGTGTGTCATCTACCGTTATTTGAACTGAGATATATATAGAGGTAGGAGGAGGGAGAAATTACTGTGAAATGTGGGGACTAAGTTTTGAGCTATGTGTAATCCCAACTGGGACAGGTGTTAGGATTCTCATACACTCACGGCTAAAGCAAAACATGGGTTTTATTGAGTTTGTGTGCTACTGGCTGTCACTTTAAAACTCTTTCCAGATATAAAAATAAACACCTTCTTTTTATGTCAACGTTTTGTTTTCTCTGTATTTCTTCCTCGCAACATCTCTCTGGGAACCGAAAATTGAACCCGTTTTAATTTTTCGAACCATTCGAAATTGGAAGAAAGCTAGGGATGGGGGTCAATAGCGGTTTCTTCAGTTAATTGACCTTTTTTTTTATCGGCCGAAAGAAATTTATTAATCATTGAAACGATTAAAAGGATCCAAAGTATACGGCATCACTACGAAGAGAAACTGACATCCTAACAAGGTTGGCACCTCAGCCCTCGACATTCATTTGCCCCTATCAGTTATAGAGCTATAGTTATATATTGAAAGGAAAATTGCAATGAAATTTAGTTTGTAGTCAATTCTGGATGATTTTCGGAATTTGAAAGAACGTCGGGTTCCTTTTTCATAGATTGTAAATTTATTTTGTTCTTTTTCGGTGGAATAATTTGTCTTAAGTGTTGGCGTGAATCGTGTAGATATTATTCTTTTCCTTAGCTATTTGTACTACGTGTATTCCTTATTTAGCTTTGTGTACTACGTGTACTAGTGTAGTGCAGTACATCTTGTAACCCTATATAATGCCTCTTCTAAAGGTTTAGAAAGACATAGGAGTAGAAAATTTTGCCTCTTCGATTTATTACTTTTATCTTTAAGAAATGTGTTGTGCTTTTTGTTTGACTACGGAATGCAAGAATATTGGTAGTAATTATTTTTTGTGGTTGAAATTTTTTCCGTTATAAGGCTTATTAGTTCCCCTTAGATTTTTTGGCTTTACCAAAAAGCCAAGGCCACATTGTTCCACTTAAAAATTTTCTCCACAACTTATAGACAACCCAATCGAGCAATATTACAATTGTATGATTTCTTTGGAAACAACAACCTTAAAGTCGTACAAAAAAAATCCTTTAGTCGCTGTCCTTGTAAACGACCTTCTTTGTACTAAGTTTTATTGAGTACGCCATTGCTTCTGGGCCGGCAACCTTTCAAAATATTATACTCGTATTATCTTACTCCCTCCGTCCTTTTTTTTGAGTCCAGTATTCCATTTTGGGCTGTCCCTTAATAAGTGTCTATTTTGTAAAGTTAGTGAGTAAAAATTGGTGCATTGTCTATTTTGTCCCTAAAAGTAGATTCCATTTTGAAAAGTTAGTGAGTAAAAGTGTAATGATGATAGGTAAGTAAGGAAAGTGGAGGAAAAAATTGATGTGAAAGGTATAATGATGATGTCTTTTTAATAAATTGGAGTTACGAAGCAAGACACTTAAAAAGAGACGGAGGGAGTAGTATAGAAATCGACCTTCCAACTTTTTTAGGGATAAACTTTTAGGAGGGATAAATTTTAAGTGCACAACTAATACCATTCGGGTTACTCATTTGTCTATATATCTTATGTTGTCGTCGTATGAGGATGGTGATAGTCCATTCTTCCTACAACAGCAAATCATTATCCTCAACGACTTTGCATATTTTGAAATCGTTGCATAATAGTCTCGTTATCACGTACAGTAGCCGTTAGCAAATACATCGCCCTCAATAGCCTAGTCATAGCCGCAACAGCATCAAAGAATAAATTTTCCTAAACCACCGCGTTTTCATATCAAACTTTTTAATAATAAATCTTTCGCTAAAAATATAGAGCATATACATATATAAAAAATAATTAATCAAAAGCTAAGAATACAGATAGAGAGATTATGAGGGAGACTTAGTGGACAATTGCCTCTAGCCTCTCCGGAATTGCAAGTCGATTCAAAAAAGAATCTATCCGTGATCTTACATTTTAGTGCAAAACTTGATAAGTATACAGCCTAAGAAACGCCCTAATATCCAATCTGTAACTTGATTCTTGAGGATTGGAGCTCAAAGACCTGAACAATTAAAAGAGCAACCAATTAAGTCAATAAATGTCCTAATGGTTAATTCTTTCTAAAAGGAACATTTTTTTTAACTGAGATAGTGGTATTTTGATTTTCCAAAAAATTATATAGTATTGATTTCGTGGAATCCCATACAAGTATAGTTGTCACGAACATTTCATTCTCAAAGGAACGCTTTTTTTTCTTTTTTTTGAAACAGCAAATATATTATAAATGAACTCTTTTTTTAAGTGATTGAATATTAATTATTCAAGGGATGATGTAGTTTTGATGTCTTCAGTCCTAACCTCTCATTGGAATGCAGTTGTCATGAAACAGAATGACATACTCCTTTCACTATAAAAAGATTGTCCGCTTTGCAAATGAGAACTTAATTTAATGCATTTTTTGTCAAAGAAATACAAAGTTTATCTATCTATATATCAAAAGAACTCGGTGATATCTAGTAATGTTCCCACTTCGTTGCCAGAACGATTCGATGGCAACAACTCAACCAAACTCGTAAATTAAATGACTTGGATGAAGCGAGAGAAAAGTAATGCCATTATTGCCGCCACTTTTTGGCATGAATAAAAACGGGAACCCACAAGATAATCTACATCATAAAATTAATAAGGACTCTATCATTGAAATGGATCCTCCCAAAATCTAGTGTAGTAATGACCGAAAAGTTAATATCTGAAAAAATCAGAGTTCTCTAAGAATCCGTAAAACCAAAACCCTAACAGTATGAAAACGAATCACTAATTAAGTAATATAAGTGACTCCGAAATTTGGTCCTTACAATATCGTAGATACATATATGCAATAGATCATATAATCTTGCAATATTCATGTACATGTTATAAGGGAAAATATTAAACTAGTGAATATAAAATCTTGGAAGGCCAATTCTCGAATTATTAAAATTACTTTTGAATAGATATGAGTTAGATTTTTTAGAAGAAAAAAAACATTGATTGGACGTCTGTCGACAATGGTACAATAATCAATCAACTAGCAACGAAACTAAAAGAAGTGAAACAAAATCTTAACAAACAAATATGTGTTTTGTCAACACTTTCAGAACAAGTTCTTGAAAAGAAACAGACGACATAAATAAACAAATATATACGGAGTATATGATAACCAAATTTTGAAAATTAGGAGATCAAATTGACCCAACGAGCGACACTACCAAGTCCTGGTTAACTGCAAACATCATATATAGTATTCCGGTGGCGCCACCATCCCATTGGGTGGCGCCGTACACCCAATCCTGTATTGTCCGCTTTCATCTGGCATTGCACTCATGACAATTACCAACTTTACCAATCTCTGCCCTTGAGAAAATGAATTCATAGTAAAAGGCGCACTGGCTAAATTCACCTCCACTATCCCAACCACCGGCAACGGCACGGTTACAAACACCTCAAAATCTTCCACGTAATGCACCGTTTCCGGCGTCTCCAGCACCAACCTCAAATTCGCAGTGTCCGCCACCAAATATATATTCCGGCGAAAAATGCCTCTCGATTCTCAGCTCCGTCGGGAAATCCCCGTCAAAAGTGTAGTAGTAATTCGTGTTACTTCCAGAGAGCAAAACTCTCCCATCGAGCAATAAATTCGCGGTTGAGTGGTACAATCTGGGGATTGAACCGGGGCTTAGCATCATAAACCAAGTCCCCTAGGTTGGTCGGTTGGTATAGAACCGGGTTCAAACATGGGTTTGTCGTCAATCTGTACCCTTGCGTCCTAGCTTGAGCTCCCTTGATGATTAATACGTCACCTGTTGGTAGCATCACCATGTCTCCCATGATCTGAACAAATGGCATTTCCCCCATCTCCAAAATGGGATCGGATAAAGTCGCCACTATCCGTCCACAACTCCCGAGGACCGGACTATCTGCATTTTGACTAAGGTAGGCGCCGTATAGGGCCCCACCACAAATGACGATGGTAGCTGCGGAATAGTCCCCTTCGAATACCAGCATGGGAGCGGCCATAGTAAAAGCGAGAGTGTTCAGCTATGTGTGCCCACCTTTATTTGGAGAGAGAGAGAGAGAGCAATGGCAAAGTTGATTTTGGCCGACCATGAAATTATTTTTCCACGTTTTACAGAGGAGAGAGTTGGATTCTAGCTGAACTCAACGCTGATGACCCAAATAGGTGTGAGTTTTATGGGAGGTGAATGTTCTCGTGGATAGTCGCATGAGAGCGTTCAGCGGTCTTCCTTCTAGCGGCTTCTAACTGTTTTTTTGTCGGTGTTAATTCTGTGCTAGCCGGTTCTAAGTGGATTAGTCTCGTCCGTTCGAGTGCGGAATACCTCATATGTTGTATAAACAAAAAAACACTGATGATAGAGATCCAGTGATGTAGTGATGTGGGTCGAGCGGTTCGTCTGCGGCGGGTTCAGCTCTTCAGTCTACGGCGGCACGAGGTTAAGTTGGTGCGGCGGGTCATCTTGAGAGTCGCTCTTCCCATACCTTGCCTCTCCCGTTGGTCTCTCCACCCACCTTCACGAGTGTGATTGATGGATCCGGCTCCGGCGTTTGATTCCATGCGGCTTTTTGTTTTTTGTTTTGTTGTTTTAGTTTGTTGCTTTTTGTATTTCCGGACCAATGTTCGTTTTTATTGTACTGTTTTCTTATATATAATATCTACATTTTTCTTGTTCGTCCAAAAAAAACGACTCCCACCAACCCACTGGTTGATTGTCCTTCAATTAACAGTAAGTCTAACGGTACAGAAAAAGTGTACAGATTTTGTATGGGGTCCACTATGGGTCCCACATAAATGATTCAAGCCGTTCATTAAATGTAAAACAGTTTTTCAAGGGCTCCCGCGAAAAATCAGTTCAATCCGATACTTATAGATGCTCAATCCAATTATAGAATGTTTCATTATCCGGGAATCAAAATCAAAAAGTGTACAGTTTTATTGAGTACGCCATTGCTTCTGGGCCGGCAACCTTTCAAACGGTTAAAAGGTACTTGAAAGTGTCAGTTGTGCAAATTTTAAGTACTTGAAAGCGTCAGTTATGCGAATTTTAAGTGACTCCAAGATTTGAAAATATTATACTCGTATTATCTTAGTATAGAAATCAACCTTCCAACTTTTTTAGGGATAAACTTTTAGGAGGGATAAATTTTAAGTGCACAACTAATACCATTCGGGTTACTCATTTGTCTATATATCTTATGTTGTCGTACGTATGAGGATGGTGATAGTCCATTCTTCCTACAACAGCAAATCATTATCCTCAACGACTTTTCATATTTTGAAGTCGTTGCGTAATAGTCTCGTTATAACGTACAGTAGCAGTTAGCAAATACATCGCCCTCAATAGCCGAGTCATAGCCGCAACAGCATCAAAGAATAAATTTTCCTAAACCACCGCGTTTTCATATCAAACTTTTTAATAATAAATCTTTCACTAAAAATATAGAGTATATACATATATAAAAAATAATTAATCAAAAGCTAAGAATGCAGATAGAGAGATTATGAGGGAGACTTAGTGGACAATCGCCTCTAGCCTCTCGGAAATTGCAAGTCGATTCAAAAAAGATAAACAAGAAGCCGGTGATATCTAATGCATTTTTTGTCATTGAAATGCAGTTGTCATGAAACAGATTGACATACTCCTTTCACTATAAAAAGATTGTCCGCTTTGCAAATGAGAACTCAATTTAATGCATTTTTTGTCAAAGAAATTCAAAGTTTATCTATCTATATACCAAAAGAACTTGGTGATATCTAGTAATGTTCCCACTTCGTTGCCAGAACGATTAGATGGCAACAACTCAACCAAACTCGTAAATTAAATGACTTGGATGAAGAGAGAGAAAAGTAATGCCATTATTGCCGCCACTTTTTGGCATGAATAAGGTGATATCTAGTAATGTTCCCACTTCGTTGCCAGAACGATTCGATGGCAACAACTCAACCAAACTCGTAAATTAAATGACTTGGATGAAGAGAGAGAAAAGTAATGCCATTATTGCCGCCACTTTTTGGCATGAATAAAAACGGGAACCTACAAGATAATCTACATCATAAAATTAATAAGGACTCTATCATTGAAATGGATCCTCCCAAAATCTAGTGTAGTAATAACCGATAAGTTAATATCTGAAAAAATCAGAGTTCTCTAAGAATCCATAAAACCAAAACCCTAACAGTATGAAAACGAATCACTAATTAAGTAATATAAGTGACTCCGAAATTTGGTCCTTACAATATCGTAGATACATATATGCAATAGATCATATAATCTTGCAATATTCATGTACATGTTATAAGGGAAAATATTAAAACCAGTGAATATAAAATCTTGGAAGGCCAATTCTCGAATTATTAAAATTACTTTTGAATAGATAGGAGTTAGATTTTTTAGAAGAAAAACATTGATTGGACGTCTGTCGACAATGGTACAATAATCAATCAACTAGCAACGAAACTAAAAGAAGTGAAACAAAATCTTAACAAACAAATATGTGTTTTGTCAACACTTTCAGAACAAGTTCTTGAAAAGAAACAGACGACCTAAATAAACAAATACTATATGATAACCAAATTTTGAAAATTAGGAGATCAAATTGACCCAACAAGCGACACTCGGTAAGCCCTGGTTAACTGCAAACATCATGTATAGTACCCCGGTGGTGCCACCATCCCATTGGGTGGCGCTGTACACCCAATCTTGTATTGTCCACTATCATCTGGCATTGCACTCTTGACAATTACCAACTTTACCAATCTCTACCCTTGAGAAAATGAATTTGTAGTAAAAGGCGCACTGGCTAAATTCACCTCCATTATCCCAACCACCAGCAACGGCACCGTTACAAACACCTCAAAATCTTCCACGTAATGCACCGTTTCCGGCGCCTCCACCACCAGCCTCAAATTCATAGTGTCCGCCACCAAATACTCTAGCGAAAATGCCTCTCGATTCTCAGCTCCGTCGGGAATCCCTGTCAAAAGTGTAGTAGTAATTCGTGTTACTTCTAGCGAGCAAAACTCTCCCGTCGGGCAATAAATTCGCGGTCGAGTGGTACAATTTGGGGATTGGTGAAGTGTTTTGATAGATACACATAGTCCTCTGGAAAAAAAAAAAAAAAAAGGAGATGGGAAAAGCTCTATTGCTACATTGGCATGCTAAAGCGTTTTGATTTGTCAATTGAGGGTGCTCAAAATCTTTTCCCAATGGATGTTAGTAACTACTGGGCCTAATATGCATCTAGGCGTTACTTTGTTGTGCTAGTTGCTGATTGATATTTAACTCCACTAATTTTGTGTTGGAGAATGGTATTTAAATATTTTTCAGGCTGCGAATGTTGGTGAGCTTGATGTGAAGCAATAATGGAGCTCTTATAAACTTCTAAAAATGTGGGGGCCTGATCAGCCAGAAGAGACAAAAAAAGATTAGCGTGTAGGCTAATTCTTATAAGTCTTAATATAGAGTTAGCGCGCAGGCTAGTTCTTAAATCATCGAGGGGAATGGGACTGAAGCCTATAAGTTAGTCACCTCGGTGGACACCTAACTTGTGTGATTGGAGATCCCATGAATCAAGTTCAATAGGTAACAACGAAGCCGAATGGTGACTAGGAAGAGCACTAAAAATATTAGAGGGGAATTCCCTAGTCCTATTCCTATGGTGATAGTGCTCATGTTATGTGACGATAGGAAGAGCTTAGCTCTGAATGTGTCCAAGGTAGGATTTCTACAGGGTGTTGGTCACAAATCACCCTTGGAGGATACACCTATATGAGTGTAGCAGTGGGGTCGCTGCTGTGAGAAATTAGGCTACTCTCTAAAGACACTCATGAAACAAGATACGTGCGCATGACCGTCAATCGCGCCAAACCGTTCCAGAACCATAATTGTTTCCCGTACTGTGTGTGTGGTAGGCGTAAGTTTGATTTCAAGAACCTAGTTCAAGACTTTGTTCACTACGGTTCTTCAAGCTGAAACTTGCTAACACTAAGCGTAGGTTCAAGTCCGGAAGACACCTATGCCTATTGCACAGTAAAAGCACTCTTGTAAAATTTTAAATTATGTGGGGGATTGTTGGTCTAATTTAAAATTTTACTCTAATATATTTAAATTAGATTTGATTAGATTCTGGTATATTAAATTTCAGATACATGTGATAATATCACGTGGATTTCTAAGGGAATTAAAATGTTGTTAGAGATTATTAAGGGTGGTTGAAGCCACTTTAGACTTGGTCTCCTGTTCTCCTAATATTTCTCCTAAAAAATAGAGGAGTATTGTTACCGTATTTTCTATATATACTCGTATGCCTATGTAGCTTGGGAGAGACTTATACACTAGAATACTACTTATTCCTTCCTCGGTCTTGGTTTTACTAGCACAGGAAAATGCGTTTACCTTCTCTCCTTTCAAGCAGTAATCTATTTTAGAAGATAAAAGCTTTTGCTACTTCAAAACTCTATTGGTTGCTTTCTTTCGAGTGTCGGGAAACTATTGGTTCGTGAGTTCAATTCACTGCACAGAAGAGAACTTGAAGGTCGATGTATCTTAGGGAAGGAGTATCATTCAACCCTGTGCAAGAGGGGGTATATTGTTCCTTAGGAGAGCGCTATCACGTGCCTCAACTACCCTACAGGCTATTCTATTCCTTTCTCTATTTATTTTATTTTGTTGTTTTTGATCGATGAATATTATTTAGAATTGTTATTCTACCAGAAAATTCCTATCGCATATATTTTGTCCAACAGGTTGGGTTGGTATAGAACCGGGTTCAAACATGGGTTTGTCGTCAATCTGTACCCTTGCGTATTGGCTTGAGCTCTGTTGATGATTAATACGTCTCCTATTGGTAGCATCACCATGTCCCCCATGATCTGAACAAACGGCATTTCCCCGGCCCATCTCCCAAACGGGATCGGGTAAAGTCGCCGGCCACTATCCGTCCGCAACTCTCAAGGACTGGACTATCCGCATATATTTTGACTAAGGTAGGCGCCGTATAGGGCCCCACCACAAATGAAAATGGTAGCCGCGGAATAGTCCCCTTCGAATGCCAGCATGGGAGCGGCCATAGTAAAAGCGAGAGAGTGTTCAGCTATGTACGTGTGCCCACCTTTATTTGGAGAGAGAGAGAGAGCAATGTCAAATGTGACCATGTGGGGGCTAAGTTGATTTTGGCTGACCATGAAATTATTTTTCACGTTTTACAGAGGAGAGAGTTGGATTCTAGCTGAGCTCAACGTTGATGACCCAAATAGGTGTGAGTTTAATGGGAGGTGAATGTTCTCGTGGATAGTCGCATGAGAGCGTTCGGCGGTATCCCTCCTAGCTGCTTCTAACTGTTTTTTGTCGGTGTTAATGCTATGTTAGCCGGTTCTAAGTGGATTAGTCTCGTCCGTTCGAGTGCGGAATACCTCATATGTTGTATAAACAAAAAAACGTTGATGATAGAGATCTAGTGATGTGGGTCGAGCGGTTCGGCGGCGGCGGAGGTAGCGTCTGCGGCGAGTTCAGCCCTTCAGTCTGCGGCGGCACAAGCTCAAGTTGGTGCGGCGGGTCATCTCGAGAGTTGCTCTTCCCATACCTTGCCTCTCCCGTTGGTCTGTCCACCCACCTTCACGAGTGTGATTGATAGATCCGGCTCTGGCGTTGGGTTCTATGCAGCTTAATTTTTGTTTTTTGTTTTTTGTATTTCTGAACCAGTATCCGTTTTTATTGTACAGTTTGTACTGTTTTCTTATATATAATATCTACATTTTCTGGTTCGTTGAAAAAAAAAAACGACTCCCACCAACCCACTGGTTGATTGTCCTTTAATTTAGTTTTTGCGGGTTAATTTCTAGTGGATGATTGTCGGTTTGCCCCTACAAAACTGTTCTCATCAGCTGAGAAGATCAGGGAAGATAATGGACTATATATTTTTTGGAGGGAAAATTTCTTTTATATCCCTTCGATTTTGACCAAAAATTCATTTTGGTCTTTCACCTTTCAATTTCGACATAAAAATACTTCGACTTTCTAATTTTTTCCAATGTCATCCTTTAGAAGGAATCTGTTTTCTTTGAGTCCTGCTATAGGGGCCGATCCGACCCGTCCAAAAATTCTATAAAAAAAAACAAGGGGGCTATCGCGAGAATCAACGGCATCCGATGTGTGTAGGTAGGGTTGTAAACGAGCCGAATATTAGAATGTTCAGATTCGTTCATTAAGTTTTTTAGCGAATTCGAACTCGAGCCGAACTCAATGAAAATTACGACGAGCCGAACTCAAACCGAACTTACCTAGGTTTGAGTCGAACTCGAGCTTGTTCACGAGCCTTAACGACCCAATAATATCATATATTTATGCTCTCATACAAGTCTAAAGCTGTAAGTAAAAAATTTAGTATGTACATAAAATACGTTTTTATACATATAAACTACTCTAATAAAAACGTATACATAAGTAAGTTTTTAGTAATTGTAAACGTTTATACTAGTATAAGTTTTAAAATTTTCACTATGTAACTATATAAAATCCCCATGATATACATATATTCCAAGTTCGCGAGCCTAATCGAGCCGAATATTACTATGTTCATGTTCGGTTCATTTATGAAACGAGCCTAAAATTAAGGTTCAGGTTTGGTTCGTTAAGTAGACGAATCGAATTCGAACGAGCCTTTACCGAGTCGAGCCTTGAACAGTTCACGAACGGCTCAGTTCATTTACAGCCCTATGTGTAGGGTGCTTGATCCAAATACCCTATTTTTCATATATATATGTATATATCCTTGACATTGAAAAAAATTGAAAAGTTGAAGTATTTTTATGCCGAAATTGAAAAGTGAAGGACCAAAATGAATTTTTGGTCAAAATCGAAGGGATATAAAAGAAATTTTCTCTTTCTTGGAACTCAGGTTTATTAAGTGGTTCAATTCGTCAAAGCGAGAAGTATATGGGTGCCAGGTGGGTACTACACACGTGGTACTCCGTCAGTGATCCGAGTCGTCCAAGCGTGTTTTGAACAGCCCAGATTTTAGAAAGAGAAAAAGAGGAGAGAGAGTGGTCGAGTGAGGGGAGAGAGAAGGAATAAATTTGGGGCGTCCAAAAACACGTTTGGACAGCTGGGATCACCGATAGGTACCACCACGTGGTACTCGCTCAGCACCCAAAAATTTCTCCGTTAAAGCACTGTGCTGTCGCGGAAGATGCGGAAGAGGACAGATGCGATCGAACAGCAGCTCCCCCAACTCCGATTTTCCTTCTCCTGTTCTTTCTTACAACCAAGATCTATTGTGGTCTTGAAATCATTTAATAATGGAAACAACAAACCTTAATGCTATCTATGTCTGGTATCTTTCTAGGTTTTACTTTGTAGCAAACCGCAAAAAGGATTAGGTGGTGTTCCACTTTCTAAAAAAGTACTTTTTTTTTAAACAAAAGTAATTTCAAGCTCAAAAATTATGTGTTTACGTAAATAATTTTTCTACCAATATGGATCTTGTTTGATAGATCTCATTAAGATCTTTTAAACGGTGCAAAAAAAATTGAAAAATATTTTTCATTTTCGTTATATTTGAGTTTGAAATAACCTTCATTTGAAAAAAAAGTACTTTTTCAGAAAGTGGAACACTTAGTCTGGCTGGTTAGTGTGGTTTGATCTCCGCACAATTGACCAGAGCTCGATTCTTGAAGTTAGGCTGCAAGAAAATAATTTATTGTGAATCTCGACATGGATGGCCTGCCTTTGATCGGACTACGGAGGGAATTAGTCAAAGTGCACGTAAAATGGTCCAGACACCCCTGACTGTCGAGCCAAAAAAAATTAAGTAATGAGCCTCCCAATATGGTTTGGTTTGTTGCTCTTTTCTTGTGCGGCTGTGCCTATTTCGCTTTTGGGGGTTGGTTCACAGGTACCACCTTTGTAACATCATATATGTTACATGGTGTACGTCGTTGCAATACCATTATTGATTAGCACCTAAGATTGTTAGATCATGGTGCTAAAAGATCTCTCGCTCGTGGCTTTCTTTATCTTTCATCGCCTTTTTGATATTATTTTGCTCGTAAGGTAGTTCGTTTCATGTTTCAGGCGAAAGGCCCTTAAAAGGCGTATTTTGTTGTCAAGCCGTTCCCCAAGTGAATTCAAGCAGTCGTGCCCGATGGAACTTGTGCTAAAGTGACTCAAGAGTGATCTTGGAGGCCGTCGGGTGATTTTGAAGGCCGTCGGGTGCTAATTCTATGAGGCTGGCCTGGAGTGCTGAAGAAAACAATCCCGTATCGATACGGCTTTTAAGCGTATCGATACCAGTTCGTCTCGTGGGGAGTCAGAGAATTTCGTATCGATACGGATTTGAGGCGTATCGATACGCGTTTGCCACGTGGAGAATGGCCTTTTGAGGAAAGTTATCCCGTATCGATACTTTGCTTATTTCGTATCGATACGGAGGCTTGTCGGTCAGATATTTGTCACCTTTTTGGCTTTCCACTTGCCTTTTTAGGCAACCTTTTTGGATATTTTGAGAAAAAACCCATTTGTGTATAAATAGGGGTGTCTTTCTCTCTCTCTTGGTAGCTAGCACATTACTCTTCTAGTCTTTCCTCCATTAATGGAGCTTTGAAGCTTTTCTTAGTTAATCTCTCAACAACTCAAGTAAGTAATTGTCATACGATCTTTTCTCGTTTATTAATGTTGTAGCCCCAGTTAAGCTCCTTTATAAAATCAAGTTTGTTTTCGATTCCATCGGTTAATCATGTTTTCCATTTCTAGCAAGCTTTCTATTCCTTTTATCATGAGTGAGTAGTCGTTTAGGCTTGGCCGTGGGACGATTATCGCCTCGTGACTTGTGTTTATCTTGCCTTTCTCAACTCAAAACTCGAAGTTTAGTATGGGAAATGACGAGGCTCGCCTTTATGTAACAAAACTAGTCGATGTTAATCTCCGGTGATCATATGCTCGCTCATATGGTTCCGAGAGCGATGTCTCGGCTTGTGTTTGCCAAGAGAACAAAAAGAGCTCACTTGTTTTCCATATTTCATTTCTAGTCTTTTATTGTTTTCCTAGCTAAATCTTCCGGTTGATAGCCTAAGCCGTGCGATTCAACCGAGTCTTTGTTGAGAAAGGTTTGATGGCCTAAGTTACGGGCGTTAAGAAACCCCATTGCCTTGCCGCTTGTTAAACCGTGAGAAACCGTTTTACTAGTCTTTTACTTAAGAGTTTTATCACTCTTCAAAGCAAACCGATAAGTTGGCCGCCTGAACGCCGGAAACACTTGCTTATAAAAATCCTAACAAGCTATAGAGACTCTCTCTGTGGGAACGATCCCGGACTTTCGGATATCTATGCTGACGATGACCTAGCCCTACGCTCGGGGAATTCGACCTCTTTCGGAGGCGAGGTTGTGGACGAAGCAATTATGTAGTGCTCCAAGCTTTTTTTTAACCATCGCAAATTAGTATGCAGCTCAAGATTATTACTCCTAATAGTTTGTATGTCTCACAGTCTCACCTCAATGTGATCATTACGTTTGTTTTTTTGGCTTTTTTCTTTTGTTTTTTTCTCCAATTGTTGTCTTCGTCAATAATTCACAAAAAATTGACACAAAACTAACAAATTCTACGTATTAAGACGAAGCACCCTATCTCTTTTCCTTTTTTCTGTTTGTTTGTTCTCTAGAAGTATGTGTATTTGAATTATTTGACACATTATATGATTGAATTTTTTTTCCCCTTTCCATCGCTTTGTTATATTTTGAGGTAAGATTTACCTGTATCACCTAAAAAAACAATCATCGCGATGACATTGTGTTGATGCTAAACTTGATGAAGGAAATTTGATCAGTGTTAGGGACATGCTAACAATGTCCCTAACACTTTGGAATTTCTCTACCATCTAAATAGTAATTCGATCGCAAAACATTTTAATCCATTGGGTTTTAAGAAAAGTAATACTCCAAGGCCACATTTGGTTAATATATTCATGGATGGATTTACCAAGAGAAACCAACTGATAGAAAACCTAAGAAACAAGTTTATTAGATTCTTTGAAACAAAAAGATCCTCCACAAACATGGTCTTAATTCACAACCCCAAGGGTTTGGCGTAGTGGTCAAGACTCGGGACTTAAAAGTTTGCTCCCTTCTAATTTCTCAGGTGGTATCAACTCCTTTGAGGGCCAGTCCATACGGAGCTTTGCTCTAGCTTTAATTGAGCTCCCCACGAGTGAACGGTGAGATTAGGCCCCTAGGATTGTAGAGGTGCGCGTAAGCTGGCCTAGACACCTGAGTAATCGGGGAAAAAAAAAAAAGAAAAGAAAAAAAGATGGTCTTAATACACAAACTACAGGACTTCAGACCTCAAGGCTTAAGCCATTGCCCCTACCTCATCACCGTCATAACAATCGGCTACGGCCACGGCAGCCCTTCCCTGCACATTCTTGTACGAATACCGCCGGGCCAAGATCACATACACGCACAAGTCCACCGCTGCAATGGCCGCCAAAAGCCAGTAGAAGTTATCCAAACGGCTGCTATTCAAATCCTTTCCCAACCAACTCTTCCCTGCCTTCTCAGTGACACGGTCCACGACTGTTATCAACAAGCTACTGAGGAAATTTGCAAATCCAATCACACTAAGGTAAAATGCAATGCCTAAGCTTCTCATTGAATCAGGAACTTGGTCATAAAAGTACTCTTGCAATCCCACTATAGTAAATCCGTCTCCGAATCCGATTATGAGAAACTGAGGAGCTAACCAGAAGACACTCATTGAATTGGAACCCTTAACCGGATCTTCCTCCACTAGGGTTAACCTCTTTTTTTCGACTAAAGCTGCAACTACCATGGTTACAATTGAAAAGGCCATCCCAATGCCGATTCTCTGGAGAATTTTGAACCCTCTCTCGTTTCCGGTCATGTTTCTAAGTACTGGTACAAGGATCCTATCATAGAAGGTGACAGAGATGATCATTCCAATGGCAGTAAGAGAGTAGATAGAGGCCGGAGGTACTTGGAAACTGTGGATCATCTCGCGGTTAAGTGTGGTGGCTTGTTTGATGAAGAATGTGGAGGTTTGTGCTACGGAAATGCCAAATGGCAAGGCGGCTAGCCAGATGGGAATCATGTTGAGGAGTAGCTTCATTTCCTCGACCCTGGTAACCGTTACAAGTCTCCATGGATTTTGTTGCTTCTCAGCTGAACTTTGTTCATTTTCAATGATTGCAGCCTTGTCAAGAAACCTGAAATGCATTAACCAAAGCAATTGATACCATAAAACAAATACATAGAATGAACTTCTCCCAGAAAGTAGTGTTCTGAAAGCTGCGCTGGAAGTACTTCTGGATAAGGTCCGCCTAAAACCGGGGTGGAGTATCTGGATTACACAACCCACCCTACATCTATTATGGAGTAGTAGTTTGTGACATTTATAACCCATTAGGGTAGAGGCGGTAAAAATATGCTCATACTGCTATATAAGCCTACTGATTATCTCTTATACAATTATAGTTTAGGGCTTTATATATTCCTTTATGTTTCCTTTAATGTTCTAAAAATCGTTAGGCGCTAGTCGGACGGAAAAGGGGCGTCTACTACCTAGACGGGAACTATGCAAGCGTTGGACCACCACCTAGCGCCTAGGTGGGGACTAGTCGGCCGACTTTTAGAGCACTCGTTTCCTTTGATACAGCTAGGGGTTGTGAGGTTGGTAAGTTGTTAGAATGTTTAAAACTTAAATAAGCGGTAATCAAAAATCAGATGAGGAACCCATTTAAGTACAATTCTACCAATGCCACCCTGACATGGGCTTCCGTGATATACATGTAAACAAACCACTGGATTCACACATCACTAGAACGTGTTCTGGACATTTCTCAGTAACTTTTTTTCTGATATTGAAATGCTTGTTCAGTAGCTTACTTGAGTTTGTTGGTGTGGTAGAGAAGCCTCCCCTCGATCTTCCGTGACTTCGGAATTACTTCATAAAATTGAGCAGGATTTGAAGGATATGGCAGATTTCTTTTGCTAAAGGCAGCCACAAGAACCTGGAACATGGGGGTAAAGGGACTCCCCGTCGGCTTCCTATACCGATAAACTGGCCTTCCAATGCAGAAGATCCCGATACTAGCAGCCATTACAGCAGTCAGGACTAAATCTGCAATAGCCCAACTCACATAGTCTTGGACATAAACCACCACTGTCACGCCGATTAATAAGCCACAGCAGAGGCCAAAGTTCCACCAGTTGAAAAAGGACATCTTTTGGATTCTTTCTTCATGGTGATCATCGTCGAATTGATCGGCTCCAAAGCTTTCCAAAGCGGGTTTATGGCCTCCAGTACCTATGGAGACCAAGTAGATGGCAAGAAAGAAGACCACTTCATGAATCTTCCTCGGTTCATGACAAATGCCAGAATCATCACAGGGCTTCAAGCTGGGTACAAGTCTAGACGTCATCAACAGAATCAAACCCTGTTTGCATAAAGAATGAAAAGCATGTAGTTTCCAATTTCAGTAAGAACTCAACTACTATTGTTTTATCTTTTCAAAAAAAAAAAAAAACTACTATTGTCTAATCACTAATGGGGTGTTTTTCAAAACTTAAAAATTGACAAAAGCTGACTCAGAAAATCAGAATGCAAAAGCATCAGATTTGATACTTCACAGAAGTAGAAATTATTCACTGATAAAAAATAATAAAAAACTTATTTACAAATTATTCTCAGCCCAAAAGTACTTGCAAAATTGTGGCAATATGCTGGCAAATTTTCCAAGTTACCACAATATAAAGTCACCACCACAAAAGCTACCGTAGACACCCTCAAAAGAGAGAATCACAACTCTCGGCCACAGAATGACCCACAATCCTATAACATGCCATAGGAGTTAGGACCCCATAGCTATAGCTTGTATCCCTAGCATTACTACTGTTCAAATAAACCAAAATTGCTGCCGCCACCACATGTACTCATTTTGTTTTACTCCTTTTTGGGCCCAGAAAGGCCCATCTGAAACCTAGAAATGACTTGATAAAGGTTTCCTCATATTACACTAGGAAATGGCCCAGTTAAACTTAGGGAATCACCCGTAATAAGGTTAGGAAATGTTCTTTGGAGTGCAATGCAATTTGAGATATATTACCAAGAGATAGACAAAGGATGAACCGAGAACTGTAGAGAATCTGCCAAGGTAAGCGTCGGCTAAGAACCCTCCCAGCAGAGGCATCATAGTGGTTACGCCAATCCAGTAATTGCAGTTCTTTGCTGCTGTTTTCAGGTCCATATGGATCACCCTGGTGAGATATATGATTAAACTTGTTGCTATTCCAAAGTAGCTCAACCTCTCACTGAACTCGATTGCTGCCAACAGAACACAGCCAAAGGAATATCATTTGAGTTTCCAGTTTTAAATTAAGTTGAAAAAATTCTGTGCCATTTACTGGAAATGGTTTAGTCTAGTGCATTAACATCAATGGGGCCAGCCACAAGCAATGGATCAAATATCGGCCAATGTGAGAGGGCAATACAAATCAGAGCATAGGCCAACGACGCCAATATTTCCTGGTCTATATTATTGTAGATATTAACGTGTATCCCAAGACCACTATTTAGACACTGGTCAGGACTCAGGAGTACAGAACTAACTGCCAGTGCACATGACCATATGCACTCATTTTTTGTGCTTTTCTAAAGTCTGGTTAGTTCAAAAGGAAATGATGGTTAAGTGCTTTGAGCCTCTTGGGTAGACCCCATTTCAGACCCCACCTTTCATCAATCAAGTTGAGACACAGAGTTGGTCACGTTGTGACAGGTTATGAACCCCACCATAAAAGCACAACAACATAAACAGGAACAACAAATCATGCAAATCAGGACCCTCCTACATTTTTGTACAAGAGAGAAAGAGAAAAAGTTAGGTTCCTTAGTAACCATCAATCACTGCAAAGTGATTCCCACTAGCTACCTTTGGTGATGGAAATGTTCCCTCGACCAAAACGGCAAACATACTGAACATAAATATAAACTGATACGCCTACCCAACCACATATATGTTTGTGTATACTAGATATAACCACATATCCAAGTGCTAAGATGAAAAATAGACACAGTGATGCTGCAGAGAAATAACCCTTTGGAGTAAGTAAAAAAGAGAGCACAAATGTCATGTACAAGCTAATAATCTTTAAGAGAGCCCAAAAAGAAAGTGGACTCCAAAAAAAGGTAGCAAGTGCATCATGCAAACATAGCATGTGGACTTTTACCATTATTCAGATGCTCAGGAGTTTCTCCATAATGCTAATTGTCAGGAAGTCATATACATAAGGGGAATCCAACAACAATTTACGTAATTGTTCGCATGGTCTACTTCGTTACATCATGATATGTCTATTCTTACCTATGATGAAGAGAGAGGCTTTCCAAGCACCGGTGGTGGTGCGGAGAGGAACCCTTCCTTTGTGGTCAAAAGAAGAATCATAAACCCATTTCTCCTCCTCCACGCCAACTGATTCTCCACTCTTTGTTTGCTCCATATTTACTTTCAGACTGTGTTCACTACTTGTCAAGTACGAACAAAGAAAAAGGCCAAAAAAGGCTCTCTTCAAGTAGGAACAAGAAAAGGAACCAAAAGGCTCTCTAAATGCTGCCCCGATGATATCTTCAGTGGTGGTAAAGAGTGTGAGCTTTGTGCTTCTTTTATAGGGAGTTTTCCTTTCTTTGGCCACTATATTTACAAAACTCTAGGGATGGTAAGAGCCAAGCCAAAAATTAAACAATGATATTTGCAATGATTGTAATAGAGATAAAGTAGTCTTATTCCTTCCACTACATGTCATTAGTGGCAGTCTTCAAAAGGGAATAGCATTTGAGAGTGAATTATAGTTTTTCTAATAAGACTAAATTTGAAAAAAAATGGCTAAATTAAGTTATATATCCATGTTCAATTGAAAAAGCATGATACTTGCATATGGTCCTTATGCTGTGCCATAAACTTTTTTTTTGTTTTTTTTTTCACATGTATCAATAAAAATTTGGCGCATGTTGTTCAATAACTATTTACAAGGTATCACCGTTTTACAGCAATTGTTTTTGCATCTTTACGACCTGCAAGCCTAATATATTAAGAAAATTTCTGATAAACACATCAATTTCAACTTTTTGTTGGATTTCCCTTTCCCCTCTCCCTGTTTTTAATAAAATTTTGCCTATCAAAAAAAAATAACATATCAATTTCAATATATTTACTGAAGTTTGTGACATGCTTAGTCTTATCTTTCATATAGCCAGTACCAAGTCCAGAAAAGAGAGAAGGATTGTGTGTTCAGTAGCCTCACAGCCCACATGTAACATAATGGCACAGTTCAGAGAGCACTTGTGTATGTGATGCAAGTGAACGCGTGTACGAGGGGGAACACAGGACGTAAGCATGAGGGCTGCCTTATTGGCCCAACGAGTCAAATGCCCAACCTAGCCCAAAGCTTAGTCCAACGGTTTGGAGACTTTGAGGTGAGATCCGAGCCGTCGGATGCTTCAGTGGTACATCTGCTTCAATCAGTGTCCGGCTGATTATTAGAGAAAGGAACTTGACCTCAGGAAAGCCAATTAGGGGATTTGTGACCTCTTTTCCGTCTTTTTGTAAGCTAGTGTAACGGAAGCGCACCCACCTATTATAGTTCTAGCCTTCCAGCTTGTGTCAGATTCAAATCTGATCGCTTGGATTTTAAATACATACATATATATCCAAATCTCTTTACAAACGATCTATAGATAACCATCAAAAAGGTTATTACTTTTCTGTAGCCACTTTCCCTATACGTTTAGGTTTTATTCTTTTATAGCATTCTCAATCTCAGAACTGGGGAATTCAAGTAATTCCAAGTGCATTGCAAAAAGAGAAGAAAAGAATATCATAAAGTAGATGTAATGCATGATCATCTAGAGGCAGATTTCTGTTCAAGAAGATTAAAATATTTAAGCGGTGCCCAAAGTTTATGAATTTCCTTGAAAAGACAAAGTAAAGATACTAGTGAAAAGATAAGTGAAATGAAATGGTACTGGTAAAAGCTCAATTATTGTGATGGTTAAGGGGCCAATTTTCCAACTTCTGACTAAAATAAATCCCAACTACTCATAAAATAATAAAGATATTTTATGTTCCATAATGGTTGGAGAGACAGCCCTAATACTAATCTAGCCGATCTCATGTTTTGCTTTGTTGACCATCAGAATAATTTATCGTACCCTTGAAGTAGTGGCAAACTTTAAAGATATCCAAAGATTATTCAACTCTGCACTCAGTCTCAACAATGCTACCAACTGACACTAGGTTCAAATTCATTGTTAGGCTTGTGGTGTTTCAATGACTTTATCAATGAAGTGCATAACTTTTTTCATGGTGGTTAGAGCACTCTCCACACTTGATCATGAACACACCAAATGGTAGGATTCCCAGTGCTTTTGCCATCATTACATTTAGATGTATATCTAAAAACAAGTTACGAACGTAGGCATGCATATCTGCATATTTAGAAAGGTATTTAAATACTAATTCAATCGTAGTAGTCCAAATATTCGTGTACTATCTAAATTAAGTTGTTGTTCTTGGAGCATTTTAGTAGGGGGTAGGGGGGGTATCAAACACTTAAAGTTAAGGGTTGTGAGGCTTATGATAGTATACTACTATCGTCGGTGAATCTTGTTAGTTGTTTTCTCCCTTATCTTGGATTCCAATGGTAATTGCTATTGTTCATTGGCCCATGTGTTTTTCTTTCATTTCTTTCATGGATCCTCTTTTCCTTGACAAATCCAATGAAACATTGGCAGACCCTTTTCTCAATTGAAGGGATAGACTTCTAATGGACAAACCATATGCTGTGACTATTTGATCCAATTGTCATCTTTAGTCCTAGGAGATAGAGCAAACGCCTGACCCTACGAAATAGTGTGTAGATGACAAACCTGTAGAACTCAAGTGCCTTTAGGGGCTGCAATAGCCCTTTCAAAAAATAAAAAAAGATCGTAGTACCAAACAAGGCCCAAGGCTGATAACAGAACCTGGAGAAAAATAATCCAATCGAAAAGCAGCACCCCTTGTTCTTAAGGGTTACTTCAATCACGATGTATTGGATGGGTCCTCACTACAGAGCTTCAATCAGATTGACAGTACCTGGTGCTAAATACCTACGCTGGAAATTATTTTTGCAAGAAGAACAAACGTGATAGGAAACATTAACTTGTATTGCAAATTCGCACAAGGATCATTATCCATACGATCAAAAATATGAAAATGTAGAGAATAACTAGATCAATCATAGGCACAAAGCTAAACACAACCGAAAACTTTCATAATCATGTGTCCTTTCATAAAAGTACCAATGACAATCCAAAAATCTGTTTTGGTCCTTATCGATCCTCAAAATTATTCATCAGTATGCATCTACCCTGCATATATCAGTGTCAAAAGGTATCGAGTACACTTTCTTTAAAATCAAATGCCAATCACATACCTTCATGGATGCTTTCCAAAAAAAAGGTGAACAATGTACTTTCTGCTGAGCTTCCTGTTGCTCCATTGGGTCTTTATCTCCTTATCCTCAAGCACTTACATCCAATTATCTTGCACTATACTTGGAAATGGACCATTATATCTAGAAGATCACTAGACATTGAATGATGGCCACAAAAGTATTTGATTGTTGAGCCAGAATCACCTTTAATCTGTACGTGGAAACTATTCTTTGGGTTATCTTCAACTGTTGATACCCATGACTAGATTTGGGTTATCTGTTGAGACTCGATACCCATGACTAGCTTTGGGTTATCTTCAACTATTGAAACTATTCTTTGGCGATGTAGGACTTCACTTCACACCCTACCTCATGCGCAGTGTTCTCACTTGGCAGAACCTGCCGCGTGCAGACCAGAGAAGCACGAGACACGCACCCTACCCATCCCTAGTACCTAGCTCTGATACCATGTTACACGGTCTTGGGTAGAACTCAACCCCAAAAACTAGTTTTTGAAGTCAGGGTGCCCTCACACTTATGTTCTTCATATTAACTTGGTACCCAGGCGATGTAGAACTGCGCTTCACAGCAATACCACTTCTATAATCTTGACCCCACAGCATACACAAAAAGCAAGTAGCACTACGCACCATTTTAAAGATCATAACAACAAAGACACCTGATTTTACGCCTATTCGACATCATATGGTTGCCTTCTATTACAACTCAAGCTGTGCAACAGTAACATGGGGTTGACAATTTCTAACCACACAATAATTCTCCAACACATTGCTACTTATCCCTTTTTTGAGAAACTACAAATCCCTGAACTACAGTTGTAATCCATGAAAATATAATATAGTCCACTAAGATTCATTTGAGGGTATTATGGGTGCAACAGTTCACTGCTCACTTATCACGCTTGAGTCAAGCTGCAAAGACACTCAATGATCAAGGTCGACTTTCTAAATGATAAAGGAAGACTTTTGAGAAATAATAAAAGAATGGAAAAGGAATTTCAGTGCTTGTTGACTTGATTGACATTGACTTGGCCTAACTGATAAACGAGAACCAGGTGCGAAAGGTTGAAGCACATTATCTGATCTTTGATTCGAAATGACAAACAGAGATGGCAGATTCGCCTTTTGAACCTAATACCGTAGGATACAAGAATGAAAACTGGGTGTCCATCCCAGCAAGGGAAGGAAGAGAATCCAGGAGCAAAAGAGGACCTGTTATGACATAAAATTCAGGCAATTATGTCTTCTCATGGAAAGGCAAATGATAAAGACACATAGGGATGAAAGTTTTAACTGAACCGAACCGATTGACTTTCTCCATCAATCAGTCTGTTCGGAGGTAAAAATGGCAAAAAATCGACCGAACTGAACCGATTTCATCCCTAATTAGACACGTGAAATACAGCATGCCTTAGAGGAGTAAATTATCCTACCTTCTATACTCCTTTATTTCCTTTTTTGATAATCAGTAAATTCTGTAGAAAAGGCATCAAGGGATGCCAAGCATGTACAAAAGAAAGCCAAGGACAAAAAGGTCCGATACTCCAAAAGTATGTATCACATCAAGATATCGTTTTAAGGGTAGGATCACATACTAGAAAGGAAAAGACTCTTAAGCCTAAACATAGGCCTCCCCACCCCATCACAATAACTACTATTCTGCTCTCTCCAAATAAGCCACTTCAAGTTCAAGCAAAGCGGGATTAAAATCCAGATCTCCCATCTTCGTCTATCCACTCTAGCCCCATTCTTGAATCAACTCGACCACTGAACATGGAAAAACCCACGACTTATTCTATCATACAAGCACCGTGGCCCAAACCTAGCTTCTATAATCAAATTGGTCATCTACATTGTTGATAGGTTACCACTCTTAAGCAGTTAGGAATGGGTCCAACTATTCATCACCCTCACCTGTGTGCAATCCTATATTGGATGTGCAGATGCAAACAAACATCCAAATGGAGAAGCAGGATGTATATGGGGAACAAATGCAAAAGAAGACACATGAATCCAAGACCTCCCCAAACAGGAGCTCCGCAGGTCACTCACTAGTACCAAAAGCTCAAACTGCTAGGGAATAAACCCAATAACAAGTATCAAGCTATTCTGTAATTAATTTGATCATCGACTAGTATACAAAAGTAACAAAACAAATAGAAGAATCTGAATGACATGCAGGAAATCCACATACCATATCTGCGTAGATATGTTATGAACTAAATTGAATAGCAACTTCATGGCAGCACCCTGGATCAGCCAATTTAATTCTCTTTTCTTCTAGGTGAGTAAATTCTTTGACCCATATCTGTTTAAATCCTTCAAACATATTTTGCACAAATATTTGTGACAGCAAATTAAACACGGAAGCAACTTTAGATGTGAAGCCATACTTTTATGTTTATATATTTACTGATTTAACTGTGTGAGTTTCCCCCTTTGCTCTTCCTTTTCCTCCCTTTTCCTTCCTGGTGGTTAAACTGTTGGGGTGGGGGATTGGGTTTGGCTCCTGTGGATTGGGAGTGGTTTGTTCTGAAGCCACTTTCAACATGCTGAGGTTGTGCCATAACTGTTGTTGCTGGAGCCTTAACACTAGAGATCCACGTCAATTCACCTACCTCCAATTGTAGCAAGAAGCCTAAAACCTATAGACTCAAGTTTTTCCAGCAGGTTAGGAACAGGATAATGGGTAATAGGGCCGATAGGCAACAACTTACATTTCTAACCTCTCTAAGGTTGAAAGGGGAGGAAGAAAAATTTGCAAGCATCTAGTGGTACTTCAAAGGAAACAGAAGTTAGGATTGTAATCCAGAAACGCATAAATCGATTCAAAAATGTGCACGATGATGTTGATCTTATGACTGTTAATTTCCCTTCTATTTGTTGTGGATGACCTATTTCTACAGGAATAACTTCATTCATCTGCTGGGCCACAATGCCAACATTTTCAGAATTGACCTGTCGACACAGAATCTTAAATCTCATTACCTGAATAAAGAAGATAAAACTGATCTTCAGAACCAAAAATTCTCACACGTCACAGACCATCCGAAGATAAAAGCAAGTATCAATCAGAGTCCCCGTCAACGTAATTGTGTAAATGCACATCATGCTACTGCAAACATTATGAGCTTCTGCTGCCTTCTATTAAAGCCATGGACGACCACTTACCAGGCTCCAGCAAACATGTGGATGTCCACTTCACCAATCTGCTTTAATAATAGGGCTATATCATCTTTATTTTCTCGCTCCTCATTGAGAAGCGATCAATATCAAAAAAGAAATGTCACTTATCACTGTACAAACATCAGTCTATCATTCCCTTGATTCTAACCTCCCAAATCTTAGTCTTAGGCTTACTCATGCCTCCCAAACTTCGTATTGTGATATATCACTACAACCTATGTACCAACGTTGATAGTGTTGAACAATTTGGCCTGAAGCTTTTCCCATTTTCGTTTGTTTCAAATGCAAAAAAGCTTCATAGTTCATTTGTTAGACAAACCAATACTTTCTCATGTCTCAAGCAACTTAATTCTCGTCATCATTCCCCACATTCAGTCTGCAAACCAATATTTTGTGTAACTCACTCTTTGTTCTATCCTAAGTGTTTATCTAACGCTTGTAGATCATGCTTTACTACGTTTTTGATAGGTATATCACGAGACGTGATTGTTTGTCTCTTTAGTAGTTCTTATCAACTAAAGAACCAAATGTCTAAAAAATCAAATTTAGGAACCAATGAGAAAGATTTTGAAGCTTGCCAACATACCACCAAGCAAGTGGCCATAAAACTTACAGGAAAAGTGTAACCACTTGAAGTCAAAGTCATACATAAACTAACTTGAGCATCTTAATATGCATACCTAACTTTGGTCCCATTAAGCCCACAAAGAGGTAGGCATGACTGGCCAAAGAGATGTGGGCCAAACATACTCATACTCTGTGATCTACCAAAAGAAGGTTATGCCTACCACCCCCTTACAATCGAATAGAAAATATGGTGATGCTTCGCCAACTGAAGTGGAATTAAAAATGAAATGATTGTTTTTCTTCTTCATGCTTGTTTCACTCCTTTTTGAGAGCCCTTGCGGTTTTGGCTACAAACTGCTGACTCCAATTCTATTGACAGGTTTTGCATAGCAACACTTGACAAAACATTGTAGACCTGGCCGTTTTGTCTTACATAGGACCGGAATAATGTAACAGCTTGTCAATTGAAAGAGAAAGCAAATAGAAACAACTTCAGCCCTATCTATATTTCAATCCAATATCAGAATATCTTCATAATTTTCTGACTCAAAGAAACAAGACTGTACATTGCATATGTTAACAGTGCAGTAATTATACACATCCAATGATTTAGGACGGTGATGGTTATTACCTGACCAACTTCCAAACCATGAAATCTAATCTACTTCCTGTACCAAATGAGAAAGACTCAAATCATTTCACTTCAGACTCTAGGAGCTCCAAATCAAGAAATGGCAAAGAGCTGCAAAATGTTCCTTCATTCTCATCGCACAGTTCCTGAGGAGTTACAATCTAGAAACATAATGTAGCTGACTTTCTTCATCATTTAGCTACATTTAGTATACCAGTTATTTGAGTCACGTTCTCACTTCTCTGCTTGAAACCCATAACTCCCATCATTTTGTAGACTCATATCAAAAACTTCCGAATTTGGCTCTCTCGATTTCTGCCAACCTCTGCCCCTAGTAAACCGATTATTACCCCCACGCCTTGCTGGAGTCTCCCTTCTTTGTTTCCCATCAGTACCAACTCCACCCGAAACAAAACCATTCAAATTGTTTGAATTTTCAAATCCAGACACCATCCTTTTCCCCTTCTTCCTCAAACCATCATCTTGTAAACTCATATCAAACACTTCCGAACTTGGCCCTCTCAATTTATGTGAACCTCTGCCCCTATTAGGCCGAGTATTACCCGTACGCCTGGCTGGAGTCTCCTTTCTTTGTTCCCCATCAACACCAACTCCTCCCGGAACCAAACCATACAAAGTGTTCAGATTTCGAACCCCATACCTTATCCTTTTCCCCTTCTTTCTCAAACCATCATCTTCAAAACTCATATCAGATGCTTCCGAATTTGGCACTCTCAATTTCTGTGAACCTCTGCCCCTAATTGGCTGATTATTACCCGTACACCTAGCTAAAGTCTCCTTTCTTTGTTCCCCATCAACACCTTCTTCTCCCGAAACGAAACCATTCAGACCATCCAGATTTTCACCCCCGGACCTTATCCTTTTACCCTTACTCCTCAATTTACCATTAGAACCATTGACAGTCCCATTCACTATCGACCCATTTCTTCCGTTACCATTTACAGACTCCGAAATCAAACCAGGCTGATACAAATTGCCAACATCATCCAAATCCTTATCAACTTTCCCATAGGGCTTAATACTATGAACAACACCTTTCGGAAAAAACCTCGCCGAGGGGACTTCATCGGGGCTCAACACCTGGGGCCCATCCTTTTCCGACCACATATCAAAACCACCAGGCTTCTGGAACCTATCAGCCAAAACCTTCACCTGTGTAAAAAGTTGGTAGTTAGTTACGTAGTTAGTTGTAACTTTAGTTAGAAGTTTTTTAGCAACTGAACCATAGTTAGATGGCAGTTTTAGCTTGAGTTAGGTAGTTAAATATCTGTTCATCCCCTGTAATTCACTCAATCACTTAAAATGAGATGAAGGCTAGCTTTGCACTAAATTTATCATAGGATCATTCGTCCTAAAAAATTTGTCAGGAATCTACAAAAAAGTGAAACATATTTGACAAAATAATTACTCCCTCTGTCCCCAAATTTATCCAGTCCGGAAAACGAGAAGTCTGGAAAACAAGAACTCAGAAGAATGCATGATTTTTCAAAAAAAAAAAAAAAAAACTATTTTTTTCATAATTTACAATAATTCATTGATAGTATCCGGTAACATGTGGAAAAAGTTTTGATTTATTTTTGAAAAAACGCATTCGTTCTAAGTTATTGTTTTCCGGACCAGACAATCTTTTGAAACATTCTTGCTAAGTTCTTGTTTTCCAGACCGACAATCTTTTGAGACGAAAAACTTAAAATAATGCATTTGGTCAAAAATATCAAAACTTTTTCCATAGATTATACAGTAAGCATTCACATTGAATATCCGGTAACATGCGAGAAAAAAGTACTAATTTTTCTCGAGAAATAAAAACGACTATTTTTCGGTCATAAATTTCTATTTTTCGGTTCGACACCAACCAATATTCCATAAAAATCCGACGCGAAACTAATAAAACTAAAAAATTTCTCTATAAAAAACAATGGGGAGTGATTTTAGCGAATGCAGTTATAAACTATTGTACTTTTACATAGCTAAAAGACAGAAGGGCGAATGCAGTTATAAAAAAGGGGTGCGAAAATCACTCCCCAAAACAATTTCATAGTAATAAATTTAGTCCAAACCACCGAAATTCAATTCGATAGTCAATTCAACCTGCTCATCGGCGGCGACGGAGAAGAGCTTCGGGGCCTGCTTGACGACCTCCCACGGCCGCTCGAGCTCGGACACGGCGGCCTTGAGCTCGGCCCTCTTGCGCATCTCGTAGATCTGCCGCTCGCGCGCAAGGCGTGCCTTCAGGAGCTGCTTGGCTTTGTTCGCCTGCATGCGCTTCCACTGCCACTTCGATACGCCGCCGGGGAAGGTCCTGGGGCCGCCGCCCATGCGAATCATCGTTGGTCGGCGAGTGGTGGTGGTGGTGGTGTGGAGGGAGAGGTGGGAGAGTTTTCTGGTGAGGAAGAGGTGGTCGGCGGGGCCGGATAAGAAGATATGAGATGGTGAGATTGAGAGAGACATATTTGGATTGGGTTTTCTCGAGTGTGCCCTAATTCTGGAGTTGCAGACAGTGCTGGAGGGATGAGAGAGAGGACGAAGTGATGAGTGACTGAGGTTGAGCGGTTCGGTTTACCTTTTGTCTATTCCGGTTGTTTTGTTATGTGTTTGGACCGGGTTGTTTGGAGGGAAAATGTAATAAATAAATAAAAGATTTATTTTTAGGCTGTGTTTGAAAAAGCTTTTATTTCTAGTTTTTTGTTTTTTGTTTTCGATATTTTTTTGAAACAGGCACCATAAACATGTTTTTGTTAATGTTTTTGTTTTTGTTTACAGAATACATAATCAATTCTACTAGTTTACGAAAATTCTAGAAACGCAAAAATTGTGTTTTCATTTGTTTTGTTCGGCAGCCCAAAACAAAACTATTATAGTCAACAAACATATTTTTTGTTTTTATTTTTTAATAAATTAAAAAAAAACTCATTTCTTGTTTTTTATAAACGAAAAAACTGGCAACTTTACCAAATAGAGCCTTAGAATTAAGGATATTGATTTTTACGCCCTTGTTATTTAACTTTGCATTTTATTTTATTTCTTGCATGTATTTATGTGACATTGTAGGGTATACTCTCACTTGTCCATTTTTTCATATATGAAAATGAGATTGTTAAAAGTACTTCAACAAAGACAAAATAAATACTGTAATGCATATGTTATGTAAAACAAAAGTGTTTGAAAATCATCAATATTATTTCCATTCTTGAATTGACATTTGTTTCTATTCAGTACAGAATTGGTTGATATTTTTATATTCTAAGTTATCAATTAATTTCTCATGTTATCTGAAACTTTGATTTTACAACAGTACTACGATCCTAGAATTATTTTCAAGAAATTCTCTTCAAAATTTCAATTAGAGGTCTAGATTAATTTGAATTATGAACTCATGCACTTAAGTGAATCATGGCCTTCATTTTGTTGAATTCCTAGAAAATTTACTATCATTCGACTCTTAGAAAGTTAGAGTTTTTTTTTAATTTTATACTAAAAAACGAAGTCAGTATGCAAAAGAGCATGTCACGCCCTCGATTTTCAACTAAAAAAATAATCCATTTCAATAAATGATTCTCACATCATACAGATAATACCCAAAAGAGAGTTCCCAAAGGATCATTTACAAAACCAAATCTCCAAGTTTAAAGATTTACAACATTGGCACTACGGCCCAAATACCACAGTTAGTTAAAGACAGTAAATTTAGAGATTTCATAATATCTAAAGTTAAAAGAATTCAAATGGATTTACGATTACATCTTTCAAAAGATCATGCAAGAGATGATGAGACCACTTCTCTATGACGGCTTTCCAAGATATGAGTCAAGCATGCACACCATGAACTTCGCGTCAAGATCCTTGAGATGTACCTGAAATTGATAGGTTGAGCTACACTAGCCCAGTAGAGAATTCTAAACTTAAACTATATGAAAATGCGAAGAAACATGCGCCAAGAATGAGTGAATTCAATAAGCGAACGCAAGAAACAAAGGTTTACCACAACGAACAAGCAGATTACGGCTATGGGGTTCTAGACATCTTATAAGCCTTCTTAGCTATTCACATATCAACTAGCAACATGAATAAACTCGCATCAGTCTACATCAACCAATAATGAATCCTCAACCACCTCATCGTTTCTCATAAACACCACAATCTTTCTCGTTTCCATTCCGTTCATCATCGAACCATTTTTCCATAAAACTTTCCCTTTTGATTTTAAAAGAAGACATTGTAAAGTATTACGAAACCAAATCAAGCTCCGTTGATTCGAGCTTGAATACTGGAGTCCGTTGATTTGTGCCCAAATACCGGAAACCGTTGATTCGCTCAAGAATACCGGAGGATTTTTGACAAAATCCTTTAACCAAAACCAAGATCCTTCTCTTTTCAAAAATATGATTAAAGCCAATCATTCATCCTTTTTCCAATAGTCACACATTATTCCACATATCATCATTCAAAGTTTCCGCATTTATCGCTCGTGTTCCGGTCATCTCACCGAATGTCCATGGTGATACCCGTTCATTTGCATATTCCGGTCGTCTCACCGAATGTCCATGGTGATACCCGTAGTGTCAATTCCGGTCGTCTCACCACCGCGTGGTGATACCCGTAGTGTCAAGTTTTCGTTGTGTCAGTAACCTCAAACAGTCATTCATATACCATCTTATCACAAACAATTAACCATGTCATAAATCAACAAATACATAGTTCACACGTTTTTCTCAAATATAACACCATGCCCGACGTAACGTACTGAACCCGCAAATAACTTTACAACACACCACCCACTAGATCCTAGCTATACGAGAATCCTATAGAATGAGCGCCAAGTAATCTGGGAGGATCAATGAGAAGATCAACGAGACGAATCATGAGGTTACAAGTTATCCTATTATCACTCGGACCATTAGACAGACCCACATCAACCAACTATACATCCCACGACATGCCTTACATAGCCTATAATGTAAAATAACAATTCTACGGGACGTTTTCCATATCACCAATCACCACGTCACGTCATAGCACTTAACAAGTCTACATTATTCATTGAGACATGACATAGCATCTACTACAATCAACCAAATACATAAATAACGTACGAGTGCCATATTCACCTAATTCGATGTTTTCCTTTATTACAACGAGAGCCAAAGGAGTAGATATGATCAACGAATCATTGGAACGCGAGCAATCAACCTTAGAGATGATTTGAAGGTGTTTAAAAGGTATTAGAAGTGTTCGGGGGTCCAAACCATGAAGGGAGAAACTTTTCAGAAATTTCCTGTTTGGTACATGTAGCAGAAAAATGTGCTACATGTAGCCAGCGAACAGAACGTAAAATCTGGGTTTTGGTACATGTAGCAGAAAAAGGGTGCTACATGTAGCCAGCGAACAAAATCAAAGAAATCCGGGTTTGCTACATGTAGCAGAGAAAGGGTGCTACATGTAGCCAGCAAACAGAACATAAAATCCGAGTTTGCTACATGTAGCAGAAAAAGGGTGCTACATGTAGCACCTGGGTTTTTCAGCACGTTTTTGACAGATTTCAAGGGCGAACACAAGGCTTCCAAACAACGATCCAAAGCAAGTTTTGGACACCGAATCAACTCATAAACATATAGAGAGAGTTAGAAATCCCTACCTCGACTTTGAGAACGAAACCCAACGAGATTGATCGAGCCCTAGCTTTTGAATTTGAAATCCTCCGAAAATACTCTTCTCCGAGCTTGCTCCAACGAAACCCAAGGTCGAGAGCCCGAGAGGATGATGATTTGGTGAAGGATCTTGGTGGGTTTTGAACTTGAAGTGGAATTTTTGGATGAGAGGGTGAGAGAGAGAGGAGAGTGCCGAGAGAGAGAGAGAGAGAGGCGTGGTGTGTGTGTGTGTTTGGGAAAGTTTTTCTCTACACCACACACTCCTATATATATATACTCATACATATACACATCACACTAGCACCCCTTCCACTTATAACTCTATCACATTAACCCCAATTCAAATAAACTCAACAAATTTCATATTTTTCTCAATTTCTAATATTTATAAAACTTTCAAATAATATCCGAAAAATACGGGTCCTTACAGAGCATATCAAAGCATGCAACAAAACTACATACACTGATACACAAGTAACACAACACTCTCACATGTGGGTCCGGTGCCCATGTGAGAGTGTTGTGTTTCAGTGTTGTTATACATATCTTTATTGTAAAACATGCATAATATAGTTGCCTATTCGCAAATTAGTAGTTTTTTGTAACCCAAAAAAATAATAATAATTGGGTTAGATTATAGAATCTACTAGTACTTTGCACACTTTTTTTTTTTACCGTTTCACAACACCTTCTTAAAAAATAAGTATTTATTTCACATTTTCAAACTCAAAATAATATAAATGAAAAATATTATTATTATTTTTTGTACTATACTATTCAAAATATCTCAATGAGATCTATCAAACAAAATCTATATTGCTAGAAAAATTATTTGCGTAAATACATTATTTTTTAACTTAAAATTGTCTTCTCAAAAAATACTTACTTAAAATGACTTCCGAAACGGGGTCTAGCTTCGTAATTAGATTTTTTATCATTTTCCTAATTTGCTCTAACATTCCAAATAGTAGTATTAACTGGTTCAAATACAATAAATTGTCCATAATTGTCTACAATCATAAAAGTACTTATATTAAATAATCGACTATAAGGACAACAAGCACCAGTGGTCTAGTGGTAGAATAGTACCCTGCCACGGTACAGACCCGGGTTCGATTCCCGGCTGGTGCACATCTAATTTTTCTTCCATTTTTTTGCTTCGGCAGAGCTTTTTCCCCTGTGGGAAAAGCTTATTTAGCCTTCTTGACTTCTCTCCTCTCCCACCATGTGGTCACATCTCTTTAATTGGATGGTCAATTTGTAGCGTGATGTCTTCTTTTTCTCTTTCATTAGTCATTTGATAGTATCGAACAATTACTAAAGAATCCGTCTCTAGCGCGTAAAAAGTGGTATTGGTGTTCCTTATTAGTTTGTAATTTGATGCTCAATTCGTAGTGTAATGCTTCTGCTTTGCAGATTTTTGACCGTAAAGCACTTGGATTCAGGATTCGTGAAACGCCAAAGATTTGGATTTGCTGATATGGGTGAACTTAGTATCTCTCTTGAAGGCTTTTTTTGGATTCGTTCCAGACCTATTGTTGATCTAGAGGTACGAATCTGCTATTATGCTCTTTCTATCCATGCCATTGTAGAAAACGTCAAAGATTTGGATTCGCTGATACGGGTGAACTTAGTATCTCTCCTTAGAAACCAAGGGCTTGTTCGTTTGGTGTCTCAAATCCTCTGCGCACGATCCTCAATAAAATTTCTCTATCTATCTCTCTCCACTCGTTACTTTTAAAAACCTTCTTCAAAACCCAAACCAAGCAGGCTCCGAGAGACCCTTGTCTATTTTACTAGTATGAAGACCATAACTTGTCTATGCACGAGAGTGCCAGCAAATAATTCCTGTCTAAACAAACCTCCTACAAATCAGAATTCCCATAACTCTAGCAGACAGTGACTGAGAGGGCCATAGATTATATTCTAATGGAATTCTGAAATGGTGCCTTCACTACAAGGTGTCACACAATAACTGTTGTTTCCCATATAATGGGGCATATGTTTTTCAATTTGCTTAAATTAATTATGTATGGTTTTTTCTTTTTTGCTAGACAAAAAGGTGGACCGTGGTGACCCAAGTAGTTAACCCCCTTTGGACGTGATCATATGAGAACCCATCCCCCGTGGAATGTTTGGATTTGAGCCATAGCTAACTCGGCAGCTGGGAAAGATATGGAGTATTTGTCCACCACCATGTCGCGGGACCCGTCACCCAAAACCCCCGAAATTGCTAGCGGACATGAAATACGTATCGTAGCAGTTGTGTTTTCTTAAGAAATACTTAAATTTGCAACATGTCCCCGATTTCTAAAGCAGTCCATGATAAAATGTTGGAAAAGAATTCTAAAAAATCCCACCAAGAAATTAATTGTTGTAGATTCTATTCAACCATATATGCTGGGATACACATCGTAATCAGCACATCCATGCATGTTGGTTTACTTAATGACCCAATAGTTAATGTTATGTCACTCTAAATTAGAAAAATGCTTTGAAAACAGGTGTCCATAGTCTCCAGACGTAGATACAGATACAATTTTGCCTGGAATCATTCGGGGCGTGTATTTTGTAAGGTCTACGTGCATCGAACGGTTTCGGACATTTGCTCAATCATAAAACAACTGTGTTTGATTAGAACATATGTGGAACATTAGAAGATCCATCGTCTGCTTTGCTTTGGATGTTCACAGACAAGATAAACCTCCTGCAATGTGTGACTTGTAGTGGGTGACCTGAGTTCGAGTCTCACGAGAAGCAGGTTTGGGGTTCAAGGCTATATAGCCTCTGAACTCCCCGTTGACTAATATACTAATACCCGTATGACAAAAAAAACAAAAAAACCAAACAAAAAAAACACCCCCTGTTGAACTTGTATACAAGCTTCATTGAACCTGTCTATCAATTAACCTGCTCCCTGCTCCTCAATGGAAAAATGAGTTTCTTCAATTAAATTGGTCATGTTTAGTTCTTGTTAGATGCTTCCACTCATTGTGTAGTATTTGTCTTTCCAGAGCCATCCAATAAACTATCACCACTTATGATTCCTAGAGAAGCTTCATGAATGAGAATCAGCTGATCTTTAATCCGGAACCGATGTCAACAACCGCAATCTTCAATTATTTGGTCGGACCATAAACCGGGGCTCCCTTTCACAACTATTTCACACAAGCGTTTCACTAGCGGTTGAGCGTTTGACCCAAAGAATTTTACTCTAGATCTCGGTGATGAGAACTATATAGGGTTGTGCTTAAGATAACCCTTTTTGAGTCTAAAATAAGTAGTGGAGTGGAGTGGAGTGCTTCATCAACAGAATCTACTGATCACTGGTCACATGGGATGGCTAAACACTTATCAAACATTTGATCAACTTCTAATCACCTTCCTATCAATCATAGACTCTTTGGAGACAGAGCCTTCACTTGTTAATTTAAAATCCCTTTTAAGACCATCAACTAATTAATGCTCAACATATTTTACAAAGAAACGACAAGATTTGGTCGAGTGGAGCATAACAACAAGTAAGAAGTTTATCAGTCTAAATTCACGGGTTTGAGTTCCGTTGTCAACAAAAAACCCCTGGGCACACACGAAGTTTGTCTGATCATAAATTTCACAGTTTCTGCCGAGCAAAAAAAAAAAATTTCACAGTTTCTAGATCAGTCGAAATAATGTACATAAGTTAGCCCGAATATTAGAAAAATGCACATTCTTAGCATTCTATAACTGCAATCCTGGTTGTATTTCGATTTAATCTAATGCTTCCACGTGCTCCTCTGTTGGTTTCCCCATGTCTACAGACAACCCAATGAAAAACTATCGACAAAAATTACATAAAGCAAATCCTATGATCCTGGAAATTTCCATGTCCATTCCAATGCAAAGCCCCTATATATAACCACCAAGCCCACTGCCTACCCTTCATTGCCAAGAAGGAAAACAAAAGCATTTCCAATTCCAAATACCCAAATCCCATTTCTGAAAATGGCCCAGTTTCTTGTTCTGATCTTGATCTTAACAAATGTTTCCCAAACACGGGCAATCCGAAAACTCGGGCAGCATCGGGCGGAATTCGTTAACTACATTGTTGCTCCATCTTTGAGTCCGTCTAAGGCGCCTCAAAGGGCGAATCCGTTGAGTGGTTCATATCGACAGAGTGAGGTCGGGGAGGGGCAGCAGGTGCATATTATGAAGAAGCAGCAGCACCATTCCGTGGACAAATCCGTGGCCGGAGGCGGGGTGATTCTGGGGGGACTAGCCACCACTTTCTTGGTGGCTATAGTCCGTTATATTCGAGCCACCGGAAGGAAAAATGCAGATTCTACTGTGAAAAATGCGGATTGTAAAGCGAAAACTTCAGATTCTAGTAATGTCTAAATGAGGTGACATTTTTCAAGTTGCTTGTTTTGAATGAGTACTGTAAAGCAGTGATTACTGGTATATGATTTTTGCAGGCTTCGTTATACCAAAAAAAATAGTTATCGGATATATCGATTTTGGATTCAGTATTCCAAGCCTTTTCTTTTCAACATTGTTCCGAAAATATATTTATGAATAACCGATGAACATGATTTTTGGTGTAATTATTGTTCTCAATGAGTTCTTCATGAATAATCGATCATCGAAGTAGACGCACAAAAAAAACTCACCAATGCCGAGTACCATTTAAGCACATCATTTAAGCTAGTCGGCTTTTTTTTCATTCAATTTTTTTCGCATTTGGTATGTGTCTTCACGAAAGGAATCGGAAAAAATACAAATCATGATCGAAAACTCAAATTATTATGAATAACAACTAAGAGTTGTCTCAAAACTAACAAATGGGGAACAAATCGAATAAAGAGAAAAAGAAAATTCAAGTGATTTGTTTAAGCCAAACTATTGAAACCAAGCCCTAAGTCAAGTGACGAAAAATTGAATGCGAGTCTTGATTCTTGGACGCTTTAAGCAACAATTTTTTATTTTTTTTTTAACGTGAGTCTTAAACCCTTTTTTGTTTCATATTGGAGGATGGCTTAAGTTAAATTTTCTAATCTCTTGACTCTTGAGCTTATATATATATATTTTTTCAATCGTCGTACATCAGCGAGGGTTAGTGGGGGTGTTAGAATTAGCACAGGGTCCAGAAGCTATCCATAGCTTGGGACCCAAGGGTATTGCCCCAATAAGGGTCGAACCCAGGACCTCCCCCTTAGGGGAGAGATAACATACCAACTGCACTGGGCAGTGGTTGTCGACTCTTGAGCTTATATTGATGTAGTCGATAAGAGACGAATAAAATATGTTATATACGTTTAATACAAATAATTGTAAGTACAAAAAAAAAAACGGTTTGTAAGGATCGGGAGATCCTGCC
The DNA here is from genome assembly GCA_020567845.1 of Rhododendron henanense subsp. lingbaoense. Classification (NCBI taxonomy): domain Eukaryota; kingdom Viridiplantae; phylum Streptophyta; class Magnoliopsida; order Ericales; family Ericaceae; genus Rhododendron; species Rhododendron henanense. Next base: position 42,942,783 of record CM036318.1, read on the forward strand.
AAGCAAGGGTGCTTGGCAGGGGTGCCGAGCGCATCTCGGCCGTCCAAAAGTGAGGATAATAACAATTTA